>JAPDOI010000004.1:3600000-4200000 GCA_029168955.1 Aplectana chamaeleonis | reverse complement strand
TATATTTGATATTATAGTCCACCCACCGTGTATAGCAACCCTCTCGAGAGATCTCAATTCGATCAAATAAGCGAGAAATTACACGGAAAAGTCGGCCCAGCTCACATCACCCTAAAAGCATAATCAAACGTTTCGACCCCGAAAAGGTAACCAAAATTTGTGCAAACGGAAAAAATTAGTTTGTGTGGCGATGCTCGAAAGCAAAATTTACAATAGCAAAGCTCTTGGTTCCCGTTTTAATGCGGTGTGCGCAGTTGGGCTTTTGGGGCGTGGCCGACTTTTTCCTTGAAGTTTCTCTCTTACTAGAGAGAATTGAGATCTCGCGCTTGGCAGGGTTGCTATTCACGGTGGGCGGGCTATAATATCAAATTTTTACTCCTGATGTTGCACTCTGCCTTCAAGACCGTTTAGCACCACGTGAAACTGCTCTGCAATTCAAAATATCCATAGATCCTAAAGCTCGGCCACAAGTACACCGCGAAGCGGCGTGGGTGTGCATATTGTATTTTATGAACCATACAGGCATCGAATACTTTCCGTCTTAATTCTAAAGTTGGCACCTCCAGGATTGATTTCCCCTCCTTGTAGTGGGGAATCCTAAGATACTGATAGCCTTCGGTCTTTATGAAAACTTTTCTAGTGAAGCTGTTCTGCACTTTTTCAATCCTGTGGATGCCCTTTTTTCAGTCTGGACAGAAAACTGTGCATCCACATTCAACAAGCGGCCTTATGTAAGTTTTATACGCTCTAATTAAAACACTTCTATCTTTTTTCGAAAGAGCTTTAAGTATACGAAGTGAGCGCCATGGCTTTTTTACATATTTTATCATAAAGTGGGGAGAGATCAAGGTCACTTGTATACCGAAATCCAAGGTCCCTGACCATGTTTACCGTGGGAATCGCCAGGTTTCCCAACTGATATGTACACGATGTTTTCTGTGGTTCAATTCGTCATTGAACGGTTTTCTCCTGGGACATCAGAGGCCATTCTTGCGACCACTTGACAAGTTTATGTATGACCGATTGCATAGCCAGCAGGGGTGTGCGTAAATGGAACTTCAAATTTCGTGAATCGTAAACCGTAATTACGGCAAAACCACCGTAAATCGTAAATCGTAAGCAGCAGCTAATAACAATATCCACTAAAATTATTATTACTATGGTGAAACAAGAGAAACTACCAACTGTCCACCGTTTCACGTACTTAATTCATACACACAAATTAGGTTGCGTTCAGAATTTGACGGCTGACCAGGTTTAGGAGGGATGGCATACTTTGTCGCTGTCATGAGCGACTGGAATGAAATCCAGCACAAATCGCGGTTGGACTCGCATCGGAGAAGCGGCATCGGCTGTCGTAGGAACAATTATAGCGCGTGAGCCTCAGCGACGTGTCGCGGAGGACTAACGTACTGCAAATGTGCCGTAGCCTGTCGCTGTGCAGCGCACTGTGAATGAGAAAGGTTTAGAGGGCGGGAAGCGGTCGCTGTCACTGTACAGAGCGACGCGACAATCGGTAAGGTTCGCACTGATATGTATAGTTAGCTCCGTGGCTTGTTTCACCACGAAAAAACATTTAAATTTGAACCACGGCTGTCGCGGCGGTTTAAATCTCACCAGCGGCCGGCTGGTGATCACTAGCCAGCCGCGGGACAGGGGCTCTCTACACACCGAGGGAGGAGTTGCCCCGCTTTTGGCGGCCCTAATTCCCCTCAGGACCACTTCGCTCGCGTTGAGGCGCGTGACATTTCCAACTGCGAAAATGGGACAACTCCTCCGTCGGTGTGTAGACAGCCCCTGTCCCGCCAGCCGCGGGTGAGATCTAAACCGCCGCGACAGCCGTTATTTGAATTTAAGTGTTTCTCTCCTAAGAAAAAGCCTCGGACCTACCCATAGTACATTATGTTCTTCGAGTTCCCTACTGAAGGTTCGCTCAAACTCGGTTCACGAACGTCAAAAATATGGCACCGAGCTCGCGCCAACTTTTAATAAAGATCGCAAAGCATCAGTTCGATCCGGCCCAACTCTATATTATCTAGAGCACAGTATCGGTCACCCAGTACAAGTTATTTTTTCTATATCCACTAAATCACTTGCAGAATCGTAGCTTTATAATGACGATACCGTAGATTATCAAAGACAACGTGAGCTCAAAGAAACCGCTTTCTAATTTTCGCCACTTCGTGCAGTTTGGTCTCCATAGTTAAGGAATTTAGCCAACGCGCTTCACCAAACGATCGCATTTGTGAGAGATAACAGTTTCAGAAAAAGGACGAAGATGAGCATTTAAACTAGGGCTCGCGCCTTTGCTGAGTGTCCGTTTCCTGCGGACGAAGAAAAATAAACTAGAGGAAACAATTTTTAGCTCCACACTTTTCGGGTAAAAAAATCAATGCTCCTGTTATTGATTTTGGTGGACTCTAAGCAGTCGTAATCTACTCAAAAGGCGGGCCAGGAGCAATATTTGAAGCAATTTTTTGATTGATTAGACCGCTTCGTTCGATGTCTTGACATCAATTTAGCTATAGGGATCAGGAAAGTTGATCTTTATTACAAAACTCGAAAACAAAGCTTCTCGTGAAGAGTGCTACTAGATTGCTTTGCGTCGTAGACGGCAGCTTGTGAGAAGTGCGCGGCGAGCAACGCGGATCTGTAATCCAGCGGCGAGCAACGCGGATCTGTAATCCAGCGGCTCCAACTCCGACCGCGTGTCCCGCGTTATAATGATAGAATCACGTAAAAGAATGATAATGGGATAGCGCTGTAGTCACACGCCTGGATTGGCCCCATCTCCTGACCAAAAACATTGGTATACGCAATGTGGGATGAGAGCAGGTCAATTAGAGATGTCTTGTGATTTATTTCCATTTCATGTGTTTTTATTTACGAAAGATTACGATTTACGACCCAAAATGTCGTAAATCGTAAACGTAATTACGCACACTCCTGATAGCCAGTGTACCTTCAACATGTGACGTTTCACAATATATATTTAGGTCGTCCGCATACTGTTTACACTTAACCCCTACTTCTTCCAGTAACGTGGGTGTTTCAGCCGTAAAAATGTTAAGAAGAATTGGAGAAAGTACCCCTCCTTGTGGTACATCACTAGTAGCGTTTAGGACTTTCGAGAGCACTCCATTGATGTTCACCTGAAAGCTTCTCCCTATCAAGTATTCTTCCAACCAGGACCTAATTTTTGGATGAAATCCGATGGCATCCATTTTGTGCAGAAGCTTCGCTGTACTCACACGATCGAATGCCTTCTGAAAATCGAAATAGATAACATCACAGCACTTCTTTTCATCCACAATTGCTGTCCCCAGTCATTCAGACTTTCCAAAAGATTGGTCTCGACTGATCTCACTTTGAAGAAACCATGCTGATTTTGAAGAATGATTTCGTTTGCATCAAGATGCGCAACTACGTGTTTTTTAATAATTTTCTCTAATAGCCTGCAGAAAATGAAGGTAAGGCTGACTGGTATAGAATTTTTGGGGCCAGAGGTGAGCTGCTTTTTTAGAATCGATGTAAAATAAGAGTGTTTCCACAGCAGAGGTACTTCGGACAACATTATTGACTGGTTATACAAGAACGAAAGTGGACCTGATATCGTGTGCGCAATATTCCTAATGAATTGAAAAGGTATTTCATCTGGTGCGAAGGAATGCGAAGTTGGCCATGCAATCAGATATCCATATACTGTCAATGGGTCAACGTTTGGAATCTCTGGAATGGAATGCTCTATATTGATATCTACAACCGGTTTTTTACCACCGTCTTTTAAAAAGACTTTAGCGAACTCGCCTGCAAAGACGTTAGCCTTTTCAGTATCAGTTACGACATTTCTACCGTTTATGAGCAGACCACCAGATTTTTCCCTAGTATTCAGCTTTCTTCTGAGGTACTTGTAGAAATCGTGTTTTCTACCTGTACACAAGACCTTCTTCTCTATATTGGAGTGGAACTTCTGTAATTTGGCTGTGAATCGCTTCGTAAAATTATTATACCCATCCCAGTACCCGCTAGCAGTCGCATAATAAAACAGTCTTTCCTTCTGCTCTAGCATGTTCCGCAAATATTGTGGTATGTAGGTAGAAGGTTGTAGGAGATACGGGGACCCAAGCAACAAAAAGAGCTATGCTATGATTCAACATCGCATATAAACGTTTGGTATTTGTCATTAACTGTAGAGAGAGACTTAAAAGAATCCCTCTAGTGAACGGATGATAAATAACCATTGACCAAGTTGTAATTACATTCGGAAAAAGATCTGACAAACACGGTTTCCTGGTTCAATCCTCTGAAGATTTCGTTAAAAGTTATACTCCTATGATCGCTATGTCCAATGGGAGCCCATACCTCCACCTTTTCAAATATTTCGCCTAAGTTAGAGAGCATGAGTTTGAGAACTTTTGGCGAATACTGTGAATAACTTCATTCAAGGAACTTAGACTTTGACTTTAAAATAAAATGTGGTCAAAAATTAGTTCTGAAAACATCGAAAAGTACTGTAGAGTATCTGTTCTCTATTCCCAGTTTTTTATCTTCTTCTTCTTTGCTGCCGAGATGCCGTAGGTTCGTGCCGTGGCCGTGTGGAGGAAGCAAGATCAACTCCGTGCAAACCGACTTCACTCCCTCCGGATTTTTGTCCTGGGAGAGATGCTAGCTGCCCCAGCTCTCCTGAAGATTCCCAGTATTTTATTCTCTCAGTATGTCTTGTGGAGCAAAATCACCTATTTGTTTCCACAGACCATTCTATGACCGTATTGAAACCGGAATTTTTAAATGCTAAGGTTTATATTCGTAGAGTCGTCAGAATTTTTTTCTCGTGGAAATAAATAATCAGTACATATGTAAATACCGATAACGCTAGAATATTCGGTTTGGAGTTGCTCATTTGAAGGTTATACTACAGTGCGTTTCATAATTATAGGACACCCTCAAACTTCACTTTAACACTTCTCCCGTTAACGATTGAGCTTTGATGTCAAAACGATTGTGATCAATGTGAAAAATAACAAATATAGTCATCTTTCCAGATTCCACGAGCACTTCACCTTTTTTAGGACACTACTTTTCATTTCTTGGACTAATTCATAATTATAGGACACCTTAGGTAAACCGCAGGGGTGGTGGTAATCCTGTCTTTTAACACGAGTCAATCACTCAGGGAGTCGGGGGGTTCTATTCGGCCACGATTGGCTTTCGACTCGACTACAAAGCGGTTGGACGACGATATGGCCACGTGATTTCCTTGCGCCACGTGGCCTAATCGTCGTCCAAGTGAGAAGCACATACTGCCAATCATAGCCGTTCCACTCGGCCACGATACGCTTTCGATTCGACTACGATGAGTTTGGACGACGAACGAGCCACAATGCCCATGATTGAACACGTTGATCGATTGCTTCAGAACTGACCCGGCGCATGTCAGCCGCACAGCGCGTATATAAGGGGCTCGCTCTCAGAGAGAGCGCAGTGCGCCTCTCAGGCCGCTCCTGGAAAGTGACTACGAGTCACCTTCTGGACGACTTTTGAACCGCTAAGGGGTCTCCCCCACGGTCCTCAGCGAGGGGAGCTCCCTCGCTGTGTACCGAGGCGAAGGTGATGTCCCTGTCGCGGACTGCTGTGGGGGGTGATCCCCTACTGCGGTCCGTGACTTGGACCGTATCCTTGTTGGGGGGGGGAGACCCGCTCCCATCGAAGGTGTGGGAGCCCGCCCCCAGCGCCACGTGCTCATATCGAACAGGCCACGCGCTGTTGCGTGGGAAACGGGGGTTCGGAGAAGGTTTTGCATGTCTGGGCCACGTGCTCCTATTGAACAGGCCACGTGCTTTAGCGTGGGAAATAGGGTGCGGCAAAAGTTTTGCCTCGCTGCGCCACGTAGTGCTATCGCACAGACCACGTGCTGTCGCGTGGGAAATGGAGGTGTAGCAAGGGTTTTGTCTTCCTGCGCCACGTAGTTCTATCGAACAGGCCAAGTGCTCCTCGGAGCAGCACGTGCTGCTGCAAAAGTTCCTTTCAACTCGACTAGGTACCCGAATAGAAAGCCTATCGTGGCCGAATTGGACCCCCTGACTCTCTGAGCACGCGCCCTTGACCGTCGGTTGACCACAAATCAGCCACACCTTAGCCGAGATTTAACCACCTTTGTAACAAATATCAGCTTTATGTTCCAATGTAACGCATCTGTCACCTAGAGCAGCACAGTTACTACACATTAAATCATGCCAAAAGCGATGAAAGCAGCCGCGGCTTCTTTTAAATCTTGAATTCATAACGATTAGCCGAGGTTTTTCTTGATCACTGGAAACGATTCGATCCCCCGGATCATTATAATGGCAGGCAACATATGGAGAGTTGGAAATCGGAGGAGACAAAAGAATTTTCTCAATTTAGAGGCAATTAAACAAAAAAATGAACATTAGTTCGTACATTTTCTTGCAGCGGATTCCTTGTACTATACGATCTGTATAGGACATGAATATTAAACACCAAATAAAGCTTAACTACACCTTTTTACTCATTATAAGGTTACAAGCAACAAATCGGTAAAGCATTTTACATGTTCGCATTGGTATCCTTTGTTTCTACATAGTGCGAGGAAAAGAAATTTCAAAAGTGTGCGTTTCAGAGAAAACAAAGCTATTAGACGAGTTATGTTATCCGCTCGCAAAAAGTCCTTCATAGGACTTTTTGCACGGCCGTTCTTCGTCTCTCCACTGCAGGCGTGTTTCTCACCGTCTGCCAAATGATCTTCAACCTCTGGTCTGAAATGTTCGACGCAGAGTGATACAGCATTGAAAAACTGCTCAGTGACTACGCAATTTTTCATTTCAAAGCAGGAGGAGCGGTTTCTAAGCTAAGTTTTTCGTATTTCCCCACTGCTAGTCCAAAGAGTGAGCCAATTTTGTTACTAATGGTGAAGAATAGACCTCTCTCACTCATAATTTGCTGCCAAACGAGCTGGTAATCTGCTACCCACTTACCGCGTTATAGCCATCCGCTTAGCGGCGGTCATCTCGCCGCCACCATGCAGATTACTACCACCCCAGGGGCCAAATTCATCATTGCATTTTGTCGCCGGTAGGCTGGGTATGGTTAGCCTCGTAGCCTGCGTCCTCATTGCCAACAAGCGTGTTTCCACGCGCGAGCCTACCCTTACCCAGCCTACCAGCGATAAAATCCTTTGGTGAATTTGGCCCCAGGTTTCTTGTTCATACCCACGAAATAGCATCACATTTATAGCAAGTGCGGCCACTGCCATGCTTGACAGATGTTATTAGATCTTTCTTGGGAATTTTCGAAGGACCGTTGAGCTAGTTCGATCGTGCTCTTCTAGCACAACACGCTTGTCCACTTCCACATCCCAAACCTGACTTTGGCCAGTGTAGATTCGACGTCTTAGTGTACCCTTAAGGTATACCCTGGAGTTTCGATTAAGACTACATGCTGGCTCTTCCAATCAGCCACGCCTTGTCTGCTCGAGAACGCCTTTCAGGCCTGATTTGCTTGAACCCTCGTCCTGTCTCGCTTGCCTACAGAGGTTTGCTGTTGCCTTTCACTCAAAAATGGGAACAAGTACACTGCGCCTGCACTTTATGGCACTTAATGCAAACTTTTCGAGTAGAATCGAAGGCTATCCGAAGCTTTCAAGCCTCACAGAACGCTCTGAGGATTATCAGCGACACTAACGAGGTTCCATCCAGAGGACTATCTTTGTCACTTGCTGGTATCATGCTTGTGGACATCGTTCTCCCAGGTTGAAATTATTCTGACCCGAACACATTGTCTAGAAAAAAATCAGCGACCTTCTCTTCCCAAAAACATACGCTATGCAGCACCGATCAGGCAGCTCAACTTTTCCAAGCGGGTTGGCCTGCTTTGCCGAGCCAATTTGAACCGAGTCAGCCCCTTGAATCTCTCCAAACGAAGGTACCTTCCTTATCGCTGTATATTCGATGTTGTGCTGCACAAAGTTACCGTCTAATGGTTGTGCAAGGATCCTCAAAAGGAATGTGCGTAATTACGACTCACGACTAACGAATTTAACGACTAAAGGCCTTTTCTGGTTTTACGACTAACGGCTAACGAAAGTTTTTTTTTAATTTTCACCAATCCCCGAATTTCGCTAGAAAGTCTTTCAGACAATAGCGTGCTCCAACCCAAGAATTACATCAGGATTGATACATGGTTCACTGTTCGTTGCTCGAGGTGCGTGGTACAAAATATATAAAGCATTCAGTGACTTTCTTTCGACTTAAAGGCAGCAGACACGCTCAAAAATGATATCAATTTTATGGATTAAGGTCTGAAGCTGTTAGTATTCAGAAATAACGAAAAAGACGAAAACAAATCGACGGAAATTAAGATATAACGGTACGTTCTATATTGGCCCAGAAATGGACGAGTTGCACGGCACTGGCTGAAATAGCGGAGCTAGCAACAAATTTGTTGGAAAACGACGCTAGTGTACTCGTACTGCCCTTTCTAGAACGCTTACGCCGTTAGGAGCCTAAAAAGTAACCTAAAGTGGCAGCAATCGAGCATTGAATACCTGTATGGAGGGGCGGAGCCCGTATCGGTGGGCGGAGCAAGGATGATTTTCTGACTGACTACGGCTCAAATACGCTCATTTGAACTCGTTTTTAACGCTTGCAACTTCGTGAGGGCTCTTCTAGGGCCTGCACGACCCCACTAATGTAGCTATCTCAACAACTTTTTCGAGCGTGTCTGCTGCCTTTAATCGGTTGGCATTCGCCTGACGCGGTCATTCCGCATCTTCACCGAGGTGTGCCGTCCTAGTGGTCAGCCTTGTCCATTTTTCACGGTCTTCAGCCACAATTTGAACACACTCCATCCAGCTGTCACTATTCCATTTCCTGCGAAACGAAACATCGCGCCTGAACTGTCTTTCGATGCCGAGTGACTTCCAATCCTCTTTAACCACATCCGTCCAGAACTTTCGCCTACGCCCAGGTGGCCGTTTCCAGACAGTATTTGAAAGCCTTTCTGAAGCGTCTTGTATGGGACGATCCGACGTTCTTCTTAGTATATGCCCGAGAAGTCGAAGCCGACTTTCCATTCCTGATTGAGATGGTGTTGGGAGATGCTGGCACCTCCCTCGTTCCAGGCTTTGATGTACAGCGTTGATTTTTTTGTAAAGATCTTCGTCATGGCATACACGCGGCCAGACATATACAAGCAAACGCCTCGAAAGCTTCCTCTCCGTGCAATCCAGCCTTTTCATCTGCGTCTTAGGTGCTGCCCACGTCTCCGATCCGTACATTCTGATAGGGCGAATATGGGTAGACGCGCAACTTGACTTCCTTCGCGACGGGGGTAGACCACAAACACTTGGTTAGAGAATTGAATGCAGACGTAACCTTCGCACATTGTTGTCGAATATCCGCTGCATAACTACTATCGTTCTTCAGCAAACAGCCCAAATAACAGAAATCGCCCACCAGTTCGATACGTTGTCCGTCCACACAAACTCCCGTTGAAAGCCTCTGAAAGATCCACATCTGCTTGCATTTGTCGGGACGAAGACGAAGTCCATAGGCTGCGGCATACTTCGAAACGAGGTTCACAATCCTTTGCAGTTTTGCGTTGTTTTCAGCGAATAACACAATGTCGTCGGCGTACTCCAGGTCGACAAGGGAGCGTCCTGATGGTGTTAGAATCACATCCGGAGGAAACTGTTCTGCAACTCTACGCATGATGTCATCAACGGCGAAGTTGAAAAGAAAAGGTCCTGCTACGGCTCCTTGCCTTACTCCTGTTTTCACCTCGAAAGCTGACGTAAATCCGACAGGTGTACGAACTGCTGCTGTAGTTCCTCTGTTCATGTCCTCAACTAACCGAACATTCTTTTCCGGGACTCCATCTGCTCGCAGAGCGTTGAGCAATCAATCACGATGGGGACAGTCGAACGCGGCTTCAAAGTTCAAAGAAGGAGGCTGTAGTGGCTTCGAATACCGCTGCCACGATTCAAATACTCTTCTCACGACGAACACTTGGTCGATGGTCGATCTTCCAGGTCGAAAACCGGCTTGCTCATCTCTGGTCGTTTTTTCACGATGTTTGATAAGTCGCTCGAGAATGATACGTTCTAAAACCTTGTACATGACACGAATTGGAGAGATTCCTCTGTAGTTCTTAAGATCCGTGACGGATAGCTTCTTGTGAAGAGGTACGATGATCGCATGTCTCCACGAATCGGGTATCCTTTCGCTCATCCATATGGCACGGATGTTGTTGGTCATTTCACGAATCCCAGACAGAGGAAGAGCTTTCAGCATTTCAGCAGTGATGTTGTTATCTCCACCTGCCTTTCCATTCTTCATTTTCCGGACACAATCCAAAACTTTAGACTCAGTCGGCGGTTCCTCACTGACATCGTAATGTGCTCTCTGAACATGTGGGAGCTCAGGTACTCATGGCGCTGGAAGATTCCGTAGTAAACTGAAGTAATCCTTCAATATTGGCAGCGTCGCATCACCAACTGCAATTCCATTGGTAGTGTTCCAGGCAGGAGAACATCTCTTCATCTTCCCGCTATACTGTCGCAGCAACGTGAAGGCTTTCCTCGGATTCTTCTCCTCTCAAGCCTTCTCGAACTCCTTAGCTCTACACGTCCACTCTCGCTCGCGGTCACTTCGAAGCTGCCGACGCAACTTCCTCCTCAGACGCTTCTCTTCCACGAAGTTTCCTGCAGTTCGGAGAGCACATACTCTGTTGTAGGTAGATGTTGTTCCTTCTGAGACGTAGGCGAACTTCTTCCTAGGCTGTACAACCGGGAGTGCCTCTTTCGAAGCGTCCTGTATGCACTTGAAAAAGACTCCGCGTCGCGAAGTTTCTCCTTCGTCCGTACTGCGATGTGAATAGAAACGCATTGTCGAAAATTCCTTCTGCATTCTTCATCCCTGAGACTTGTCGTATCAATCCTCTGGAGAGACTTAGCCCCTCGCTTCCTCTTATGAATCCTCGCAGTGAAGTTCAACAGAATTGGACGGTGATCCGAATCGAATGCGACATCCCACACAGCTCTAGATCTTCGAATGTCCGATACTGGAAATTCCTCGTCAGAACATAGTTGAGCTGTAGTTTCAAAGTTGTCATCTTCCGCTTCCGCTGCTCTTCCAGAGATAGCTGGATTGATCCCTGCCACGTAAGCTGATGGCGGCGATGATTCCTCTTGAATATTGATGGAATAATCAGACCACTGCGTTCACAGAAGTCGACAAGACGGTAGCCATTGTCCGATGTTTGCTCTACTGAGTAGAACCATTTACCGAGTATTTCGGATTCTTAATCAAGTCCCATCTTCGCATTTGCGTCAATCCCCACGACAGCAGCATGCTGGCAAGGTACCTTGGCCAGCAACGTATTGAGCTCCTCATAAAGCGCATCCTTCAAATTGTCCTCTGCGGTTCCAGTGGGCGCATGAGCACTCACTATCCACAGATTGAATCCTCTGGGATCCCGCAGTCGTACGAATGCATTCCGGCACGACGTTGAGCCAAACTCCTTGACCCTCCCATTGAAATCCTTCCTTACAGCTATTGCACAGCCTCCCACTCTCCTATCGTCACCTTTACCGCGGTAGATGGCGTACTTTCCGACGCTGATGACGGGTCTTTTCTTGAGGCGGGTTTCCTGCAAAGCAGCGAACGGTGCATGGAAATAGCTCGGAAGTCTGGACAGCGCAGTTTTTTGGATATCACTCGACATCGATCGACACTTCAGGGTGGCGAAGTTGTGGCTTGTGGCCAGAGACTCCATGAACTCTTTAGGTACGGATCCTAAGGTGTTATGGACCAGAGGCCTTAGTGTGCCGGATGGCGACACTGTTATGCAATGTGTGGGATACTTTCGCGATATAGTTGTGCACGCTATATCGCTCGAACGTTCCCTGCGTGCACTCAAACGTCTGCTGGGTTCAGTAGAAGCAGGGGCACCAACAAGCAGGTATTAACAGACGTGTATACACACCCCCAAAGCATTCAGTATTTATTATTTCTACTGACATTGCTTCACAGTTCTGGATCCCTAGATTCTGACCCCAACCAAACGTTGCGCAGGGTCATGTGAAGCACTTGTGCGACTTTGTGTCCGTCGCACGACTTCAAAGTAGGCTCACTGAACCAGTTCCGACACTGACCAACTCCAGCGGAGATTTTCACAGAGAGCATTATCAGATGTGACTTGAGGACTACGTTAAGCATTAGCGATCTGGGCTACTTATTGCTTTAACACCACGATAATCTGATATTAGCATTGGTGTGCGAAGCAGTTTGAAAACGGATAAACCGAAATTTTCTTGGCTCTTAAAGGCAGTGGTCGCGCTCAGATATGCTCGTCTTATTTTCCGCTCTGAACCCTTTTCTGGGTATGGAGTAGTGGAACCTATAAGAAAAAATCGCGAAAAAACGCTGTTTTAGGCCAAATTTGAAGCCTGAACTTCCTTGTCTGATGGTGGACGAGTCCACTCCACATCATCTGCATCGATGATCTCTAGTTTCAAGAACATCAGCTGGCTTGCAATTGAATTTGAATCAATGAGCCTTCGGATTTATGTACACATTTAGTCGAAAACATTGACTGGAGTGCTTGCATCCATTGTTCAACTGTTTTTATTAGGTAAATTTGCATTTATTTCTTCATCTGAATGTCGATGATTCTCGACTGCTTGGCATGAGTCTGTGATCTTTCTGTGCACGTGCGCACGAACTGGAAGTTGAGGGTCTTGATAACTCTAATTGTAGCCCGTTTTTCACCGCTTTACCTTCATAGTTTTTGAGCTGTTTTTGATCTGAGCTGATTTTTGCTGTTTTTTCGATAACGTTTCTCATCGTGACCACTGCCTTTAAAGGCAGCATACACGGTCGTAAACGTGGTTGAGATAACTAGGGAAATGGAATGTTATGGCACAGAACACAATGCCTACGCATTTTTAAGCGTCAAAAAAAACACACAAGGACGCCACGCTAGTTAGAAGTTGGCCCCGCCCCTGTATCTGCCCGCCCCTGCATTTGTGTCCCCCTCTAAAACAGGGGCTCTGGGCCATTACCACCATCAGCGACGTTTGCGGGTGGTGCAATAAGTACAATAAGTGAACCGCATACATCGACGAAGGGCCCAGTGCCCCTGTTTTGGGGGGGGGGGGGAGAACATCAAATACTGGGAGCGGGCAGATACAGGGGCGTTGCCAACTTTTTACTCATATAGCGTCATTGTGGGCCGTTTTCGACGCTTCAACAAAAGACGTTGTATCTGATCCATACCATTATATTTCCGTAGTTATCTCGATCACGTTTACGAGGGTGTATGCTGCGTTTAAATAAAGAAATCTTAAGGAACCTAAAGCTATTCTGTTTTCCAAACTTGCTTTCTGAGCAATCCGAAATCTTTCTGTTTTCGAGAAAATCAATATTCCAAAGAGGCGCCCATAACCTTATGCAAGTGGCATTTCGGCAAAATGTGGGAATATGTTTTGAGTCAGCCATTCGAACTGAATGGAACATAAGCAAGGATGACTATTAGTAGTTGCAGATGTAAGAGGAGCGATCTTCTGCGTGCCACACGCCCTGCTTCGCAGCAGGCGGTCGCGTCGCGGCAATCACTGAGCAGCCGCTCGCTAACGGTCTGCATTTACCGCTGTATGACCGCCCACAATGATCCGCGGTTTCTACGGGCCCCTTCAATTCAGCTACTTTTAATGAAGGAAATACTTCACTGTACAAGACGTGTTATGTTCGCCATGAAATCGATTAAATCGGGCTGTGCCTACAGGCCACAGCTGCGCACTAACGGGAACTTTATCCGATGATGGGTAGTGAGGGATTTCCTTCGATTTTCGGTGCTAACATCGAGATGTGAGATTTTATAAAGTGGTGCTGAGGCCACTCAGTGAGTGAAATTTTCACTTGAGTGTTAATTTCTTCCGACCTTTCCACCATTATGTGGACAAGCTCCCTACAACGCGCGCGCTTGGTTCGCGACGGTGAGCAAAGAACAAATTGTGCAAAGTTGGGGCAGATCTCCGTATTTTCACCTTAGGGTAGATCTCATATAACATCATATAGCGCAGAGCGGCAAGTTCTGCCCCGAAAAACCGAAGAGTTCAAGATTTCCTCGGTTTCCCTTATTGCTTGTTTTGTTATCGAAAAAAGGACACAATCCTCATAAACACACGCCCTCGAGTATAGGGTCATATTGTTTGTCCTGATCCTCGACCCCAAGTTCTGCGTGAGTCTGGTCCTGGTCCGCGTACGCTTCGTTGAGAATTCCCTTCAAATCATGGCCGATGGGTCTCGTCCAACATCCTCTTTGCTTCCTGTGTCTATTTTACGCTAGAACAATTAGACGATGGAATAGTTTTGAAAACAGTGCATTCAGGTGGAAGTGATTCTGTTCTTTCCAGGCATATGTAGTGAACTATTTCCAGAATCAGGTTCCAGATCGCGTTTAGCTCAAGAGCCGGCGATTTGCTCTAGTATTATAGATTGAACTTATGCGTTACCAACTCTCGTTATTAACTCTTAACTGCCTTTTTCTGTTCTCATTACTAACTTCTAGAGCTTCTCAGGTTTATAATCATCAGCGACGACCTTCATTGGGTGATCTTGGGGAGGTTGGGGGACCAACTAATAAGATTATATGCGGAGCAGGGATGTGCGGAAAAAATTTGGAAACAGAAACCAGAAAATCTAGTTTGATAGAAAATAGAAAACAGAAAAAAAATTCCGAAAATGGACAGAAAACAGAAAACAGATAATTTTCAAAAATCAATAAAGAGCGTTTAGCGTACACTTTCCGAGTGTTTTTACAACATTGAACTTTTTTATACATTTTTAAGGGATCTATGCTTCTTTCGCTGAATTTTCAAAACCTAACGGCTGGCCAGAGCAAGAAGTATCAACTCCCAAGAAGTGCAGAATATAAGTGCGAAGAGATGGCAAATGCTCCTCTAAATTTCCTTTCCTCAGGCGATGAAAGCTCGATTACTCTATCAAAAGCTCAATATGTTTGTGCAAGGATAACGCAGATGCAGTCGGAGCGAAGCTTCCCAGCCCTAGTGTACATATTCTGGCACTGATTGTGGGATAACTGCTGGTTTGAGCACTGTACTACTCCTCAAAACCAAAAATCACGCGCGTACAACGCGGCTGTGCCGTTTAACTATAAATGACCTGACGCGCCGTTTCCTTCACCGCTGTGTACCTCTCGTACATCTGTGGCAGAATTATCCTCAATTTCTTAGCTTCACCATCAATTTCCTTGCGTTTCGTCTTATTTGAATCTATACCATCTGATTTGCAATGAGTTAAACACGTATTTAGAGTTTGCGCGCATGGCACAGTTGGGGCAAACATTACCCCGCTCCACCAAAGCGGTAGCGCTGGAGAATCCTTAGCCTCTACCCACGTGTAGAAATTAATGATGGTGAAGCAATGCGTCAGACCGGGTATGATTAGCGATTGTTCAAGACAGCATACACGCTCGTAAACGTGATTGGGATAACTCCGGAAATAGAATGATATGGCTCAGATTACAACACCTACGCATTTTGAAGCGTCAAAAACGACCTACAATGCCGTTACAGGAGTAGCAAGTCTGACCCCGTTCGTATTTTTACGCCACCTTTATTTGCCCTCTTCCTGCAACGCAAAGTTGCTGGGTCCTCTTCAGGGATGTGCGGAATTTTCTGTTTTCTGTTTTCTGTTTTCTGCCCATTTTTGACCATTTTTTTTGTTTTCTGTTTTCTGTAAAAATGGGCAAAAATCGGACAGAAAACAGAAAAAACACGATTCGCGATTTGGAGCAGGAATGCCCTAGAAAAAAGTGATCGGGTTTAGCAAATCTAAGCCGATAGGTTAAGGGTGTACTTCACCCAGGCTCTTTGCAGTTCCCCCACCACAGACGCTTTTATCTCGATGTAGTGGTTATCCATTATGGCACGTGTGGCTTAGTGGGAGGAAACGGTGCTGTTCGCTGTACACGGTCGGGTTCGATCCTCGCCGAGGTAAACCAAACCAATCAACCCTCCGGGGTCCTTAAATTGGTATCAGATTCATGTAGGGAGATGAAGGCACTCGTTGACAAGTCGGCTGGCCCCTGCAAGCCACAAGCCAAGCACGGAATCCGTTCGTCTGAAAGAATTTTACGCTTCAGTGCCGGGAAAGTACCGCGATCCTTGACTGTACCGCGATAGTTCCGCGATAGTGCAGCAGCGGCTCCGTGATCAGGCGATTCTGCTGCCGTGTCTTGAGCCTCGACATCGCCGCGATAGTACCGCAGCGGCTCCGCGTTAGAACCGCGCCGGCTCCGCGAGGATGCAGCAGCGAGCCCGCGTGGAGTACGATGTACTGTCCTGTGCTGTAAAACGAAATTGTCGAGGGTTCAATATACTCAATTTCGAGGTACATTCCGTATTTCCTTGTGCGCAAAAGCGGCGGTAAGCTCTGTGCTTATCACGCAAAGGACGAAACTACCGCAGGTGCGAAATTTAGTTTTCACAATTAGTCCCCCCCCCACCCTAGTTGTCTTATAATTCTTAAATAACTTCATATCATACACTCTCCCGGAGTCGTTGCGGCGTCATCGCGGAGCCGAGATGGCTTTGTCGGGTCCCCGCTACGGCTCCGTGGTCGTGTCGCCGCGGCCACGCGATAGTGCCCGTTCGGTGCCTGCACGCGCCAAGGCGGCGCTATCGCGGAGCCGCAGCGGCAGTCTCTCTCAGAGTCAAGCTTCTACGAATACGATGTCGAATGCGCTGCGCAATCGAATAGGGATTCAGGAAGCCGATTTCTTATTTTTATCTTATGGTGGATACTCTTACCCAGAGGTTTATCGTTGACGAATCCCTCAAATGTAACGCAAAGCAGTCAAGTGGAAGGAAAAATGCCATGTGACCCTATACTAACAATAACAAGCCATTAATACTAAGTACTTAAAGGCAGTGGTCACGATGAAAAATGTTCTCGAAAAAACTACAAAAATCAGCTTAGATATAAAACAGCTCAAAATTTATGAAGGTAGCGCGGTGAAAAACGGGCTAGAATTGGAGTTATTAAGACCCTAAATTTCCAGTTCGTGCACACGTGCACAGAAAGATCAGTCTCACGCCAAGCAGTCGAAAATCATCGACACTCAGAGGAAGAAATAAATGCAAATTTACCTAATAAAACAATTGAACAATGAAAGCAAGCACTTCATTCAATGTTTTTGACTAGATGTGTACCCTTCATTTCCACCCTACTCGCAGTCTTATTATCTCAATCGTGTATGCGAAGCGGTTGTTTTTCGAAAAATTCACCCATGAAAATGAAGATATCACTCTGAAAACCGCACCACTTCCATGATATAGATACAGAAAAGTGCGAGTAGCAGGGAAATAAAGGCTACATAAATCCGAAAGTCCATTGATTGAAATTCAAGTTCAAGCCAGCGGATGTTCTTGATATTAGAGATCATCGATGCCGATGATGTGGGGTGGACTCGTCCACCATCAAAAGACAAGAAAGTTCAGGCTTCGAATTTGGTCCAGAACAGCGTTTTTTTCGCGATTTTTTCTTATAGGTTCTACTACTCTATACCCAGAAAAGGGTTTAGAGAGGAAAAGAAGACGAGCATATTTGAGCGCGACCACTGCCTTTAAAGACAGTGTTCACGATAAAAGCCGTTTTTCTGTTTTTCCGCCTATCTTGAAAACGGTCCCATGCTGACTTCAATGATGTCCCTGGAATCGTACAAGACCCACTAGAAACGGAGTTATGGCCCCTCGAAATTCAGCAAGGAAAGCATTGTGGACGAGTTGTCCGAGGCTTGTAACTCATGTTCTTTGCAGCCGATGTGTGCGAGCTGACCTGAGTGAAGAGAGAAGTTGAGAATGAAGGGAAGAACGGGGCTTTTGATCGGAAACCATCGCTCATTTAACCACGAATCCAGGGGAATTGTTATAGAACGTGGGCGGAGTGGCCTGATGGGCTGGCTGGCCCACGAGATTTTCACCCACTTACCGGCCGTTTTTCGTCGCACTTCCGTTCTTAATCTTCTTAGAGGGACCCAAAGTTTACGTTTAAGCAAAAAAAAACGTGCAACTTTCTCTTCGTGAACACTGCCTTTAACGCCCACTATTCATACTTGCTCCCCAGCGTACCTGCTTTGGTGGAGCAGGGTAATGTTAGCCCCAACTGTGCCATGCCAGTAAATTCTAAATGCGTGTTACAACTTATTGCAAAGCAGATGGTACAGAATTCAAATAAGATGATGCGCCAAGAAATTGATGGTGAGGCTATAAGGCAGGTGATAATTCTGCCACAGCGGTACGAGAGGCTCTCAACGTGGAGCGAACAGCGCGTCAGGTCAGTTATACTCTACTGTGCTTATCTGGGTCAAATTCCGGTCCGCAATTGCGTCTCGACACGCTTTGCGGCCGCACGCGCTCGAGTCAATCGAGTTTCCAGCTCCAAGGCCGACTCGATATGGCTTTTTTATACAGTTTTCCTCAATTTTGTTTACTTTACAGTTTCTACAACCTACCTAGAGTCAACAGATTGGCAGCTGCGGCGCTGGAAACTCTTCCGACTCAAAAGCGCGCGGTCGCAAAGCGTGTCGAGACGCAAATGCGGACCGGAATTCGACCCAGATAAGCACAGTAACAGCACAGGCGCGCGGTGAGGGCGTGACTTTCAGCTCTGAGGAGTAGTACAGTGTTCAAACCAGCAGTTATCCCACAATCAGTGTCAACATATGTACACCAAGGAAAAGCTCGCTCCGACTCCTTGCACAGACAACATATGTATTGAGCTTCTAATAGAGTGATCGAGCTTTGATTGCCTGGGAAAAGGAAGGTTCGATGAGCATTAGTCATCTCATCGCACTCATAATCTGCATTTCTTGAGTGTCTATGCTTTTTGCTCTGGCCAACTGTAAGGATTTGAAAATTCAATGAAAGAAACATAGATCAGTCAAAAAATGTATTAAAAAAAGTTGAATGTTTTGAAAAATTTCGTTAAGTGTACGCTGAAGACCCGTTATTGATTTTTTTGAAAATTTTCTGTTTTCTGTTTTCTGTTTCCTGTTTTCTGCCCATTTTTGGAGATTTTTTTCTGTTTTCTGTTTTCTGTCAAACTAGATTTTCTGTTTTCTGTTTTCTGTTTCCAAAAATATTTTTTCCGCACATCCCTGGTCCTCTTCATCATCGGTCCTGTTGGTGGATTGCTTAACAAGTAAACTACACACGTCACTGAAGTCGAAGATGACCCAGCAACCCTGCGTCGGAGGAAAAGGGCAAGTACAGGGGGCGTGAAAATACGGGCGTGGCCAAACTTGCTACTCCTGTAACGGCATTGCGGGTCGTTTTTGAAGCTTCAAAATGCGTAGGCGATTTAATCTGAGCCATACCATTCTATTTCCATAGTTATCGCATTCAAGTAGTATTAATGGCCTATTATTGTTAGGGTACACATTGCGGTTTTCGCGCCATTTGACTGCATAGCTTACCACCTAAAGGATTCGTCAACGGTTAACCTCTTGGTAAGGGATACCACTATGAGATGAAGATAAGGCCTCCGCTTTTTGATTCCCTATTGGGATGCACAGCGCGTTCGACGTCGTATTACTCGAGACTTGAATGGCCTCCGCCCCTATAAAGTGGCTTGCGGGGGACAGCCGGCTTCCCAATGAGTGCCTTCATCTCCCTACATGAAGCTGTTACCAATTAAAGGACCCGGAGAGATAGTTGCTCAGGTTTACTCGACGAAGATCGAACTCGACCGTGTAGACCGAAAGCAGCGCTTCCTGCCACCACTCCACACGCGTCCTAATGGATAAACACTACAGCGAGATAAAAGTATCTAGCGTGGGGGAACTGCAGAGAGTCCAAGTGAAGTACACCCTTAACCTATTGACTCAACTTCGATAAATTCGGCCACTTTTTTCTAGGGCAGTCCTGCAACATATCGCACTTCCACTTTTTTCTGTTTTCTGTCCAATTTTTGCCTATTTTCACAGAACACAGAAAAAAATGATCAAAAATGGGCAGAAAACAGAAAATTCCGCACACCCCTGATGCAGAGCTCATAAACCACGTCTTCTGAACTTGCAGTGTTGGCTGGCCACTGCCCTTCTGACCCGAGCTCTCCACTTTCCCCGTTTTCATGAGACTATTGTATTGACTACGGTCTCGCACGTTTCAGTTTCTTGCTCAAACTTATCTTCATATGTGAACCGAAATGAATGAATGAATGAATGAATGAACCCCGAGAATTTCATATTTTTTCGCAACGTTGGTATTCAGGTATAGTCCCTCCATGAATTTCGGTCGAATGAGTGAATCTGTTCGACCATTAGTGGCAGACTGCGACGTTCTTGATGCCGCAATCATCGGATACTTCGTCGCGATGAAAAAAACGAACGCTATGCTTACGTCCACCTAGTGAACTAGAATTTTTTTGCGACAATCAATGTTTCGAGCCGTCCAATAACCTATATGTAATACCTTGTTGAAATTTTGGTAAATGGGATTCATGTGAAACAGCACGATGAAGTTAGTTCCAGATGCTCAGATTGGAGCAACTTTCGAATTCAAAGATAAACGAGCATCAAAATTTCATACTAACCAGATGTCTCAGCTTCCTAGTCAATAACAAAAGTTATGTGACTCAGTGAAAGGCTGAAATAGTTGTTGATTTCATTCAACCCACGTATTTGAACTCGTAAGTGTGCTCATGCCTACGTACATTCCATTACGCTACAATTCTCTCTGAGACTCACTTAAAGGCAGTGTTCACGATGAAAATCGTTTCTCTGTTTTTCCGCCTATCTTGAAAACGGCCCCATGCTGATTCCAATGATGTCTCTGAAGTCGTACAAGACCGCCTGTGAACGGAGTTATGATCCCTCAAAGATTGAGCTAAGGAAACATTTTGGACGAGTTTTTCGAGGCTTGTAACTTCCGTCTTTTGCAGCCGATCTATGCGAGCTGACCTGAGTAAAGAGAGAAGCTGAGAATGAAGGGAAGAACGGGGCTAATGATTTAAAATCATCGCTCATCTCACGATCTCGAGCACTCACTTGTTCACGTCGGTGGGCGTGTGATGCGCTTTTGGGGTTTTCAATGCGCTCGAAGTTGCAACTTCGGGCTCTTTTGGGGCTCTTCCTGGCTTGTTTTCATGCGTTCTTTCGACGTTAACGTTACAGAGTGTCCCTCCACTACCCAATTCTAGTGGAATTTCGAAAACTTTTTTCATCGTGAACACTGCCTTTAACGTGTTTTTATCACTGTGCAAGAAACACAAAACTTGGAATTTTTTATCCCTTGAGGCAACAATCAGGATCAGATAATTGCTAATAAGAGCAGTAGAATAGTAATTGTAAGCGCAGGTAAACCACTTACCGAGTGGAGCATTGGGTCAGTAGGTCAGTAGGTGGCACGGATGGTAGGAGGTTCTGTGTTCCGCTTTCCGATTTTCGTTTTTTGCTCGATTTCGGAAAAAAATGGAAATGCGGTAATGAGTCGGAAATTTCAGAGTTCTGTGAACCGGTAGGACCCCTTCAAGTGATCCAGTAGAGGTCTCCGCGCGAACGCACTCAAAAGTACGGCACTGTCCTAGACGGGGGGGGGGCACTCACGATTTAAAACAGAAATAAAATGAACCACCGACTGGTAAGGCGATCAAACGAAGTATTTCTATAGAGCTTTCATGAAAACAATTATTGATAGCACTATCAGGGACCTTTTATGAGTTTTTCTTCATTTCTATGAATAAATCATGGTTGCCCCTCCCGTCTAGGATAGACCCAAGAAAGTTAACAGCCGCGGCTCACACGAACCCGAAAATTCCAGACTTTTCAATTGTCCCGATCTTTCACTGTTGTTTCAGAATCAAATTTATGTTCACTCCATTGCAACTCCCCTTTGTGGCGTACTCGTTCGCTCTGGTGGGACGACCATGAACAAGTTTTGAAGCCGAAAGAACGGGTTGCTCTGGCAGAGACTCTGGCCTGGTGAATACATCCCCGACGAGCGACGTGACATATGTAGGGTTTGTCATAGAAATCGAACGAAACTCCACATGGCTGATATGCGCTGTCGCTTGTTGAGGGAAGTATGCACTAAGCTTATGAATGGTGCAGCCGCGCCGCCATGGCAGAGCTGGGAGTTGCGGCACGGGCGGACCGCTGGGGCCACGGGGAAAACGTGCTACGTAGTTGGACTTCTTTTGAAATGTGAGCGCCTATTTTCAACGGCCGGCCTTGCCTAGTGCGTGCTCCGATTCACAGCTGCGGCAGCTCTATTCAGCTGTATTGACTTTTCGTTGACACGGATGATAGACGCTATGCCGCGTCGGGAAGTATGCACTTCACTTTTCCTCGAATAAGTTTGAATAATCTGAAATATTATTTTTTCGCCTCCGTAACGGGAGGACTTGAGCTTCCCTTGGCTTCCAGAGACCAAGTCTGTGGGTAGTTATTAGAATCGAAGCGAGAGTAAAATTCATTAGAGAGGTCAGAATTGCCAGTTAATCAAAAAAACATGGAATAAGATTGAATATTCGATTTTCCACGATTAACTGGGGAATGCAACTCTGTGAATGGGTAGAATTCCACTCTAGTGCCCTTTATGCAAACTTTTCAGTGGCTTGATCTGTGGGAACCAAGTACCAATTTGATGTAAGATATAAGTGCGGAAAAAATAGATATAGAATTCTCGGAACTCATTCGTTGACGAAGCACAGTATGCACTAGGTGAAATTGGGACTTGCCTTGCGCTTGCTCCCAACAGAAGAGTTGAGAGGAGGGACTGCGCTTATAGGGTCGTTTATACTTCGGCCGCCGAGCGGCGCGGCGAAGTGCAATTCTGTAATATTGATCACGCGGCGCGGCACGATAGATATTGTAGTATTGCATTTCGCCGCGCCGCTCGACGGCGGAAGTATAAACGACCCCAAAGGGGCCGACTAGAATCCCGCCGCTGAAAGGCCCGGCGGCATGCAATGGAGGAGTATCGATCATGCGGCGTCGCAAGATCGATTCTCCTTCATTGCATGCTACCGCTCCTTTCAGCGGTGGGACTCTGTTCGGACTCTTATCAGGAAGAGCAGGAATCGTCGGCAACGAATAGGAACCGCTAATTTTCGATGATTTTTTTTTCATTTCGTGGTGTTACCCAATTAGAACTTGTTTTCAGGGCTCGTTACTGCCTTCTGACTTTTCCACCAAGATTTTCATTTATCGTAAATCTTTTCCGAATTTTTCTATTGCTTGGGCCGACCCGAATCTCTAAGAAAACTCCTTAATGTATTTTTCTTCATTTTGAATCGTCTTTGTTCGAAACTGTTTTTATGATCTGAGCTTTTGCTGTTTTAGTTCTCGAAAACCGTTTTTCCTGAATGCATATGAGTAATGCCCGAATTTTTTTGTTGTTGAAGATTCCGACGTCGATGATTCCCGCTAATCTTGAATTTTAAACTTGAGCAAACGGTCGTTATATAACAAACTCAGCATCTAAAGATCAGAAACTGATAAGAAATGACGTTAGCATTAGGAAGAACTAATGAGTTTGTGAAAAACTCACATGATCAGCCAAAGAATACTGGCGCGAAAGCTCGTATGAAACCGATGCGTCGCGTTTCCGCAGCACGAGTCCGCAATACCACACACTAAATCTAACCCCGAACCAGACGATACATGGCTAAGGTTTTCTCAATCCCACAGAAGATCCCAAAAAGGCGAAAGAATCAACTGAGACTCACAGCTTTGAAGCAAACAGAGTCACTTGCCCACGAGCTCAAACTTGCAACGGAGTTTATGAAAATCCCCACAAGTACCACCATTTGAGGTTTTATCGATGTAATTGTTCTGAGCAAATCGTCTAAAGTGCTTTCCAGCCGTTATCCTGGTGGTACGGTGGGTTTCAGCGAACTCGTCCTACACCAAACCCAAGGTGGATCTTTGGGATTCCGAGCCTGAATAATAACCCATAATGTGACTCCCATAAAAAAAGCATTTCCGTGTGTCTTCAATTTTACCCCTTACTGCTTTCCTGATGCAAGTGTTCAGCTGCTCTGCCCATTGTTATTGTTGAATAGTGTTCAGACGCATGACTCGATCGAAACGGAGGTTTCAATCCATTCGGAAAATGAAAATGTAAGCATAATACCAGTGGTATTGTGCCGCGTTGTCATGACTCATCTCCGTCATGAAATCATCCAGGCGTTGGTTGCGATGGCGTTTCGCTTTTTCCCCTTCCGCGATCTGCCTCGAAACGGTAATCGCTTTTTTATGCCACGGTCAAGAGCCCTACGACACCCACGCATTGCAAATTCTCGTTCTCCCGCTCCCTCCAAACCTCCATCCCTTGCATATCACAACTAGATGCAAATAAAACGGAGAGAGACATGGGTAATCAATCCATGGCCTAGTTTCCGAAATTGCTTTTTTAAGCATCTTGCTTGATTTGTCAGCTTTATTCATGCTTATTCATTCGTTTATCTCATACGATCACAGGGCGCGCCAACAACCAACTTCGAATAGAAGCAGCGGTTTAAAAATGAAACACAGTAACGGAAATAGGGCAGGCCGTTATTAAGGGCAGCGTTGACGATGATCTTCCTCGTTGACTTTCCGCAGTTTTAGACAGGCGAGAAGGATCCTAGGCTTTCAGTGCCGAATGAAAAGTGGGAAACGAGCCAGAAGTGGCAAAATAACGGCTGCAAACAAGCGTTTTGGTATTCTAGAACCGTCCTATGCTCCAGTTCCGCCCCCTCGATATGAGCAAACGAAGACTCAGATTACAAGAATAATCAAGTAAAGGAAGGGCTGATAAGTGAGTTGATCGTCTGATTGCACTGATAGGCATCATCCTTTATAGCGGTCAATTCCTCTGCGCTCAAAATCAACGTAAACAAGGGGAGACCTATTTTGGCTCAGAAACACGGCTTTCGCATCTTTTTAAAAGCATGCCTTGCTATATAGTATACATTGGATCCGAATCAAAAAAATTCGGATACTCGGATTTCGGATAACTCAAAAATCAAAGGTCGCGGATATCCGACTCAAACGGATAGATTCAAAATAGCAAGATCGGATAATCCGAGTCTATCGGATAGGGAGGCGAAACGGATAGTCGGATCTCGGATCAATCTGAAAATTACGTTTTTTCGGTGATTCGGATTTTGGAACACTCGGATTTTGACCTTTTTTCGGTGAGTCGGAATCCGAGTATCCGAGTCGGACACAAGATGGTATAATTCAAAAAGTTTATCAAAAATTGATAGTCTGGTGAAAATCTTCAAAAAAAAAGAGATTTTTTACCTTACTATGATAAACGAACTCATTGATAATCATCTTTATCGCGAAATATTTGCAAACCAAACAGATGTGATCACCTTTCACAATCTCTTCAAAGTGAGAGTAATGTTAAAGCATTAGTCTTACACGATTTTTGGATGTTTTTTGCCGTAACTGCAGTTCAACGTCGCAGTTCACGTTATGGTATGTTTACACAAGGTGCTGAGTTGATCGCAAAACGCTTGGCTCCGGGCGAGATTGAACCAGCATATTCCCTTTCCGGGGGAGCGCCTTATCGCACTGCACCACCGGAGCCCCAGCGCCGCTCTCACTCAACTGCTCGGTAAATCTTCACCGAAGCATTAGTCTAAAAGAGTATCAATCCTTCACATGGAATTCGTAAATACCCGTGAGTTACTGTCTAATCCACTAAAAAGGATTGCCCGTTCGATCAATACACATGGTTTTGGTAGGCAATCAGACCCTCAATGCGCCATTAGGGGTATGGTATATTTTGTGACACACTGTCGCGTCGCTCTGCACAGCGACAGCGACCGCCAGTCGCGGAGCTTCTACCCTTGTAACCTGTCGCTATCGCAGTGTGTTGCAAGCTTCGGCCGCGACAGGGACAGTGGCAGCGACAGGCTTCAGCCCATTCGCAGTATGTCGGCCCTCCGCGTCACGTCACTGCGACAGACGCGCGATAATCGTGCCTACGACGACCGATGTCGTTGTCACGATGCAGGTCCCACAGTGCTAGATTGCATGCCTGTCGGTCATGACAGCGGCAAAGTATACCATACCCCTGAGAGCCTTTCAGAGTGGCGTCGAGGGAAAACTCGCTGTCGCGGTGACGGTATGAGTGATGTGGGGTGAGGGGCGCTACGCAGCGCAAACTGTGCCGTGAGAGGGAGGCGATCGTGATTTCAGAGTGCGCGAGCTAGCGGCGACGGCAGCAACGTCGCGCGGTGGAAATTATTTGGACCATTTTTGTCTCTGCCCTTAGTTTCCTTCTATTTGTTGATGTTACTTTGTTACTACCTGTCCATAAACCCTCCATGAAAATAATTATTTTCCCTATTTCACTGTTTTCTCCAATCGAACAAACGGCGGCGAAGAGGTAAGAGACGCAAAGACAGAAATATGATTCGGCGACCAGTGATGGTCAAGCCCACTTTCTCTCGCTCTGGAGGGCGACGTCACAAATTTCGCAGCGGAGCCACTCTGAAATGCCCTATATTCGCACAGACAACTCAAACCAAGAGAACCAATGCTAATTTTGAGCAAAATCTGCGCTGAGGATGCTCAGAAAATGCGGCGTAAATTTTACGATGCGCGCCGATTGGATGTCTGCAGTCACGCACCTATATGGCTACTGTAGAAGGAAATGTCGAGTCGTGACATAAGATACGCTTGTTTGAGTCACAGGACATGCCGAATCTACCAATATCCGACTCATTATCCGATCCGAATCATGACATTTTTCGGATATTCGGTATCCGAATCATTATCCGATTCATGGCACATTTCGGTGATTCAGATTTTGAATCAAACGGATTTTGGCGTTTTTTCGGTGAATCGGATTTTGGATCATTTGGATTTTGACGTTTTTTCGGTAAATCGGATTCTGGATCATTCGGATTTTGACACATTTTCGGTGATTCGGATTTTGGATCATTCGGATTTTGACGTTTTTTCGGTGAATTGGATTTTGAATCATGAAAATTTCGGTTCATTCGGATGGATATCCGAAAATGAGTGAGTCGGATCCAATGTATACTATATAGGACCCCAGACCTTTCGTAAACCGTGGAGATGTTGGAAGTGAAATCTATCGTGAACACGCCTTTAAACGCAGTGTTCACGATGAAAATCGTTTTTCTGTTTTTCCGCCTATATTGAAAACGGCCCCATGCTGATTCCAATGGTGTATCTGAAATCATACAAGACCTTCTGTGAACGGAGTTATGGTCCCTCAAAAATTGAGCTAGGGAAAATGGTGGACGAGTTGTCCGAGGCTTGTAACTTCCGCCTTTTGCAGCCGATCTATGCGAGCTGACCTGAGTAAAGAGAGAAGCTGAGAATGAAGGGAAGAACGGGGCTAATGATTGAAAATCATCGCTCATCTCACGATCTCGAGCATTCGTTTGTTCACGTCGGTGGGCGTGTGATGCGCTTTTGGGGTTTTCAATGCGCTCGAAGTTGCAACTTCGGGCTCTTCCTGGCTCGATTTCATGCGTTCTTTCTACGTTAACGTTACACAGTGTCCCTCCACTACCCAATCCTAGTGGAATTTCGAAAACTTTTTTGATCGTGAACACTGCCTTTAAGGTAAAAATGAACACCGAAAAAATGCGAAGCCCAAGCACGATACTATTGGTTGTTTACCCGAAGTAAAACAAAATATCCGAGACTGGTGGGAAAGGTAAATTTATAACGTGGTCATCAGAAATCATGAGGACAGGTCGGCATACATAGTCAACAAAGCTAGGGTTGAGTGTGCCAGCCAGCTGTGGCATCTTAATATAAATAGTGTACAAAATTAAGCAAAAGCTTTAATAATGCTAAGTTGCTAACTTCTTACGAAAATCTTGCAGAAACCCGGTCGTTTTTGACGATCTGCAAAAAATTCTGTTGAAATAGTGTCACCTGTGCCAGAAAGGACTTCTTCTATGGCAAAAGTAAGTTTTCGCTTTGCTTTGTCCTCCAGGTGCGAACCAGCCGATAGTGAAAAAAGTATATCGCGAAAAACCAACAAAAAACAATTACAACAACAGTTTGTTTATACTCACTCTTACAGGGGCTTTTTAGAACACTCCAGACAGTGTAGGAATGTTAGAAAATATTAGATAGAACATGAAGTGAAGAGGGTGCAAAAAGAAGCATGCACTGTTGATCGTGCACATTTATTTAATTATTTATTTATTTATTTATTTATTTATTTATTTATTTATTTATTTATTTATTTATTTATTTATTTATTTATTTATTTACTTACTTACTTATTTACTTATTTATGTTCTCATACAATTTCGAAATCAGAACAAATCAGTCCAGTCATGTTAAACGAAAAACACAGAAAATTGTCGAACAGATGTGAACCGCTTAACAACAACATCAACAAATAAAATATCAAAGTTCCTGGTACACTGGCCAGGGACGGAAACACAACAAAAAAGTCAGTGAGCCCCATTATACATCAGTAGAATATTGTCTGTAACGAACATGCTAATGTATGAAAATTTCACAACTTTTTGCCGCGTACATACTTATCGGAATACCGATCGATCGCGTCAGACGCTTTCGTACTGAAAACGAAAGGCCAGGTTAAAGGCAGTGTTCACGATGATTTTCGTTCCTGAGTTTTCCACTCAAAACAATTCATTGGCCACCAAGTGTTACCAAAATTACGAAGAAACGGTTTGAAACGCCCTGAAACGTCTTATTTCAGTGACATTATTCTCTGGCCTAGACTAGTTGTCCGACTGGATGAACATGTCCACGGTGGTAGTTCCGGGTAAAAAATAGGGCTAATCAAAAATGGAAGAATCTCTTAGGTAAAACAGTATTAGTTAGGGTCCAACGGAAAAGACGGAGCAGTAGAGAGTAGAGAATCGCAAGGGACAGGTTTACAAAATATTTCATTGTCACAACAAACAGTTCCAGTGAGAGTAAAAAGGTGGGGTGAGAGTAAAGGATTTGTTGCCTTTCTAGGGCGTTTTTCTCGATTTCATCGTAATTCCAGTTCTACCCGGAGGCCAAACAATCGATTTAGCGATCAATCTCAAAATCGAAGATTATCGTGAACACTGCCTTTAAAGGCTTAGTACACCCTCAGATATGAATTTTGAGATTTTCATGTAATTGTGTGGAAGACCCCTCCTGTAAAACACGTACCAAGATCCAGATCTCATGTCCTCCAAATAAGCGAGATATAAGCGACCACCACAGGCCCGGCCCCCTTCGCTCACTACCACAGGCCCGACCCCCTTCCACAATTCAGAACTCGATAGCGGCTCGATGGATGGATGAATTCCAACAAGTCGTCGTTCTTCAGTCCATTACCGGACTGTCTCCTTATCCTGGCTTTCTCTCACGCAACGATTACGAATGAAGAGAAATACAGGCCTGATACAACTCGTCCATCCATTTTTCACCCTCAAAATCTAGGCATCTTTGAAGAGCCATAACTTTGCTCAAATGGGGTCTTGGACAATTTCAGAGATACCATTGTGATCAGAGTGTGACCCTCTCCAAGGTAAGGGTGGAATCTGAAAATTTATTTTTCGGGTGTCCTGTGCCTATAAAGGCACAATAGACGCAAGTCACTAATTTTCAGATCTTCTGCTTTCCTCAGGTAGAATCACATGCTGATCGCTATGGTGCATATCTCTGAAATCCCTAACAAGGGAAGTATACAAAGCGTATGTCGGATCTGCGGAAAGGAATTATATGGTCAGTATCTCTTGAGCTTGTATAGTTAAACTTTGCAGTACCCAGCCCCGAGCAGCTGGTGCAAAAAAAAATATGAGCGTTCTCAAAGTTTCACGAATTGGTGAGGGTATCTTACCATTTCAGAAAATTTTTTGGGTGTTCTGAAAAATTTTTTTGGTTCTGCTGAAAACTTCTACTGAAGGGTAATCTAGGGTGCTGGAAACGAATCTGGGATCCGTTTGCCGAAATTCTGAGGTTTACTGTAGTTTACGGAGAGTAATATGCCATTTAAGGGGCAAAACCTACCTTAAAGGCAGTGGTCACGATGGAAAACGTTAAGGAAAAAACGACAAAAATGAGCTTAGATTGAAAACAGCTGAAAAACTTTGAGGCAGCGCGTTGAAAATCGGCCTAGAATAAGAGTTTCTAAGGCCCAAAGTTGCCAGTTCGTGCACAAGTGCACAGCGCCGACGAAAAAGATCGCAGTCTCATGCCGAGCAGTCAAAAATCGTCGACATTCAGAGGACGAAATAAATGCAAATTTAACGAATAAAAACGGTTGAATAATGAAAGCATCACTCCAGTCAATGTTTTTGACTAGATGTGTACATAAATCCGAAGGTTCATTGATTGAAATTCGATTTCAATCCAGCTGATGCTCTTGATATTAGAGATCATCGGTGCCGATGAAGTGGGTGGGCTCGTCCACCATCAAAGGACAAGAATGTTCAGGCTTCAAATTTGGCCCGAAACAGTGGTTTTTTCGCGATTTTTTCTTTCAGTTCCTACAACTCGAGACCCAGAAAAGGGTTTAGAGGGAAAAAGACGACAAGCATATTTGATCGCGACCAGTGTCTTTAAATGTTCGAAAACCGGCACATGAACATCAGATTCGTATTCACCACCACGAACAACCCTTGAATACAAATTTTGAGTCAAATCTGAGATCCTGATCGAATTGCCGTATACCTACTGTAATCTACCGTAATCTGTAGGAAATTGGCAGCGGACCTTGGATTCGTGTTAAGCTCATCAAATTATCCCCAGAGAATGATTTCGAGGCACATCAATCGAAGAAATCCGGAAATCTCGGGAGTGACTTTTGGCCCTCAAAATTTCTCCCCGCTGGAATGATTTGAGCGATTTAGACCGAAAACCTTGGGAAATCGACAAACAAACCTTAGATTCGTGACCTTAGATTTACGCCCCAAAAAAACCCCCTGGAAGAATTTTAAGTCAAATCTGGAACATTTTTCTGAAGCGCTTCCAGAACCCCTAATTGATATAAATAACCGACCAACCAAAAATCCGTACAAGTCCAGAACGCTCTCAGTCTGGGCAAAGTTTGAAAGGTGGGCTTTTCTCCAAACTTTGCTAAGGAGGGGAGGGGGGGGGGTAGTTTCGGGCAATGAACACAATTATGAGATCCGTTTCAATTATGAGATTTTTCAAAAATTAAAGGCAGTGTTCACAATGATTTTCGTCCCCGAGCTTTTCACATAAAACCATGAGCTGGCCTCCAAGTGTTATCAAAATTACGAAGAAACGGCGAAAAACGCATTAAAACGTCATATTTCATTGACATTAATCTCTGGCCTGGACTAGTTGTCCGATTGAATGAACATGTTCATGGTGGTTGTCACCGGTAAAAAATGGGAATAATGAAAAATGGAAGAATATTTTAGGCAAAATAGTATTAGTTAGGGTCCGAAGAAAAGAACGGAGCAACAGAGAGTAGGGAATCGCAAAGCGCGGGTCCACAAAAGATTTCATTGTCACAACAAACACTTCCTCTGATACTTAAAAGGCGGGGTGATACCTAAGGATTTCGTGTACTTCTGGTGCATTTTTCGCAATTTCTGCGTCATTTTAGTTCTACCCGGGGGCCACTTGCTCAATATAGCGAATAATCTCAAAATTGAAGATTATCGTGAACATTGCGTTTAATGTGCGTTTTGAAAGGTTCAAGAAGCGCAAAAATCGACCATTTTGGGCTTATACCTTCTCGGAACCTGCGGCTCGAAACGGGTTACTGCGCAGTTTTACTATATATGCCCAAGGGATACAAGCCAAACTATCCGCAGGTCCGACATACGCTTTGTATGCATCACTTGTAAGGGCTCCCTACAAACGGAATAAAACTCTTTGAAAATGTCTATATTAAGAGTGATAAAACTGAGTGGCCGAGTTGTCTCAGGCCTGTACTATTTCTCCTTATTCGCATTTGCTGCACGAGAACCAAAGAAGACACAAACCGGAAAAAGAATGAAAATCAAAAGCGCGGTTCAAATTCATCTACACACACAGTCTCTATTTAGGAAAACGGTTGTGGTGCCTGGTGGTGACTGAAGGGTTCGGGCCGTGGAGGTCGCGGTCTATCTCGCTTATACATATAGAGGAATTGAGATCTCTCGCTTGGTAAGCGTCATACAGGAGAGGCATACTAGAAATTTACTAAGCGTCATACAGGAGAGGCCTACTAGAAATTTACATGTGAATCTCAAAATTAATGTCTAACTAGGGAAAGTCTTGAAGGACCCGCGATGTTTCGGGAAACGTTCTACTGGAAGTTGTTAAGGATGAATAGATAACAATCATGCATGCTGCGTTCTCTGTAGGTCAAAAAAGAAGAAAAACGACAAAATAGGGTGCAGTTTTTCACCAATAGTCACCATGGCTGCATTTCCTATTTTCTAATAGAGAAAATTGGCTGTTGTATGCAGCTAACAGCCCTCCTTCGAAAAACACCATACTGGAAAAAAGTCTGGAGAAAATTTTTTTTCTGAGTTTTTCCACAATGTACACGGGGATATGATGCCCAGAGAATTAAAAAAATTTCTTCGATTGAAGTATGTTTGGTAGTTTTGAATGAAAGGTATGTAGACAGGCATGTAAGTCAACCGAGTATCGCCTCCTGAAAATGAAATATGGGGCTATAATGGCCACTCAGAAAAAGGAATCCCTTACCTTGCCTATAATTGGCATTTTCTTTCACTTTGTTTGTATGCATACGAGTGCTTCAATCCTTATCAAGTCTTCATAGAGCAAAATTAATTTGTAATGAGACAATAGTAATTATATAATACTTCGTCATCAACCGAAAAGGCTAGCGGCTGTGACTGCGGTCTATGAAACAGCCGAAGCAGAGGCGATACAAGCGCCTCTGGCTCCTTTGCTTCATAGAACGCAGTCACAGCTGCTAGCCTTTTCAATTTATGATGAAGTACATACAATATAGTCATTACTATCTCATTCTGGATTTATTTCGTTCCTTCGGAACGATATACACCGATTTTCTACCATTAGAAGGCACATGTCAGTCATTGAGCACAATGCCTAAGTAAAAACAAAAAACATAAATGCTCAGAAAATGAAACGGAATGTGAAAAATAGACATATCAGATTAACGATCAAACAGTCGAAAATTCAACAGTACGGAAATTTCGTTGCTGGATGCGAACCTGTAATACCCCTTCATTCTCGCTGATTTGTAATCCACTTCGTTATCCTCTCGGCAATCGCTGCTGATAGCGATGGGCTGCTTTAGTCGAGTGAAAAGAAGAGTGCAGGTAATGCAATCATCTCGGAAACGGCTCACTTCTCCAAAACCAAGACGCAAAACGTTGTAAATGCTTACTTCGTCATAACCTAAGGCGGTCGATTAGCTTTGGCCGAGTAATTTCAGTAAGTTTCAATCAGTTTTTGTCATTTTTTGACCAACCAAAAAATACGTTGAGAAAACCAACATACATTTTTGTTACTTTACTCATCCCTCACAACTTTCATTGGGACTCTTTCCGAAACGTCACGGGCCCCGGAAGCCAGTCCCTAGTAAGGGTGCACTGTGCCTTTCAAGTAAGTCTTCACGCACTCGTAGGGTAGTACGTCTGCCTCAATAGCGGTGAGTAAACCTGACACTGCTCTCTTAGTGGGAATGATAGTACTGCCGTTTTAGGTTCACAAGATAGCACTTGCGTCGCGGCTAACGTCTAGCCAAGCGTGCCCGTATCTACATATATTTTCATTCAGGTTTTAGTTCCAGCAGGTATCGTCTATTTCGGAGCCTAATTTATTGTGTTCGTTCGCGTGCGTGTGTGCAGCGAGGGGAAAGACAGCGAGAATGATGGGGGAGAAGGAGACGCAGCACAGGCGCGCTCGCGCACGCTATGGATGTTTGACCATGTGTAACTAAATGGAATCTGGGTTGAAATTCACCACCAACTCAGGGGTTTATTGCTGGAGAACACTGGCCTGCAACCCCGTCCATTCTGCTCGCCTACATAAGGAGGGCTGCAAGCGGTCAAGCGTCACAACTATCCATCGCATCGTAGCCAGGATGAATCTCACGGATTCAACAACATCGCTCTTGTTGTTATAAAGGGTGGACTGTGAGACTTCAAAGCTTCCTGTCCGACCCGTGCCCTTTTCCACAGGTTCAGCTCTTAGGTCCCGAACGGAACTGAATCTTCCCAATTCAGCGAGCTTAATAGGACAGCCACTGCTTCTGGAGCTCATTTTCACTTGCTTTGGTAGGACACAGAATCTTCACTAGATGCACTGATATCAGCATTGGAAGGTGATTCAGAGTGACTTTCTAAAAAATGATCCGAAGCCTGGGATAGAAGTTGACGAAATGGAGGTGTTCAGCTAAGTAAATATCACAGAATCCGAGTAAAACTCACCTTCACAACATGGGCTTATCATTGATGAGTCTGGCCCCTGAACAGGCTTACGAATTGACAGTCGCTTAGAATGGCAAGCCGATTGTACCATCTGCAATACAATGAGGATCCCTTGAGGATTCAGAAGAAAGGTGGAATCGTCCATGCGTGCTGACTCAGCAGAGAAAGGAAATGTTTTGCGCAGTCCAACAATGCGCTGTAATATGTCATGGCCTTTAGAGAACGCGAATAATAGAACTGACTTTGAGCGATCAAGAGAAAGTTGTTTTGGAACGGTGTAATTACTAAGAAATCATTCACGAGAGTAGCCACTAGAAAAATACATAGCAATGAGATAATTACTGCTTCCAGACCTATCCAATACACTCGAAAAAGCGTAAGTGGAGGCGGAGTTTAACCTATTGTGACTCTGCCGAAAATCGAGCCATATGCGACCATTCCCTATTTGTTTCATGCGCTATCATTTTACCTGCCCGCAATAGTCAGATAGTGGTGTAGATCGTCAGTAGGAAGCCGATTAGGCCAGCATAAGAGCGAACAACCCTTTTTGTAGCACTTTCCGCTTGGCCTTTGAAGGCAGTGTTCACGACGAATATCATATTCGAGTTCAAATTCTCGTTCTCGAATTTCAGTAGTGAAACACTACGCTGCTGAAGGGGATAGAGTGAGAGAAGGCAGAGAAATCGGGCCAGAAATCGAATAAAACGGCCGCGAAGTAAAGATATCGTTAGCCCAGTACGCCTGCTTACCCGCACTGCCCCCCATTCTGACGAGCTTGTGGCTCCGCGGACGTTTTCGAAGGCAAATAGCCAAGCAACTCCGTCCCGTCTATCCTAATCGATTCGCACACATTTTGCCATTAGCGCGCGCTTGCGGGAACTACATAGCAGGGCGCGTCAGCTCGTCTGCGCCCTGAACCTATACAAGCGTTAGAAACCACTGTTTTAGCTTAATCAGAGCGCCTCTCCTCGCGGTTCCCTCACTATTCATTCGTTAACTCACGACCAAAACCCTATCTTTGAGTTCAACTCGAATATGATATCCATCGTGAACACTTCCCTCGTTCTTGCGAGCGCCTTGAAAGTGCTACAAAAAGGCGTTGTTCGCTCTCATGCTGGCTTAATCGACTTCCTACTGACGATCGTCCTTTTCCTCTGTAATTCAAAAGGGTCTTTGGGAGAGTAAATCACTTATGTTCTAGCTTTCCAGGTTCCGACGAAGGCGGTTGGCCGAAATGTCAACTGAATTGGTCCTGGCTCCTACCAACAACTAACTAATATTTAACAAGAACGTTGTTCCTGTGAGGGTCCTGAGTTGGGAAGCAAAGTATTAAAGGCAGCGTTCACGATGATCATCATCGGTGACTTTCCGCAGTGAAATGATGGGCGAGAAGGACCTTAGGCTCCCAGTGTCGAAAGAACGGTGGAAAACGAGCCAACAGCGGCAAAATAACGGCTGCAAACAAGCGTTTTGGTGTCCCAAACAAGCCTCGTGCTCCAGATCCGCCCTCTCGAAATGAACAAATGAAGACTCAGATTACAGGAATGATCAAGTCAAGGAAGTGCTGATAAGTGAGCTGATTGCTTGATTGCACTGATAGGTATCATCCTTCATAGCGGTCAATTCCTCCACTCTCAAAAATCAACGTAAACAAGGGAGAACCTATCTTGGCTCAAAAACGCGTCTTTCGTGTCCTTTTGAGGCGTGCTTCGCTATATAGGGCACCAAACCTTGTGTGAACCATGGAGATATTGAAAGTGAGATTTATCGTTAACACTGCCTTTAAATCTATGGAAAGACATTAACAACTCTTCAGCGTTTTGGCTCAGTAAAAGGTTGAATTTCCGAAGATTCTTGTAGGTGAAAAAGTTTGACCTCGCCAGAGACTTCGCCACTGGAAGATACAGTCTTAACTGTCCTCTTCTAGTGCTCGTCAAAAGGACGCCGAAAAACTCACGGGGATTTATGGAGAGTTTTCTAGTAAGGATTTTAAACATCATAAAGAGGCCAGCTCCTTCTCTTCTGCTAAGATCAAACGGTAATCCCAACTGATTCGATCTGACAGAACCGTTAGGTAGTTGAAAATAGTTAGTATTGTAGCACCTCATCATCAAATTCCGTATAAAGTTGTTCTGTATGCTCTCTAAAAGATCAATCTCTTTCTCTTTGAAAGGGTTGAAAAGGAAATACCACATTCAACAATCGGTCCAACATATGGTTTATATGCTCTTAATAACACCTGGGGATCCTTAGATTTTGAAATTTTGAAAAGATTATATGTACGGTAGTTGGCTCTATCAACCAAAGATATGAAATGCGAATAGTTCAGTAGCTACAAGAGTAAATGTAGGATCAAGAAAAATTCGTAAGGAGACTGAAAAGCTGGGAGACAACATCTCTAGTAACGACGGACGGGTATGATTCCGCTTCCCCGTATCCCAATTATGGAAATCCGAAAAGAACGAATCAAAAAGGGATCCGATCATCGATAGCGATGCCGATTGTGAGCACAAAAGTCTACCCTTGGCAGCCTGCTTCCCTCGGAATTAAACTCGCAAAAGTTTTCGATTTTCGGTTACCTAACTCCAACTACCCATATTTTTGATTTGTTTGCCCCTTCGAAAATAAAAATGAACCCGAAAAAAGAAGCGGAACAAATTTCTCCTGATTTTTCATAAATCACTCACTGGTTCGACACATACGGAGTCTATGGACCGAAAATTCTTGAAAGCTACACACGCGCAAGCGATTAATGTATACGGATGGTATCAAACGGATTAAGATGGGCTTTGGATATAGAGAACTACAAAAATAATATGTGAGCGCGCATTTCTCGTAACTCATGAAAAAAAACCTAAGATAATGTTATTCTTCTCTCGTAACGCAACCGTCCTCCGTCATAGACAACCCCTCTGCTGCTCCTCAATGCTTTGGTGCACTATGTGTTTTCCCACCGATTTCTCGAACATTCCCCTAAATCAACATCAAATAATTTCGATAATACCGTGTGCAGAAGGCTGGCATCCTAATCGAATCATGGACTTTTGTGAAAAGGCAAACCATTCATTGATCCATGCACTGGCCACGAAACACTAATTCTCGGTATTGCCAAGAAATATTACGTAAAAAAATGCTTCGCCATGATTGATGTTCATTCATCTCGCTCACTACTGGTTCTATTCGAATGTTTCAGGTGATCAAACCTGCACTTGGTCCAAAATGATACCGATGAGTTTCAATTTCTTGTTCATATTGCTACCAGTTTCACTAAACTTTCTGAGAACCCACATTTTTATTTTTAAATATGTACAATGAACTTGTGGAGCAACCTGCGTGAACTTCACCAAGGTTCCATTTTTTGCTGCGTCACATAAGGGCCGGAAGTTTCGAAACTGCGCGACAAAAACGTGACATTCAATCAAGGCCTAAAGTCCCTATTTACGAATATTAATCACGTATTAGTCATTGGGGTGAGCCGCCCGTCTACATCAAGAGTAACAATTACTCCGATGTAATGCTGCGTGAATCAACGCATTTCGAATAGGGTGGGGTACCGCCCGACCCCACCCCCCTCTTCGGTATAAAAGTCTGCGCGCCACCCCTCCATAAGATCAACATTTACTTCCTTCCTTGTCCAGGTACAATTTGAGATTTCGTTTCAGAAGCTCCATTTATCAACCGGAATGTAAACTACTTGGTAGCTATATTTCTTTTCTTCGATTTTAGATTTACAGGGTATTCTTTTACCGATACCTCCATTATTCTATTCTAACAATTACTATAGCCTATTTGCGCAAGTTTCTGATTAAGAATAGTTATACCATATACTTTTCCTTAAGATTAATATTGATTTTGCTCAGTGAGACCAAGAGTTTATGGCGCTATACTATTTATGCAGTTGGGGATTTTAACCATAATTCTTAAACAAGAATAATAAATACTTCGTTATCACCTATTTCGAGTATCGTTATCCTACGAATTCTATAAAAAATACCTCGGCCACAAGTGACTGTGTTTACTCAACCATAGTTTTATCCTGAATTCCGAGGATTCCACCCGCCCAATGTATGATATCGCCGAGTACCACTAGGATTTTTCTGTAATTCACATTGAATAGGAACCAAAACTTTTTTTCCGTACGAACCACTACAGAACATTTTGGGCTAAGCATCGGCACAACACAGGCCGAAAATTCGTCATTTCAATTTATTCCCGGCCCAACACTTCTAAACCTGTTTGAAAACCAGTTTCAAAAGTTTTCTTCCATGCGACAAGTACATGTTCATAGAGCTTTTTGGGTTAGGAAGAGTTTTTCGAGGTTTCTCTCCAGCAAAGCTCCAAGATGGACTCGAAAAACTCCAAAATTTGTCATTTCCTGAACTGGTTCCAGGAACTTTTCAAAAAGCACAAAGCTGAATTTAAAACACATTTTTTAAAAGGCTGTTTGCCATAAAAACGGTTGTTGTGCAATCCTCATGAGAAGGTAGATCTTGTCATCAGAAAAGCGAAAAAAAAATGAAAGGTTGGAGAAAAAAAGCTCAAGAACAAGTTATTGCTTGGTGTTCAACCGCCCCCATCATCGATATTTCTATAAAAGCTTGTTTTGACATCTTTCATTTTGCTTCTCAAGTAATTTCTGAGCGCTCCTAGAGACTGCTGACTACTTTAAGAGCGAAATAAAGCACCGCTTAACAAGCATTCATGATGATCTCGTCAACTACTGGGCGTGCGGACACATGCAATCGGCCGTTCTATAGTTCGGGTAACCAGAAATGGAATAACTGCGGAAACCTCAGCAGACAGCACAGCGTCGTGTGCGCCCACGAGAAATGTGGTGATCGATCGGCGCACGCGACATTCACGCGGCCTGCTGAGTGGTCCGCAGCTATCCCTTTCGCGGATACACCCATCATACCTTGTATTTATGCGTTTTTCCCGCAAGTTCTAACTTTTTTCACCTTTATTTACATTTGTAGAGAACAGATCTACATTCTTATGAAGAGAGCTCAAAAATCGTTTTTGTCGCGAACCCTGCCTCAATTCGGTCCGCACTGAATTTCCTTCACGTGGGGTGCCGGTAACAGTTTCTCAAAGTTTCAAAAGTTTATGCATTATTCCTAGGTTACATAAAGTATAGCGGCTTCCATGATGTTGTTCTCCAGGACCGTGTGCTCAGAAAGTTTTGTTCAAGAGTTTTTCTGTTTCGCCCGAAGTACCGGTAGGCAAAAAAAAAAGTCCAAGATGGTTCAATTTCAATTATTGAAATTTTCTCCATTAGATCATCGGTCTTTGTTTAGAGCAACGGAAACCTAGCAAAGGTTATCAGGCTTAGAAACTTCATGATGCTCTTCAAAAGTTCGGCATCCGGGATTATTAGGGTTTTCTTCTGTAGCAAGTTATGGCTAAGAAGCGCTCGGCTTAGAAAACCAGAAACATTATTTTTGAAAGATTTTTCGCCCCCTTCTATCAACACTTCGAACAGGTTACGGGTATTACCATTTCTTTATGATTCATGGCTGGGATTCATGAACGGAAACCATGGGCTACAGTTGGGTTTGTCTCCGAAGACTGCCTGCTATTTCCGCGGCAAACCCAACTGTAGCCCACGGTTCGCCGTTCATGAATCCCAGCCCATATGTTGGTTTTTTTTTTCGGCAACAGGGAAGAGCCCTTATTGGATTTTTGCCTTTTTGCTTAGCTTCGAACAATCATTCACTCCCATAAGTTTACTTACTTGGAAAATCATCTAATGAAGGAGACACATTTTTAAAATTTCATAACCAGCTGTACGAGTTCTTCACTTCGCAGCCGTCTCATGCACATGTTTATTGATATTCTCGTTTCTCTCAGCGTTTTCTGGTGCGAATTTAGCCCCCAATTTGGGGGAATGGCATGGGCCAGTATGCGAATGTTTTTGCATCCGAATTCGCTGACGGTAAGACATTTGAACGCGTACTTTATGTTCCGTAGCGGCGAAAAAAAAGCAAACCTATTGCCGTTCTGATGTTTGACATCCCAGCGGCGCGCCACAACTTCGTATTGTTCGAGGCGACCTGCATGGCAAACACCTCCCCGGGCACCATTGAAAATGTGACTTTTCGTTTCCGTTCTCCACCTATTTTCTCGGATTTCTCACCAAATTCGCGAACCCAGTCGACCCGCGCCCATTGTCGCTACTGCAACAAACCGCGCGACATGGCAAAAAATCGCTCGCCACACCTGCGACAAGTTCACGTGACAACGACAATGGCGGCATGCTCCTGCCTGTCGATGTGTTTGTGTTTTCGAAATCGTCTCTGCACATGAATTCCCATCGACTCCTCCCTTCCAATCATCCCCTCTGTACGTTTAGATTGGGGCTCATCGCGGTCCACCTTGCTTTCCGTGTTCACCAATCGTCGACTAACCTCTGAATCCTGGAACTGGTATCACTACCCCACCAGGTTGTACCATTTCAGATCGTTTAATATATCTCTACGCATCCATTCCTTATCAGTACTATTTGCTCTGGACAGTAAAGCCTTCAACAGACGCTTCTCATTCTGAAACTATATGATTCCGCCTCTGATCCTGTCTTCTTTCCACTCCGCCAAACTTCCGCAATTCGAAAGACCCTCAAGCAGTGGCTTGGCTTCTAGACTTTCTGAATTAACGCTGGGGAGTCTCTTGTGAGCTCTCGATATCAAGTATCGCCAGCAGCGGAGCGGTGGGCCTTGGCGAAATATAACTGGCTGTAAGGATGCTTCGACGAAAGAGCGACCGCTCACCGCTGATGATAAGCGAAGATAAGAGCTTTTTAGAGATGCCGCTTTGCTTCCCTCCATCTAGGTACATAAGTAGTAGGCCGATTCTGCTATATTTATCCTACTAGGCAAGTCTAGTACCGAGTAACCGATCCCGGAGGAATGAAAGGCTTGGTTGACGTTGTGCGGGGGGGGGGGTCGATCACTCGATCATGTGCGACGACAGCGGCGCGTCTTCCCCCTGCTCCACACGTGCTCTTTTTCCGGAGGAGGACTGTACCTGATAATTCTCACCCATAACCACAAAATCCTAAAGCGCCCACCGAGACCACGACTGGGAGTACCTTGTGTCTCCATTCTATGGACGAAGTGAAACTGGCGACTTTACCAAGTTTGGAGAAGGATTTCCGGTTTTATTAGGTTGTAACATGTCTTGGAAAATTTTTTAAATTTTTTTCATCTTTATTGATTCACACATTCAATCTACAATATAATCACCATAACTATCTACAACTTTACTCCATCTAATAGGCAAGTCGCTGATTCCCTTCTCCCAGAACCCAGGAGTCTGTGCACCGAAGAAGTCAGCGACTGCCAGAAATACATCATCAAGTTTAGAATATTTTTCTCCTCCGCTTCAGCAGTAAGGACTTTCTGGAGGATGTGTTGACTGGAGATGAGAGTTGGATACCATACGACGCGGGCGCATGCAGACTTCCTCGGGGAGAACAGCCGCCAACTCTGTAAAAACCAGACCTTCATCCCAAGAAGGTTTTGCTTTGTTGCTCCTGGGATTCCCGCGGTTTGCTTTTCTATAAGCTACTACCGGAAGGTCAGACAGTTACCGCAACAGTCTACAGTGAGCAACTTCAAAAGTTGAAGGAAGCAATAGGAGAAAAGCGGCTGAGAAAGACTTCGGTACACCTGCTGCATGATAACGCTCGACCCCACATCTCTCATGTCACGCGGAACAAACTAACGGTGCCCGGCTGGAACACGGTCCCTCACCCACCCTATTCTTTTGATCTATCTCTTTTGATCTTGATCTGTAGCTCCCTCGGACTATCATTTGTTCCGCCCTCTCAAATCGTTCCTAGCCAAGAAAAAATATTCTAAACTTGATGAAGTTTTTCTGGCAGTCGCTGACATCTTCGATGCACAGACTCTTGGGTTCAGAGAAAAGAGAATCAGCGACTTGCCTATTAGATGGAGTAAAGTTGTAGATAGTTATGGTGATTATATGGTGGATTGAATGTGTAAGCAATAAAGATTAAAAAAATTTAAAAAATCTTCCAAGACTTATGTTACAACCTAATACCATTACCTCGGTCATGTTAGGATTTATTAGCACCCTCCTTTATTTTCGAACACTGCGGCTAAATCTCTTGTCGCGATGAGGCGAAGGCGATGTTTTGACGTCGATAATGCACATTTGGTTTTCATTCGATCTCATCCATCCCAATCTGCAAATTCTCTACATCCATTAAGCGTTAATGGTGCAGTTTCTAGTTCAATTTGCAGTGAAGTCAAATCATCAGAGAATCGGGAACCGCTTATCTCACAGTCTCTTTGTGTCGCTTCCTTCACTTCCATAAACCTGTATTTGTTAGCATTTTCGTGTTTCTAGTCCTAGCTTGTGATAACTTCTTCAAATAAGGTTGTCCCTGGCTCACTCGAACCGCTCCTGCTGACAACAGGATTCTGGCTAGAATCGCAATTTTTTGACGATGTCTGCGGGGATTCCATGGCTACTTACCGTGATCACTCAACGGAGTTTTCGACATTCATCGGCCTAGAATCCGCAACTGGTCAGGGTGTCAGAATTTAGGCATGATCCTGTCAACTATACATGGGATTCGGATTTCAGGATTTGGGTTTGATCCAAAAAAAAACTTTTCGATGGATCGTATATCGGTTCGAGTCGGATTCGACGTTTTTTCAGTGATTCGGATTTCGGGCCGAACCGGGTTGGCCATTTTTTTCTTCGAATTCGATTCAGGGTTGACTCGGCTCTATCGCTTTTTCTTTTTCTTTGATTCGGATTTTGAATCGTTAAAATTTCGAATCATTCGGGCGGATATCCGAAAATATCCTAATCAGATCCAATTATTCTCACTATCTCTGTTAGTCCATTTGGGGAGACCCGAGGCGTAGCATTTTTCTAAGCAGTGCCATATCAACCTCAGCCTAAAACTGGAACATTTGTTGTGAGGGTTTCTTTTTGTATCGTAGACCAAATCTTTGGCTAGCTGATTCTGAAATATAATGTGCTTCTCTGGGCCAAATTACGGTCCGCAATTGCGTCTCGACACGCTGTGCAGCCGCACGCGCTCAAGTCAGTCGAGTTCCCAGCGCCGAAGCCGACTCGATGTGGCTTTTTTATACAGTTTTCTCCAATTTTGTTTAGTTTTCAGTTTCCAAAACCAAATTAGGGTCAACAGATCGGCGGCTGAGGTGCTGGAAACTCTTACGACTCAAAAGCGCGCGGCCGCAAAGTGTGTCGAGACGCAGTTGCGGACCGGAATTTGGTCCAGAGAAGCACAGTACCATCAAATTCTTGCCGGGTTGCACTTCATTAGTTTATCTGTCATTATTGATTTCTCTCAAATATGTGCACACTTATAATCCTTCTGATGACGAATACTTCATTCACCTGGATACGCTCAAAAATGGAATATTTTCTTTTTTCAGTGAAAAATCGAAAAAATGGCTGTGACGCTACGCTCTAATTGGTACGACGACGACTTTCGTCTACGGCATCGTGACTCGTGGTGGAGTCGTGACGATTGGTGGAAAGACGACTGGAAGGATTGGCCGATAGATTGGCCTCGACCGAGAGACCTCATGAACAGGGTGAGCAGCAGACAGTAAGGTGACGAGGAAATGCGGTCGACATTGACGAGGTGATGATGCAGCGGTGAAACTCAGTCAACCTCAGACCACTTTTAACGTACCATATCCTTGCACTCGCCATGGAGTCTCACATTTTAACGCCTACTAAACTTTTTCCCGAAAGAGAGGATGCAAAGAAGTGCTTGTTTGATTTTGACTCACTTTTGAACCAGTTTTCTGTGCATGTGGCCGTACCAGCAGCATTCCTTCGTTAGTTTCTTGTTGAGAATAGCCACACAGTAGCTTTCATGAAAGTTCTAGTGCAGAAGTTTGCGAAAATTTTCCAAATCCAGGGGCGCACCTGACCTAGGAAATTTTTATATCAAGAATGTTAGACCAACACAGCTGAAATACGTATCTTCTGCTGGCCAAATTCAGTCTTGTGAAGGAACGAGACGCGATCATTGCAGCGAACCGTGCGGCGTTCGCGACACCACCGACCAGCGCGGTTTCAGTCGCCCGCGACGGTCTACCTCAGTAACCCTGTCCACTCACTAGACTAAGTTCTCCGAGGAGACTATATATTTAACGGAATCTTTCGAGAAAAAGCTAAATCTCATCCTGGGGTTGGAATATCAACTTTCAATCTTTTAGACATTTGATGAATGGGCAACAGAGATATAGGATTCCTGTGTTCCAATACTTTTGGTCTTCGCCGTAAAATGCAGGAGAAGATCGGAATTACCCTCAAGATTTTGATTTCTCTCAATTCTCGATTCCCCCATTTCCGAAACTTCTGTCGACGTTTCTTTTTCCAAAAATTCTGAAGAAAAACTTCTCAGCCGTAGTGCCTAGGATTCGTCGACTCCTATGACAGAAGGAGCGGTGTTTTAGCGTGAGGATATCGGTCGACTGGATGGCGAACACTAGTCGATCAATATACACGACTGACCCACCGAGCCCAGGCGCCTACCATAAGGCAGCATACCTTCCCCTAGAGCACGGCGTGGAGAAATTTGAGTGCGGAGAGTGTAATCTTTTAACAAATTAAGTTAGTGCTCCTTGGTATCATCACCAAGTAGGGTAAAAAAAATTGGTCATACTGGAACGAATACAAAGGTCTTTGTTTTTTTTGTGAAGAAGATTTCTGCTTTACTCAGAAGAAATTGTGTTCTGTTGTAACCAAACATTTTTAATTCCTCCATTTGTCACGCTGAGAAGGCCATACAATCCTGTTCGGAGCGAGCTTCATATCGTGGGTCGCCGACTAGAGAATGACACGACAAGAGACCGAGAGAGAGAGAGGGCGTTGAAAATTAGCGGGCAGCAGGCACGCCCTCAATTTTCACTGAACCATTTGAGCCTTGCTCTGTAAAGCCTCTTTCAGAGTTCGATCGCTCTGCGACGCGATCGTGAGCACGGCGACGCGACTGTCGCGTCGCCATGGAAATCGCAGATTTTGGAAGTGTGAATGCACAACCGTGGAAGTTGGCGACCACGCACTTTTACGTACACATTCTAATCGACGCCTCTAATCGATTTCATGTTCGCGGTGTCGCGCAATTGGTTACTCATTTATGATGAAGTGGTGCATTGTGGTTTGTCATTTTATGATAGTAACCACTTTATGATAATAACTGTTTTGTATTATGATTGTTTTGCCTACTTATTTGCTGGAATTTTTTGATCTCATCAACCAGTGAATGTCATCATCATCACAAAGTTGAATTGGATTCGTAATTCTGTGGATCTGACTAACTCTGCTCTGACTTCACTTGAACTTTCCCCTCAGTAGTAAGAAGAACCGGAAGAACTAAAAATAGGCCAAGAGAATGCTATCCACATTGCGAATCACAATGTGGGCAGCCGAAGATGAAGGTGAACTACCTGAAAAAAGCAGAACTAATAAAAAGAAAAGAATCGACGGGGAAAAAAGAGGAATTTGAACGAGGACATATGAAGCGGTCGCCGCGACCGGTCGCGTCGCCGTGCAGTGCACGGCGACACGATCTGGCCATGTCAGTCGCCCAATCGCGCGATTCGGCGACTTTTCCCGCGATCTTGTCTGAAAGGCTGGCGATCTGATCACGCGACCAGATCGATACACAGTGTTTTCATTCGGTCGCTTCGCAGAGCGATCGAACTCTGAAAGAGGCCTAAAGCAGTATGAGCATATCTGACACACTTTTTTGCAGGACTCAGAATAGAATGGGACATTGTGGGCCACATGAGGGGTCGGCGCAAAGTTGGTGCATCTATGTTATAGCACATGACACCGAGTTTGAGCCAACCTTCAATAATGAACTCAAAGTCTCATCAGGATCTATGCCGACGATATGTGTACCACAGGTTTTATTTTAAGCAGTTTCTCCGAGGTGTGAGGCTTGCGAAAATTACTGATAATTTTCTTCTTTTTTTCGTGCAGATCACTGACGCGATAGTGTACAGAAGGTAAAAAAGGTAATCTATATTCTTTAAGCAACAGAATATACATTCAACATGAAATAAAATTATTTTTGAAGAGAAAAAAGTCATACGTTGAGATCTTTTTTTGCAAATTCCCGCTCACCCGAGATCACCAAAAGCATTGTGACAAGTGAGACGATTTAGTACTGCGCAGTTGCGATTTTTCCAGTTTCGTTTGCCGTTTCGATGAGCTGAGGCTTGCCTTTGGAGAAATCGCGATTCGCCGAGTCGGGCCATTATGATCCGGTCCCCCACCAACCGCTGCATCCCCGAACCAAATAACTCCACACTCACTCCACTGTCAATGTCACTCCTCATACCTCACCGTCCCTATCATCCCTCGCCATTCCACCCCGAATCTTCATAGCCGCTCCCAAACCGCTCAATTATCAGCTCAATAGTTCCTAATGCTCTAAACGTGCGCTATATGGCCTTTAGTAGTGCTTCAACATGGTGACTGTATCGTTTAAATGTTTTATTATAACGCTTAATTACGTATTTTGCAGTTCTATCGCGATACCGACAACTGGTGGCGTGACTGGCCGTCGGACTGGCCTCGAATGGATGCCGTCTGGCCACGAGTAAGTCTCAAGTTATCTTTGGGGACACTCCAGAAATCTGAAAACATTTTGGACCCACTCAGAATTCACATTTCTCTTGGATTAGGCGAAAACACTAATGTCAGGGTCTAGCTCTGCAGCAAAACCTAGAAATTTAGAACTAGTCGGGTAACTCTGACTAACGTTGTTGACACCCGATCAACCAATTTACGTTACCGACAGTTGATGCCACCTGCTCTGTAGCACCGCGGATGCGGTGTAGATCACTTGCACGCAGTTCATTCGTTAGACTAGAACCTCTGAGGCGACTATACCTTACGCTTGAATAACCTAAATATATTCCGGTTATTCGAATGGTCCATTTATTTGCAAATTCGTACCTCTATGTTCCTTCGGGAAGCCAAAATTTCTCAGTTTTTTTTTTGAGAATTATTCTGTTTTGAAAACTCGATTTATTTTCAAAAATTTTCCTATTATTCGATCAATTACAGGTGTATTTAATAAGCAAAAATAGATCGATTTGCTTGTCTCCCAGTGTTGCCAGAGAGTGACTTGAAATTCGAATGATTGTATGGATATTGAAATAGTACTTGTTTCAATATTCATTCAAATCGAATAGGTACCAGGATGTTAAATAAGTCATTACTTCGACGACTTTCTCTTGAGCGGATTCGAATTTCTATAGGGTTTTTGTAAAGATTTCGGCAGCCAGTATTTTGAAACTAATCATTCGTGGGCAAAATTAGAAAGTACCATATTCAGATTTCATTGATTCAAAATTTTCGACAAGTTAATATCTGTTAAATTTCTCTTTATTTTTCTCATTTCCCTCAAAAATATTTTTAGGCCTTTTGTGATTCTAAACTCACCTCCCAGAAAAGTAATTTACCAGGTTTTTTAAGCTCGTCTTCTGAAAGTATGCACACTAAACCCATTTCACGGTGACTTTACGGCATGCTTGCACGCTAGAATGATGACGTAATATCAATGAATTTTTTATTGTCGGCGGGATTGAATAGGGACGAAGAGGGGGAGCTATAGGAGGAATCGGTTGTGCAAATATTGCAATAGTTCGTTCGTCCTCTGATCGAAATCGTTTATCGAACTGGTTTCGGATTCAGTCAACACTATTTCCCCTGCCACCTATATATGTATTATGGATCACCCATCTAGGTTTTAGACATCATGGTAATGCTCATCGCATTTTCTTTCAAGATCCTGTTTTTTTCTGTTTAATAAGCTGTCTTTATTGAATTTGAATTCCAGTTCACTTCACACTTGGACCGTCTCGACCGCAACTGGAGAAACGATCCTTTCTGGCAGGATATCTATCCACGTTGGGCTGAGCCGATTTTCAAGGTAAGACTTGTACATTCTATTTTTCATCGACCTGGACTGATTAAACATTCTTAGAAGTATGTTAATTTCTCGCTATTCAGGAGGGCATCGACGTCCACTCAAATATCATCAACGATGAACGCAGATTCGCCGTTGAGGTGGACTGCTACCAGTTCAAGCCGGAGGAGATTCAGGTGGCTTTTCCAGATTTCCGTTGATTTTCAAGATTTTTGCTTCTTTTGAAATTTCATTTTACCCTGCAGTTTGAAATTTCGTGGGCATTCTGTAAACATTCGTTATCTGTGCTCAGCCAAATTCTGCGCTTTTTTATGATATTGAGATTCAAAGTCGATATTCATCAGCTCAGCAAGATCTAGCAAATAATTTTCCGGATGAGCCATGAGATAAAAGAATACGTTGTCATATGCATATTCAATTGCTGACAAAGTGATCGTCCTCCTACACCACGCAGTTCAAACAAAAAAAGTAATTACCTATGTAGTACTGAATTCATCATTAGGCTAAACCAGGATTGTCAGTGCAAAAACGCCCTAGCAGGATCGTGTTTAATTTATTCTAATTATTCTGGTTCTGGTTAAAGTTTGCCGCTGCGTTGAAATGTAGATAACGCTGACTTTGGTTGCGGGTAATCCTCTGCCATATGGGCAGCGAAAGAGTTCAGTCATGATTTTGAAATAATTTTAGTCAGATATCAGTTATTTGTTGAAAATGTGAAGATTTCTCCTAGTTTAATATTTTACTTGGTGCCAACGTGACTGTTTTGAACTCTGAACTCATCAGCAGGTCTTGCCAAGCCCCAGAGAGCTTTTTAAAACATTGTGGTGTCTCCAAAAAGCCTAAAAATGTTTTTGATTGGAATCGGGACGTTGTTAGAGAGTTTTTCTGCAAAAAATGCGCAAGACAATTTTCCGTGCTTCTTTGATATTCCCTGATTTTCCCAGTCGTTCATACAAAGGCCTGGCTTGCTCGGTTGAGTCCGGGCGGGGCTAGCAGGGGAGCGGTCGGTCATGGCATAATATAATAGTGCTAAGAAGATTTTTACATGATAAGCCCTATAAGCCTTGCTACGCCCGCCTAAAAATGAGGGAGCTAGGCTATAGCTTCACAGTGAAAACATTTCTATAAAACTTGAAGAAAAGTGAAGATCGTGATTCTACACAGAACGAGAGGAGCTCCAGTTTTTTTTTTCAAATTTATGGAACTGGTTTCATCTTTCAGGTGAAAACGCAGGATGACACGCTGATGATTGAAGGGCGTCATGAAGACGTTCGCGATCGTGACAACTTCACAAAAATGTATTTTGTACGAAAGTATCAGATGCCACGTGATGTTGACCATTCGCTCATCACCAGCAATATCGACTCAAGGGTAAGTTTTTCATGATTTTCATCACTACAGCAGTGTTGAAGTTTAGGATTTCTAGGGACGTCTGTGCGTAGAGGCACCACGTCGCTATGGTATTACGGCTGGTCGAGATCGGATGGTTCCAATAGAAGGCACCCGTTCTTATTCATCAGCATCTCATCGAGCTCATGAATCATCCTATACAAGTGAGTTAGGAGGAGTGCCATCCGTGTCTTGCAATCAATAGTCCATGCTGGTGTTTTTGCCGCGAAATCATTTGATCGATAGTCGTTATATACACCATTTAATGGCCCGAATAGAGTCCCGCCGGTGAAAAGCGCTGTAGCATGCAACGGAGAAGGATTGACCACCAGTCGTGCGATCAATCGATCGTGCGGCGCCACGTGATCGATACTCCTTCGTTACATGCTGCCGGGCCTTTCAGCGGGCCTCTTGGTCCCAGTCTTATTTTGCCTCCGGTGCGTGTCGCAACAGTGGCGAACCAATGGCGACCTTTCTTTCCTCCATTTCTTTTCCCTGTTGCCCTAGTTATACATTTGCTTTTTTTCTGTCCTTGGCTCCTACTGGTTAATTTTCAAATCTGATCATTTTCAGACTTCCCGCGAAAATGAGGGTCGGCGAAACGCCGATGTGTAACTAGGGCCGAACCCGCATTCCGATTTTGACACACTGGCTTACTGATTGAATGACGTGGGCCGGATGTATGTATGCATGTGCGTGTGTGCTAAAACTCTGTCGCATCACTTGATACGTATGGTCAGTGTAATTCAAAGGGATCATCCTCGCTGAAAACCACTCACCGTTTTTTTTCAGTTCGAATGGTTTTGTGGGCCCACCTTAGAACGTAGCGAGAATTTCTTTGGTCAAAAACGCTTTATTGTTAAGATAAAGAGGTTGAATGTCTCAAATACCGTCAAAAGAGGCCGGCCCCCCACCAGTCATCTGGCGCAATTTGTTGTCAGCCATCATATAAGTAAATGATCAACAACTGATACAGTACAGCTGAGGGGAAGTTGGTGGAATATACTTTACGATTACGTGAGGAATGACTTTTCTACACACATCGATTAACCTTTTCTTCTCAACAAATCACATGAAAGAAAGATAAACTACATTTGATCGTGAGATCGTCGATCAAAGCAGCTATCTCTAACGATCGACTCTTCCTTTCTGAAAAGTCGATTGAGATACTTTGGGTCTGAGAAAGGGGTTTTCAGTGATTTTCTCGCGGTTCTTTTAACGTAGCTGTTATTTAGGGTGCTAGAGCTCTCATTATAAATGGAGAAATCGAAAACGAAATTCATCGTGAACGATGCTTTCAAGTATTGTGCTTATCTGGATCAAATTCCGGTCCGCAGTTGCGTCTCGACACGCTTCGCGGCCGCGCGCTTTCGAGTCGGAAGAGTTTCCGACGCCGCAGCCACCGATCTGTGGACTCTAGGTGGGTTTTAGAAACTGGAAACTAAACAAAATTGAAGAAAGCTGTATAAAAAAGCCACATCGAGTCAACTTTGGCGCTGGAAACCCGACTGACTCTAGCGCGTGCGGCCGCAAAGCGTGTCGAGACGCAATTGCGGACCGGAATTTGACCTAGATAAGCACAGTAGGTCGCTGCTTCGCGGGGAATTTCGCTCGCGAAAAAATGAAGGGAAGATGGCTATCGATCGAATATTTTCGCGCCCGATTTCTGAGGGCGGCTTTCTATTTGAGAGACACGGGTGATACTTCTAAAGGTCTCATGAAGGCAAAAATCATTATGACCATAGTTTTGAAGTTTATTGCAGATGTCAATGTACGGGCTAGCTATCCTTGTGAGAATCTCTAGTTTCATCGTGAACAGCGCCTGAAATTCAAAAGTTGCAAACACTAACAAATCTAGAAACTCGCTAACAAACCTCTTCGAATGAGTGCATATTACCTTTCAACATTAGGCATCTGGGCCAGTTCCAGGTCGAAGCACTTCCACCAGAAATATTCCAATTGGTCGTCAGGGACGTTGGTGCTGCCAAAAATGAGTTCGGGCATCGAAGACTCATTCTGTTAATAACGTGGTACATTGAGCAAGTGTAATCCGGCATTTAACGGCAAATATATACAGCTTTCCTTGGTTGCTTGGGATCGTGATTCACAACTGCTCGGCGTAGTTACAGTCGTCTGAAATTGATTGTCTCTTCGGTGAAACCGATCGCACGTACTTGCTGCTTTATGAGAATTGGAACGATTCGCGAATTTATTTTTGATCAGTCGTATTCTGAATAAAACCTGTTGAAATGGATGTGTTCTTCCCTACAAGACGGTACGAGAAAAAATGAGGGCGGGTTGACTGCTGGTCTGACTGAACGACTTTGGTCCGCTTAATGATGGCCTGTCCACGCTGTGGAATGTCTACTCGCTGAAGATGCTGGATCAGAGTCACCTTCTTGCAAGCGCTGAGCCTTGATCCTAGCTCGACGAGGCTCTGTTGAGCTGCCAGCATCGCTGCTGTGACATCATCCGATTGCTTGAGTTGCAAAGTAAAGATGCAGCGCAGATTAGTCAATAAATGGTGAAGCTTCTACACCATTGGTGTACTCCGCCGCAGGCGACAAACGTGTCTAGCGCGGAGGTCCTTAGCAACACCTTGTGTACTCCCTCACGACTGTAAACAAAATTAAGACAGATCGACTTTTACACTCTTTTCATACTTTGACGCCTCATTCACGCGAAGGAGGCGGGCTACAGCCAAACATCTATTTCTTTCGTTTTCATGCAATCTTCGTCCATGGTCGCCATCTTCGTGATCGGTTTCGTCTTGCCAATCGACTGCGAGCATGAAGTCTCGAGGCAACTGTTTGCGGACGAGGCTCTCCCACAGAACAGTTTCAACTAGCCTATCGACCCATGTAATATGGGGCATCCCTCCGGGGTGCAAGCGCCCTATTGGTGCCCTTTAGACTGTCCTTGTGGGGCCGAATTCATCAACGCGCGGGTTCGGGTAGCGGTAAAGGCGTCGACACTTTTGATGAATACCCTGCGCAAGCGGGAGATCGCTAACCAGTCGTGCCCACTTCTAACCCAGCTAAGAGGCAGGGGCAAGTGAGATACCGCTCGGCTACGAGACGAGCTGCCCTTGCGGGTAATCATCAAAAGTGCCGACGCCTTTACCGCTACCCTAACCCACTCGTTGATGAATTCGGCCCCTGGTCCATTCAACTTCGGCTCTTCTCAAAAAGTAATCGATCCATCGAAGCTCGGCCTTCCGTTGTGGATTGATAACCAATCAAATCTCTGGACATGATGCTCGTCCCAATACATAGCGTACATTTTCTCGGTGAAGGCATGCTTAACTCTGAGTCCACAATCTTTGATAGGTGATATGCTTTTATATCTGATCCTGCACACGTTTTGGTCTTCAGGTACGGGGAAGTACGACGAGGTACAGACATGACGTGAAGTCATGGGCGAGTATAACAGAGGCGCAGAGGAACGTCAGCGTGCGATTCAATAGCACGGAGACTCCGCTCGACCTGGCCTGCTAGTTCTTCCAGTTCTGGCATCTAAATTCTATCATCCAGATAATATTGAGAAGGCGTTAACCACGCTCTCGTCATGGTTAGCGTTGTGAGAGGTATACACGTATACATACATATAGCCCATTTCTCTCATTTTGAGCCGGTCGAGGGACAGCTTATCGGGTTCTTCATGTCAAAATCTCCTCATCGTTGTTGTGTTTTGCCATGACCGACCGCCCAGTTGCTTGCTCCGTCCGAGCTCATCTGAGCAACCTAGATTTAGATAGTATGCGTAAGTTAATGGGTGGTTAGCATTTAGAGAACTTGGGCCCAGGAAAAATTCCATTACCACCATAGCCTCTCGAATTGTAATCGAAATCGCTGAAGTTGCCAATGCTTGAGTTCCAAAGATCGTCGCTGGCTGTTAATAGAGTGCGGGCTATGTGTAGTTGTCAACAGTGAGGCGACCATCTACCACAAGTCTTGGCGGGACCAGCATCATAGCACCGACGGCTGTTGTTTCAAGAACGGACACAACGAATCGTAGGTGATGGCAGACTTTGTTCAGTCCTAACGAACCCTCTTGTATTTCCCACCTTCGTGGTTGCTGTCAGCCCCGCTCTGCGGAGTATCGTCCGTGTCTCTCAAATGAGGAGTTGTGCTCAGCAACTGGGCGCGAAATCATTCGATTGATAACCGTCTTTTCTTCGTTTTCCCGCGCGCGAATTTTCCCGCCAAGTAGCGTCGCGGCTTCCTCAGATTACACAGACCATCCAGTGAAGAGCAGTGGCGTGATTTGCGTCATGTCAGTTCTGGGGTGGCATGCATGAACGCGGCGGCGAGGCTCAGGGAGAGCGACGCCGCGCGCACGCGTCACGATTTCGACTCAAACTGAGGCGGGAGGGTGTGACGTTGCGCGTCCCTATCCCAGCCGATGCATTCATACATGCTACTACTGAGCTGCTAGGGCAACAGCAACACTCATCAAAAAAGTCACTTAAATCTGTAGCCGGATGCTGAGACAGTGACCGAGTGTCGCATGGGTATACCCTGGGCCAGTGGCTTCCCGTTGCTTCAGCTTCGGCAAAGCTCGAAAGCCTCTGCGTCAAAATGCTCACCAGGCCTACGTTTTAGGCTGAGATCATATTTTCCGCGGCCAACGACAGCGACAATGCATATAAAGCATATCGATCGATTCTCAGTCGTTATTATGGTAAGCATTGCGCTGCCTCGCTCGTCGCTGGAAGTATGATCGGCCATACACTGCTCCATGCTACAACTCGTCGTTACGTGGGTTCACGCTGTGGGTGTGACATCTTGAAAGAAGCATCTCTCACCACCTAAGTGTTACTACAGCTGGAACAGTATTTATCCGTTTCTCCGCTTCACTTAGTGGTCTTCACGTCTTCCAAAATGTAACAAAATCCCTATAGTGGAACGACTTTTTCAATTACTGGTAAATGTCACCTAAATGTACTCCACTTAATTCGTAAAATTCCAGAGCCTTCGCTCTCGCAAACAAATTGATAGTGTCAGTTGGTGCATCTCAGTGATAAATTTTTATTCTCGTTACAGATGGCACATCGCACTCGCCACGTGCTACTGAGGTGCCACTCCACGTGCAGACGTCTGACGGGCGTGAGAGTCGCGCCCGAGAAGTATTCATTACTCGCGAGGATGATCGCGAGCGTGAACGAGAACGTGAGCGCGAACGGGAACGTGAACGTGAGCAATATGAACGTGATCGCGAACGTGAACGGGAACGTGAGCGGGAACGAGATCGTGAACGTGAGATCTATGTGAGGCGAGAAGACGATCGTGCTCGCGATCGGCTTCGCGATCATGACGTCCACCTCAGCCCACACTCAGGTGGAGCAGGCGAAACGTACACGACATCATCCAAGTACAGGTAAATTTCAATGATAGATATTATTATATGGAGGAAATTCAGTGCTAAGGAGCCGTGATTTTCAGGTATGAGTCTCACAGAAGGGAGGTTTCACCCGGCTTAGTCTCGTCGCAGAGTGACAGTCGCGCCTTTGCTCACCCGAGACGAGCAAGCTTCGAGACCCGAGGTATGTTTCTGTCTGTTTCAGTCGTGTACGAAATTATAGATATATCACTGTGATCCATGATCCATCACCGTTAAATCTCAAGACTTTAATAATGGTGCCCAAAAACTTCCTTAGTAGTCCAGATTTATAGTCCTGTCTCGAGCCTGTACGCTACGACGAAAATATAAGCTTAGCCGGACAGAAATGAGGTAACCAAGAACCACTGACTCAACTTCTTGTGCGCATCTTGTACGCTAGCGTCCAATCATACTGAATTATACTGCGTAGCGTAAGTATACGAACACCCAATTTGCTGTAAATTGTTTTCAAACTAATCTCGGCTTCGGCTTAGCTTTCTCAGAAACTCCAAAGTGTGATAAGTATGCAAATCTCAACTTGCACACTCTCAAAGTTGGATCTTGAATGCTTAGGTTTTAAGCCCGGAATTCATTTACAATTTCATAGTATTAATTCAAATTAATGGTGTTTTTCTCAGAATACGACCTAAAAAGCATCGTTTGCGCTCAAAACCATTTTCAGGCTCAATTTCATGAATGAGCCCGGTACACCACACCGTAAAGCTTCGTCGAGTCAAAAACGTACGGTTATGAGGTTGGAAGGGGCTAAAGATGGGGGTCCGCCACCAGTTTTCACAAGTCATCTAGCACTTTTCCACAGAATGTTGGTGCGACCGTCAAACAACATGAAGAACAGTTGCGGCACAAACGCCACATGCAGAAAAGCTTTGAAAGTGACAGTGACAACGTCTCCAAATGCAGAAAAACTGTAAAAACCATTTTGCCGCGAAATTCAAATTCGTATTTACAATGTGTTCCGATTGACTTTTCTTCACAAATGAAGGTTTTTCATGGGCCCCTTCGACATTTTCGTTCACTAGAGAGGCCAAGCTTTATAGAACGTCGTAATTCACATCATTCGAGGCGCGAGCGGCGCGCGCGACGCCTGGGCCTCCGTATGCCCTTCGCTCTCTCACTCTCTCTAATCTCCGCTCCGCACAAGCACGCGTGGGAACCATGTGAATTTCGCCATTTTGTAGCCTGTGCACAAAAACATGAAAAAATAATATATGGTTTTCTGCGCGTACGATGCCTTTAAAGGCATAGTCCAACCTCAAAATCGTTCTCCAGTTTTTTGGCCTACGTTGGAGAGGATCTTGTGAAGGTCACAATGGTGTCTCAGAATCGCTCATAACCCGCTACGAACGGAATTATATCCCCCAAAGTTTGTGAAATCGGAAGTTGAGAAATTCATGGACGAGTTATCTCACTCCTATTTCTCCTCGTCGTTCGCAGCCACATATTCGGAGCAGACCACATGTACAGTTAGACCGCTAGCAAATGTAAGAACGTAGATATTGATTAAGGTCTATGACGCGTCTCGTCCCTATTGAGACCAAAAGCTATGAAATGGGCGGAGAGAGCGCGTGCTGATTTCGGGGCGGAGGGAGTGGGTGCTCGATTTCTTCGCTTATTCTGAAGAGTTGAGATTCCGCGTTTGGCAGGGTTGCTACACACAGCAGCCGGACAACAATATCAATTTTTACCCATGAGCCTGGATTATGCCTTTACAAATTTCAAATCCGTACCACTTGTTGGCCATCAGAAGTCGTTCCAAACGTAGCACGCTATACGAAAAAGTAGGTTTTTGTAGCACTTACTCGACAATTCCTGGGAATATTTAGCAGAAGCTCTTGAGTTGGAAGTTTTATGACAACGTTTCGGACCTAAGCCCTTCTTCACGTCAACTGAATTACAAACAGAAAGCATTGAAAAACTTGAACATCAACAGAGGCTGCTGACCGACCTGGTGTGGTGAAGACTGGACTTGGTCAACTACAAAGAAGGAGCCCAATGCTTTCTAAATAGGTATGGTGAGGGGGAGTAGATGGTGTGGCGTTGTTACATTCCTTCTACCTCTATATAGACATGGGCAGTTAGTAAATGAAGGGACAGGGTCTCACATGATAACTGTTTTATTGATGGAAGGACCCGGATAAATCGTTAATTATCCACTTGCTCGCCTTTGTTATAAAGTGAATAGCCTCATCGCGGCTTTCATTGCCTCCATGTTGTTAATCCCCGGTTTCGGCCTCCTTTCCATCTCCTCCTTTATCTTCCTCTCTACGGTATCTCTAACGTTCCTGTGAAGGATAGTAACTTTTTGGAAGATACATTGACATTTTTATTGTTACTAAGTCTCGAACAGCGCTGCGAAGAACATTTGCGTGTTTGAATTGTGCATGTGACTCAATCAAGCTCACCAGCAGAGAGCCTACGTGTGATGGATTTTTACCATTCTTGAACACGAAAGTCAGAATCGCGGACGGCCAAGTTTCGAATATGTGGTGCAGAAAAATTACATCTCATAATATCATCATCCACGACAAATTTGTCATCCTTCTTATATGAAGGAAAACTAGGTCCGTCGTATGATCTCAAAATCATCGAATTCGACCTCTGTTAACTCTCAAGAAATGGATATTATGGTGCGAGGAACACTCAGAGCTAATGGTTATAGTGAAGGACAACCACCGTGTTAGAAGCCTTTTCGGACACCAGGTGGTACACCCCTCATCGTGCCGTTTGTTTCTGATGCATTTGCAATGGACGTCGATGGGATCGTGCGACTATCAGGACTTCCGATCAATCTTGTGTTCCGCCCACCGCTAGACTTACGACGTCTCCTTACATCGTCGCGCTTATACGAAGAGCAGCGCGAACGCAACAATTGTCCACATTGCAGTGGAGGAGCGAATGTGTGCCAGATGAGAAGCGTGGTGTACAGAGTTGATTGTTCGGTCTGTCATCAGTTTTTGCATCGGCGAGGCAGCTAGACCATTCTTTTTCGGATGGGGGAATATAGACGACCGCTGAGAGCTCCACAAAGCTACTTAGAAAGTCCGTTCTTGAAACATCGCACTCTAAGGCACTTGCTGGAACAAATACCTCAGCTTAAAGGCAGTGTTCACGATGAGAATCGTATTCCTGTTTTTCCGCCCATCTTGAAAACGGCCCCATGCTGGTTCCAATGATGTCTCTCAAATTGTACAGGACCGCCTGTGAACGGAGTTATGATCCCTCAAAGATTGAGCTAAGGAAACATTGTGGACGAGTTTTTCGAGGCTTGTAACTTCCGACTTTTGCAGCCGATCTATGCGAGCTGACCTGAGTAAAGAGAGAAGCTGAGAATGAAGGGAAGAACGGGGCTTATGACTGGGAATCATCTCCCAGCTGACGATCTCGAGCATTCATTTGTTCACGCAGGTGGGCGTGTGTTGCGCTTTTGGGGTTTGCCTTGCCCTCGAAGTGGCAACTTCGGGCTCTTTTGGAGCTTTTCCTGGCTCGTTTTCATGCGTTCTTTTGACGTCAACGTTACAGTGTGCCCCTCCACTACCCATTCCTAGTGGAAACTGAAACCAATTTTTTATCGTGAACACTGCCTTTAAAGTTATTGTCCTTCACAGAAATGTCGCAGATACGGTGGAGAGGAGGATAAGGGAGGCAACAGAGATGAGGAGGCTGAAACCGCCGATTTACAACAAGGAAGTAACGAAAGCCGTGATGAGCCTAATCACTTTATAACAGTGGCGAGCAATCAACGATTTATTCGAATCCTTTTATCAGTACCACAGTTATCATGTGAGACCCTTTCCCTTCATTTACTGCCCATATCTATATAGAGGTAGGTGGGACGTAACAACGCCACACCATCTACTCCCTCTCACCCTACCTATTTAGAAAGCACTGGGCTCCTTGTTTGTGGTTGGCAAGTCCACCCTTCACCACAACAGGTCGGTCAGCAGCCCCTGCTGATGTTAAAGTTCTTCAATGCTTTTTGTTTGTATTTCAGTTGACATGAAGAAGGGCTTAGGCCCGAAATGTTGTCATAAAGCGTTCAACTGAAGAGTTTCTGCTAACTATCACCAGAAATAGTTTTATGAAGCTCAGGGATCCTGCAGTAATTCCAATTTTCTTGACAGTCAAAAATTCAACGAAATGGTGTTTCAAAGACAGTTTTGTACCAAATCAGCCAAAAGTCGACGAATGAGCTTCAGATCTGTAATCAGAACCCAAAACAACCCCTAGAGAAAAGTTTCAAGCTAAATCCGAAGCAATTCCTCTGGAAACCGAGAAAATTATCGTTCGGGTACCCCTTCTCTCTTCGCAAAGCTTGGAAAATGCTCATTTTTGAAAATGTTCTGTAAATCTATAGGGCTTTTAGGAACTTTTGAACAAGATTACTGATACACAGGACTACAATGGCCATCACATTATTTTCTAAAACAGGGTGGCGTAAGTCAAACAAGCCCTGGGAAGTTGCCGGCATAATGGGGTTCAATGCTCTCCGCAATCTGCACGTATCTACATTGTTCTTGAAGACAGCTCGACTTCATAGCCTCAAATGCTTACGTGATATTAGGACAGTATTTTATGCATAATTTGTACCACTTTAAGAGCAGGAGCTCTCGGAATTAATAATGGTTTAGAGCGCGAAGTTGAGCAACGTTCGCCCGGCCGTGAAGTTTTTGATTCGATAAGAATGCAGTTCGAAAGAGGTGTCGTGTGTGAAGTTCTCCATCATTCTGTTAAAGTCCTTGACAATAAATTCCTTCTCACGCAGATCCGCAGCTCACATCCCTTTACACCTCCCCTCAATCCAACACAGCACATAGCACCGTGTTCAATCAAAGAAATGTTGCTTGGAGAGGTCATTTTGAATCTTTCAGGAGCACATGATAGCAGCTTCGCGGACGAGAGACGTCGCGAGGAGGAGCGACGAGAGAAGAGTCGAGAATTCTCGTCATCATCGGATCGATTCCGCACGGACAGCCGAAACGGTAGTAGAATTTCGTACAAGCCATTGAAATACTTCGACTAGTTTCGAGAACGTGATCAAGAATGTTCCGGTTTTCGGCTCTAAAACACAGACAACTTTGCTGAATCGTCATTTTCCAAAAGTATCACATATTATTCAACTGCAAGGAATCCCTATCGATGTCTTTTCATCATCTGGAAAATCTGCATCGACAGAGCCGCGATAGTGCCGCAATACTGTATGAAGTCGTATCAAGCCGTAGTGTATACTTTACTATTCTGTAATTCCTGACTAGACAAGGAAACGCGCAAGCGCTCCACTTAGAATGCATAGTAATCGCTGCATTCTGCGAGCAGTCGCTGTTCAAAGGAAACACTAATTAAAGCGGGCTGGGCACCTCGATTGCTTAGCGTCGGTGCCGACAAGGCCTCACTGCGGCTTTATCTATGCAGATTTGTTTTCAGAACGAAGCTTAGTGTAGATCCGCCATGTGTTATTGACTGCTGAGGGTATTTCTAGTCAGCGCCCAAATTTATGGCATTTTAAATCTGCTCTGCCATTATTGCTTGAAGAAAAACAGGTTTTCTGCTTCCCAGGGGTCGTTAAACTGATATTGTTATAGCTTTATTAAATTTGCCATCCCTAATTGTCTGCTCCCAGGCTAGTCATACGCTGCAAATGTGCCTTTTTCTTTCCCAATATTCTACAAGCAGGAATAAATTTTTAGTGAACTTTGATTGTGAGTATCCGAACAAGAAGAAGTAAATAACTTTCACATATTTTCCAAGACGGCATACTATTGATAATGTTGACTAATAGCATTGCATAGTTGAGTCTTAAGGAAAGATCTCAGCTAGCACGGCGGAGGCGATGGCGCCTGGGGGTCAGCCTCATGTAAAGTCTGTCCAAATGGGACTGTCCGCCCACACGGCCGGTGTGCGTGTGGAGCGGCCGTCGCAAGGTCATTCTTTCGGATTAGCCTTGTCATGGCTACAAGCAGCTGAAGGGGTATGATTCTCCATCCGTCATGTATTCTTGCTTATCGATTCCCAAGTTCGAATCGAAAAATGTCTTTACGACAGCCGTTAGACACGCACGCCGACCGCGTGGACGATCAGTCTCTTTCGGACGGACTTTACAGTTTCATCGCAGTTGTCAAACAACGATAGTCACCGCCTCACGGCTGACAACCGAGAGATAATCACCGCCTCACGGTTGGCATCATATTCTCATCGGATCTGGCAATAGTATCATGTTTCCTTGTGGATCCTGGTTAATTTAATCGAAATATCACGGAGAGAAATTAATTTTTGACAAATTCGACAGCCGAAAAGTCTTATTTGTACTGTTAGTTCCTTACAGTACGCGTCTGGTACATGTTCAAGCGCAGAGCGTAAAAAGTTGAGCCGTTCCGGAAGTAAGCATCAGATGTGGTTGCCAAGGAAATTTCGGTCTACCAAATGGACGGGGCTGCGGCGGGCGTTCATTATTTGCGATCGAAATCCCGTTGACCAGTTGTGTCGCGAACGCCGCACATATCGCCGCAAACGATCGCGTCCCTTTCATTTGCTAGAAACAAATTATAGAAATGACTATGCGTAGTCAACTGATTATTGGTAACCTCATATCCATTGGTATACGTTTTCAGGTTATCGTGTAGAGTCGCCGGCTTCAACGTCGACAGGCATTCTGAGAAACACCGACACTGCTGGAACACGACCGGAATCACGTTCGGAAAGTGTGCGTAGTGTTCAGATACTTCGGAAGACCTTCGGCTGATCTGCTCCTTTGTAACAGTCATTCACTCATCGCTGTATCGCTGAAATGTCATACATTTTTTTTTTGTTGTACATCTCTCGATGTTATTTTCCTCATTTTATTTGTCCACGCGCTATGCTGCACTGCTAGTCGATACACTTCTCAAATGTGTGCTAGTTTTTTTCTTGAATGCGTTCAGAATGAATTTTGAGCTAGTATCTACATTACAACAGAACATTTTATAACTTGAAAGTCCGTTTCAGGAGCATGCGCACAGTCTTGTTGCGAGAATTTGAAAGCGTATAAAGATAAATGATATCCGAGTCTAGATACAGTTATGTATGAGCTGACTGATGATGAATAGTACATAGAACGGGAAGCAGGGCTGAGCGGAAATTCTTTTTAAGATTTTCGGAAGCGGAAACGGAAGAATAATGGCCAAAAAACGCGCGAAACGGAAATTCGGAAACGGAAGAGACCAAAAAATTATGGGTCGCTCAATTCTTACAATCAAGGAACTAAGAATAGTTCAGAAAAAGTCGCTACGAGACGTTCCAAGATATCGAATTCTTGCTCCTGAAAAATCCGAAAAGTCCGTCTTGAGAATTGCTGACTATAGTAGCCGTCTTTTGGAACAGTGTACAGCCGGTCCCCCATAAAGTCTCAGCGCTACCAGGTGTGTGTGAACGCGAGCGCCCGCGTTGCGTCATCAAAGCTGATCCTCTCAGCGACGATTTTTTTCTTCTGAACTTTGAGTGCCTATTGGAGTGAATACCAAATGATTAAATTCAGAAACAATAAAAGAAATTTCTTTGGCGAAAACAGGAAAATTCTGTTGTGTTCTACTTCGAACGCGCTGCGCCGCTGCTCATTGCTACCTCCACCAACTGTCTCCACCAAGACTCCATAGTTGCTTTATTTGTTACTACTTCATTCATTTTTAAATTGCAAGTTCAGGGTGGGCGGATGCCTGCAACAGTTCCGACATGTTGAAGTTTTGGAAAGGGTTGGTGGACAATGGCAGACCGCAACACTATCTGTGTCCACCTGCTGTGATAGTCGAGTTGGAGCTGGTACTGAGGTTTACCCTCTCGTCGTTGGCGATCTGCAATGAACTACTCGCGTTGAAGAACATCAAAATGTGGCTCTGTTGATCATGGTCGTCACCCATATATGTGATAATACATCGCCCATACACGGCTTTATACAACTTCTCCGTTTCTAGGCAAGCATAACTGACTGAGATCTGTCTAAGCGCTCTCGCAATACATATTATGCAACGCTTTGTTGCGGAATTTATTTGGTCGGATGCCGGTCAAAATGAGTTCCATTCACAGGAAAAAAGATGAAATGATTTGGGAAATCCTGATTCGCAATCTACAATACCGCCCGCGCATTTGGGAAAAACGGCTTTTTCGGCGCCTTTTCCGCAGCAAAGCGCCGTTTTGTCATAACTTCGTTCACAGTGGTCCGTTTGGGTTGCTAGGGGCATATTTATAATCAGCATCAAGAGCTCTTCATTTTGAGCTCACACACGTCTTACCCTGCAAAAAGGCATATAGGGTTAACAGAATCATACGAGTGTACGAAAACCGAAGCTGGGTATCAAATTGTTGCAAATATTTGACCTCATATCAACCGTACATATCAAGGACGAGTTATATACAAGTACAATACACGCACTAATTTAAGTCGCGAACTCGCGACTTTTCGTCATCACTCGGCTCAGAGTGCTCCGTCAAAGAGTCCGGACAGAAATTCTTCGAATGGGCCTCAAAGGCTCTTTCTTTTGAGATTACACGTGTCTTACCACCAACTAGGCATATGGGACTTACACAACCAATCGTATTGGCGAGAGGGAAATTCAAGCAACATGTGGTTATTCGACGTGATGTCTTGTTTACCTAAAACGTTCAAGCGATGTAGACAACAGGTAAGTAAGTTGACTGCGACTGACCGCCCTTCTCTGCAGAATTTCACATTACCGCAATTTAAAATCCGAATATTTTGGTCATTTCCGGAGCCAAAAGCCTCCTCTTGCCTAAATTTACAGACAGTAGCAGTGTTTATCGTCAAATTTGTCTGAATTTCTCCATAATTGAATACTTGGACAAAATTCAGGCCACGAGAAGTGGTTCACAGCGATCTCCAATGAGTGATCTTTGTATGCAGCCCATTCAAGGAGGGCAGAACTCGCTCCCAGAGACCGGTAACCTTTGCAGCTCCTCGCTGTACATAATAAATAGTTCGGAAAACCACCCCTACTTTGCGATCTACTTTCTTCAAGCCCACAATCGGATCGTTAGTGTCAACAAGTTTTATTTGTTTTCTGATGCCAGGCAACCCGCAATCAGCTGCTGCCCGAATTTCAGAATTTTTTGATAAGGAATTTTCGATGGTATACCCTCTATAGAACGTCGTAATTCACATCATTTGAGGCGCGAGCGGCGCGCGCGATGCCTCGGCCTCCGTCTGTCCTCTGCTCTCTCACCGTCTCTAACCTCCGCTCCGCTCCAGCACGCTTAAGAACCATGTGAAGTTCGCCGTTTTATAGCATGTACATATAGTTTTTTAACGTTCAAATTCGAACGAACTCTCAGATCCAGAAGGGCCATCTATCTACTGTTGGTCCCTCGCTTTGCGTCTCTGCGTCTCTGCCCCTGCACACCCCCACTTTCGAAGGTCTCTGGCAAACGGGGCAGCAGGAAGGAAGGCGCAGGGCAGGTTCACGTTTCGGGCCCCACCCTTGATAGTCGAAAAGGGGCGTTTTTGGGGCGGAGCCTCCGTCCGTGCTCCGTCCGTTCAAAGCAGTACACTCCAGGGAAAACCAGCCACTTCAGTCCGAGGCAGGTGGCTAGCCTTGCACGGGCGGTGACCGACCTTGCTAGGGCTGCTCGTCCATCCTGACAATACGCCCTTACTGCCGCAAATTTTCATATTCACCCTTCATCCTACCCTAATACGCCCTTGCAAGCGATTTCTCCAACACCCGTACTGCTCAAAAATTCTTTTTTTAGCGGTCACACCCAAGACCATGTTGTACTAGAGCGGCCTTTTGAATTTGCCGTAAATTCAGAATCGCTCCATTACAACCTGGCTCTTGAGTGAGCCCGCTAAACAATTCTGGAGCAACACATAATAAAAACTACAAGTATTAACAAATGGAAATTTATTTCTCGGAATTACTTATACAATGCAGGTTTAACGTGTAACAAAAAAGCTTTTGAAGGCAATTCATGATGATCTAATGTTTGAGAGAGAACCGTGCTTCGGCAAACGCAATCAAGACTATGTCAGAACATTACAACAGAATACATGCATGACGACCACAAGGTACACAACGCCTAAAAGAGTTAGTTTCAGTATCCATGAGATTGGTTAAGAGTTAACCGGGTTCGCATTGATGAACAGATAAAGAGATATGACACTACTGAATGACACTGCAGTAAAAGTGAGATAATTTGAATATTTAAAGCATCTTGATCGAGCCGTAGGCAGAGTAACGGGGGCAGAACAAGAAAAACAAAAGTCAAAACATATACAACGCAAAAAATACAAAAAACCTCTCAGAAAATTTCGGGAAACCTACTTGTGGTAAGCAGTAAGTAACTTGAACGTCTCAAGTTACTTACTCATAGCATAAAAGTCACATACACAATGTGGTAAGCAAGTTACCCGAGGCGACCCTATGAAAGTCCCCCTCGGGTAAGTTACTTACCACATTTTGTATGTGACTTGAATGCTCTTATGGAGTAAGTAATCTTTGAGACATTCAAGTTGCTCACTGAATATCACAACTCTTTTTCAAAAATATCACAACGTTCCCAAAATAGTCTGAACTCGACGTCCGATCGACAGGGCTGTCAGCCGGGTTTCCGATGACAAGGCAAGATGGCGGCGCGTCCACATCGTTGATCACGCGTTTCTAAAAAAAAGCATAACATAGAACAATCTGAAACCAGCTACTTGAGTAGTTATTTGAGGTAAAACTCACCTTCATTGGGACAAGCGCTCCATCTCTTTCCACTTACAAACGGACATCTGATCTGAAACGCAGTAATTAATTTTGTCCGACTTCTTACTAGAAAACATCAAGTAAAAGCATAGAAATATGGCTCACATTGCTCGCACTGGTGCCCGCCTAACTGTGAGGTGCCAGTCGGCTCTGGCATTTTTCTTGTCCGTGAAGGCCTTCTTTCGTTCGTCTTCATCGAAACCCAGAGTCTTTCAGAACCTGAAACAGACAGCTTTAACACATCAAAAACGTTGAAGACTGAACGCTAGGATGAACTCGATATATATTGTTCTCCTGCATCATATCTTGTAGGGTTTGATCGCACTTAACATCAAACAACATTTCTGAACAGTACATGTAAAATCTGCCCGAATTAGAATGTCCGCCCAAGCGGTCGGCGTGCGTGTTGAACGGTCGTCACGAAGATTTTTTTGGAAGTCTTCTCGGGGCTGCAAAAAACTGACTGGAATATTACTCCCTCTTCGTGTAACATTCGTGTTAGTCGATTCACATGTCCAACAAATGCCCTCTCGACTCCCGTTCGACACGCACGCCGACCGCCTGGGCGAACACTCGCATTTAGACAGACTTTAATTCACAAAATTCTTGAAGTTTCGAAATATTTGGCAAACGGTTATGAAAGTTTGGATGAGTGGGAAATATTTTCAAAACACGCTTAGTCGATTCAAGAAAAGGGGTGTTCAATCGATTGATAGTAGATCTACGAATCGAACATGATCTGTTTGATTTCCTCTCATTTCTAATTCAATTTCTTATATACAATTTTCGCATTGATCAATTTCCACTACATGAAACCCTATTTCTCCAACATCAAACAATTCAAACTCATGTAGACCCGGATGAAGAGATCAACAAACAGAAAATAGCAAATCAGGAGTGAGATTTAAATTCTTTAGCGGGCGAATATCTTCAAATTGTTCACAAGCTGGGAAAACGAATTCATGGATGTGAGAAAATTCCATGCTACAATTTTTTTTTTGAGAAAGACTTCTGAACATCGTAATCCGTAAATCGTGTGCACGATATAAATGCTGCTGATGCCTTTAGTATGTGCACAAGAAAAATTCGAAAAACACTGAAAAAGCAGGAAACCGTGAGGGAAGTACCATGAGAGCTCAAAATGGCGTGGGCCTGACGTTTTTCTAGCGCTTGACTACGGAGGGGATGAAGAGAGGCACATTTAGTAAAGAATCAAGCAAAAATACATGAAAAATGAAAAAATAATCAAAAAAGTGCGGCCTGAAGTCATGTGGTTAAATTCTGACCGATCGATGCCGTCAAAAGGTCGATTGCGCGAAGCGGCATCTGAATTCGACCAATAGCAGACGAGGAGGGTGGAGCGTTTGCGTCGATTCTCGCGCTGCAGGTCCAAGGGCGGACATCTCCGAGCTCGCTCGCTCGCAGCACCAAGGACGGATTTCTGTCCCCGCCCACTTCCACAGCTGACCAATCAAAATTTTCACGGCAGCAAGCCCGTCGCTCTAGACTTGCTGCTGAACCTTCGGAGGGGTGGGATTAGAGGCGGACCTACCGCCCTTGCTGCTACCCCGTTTGCCAGAGGTGTCGAATACGCACTATCTCGCGTGCCTCGCTCAATGAGCGAGCACACGCAAAATGAATTGATTTCCATGGCAGGGTTCGGTGCGGGGTGTAGATATCCACACCAGGGGGTCTGAGCTCCACCGGGGAGACCAAGTGAACAATTCTGACCGGGGGTACGCTCACTGTTTCAAATTCTTTTTTTTTGTACAAATCCCATAATACCGTCCGATTAACATAAAACCTTGTTGTAATCGAGTTTGCGTTAAAGTTAAAATTATAGTAGAGGTTCTCCTACGGTTGAATATAAGGCACATAGGTTCTGGGCGTGTATCCAGAATAGTTGTGTATTGAATTTTAAATGTTTATGTTCATGCTTAAAAGTTCGGATTTCAAGCTACGGAATGGGGTGGAAGAGAAGAGTGCTTGCGATGAAGTGAATGGCAAAGGCGAAGCCGGCGAGGTGTATTAAAGGAATATATAGAGTTCGCGCAATCATTTTAGTCCGATGAATGGACAGGGCTGCGACGGTAGATCACCCCGCGCGAATCGAAACCCATTCTCCAGTGAGGCCTCCAACCCCGCACGGCCAGCCGCCTTGCCCATGCGTCAGACTAGAATGAAAACGGAAGCCATATGTTTTCAGAGATCAACAACTCACTTTAACTGTATGGAAAAACACACTAGTAAATGCTTAGATAGAAAAATAGGTGCTTGAATTTTAGCCAGACCAGACATGGCGCAACCATTTGCTAATTGGAAGGAGCGCCATCCATTCTGGTTGCGTTGCAAATTTCATTCTCCGAAACCCACCCATAAACGAGACACACGACACGGATTGGATTCCGCAAGGTGCATAATTTTCACAAAAGTTAGGCCTCACATTCTTTTGCAAACTAAGGGTCACGAAAGTAAGATAGTCGAGTCGAGAGTGCTATATTCACCCTATGTATTTATTTATTTATTTATGTACGCAACGGTGCGCATAATTAAAGGCAGTGGTCGCGATCAAATATGGTTGTCGTCTTTTTCCCTCTAAACCCTTTTCTGGGTCTCGAGTAGTAGGACCTATGAGAAAAAATCGCGAAAAAACCACTGTTTTGGGCCAAATTTGAAGCCTGAACTTTTTTGTCTTTTGATGGTGGACGAGCCCACTCATAATCATCGGCATCGATGACCTCTTGTATCAAGAACATCAGATGGCTTGAGATTGAAGTTCAATCAATGAACCTTCGGATTTATGTACACATCTAGTCAAAAACATTGACTGGAGTGCTTTCGTTCATTGCTCAACTGTTTTTATTGGGTAAATTTGCATTTATTTCTCCCTCTGAATGTGGATGATTTTTGACTGCTCGGCATGAGACAGCGATCTTTTTCAGCAGCTCTGTGCTCGTGTGCACGAACTGGCAACTTTGGGCCTTAGAAGCCCTAATTCTAGGCCGTTTTTCACCGCGCTACGTTCATAGTTTTTCAGCTGTTTTCATTCTAAGCTGATTTTTGTAGTTTTTTCGTTAACGTTTTTCATCGTGACCACTGCCTTTAAGCATCTTGAAATAGAAACAGTACAACCAGGTCATAGAAAAATAAAAAAAAAACGACAAATGAAGTGTTAAACAGAATGGAAACGTTAAAAACAACAACAGAAAAAAATAATTTGAAAACAAATCAAACACGCCTTGAAAAAAGGCCACGGACGGAAACACAACTCGCTTTGCACAGAAGAATACGTCAACAAGCCTCATGATACATCACTGACGTTATGAATAGAACTATTAAAAGAAGCACACGAGACGAATTACGTTAAAGGCATCGTACGCGCTGAAAACCACTCACCGTTTTTCCAGTTTGAATGATTGTCTGGACCCACCCAAGAACGTAGGGAGAGTTTGTTAGATTAGAAACGCCTTATTGTGAAGATACATGAGGTCGAATGTCTAAAATTCCGTCAAAAGAGGCCGGCCCTCCGTCAGTCATCTGGCACAACTTGCTGTCAGCCATCCTAATTGTAAATGATCAACATTTGATACAGTACAAATGAAGGAAAGTTGATAGAGTATGCTATACAATTACATAAAGAATGACTTTTCTACACACATCGATTAACCTTTCCTTCTCCATAAATCACTTGAAAGAAAGATAAACTTCATTTGATCGTGAGATCGTGGGTCGAAACAGCGATCTCTAGCGATCGACTCTTCCTTTCTCAAAAGTCGATTGAGATATTTTCGGTCTGAAAAAGGGGTTTTCAGTGGTTTTTTTGCGGTTTTTTCAACGTAGCTGTTATATAGGGTTCTAGAGCCCTCATTATATGTGGAGAACTCAAAAACGAAATCCATCGTGAACGATGCCTTTAATCTCACGGTTGTCGCGCTTTGCAAAAAGTTCAGAAACTTCAGATCAGAAGGAGATCCTCGCATTAGTTATTGGGAGTTAGACGCGATCTGATTGTAGCATGGTTTCAACCGAGAAGTTAGAGGGTGACATCTCAGGACAAGCAAGCTTCATTGCTAGCAGAGATTTGGGTGAGAATAAAAACAACTCTCCACTCTGTATGCCTTGTATGAAGTGTATTAGGTTCATCGGCATAGACTAGTAACAGTACAAATGCTGCCCTACCATGTGGGATCCTTGGTGATTCATCGACCCTCCCGCCACTAACAGGTATCTGGGCTATTTTCTTCAACAAAATTTGTAGTAAAATAGTGGTGCATTTACTGTAGTTCTCTTTGATATCCACCATACAATGAATGTTATCCATGAAACGTCACCAGTACACCACTCGGTTGAAAACGGTGCGCATCAAATGCAGGGCAAAATGGGAGGAAAGAAATTATAGTGTGAGGTATGAAATGAGAGCGATTGACGGAACTCAACGCTGCAGCTGGGACAACCTGGCTATCATGTAATAGCGTCTGATGCCCTCCTGTATAGCAAAAGAACTAGGAACACCAGTAATATGCCAAGAGGCGTCCAAACGAAAACAAAAACATTCAGTGTAGACAAGATTGCAAGATCTTTTGGATTTTGATTATGGCGATCTTCCACTATATCACTAATTAGGCTCGGAGACACCTGGCATTACAAGCAGCACATCACGTATAGCATTGCCAATAATCACACCATCCTACACATCTGGAATATTCAAAATCGCAAACAAATCGACCTTCTTCAACCTGTTCTTGGAAACTGATATATTTTCCAGCTTCAATTACTTCTTTCGGAAGCCTATCAAGCCACCTCGCTCCCCTGAAGAATAGCGAGTTGACTATTTTGGTCCTATTTATTCTCTTGACACTGGGACACTGCAGAGTCAGTCTGGAAACTCGCCCTCCAGATGGTCGGAAGCACCAGTATTTACTAGCCTTCAGTTTCTAATCACCCTTAAGCAACTTGAAACAGAAGACAATATCACACAAATCTCTGCGATGGTGAATACTCTGTAATTTGAATAGATCGAGGCGCTGCTGATAACTGCGAAAAGTTTGAGCTGTGTTGGAATCACCTAAGCATCTCGTCAGCAAGATCGTCAAGAATGTTTTCCGCACCTTTTCAATTTTTCCCTGGAGTTTCTTTGTACTCGGACTCCAAAATTGAGAACCATAATCGAGAATCGGCAAAACATATGCTTTGTAGAGACGTAACAACAGCGAAGGATCATTGCTTTTTATGTTTCTACAAATAATAAACAATGTCGAAAACGCCTTGGAAATCATTTTTCTCACATGTGCCTCGAAGTCAAGCTTAGTGTCAAAAAGTACCCCGAGATCACGAACTTCTTCAGAGTTGTTTAGAACAGAATCCCCAAAATTATATTTCAATTGCTGATGCTTGCCAATAAGGAACACGCAGGTTTTAGACAGATTAACAGGCAGCTGCCAACACGAAGCCCATTGCATAATGTTTGAAATAGCCGTCGATGGGTGGGTATACAAGTCTGTTGGTACCTGCTCGTTGGTGCCCCTGCTTCTACTGAACCCAGCAGACGTTTGAGTGTACACAGGGAACGTTCGAGCGATATAGCGTGCACAACTATATCGCGAAAGTATCCCGCACATTGCATAAAGGTGTCGCCGTCCGGCACACTAAGGCCTCTGGTCCATAACACCTTAGGATCCGTACCTAGGGAGTCATGGAGTCTTTGGCCACAAGCCACAATTTCGCCACCCTGAACTGTCGATCGCTGTCGAGTGATATCCAAAAAACTGCGCTATCCAGACTTCTGAGCTATTTCCATGCACCGTTTGCTGCTTTGCAGGAAACCCGCCTCAAGGATAGACCCGTCATCAGCGTCGGAGAGTACACCATCTACTGCGGTAACGCTGACGATAGGAGAGTGGGAGGCTGTGCAATAGCTGTAAGGAAGGATTTCAATGGTATGGTCAAGGAGTTCGGCTCAACGTCGTGTCGGAATGCATTCGTACGACTGCGGGATCACAGAGGATTCAATCTGTGGATAGTGAGTGCTCATGCGCCCACTGAAACCGCCGAAGACAATTCGAAGGATGCGTTTTATGAGGAACTCAATACGTTGCTGGCCAGGATACCTTGTCAACATGCTGTTGTCGTGGGGATTGACGCAAATGCGAAGATGGGACTTGATCAGGAATCCGAAGTACTCGGTAAATGGTTCTACCCAGTGGAGCAAACATCGGACAATGGCTACCGCCTTGTCGACTTTTGTGAACGCAGTGGTCTGATTATTGCATCGACATTCAAGAGGAATCATCGCCGCCATCAGCTTACGTGGCAGGGACCAACCCGTCTATCTCCAGAAGAGCAGCGGAAGCGGAAGATGACAACTTTGAAACTAGAGCTTGACTATGTCCTGACGAGGAATATTCCAGTATCGGACATTCGAAGATCTAGAGCTGTGTGGGATGTCGCATTCGATTCGGATCACCGTCCTGTTCTGTTGAACTTCACTGCGAGGATTCATAAGAGGAAGCGAGGGGCTCAGCCTCTCCAGAGGATTGACATGACAAGTCTCAGAGATGAAGAGTGCAGAAGGAATTTCCGACAACGCGTTTCTATTCACATCGGAGTACGGACTAAGAAGAAACTTTGCGACGCGGATTCTTTGGTCAATTGCATCCAGGACGCTTCGAAAGAGGCACTCCCGGTTGTACAGCCTAAGAAGAAGTTCGCCTACGTCTCAGAAGAAACAACATCTACCTACAACAGAGTATGTGCTCTCCGAACTGCAGGAAACTTCGTGGAGGAGAAGCGTCTGAGGAGGAAGTTGCGTCGGCAGCTTCAAAGTGACCACGAACGAGAGTGGACGTGTAGAGCTAAGGAGTTCGAGAAGGCTTGGGAGGAGAAGAATCCGAGGAAAGCCTACACGTTGCTGCGACAGTATAGCGGGAAGATGAAGAGATGTTCTCCTGTCTTGAACACTACCAATGGAGTTACAGTTGGTGATGCGACGCTGCCAATATGGAAGGATTACTTCAGTTCACTACTGAATCGTCCAGCGCCATCAGTACCTGAGCTCCCGCATGTTCAGAGAGCACATTACGATGTCAGTGAGGAACCGCCGACTGAGTCTGAAGTTTTGGATTGTGTCCGGAAAATGAAGAATGGAAAGGCAGGTGGAGATGACAACATCACTGCTGAAATGCTGAAAGCTCTTCCTCCGTCTGGGATTCGTGAAATGACCAACACCATCCGTGCCATATGGATGAGCGAAAGGATACCCGATTCGTGGAGACATGCGATCATCGTACCTCTTCACAAGAAGCTATCCGTCACGGATCCTAAGAACTACAGAGGAATCTCTCTACTTCGTGTCATGTACAAGGTTTTAGAACGTATCATTCTCGAGCGACTTATCAAACATCGTGAAGGAACGACCAGAGATGAGCAAGCCGGTTTTCGACCTGGAAGATCGACCATCGAACAAGTGTTCGTCGTGAGAAGAGTATTTGAATCGTGGCAGCGGTTTTCGAAGCCATTACAGCTTGCTTTTGGACTTTGAAGCCGCGTTCGACTCTCCTCATCGTGATCGATTGCTCAATGCTCTGCGAGCAGATGGAGTCCCGGAAAAGTATGTTCGGTTAATCGAGGACATGAACAAAGGAACAACAGCAGCAGTTCGTACACCTGTCGGATTTACGTCAGCTTTCGAGGTGAAAACAGGAGTAAGGCAAGGAGCCGTTGCAGGACCTTTTCTTTTCAACTTCGCCGTTGATGACATCATGCGTAGAGTTGCAGAACAGTTTCCTGCGGATGTGATCCTAACACCATCAGGACGCTCCCTTGTCGACCTGGAGTACGCCGACGACATTGTGTTATTCGCTGAAAACAACGCAAAACTGCAAAGGATTGTGAACCTCGTTTCGAAGTATGCCGCAGCCTATGGACTTCGTCTTCGTCCCGACAAATGCAAGCAGATGTGGGTCTCTCAGAGGCCTTCAACTGGAGTTTGTGTGGACGGACAACGTATCGAACTGGTGGACGATTTCTGTTATTTGGGCTGTTTGCTGAAGAACGATGGTAGTTATGCAGCGGATATTCGACAACGATGTGCGAAAGCTACGTCTGCATTCAATTCTCTAACCAAGTGTTTGTGGTCTACCACCATCGCGAAGGAAGTCAAGTTGCGCGTCTACGTATCCGCTATTCGCCCTATCATGATGTACGGATCGGAGACGTGGGCAGCACCGAAAACGCAGATGGAAAGGTTGGATTGCACGGAGAGGAAGCTTTTAGGCGTTTGCTTGGATATTTCTGGCCGCGTGTATGCCATAACGAAGACCTTTACAAAGGAAATCGACGCAGTACATCAACGCTTGACACGAGGGAGGTGCCAGCATCTCCTAACGCCATCTCAAGCAGCAATGGAAAGTCGACTTCGACTGCTCGGGCATATACTAAGAAGAACGCCGGATCGTCTCGTACAACACGCTTTAAAAATGCTTCCAAATCCTGTCTGGAAACGGCCACCTGGGCGTAGGCGAAAGTTCTGGACGGATGTGGTTAAAGAGGATTTAAAGTCACTCGGCATCGAAAGACAGTTCAGGCGCGATGTTTCGTTTCGCAGGAAATGGAATAGTGACAGCTGGATGGAATGTGTTCAAATTGTGGCTGAAGACCGTGAAAAATGGACACGGCTGACTACTAGGACGGCACACCTCGGTGAAGATGCGGAATGACCGCGTCAGGCGAAAGCCAACCGATTAAGAGAGAAGAGAGCCGTCGATATTGCACTATGAACTTCTAACTGATTATCATCGTTATAGAAGCCATAAACTTTTATGTCATCCGCATACATTTGTACTTTGACATCAATATGCGTTTTCAGTTTCGCCGGCAAATCAAAAGTATAGGCAAGAAACAGAAGAGGTGGAAGAACTCCACCCTGCGGCACTCCGCTGGGGCAGGGGTATCGGGCTGAGTGAGAATCACCGACTTTCACACACATAAATCTTTCACTGAGGTACGATCGGATCCAGTTGAGGAGCGGCTTTTGAGTGCCAAGTATACCGAGTTTTTGCAAAAGTTTCGCATGATTTACCTTATCGAAAGCTTTAGACAAATCAAAGTATATTACATCTACGGAGCGGCCAGTATTCAAGGCAAGATTCCAATCATAAACAGTGTCGGCTAGCTGGGTAACTGTGGAGGCACCGCTCATATACAAACTTTCACCGCCTAAGATGGACGCTGAAAGGCACTACGCTGTGAGGCCCACACCTGCCGCATTTGCGGTCCCGCTGGAAGTACATTTTTGCAAGGTATGAGTTGGGAGGATACGGTATTCGGGAAAAAATGTGAGGTCAAACGTCTTGTAAAAATGAAGGACCTTGCGGGATCGATCCCGTGTCGTGTGTTTCGTGTACGAGTTTGTTTCCGAGAATGGAATTCGTAACGTAACCAGATCAGATGACGCTCTTTCCAACTAGCAGTCCATACATTATTCACAATTTCTGGATACACGTCAAACCTATGTGTCTTATATTCAACATTCGAAGAGCCTTCACTATATTCAAAGCCTTAGCTAAGCTTTTTACCAACGCAGGCAACTTCATGTAGTCCGCCAAGAAAAGTCTCGTCCGTGATTTAATTCACTGATAAAGTCTTGTTTTTTTAATTGCTGTTCTTCTTTAAATTGTGAACCTTGTTGAATAAGTACTTCCTCTTCTTTCAATTTTACAACAAAAACAGACAAATAACGCTCCTGGGAGAGGGACCGAGAAAATCACTAAAAGTTTGCTTCTGGAGGGGGGTCTGAGTGCATTTAACCTTGTCCACACCTCGTGCCGTACCCTGTTCATGGGCAGAATTCGAACCGGGAAACGATAAGTGCGTGGGTTTAAGTAAGAACGAGAGAGAAATGAAACATGAGGAGGAGATAATCGCGCGGGTGATATCCCGAGCATCACCAGGTGGGGATAGGCTAGAAGGAGATATAACGAGATGGATAGTACACAGCCCACCACCGACTATATAGACAGGTTGGATAGGAAGCCACTACATGGGTGGTCTACTATCTTAATATCAACGTCTCCAATCGAATGTGGGGAATCGAAATTTACGGGTGTTCCTCAAATCATCTGCTCAATCCGACCGCCACGCTGGATCACAATGCGGTGCGTTCTACGCCATGCAATGTTACACCAAGCAGTGAGTCATTCATAGCCATTGATGAGCCACGTTATTGTAACTTGCCAGGATTTGATAGAATTATCTTCGATGTTTTATGAATGGCGACAAATGACAAAGATTACTGAAACATGGCACAAAGTCCGTTCCAATATCAAGGCTGAAGCGCGCGTAGCTTAATGTATATGCGAAGCGACCTCTCGCGGCTTGCTGAAACTTCTGCGTCCCAATCACTTCTTTCCATTATATCCCATCTTCAGTGTATTAGTATTGCTAGGCCACGCTATTCGAATCTGTCGCGCATCTGTTAACGTCAAAGCTGCGCCTCACGCGGCTTATCGCACACGCGACGCGACCGCTCGCGCTGAGTTGCGCGGACTTCTATATATAAATTAAGTGTTTTTTAGGAAAAATTTCGCCTTCAGACCACCATTTATTGCTTATTCAAATCGCGGCGCTGCAGTGAAATGCGGAGCGGTCGAGTTTAAGCAAAAACGCTCCTATTTTTCTTCGTCGTGTTTTAGAATCGCTACGCCACATGATTCGAATCTTTCGGACATCTGTGGGGAATAAGACTACGCCGCGTGCGACGCGAGCGGACGACTACAGGAGCGACATTCATTCGAAGAAACAACAAGGGAGACGTTTGCATTATAACTACTCACTAACTCGGATACCATGCGTGCGACTACCTTTCCCTCATGTTTCTCTTCCTGTTTTTTCTGCTCTCGTCCGAATTTATCCAAAATCATCCGACCGGATATGCGTATCCGGTTCAACGAAAAATGGCGTCATCTGAATCGATCCATTATCTGGAATTTTCGAAAAGGCCTATATCCGGATCGAACCATTCACCAAATTTGGAAAAGCATTATCCGAGTCGATTCACTCTCCGAAAAATGAACTTCAGATAACAAGTATACTGCTTTATTCGGTCAGTTCCAAAAATCACTGTATGCTACTCGCCGCACATCCGTCGATGCCCGGAAAAAGAACCTGTTCAAAGTTTGAACAAAGTAAGCGACGACATCCTAGTGGTCATTGTGGTCAACTACTTGAACAGTTTCAAGGCTCCCAGAAACGCCAAAGGAGGATAGTTCGGGACTTCCTCGTGGATTAAAATCTGAGTGTCTTTCCCAATAAGCTGGGAGAAATTCGCGTTGTGGTTAAGGTCTGGTGCAGATATCGCCAGGAACTTAATCGCCACTCTATACATAACATCATATTATCGTACCTCATTCCCAGTTTGAAACACACACCCGTAATCCTCCGAAAAAAACGAGAACGGACATTAAATTCATCTACAGTAAGTTTTTTCAACAAGTTTCTTGTAATTAGGGAATTGAAAATCGCTCGCTGAAGCTACATACATGCATGAATCACATGACGTCAGGGGCTCTGGACAGTGTGCCTATAGGATCACCCGGGCGGTGGGATCACCCGGGCACCAAAGGCAAAAACCGCCCGGGTGATCCCTTGTCCCTGTCTGAGGGTACTCGCAACCGCGCCGCAGCACGATTTCGCAATCAGCGTGCACTTCGCGGACTGAACGGCAGTGCGGAGGTGAACTGTACAACGCTAAGAAAATCAAGCAGATACAATGCCTTACGTTCTGCGTGTTTTCACTGTACATAACCAGGTCCAACCTGCATGAGTGTCGCTATGGCCTCTTCCAGAGTTTGATCGCGGCACGACGCGATGGGATGATAACCATGAGCATCAACCGAGATCGCGTCGTAGGTCGATCTGTATTCAAAGCAAGCTATAGCGGAGATCAGCGATGGAAGTGTAAAATAGGCCTATGACGGCATGTTTTGTTCACGAAAAGGTGATGAGAACTTTTCACTTCTGTGATTTGTTCTCGATCATCATCAAAAGGTCATTAGAAACCCATGAGCAGTGATCTATAAAAACCTTTCTCGACCATAATTAGCTCGTAACTTCGCCGCCGCACCCTTTCGATCTCGATTTCCGTGTTGTTCGTCATCACAGCAGGGTGTGTTCGTAACGAATTACACAAGTTTGTGCGCCCTGTCGCGGCAATTATCCGCGGCCGTCATCAGAGGAGGGTCATCAGAAAATGGACATGTTGTAAAACTGTCAGGACCCATTTTTAATCACAGTCCATCCTCAACAGTTCGAAATCTAAAGATCCTTAGGAAGGAACGCATGTGACGCGGACAGGGGTGTATTAAGTCAATACTTTCCAATCAATCCCACAAGATAAATCATAGGTTGCCTTTACATACATACGTATCCAAGTATGGGTAGAGCTGATGGAAGGGCAGAGAGTGCAGCGGAAGTTCAACGAATTCGTTCACCAGACTTCCTGTTCCAAACCACGTACTGGTTCAGAAAAACTAACACTGAAAAGTGCGATTATTGAACAAGGAAAGATAAAATCCCTCAACACTTTCAAAACTGTTTTAGTGTCGTTAGCATCAGTTATTATACAATAGACGCACAGCTTCCTGAACACTGCTATCCAAGTAACCTTCTTAGTGTTTGCGTGTTTTTCTCGTGCATCAGATCGCCTATTTGAATTGCTACTTTCATGGTTGTAACGAAGGAAACTCTGCGGAAAAACCCCAACAATTGGTCGGCAAAAAACCTTGTACGCTTGTGGTAAGGGAAGAACGAGGCTATTGATCAAAATGTTCTACAAGCATTGGTCAATTTTTTTAGTGTGGGTGAAATTTATTATATTTCGACCAGGGGTAAGCGGAATATCTTTTCCGGTAAACTTTTTACCGAAACTTTTAATCGAGAATTTTTCTGGGTAAATACAATAAAATTGGTAGATTCGGTAAAAATTTCTGAATTCGGATTTAACAACATATTCCGTCCAGCTATACGAATTTCAAAAAACTTCAATACAAGCAGAAACGTAGTATCATATATGTGGCATGGGAAACCACTTATTCACTGAGTCTTCACTACTGAATACCGATATCCTTCAAGAAATGACATCCCGAATCGCTCGATGGGGTTCGCTACGAAAACGTTTTTTGGGTTCGCCGGATAGAGAAACAGTTCGGTTAATCTTCTCGACAGCAGTTACGCTAAAAATCAGTAAAAAAACTGATGAGAACAGTTTGAAACGCCTCAATTTTCATGCTGATAGAGCTCATGGTTCCGGCAAAACACGATCTCTTCTCTCCACCCAACCAGGGATGTGCATTTACCGTTTACCGATTTACGGATTTCCCGGATTTACCGGTATTTACCGTTCATCGATTTACCGACCTAAACTTGGAATTTACCGAAATTTTAACCAAATAAATATAAGTAACTCTTTCCGCTGCATCAACCCATTTCTCGTCTGCATTCCATGATCAAACCCTATTACGACTCACAGCGACCACCTTTGTGAGCATTTCCACGCTGCTGATTTCCGTGTTTTTTCCGTGCGACTTTTTACACTTCCTTTTGGTGTTTTAACGTTCGTCTCACCCAAAGTGGATCTTGGCGCATTCATTTGAGCTGAGTCATGCCCCTCGAGGGTTATCGCGAAGGTTGAAATCATTGGAGTAAAGTCGGTTTCATATAAAAATATCTATCTTCGCGCGTTAAAGAAGCGGGAAGAATGTATTCCCAATCCAGCTCAAAAGCAGGGCTGCAATAGAGAAGGTTCGTTTTTTTTTTCGAAAGAAATCTTAGATCTGACCCTTATTGTAGCGAAAATTAAAAAAAAGGCTGTTCAAAAAAAAGCATCGAAACCAGTTTAAATGTCCTGTCAGTGTCACTCCACCCTTTTGTGCTAGTACTCCACGGCCGAATGTAGGCCCCAATTTTTCACCGAGTGTACCGTATTTACCGCATTTATCGAAAATTTTTCTCGGTAAAAAGTTTCGGTGAAAAATTTACCGCACAACCAACCTATCATTGGAACACAACTAGCATTCACGGAAACTTGCCTTTAGGTCGTGGAGTACGAGCATAAAAGGGTGGAATGCCAGCAGTAACATGGCGTTTAAACTTGTTTTGATGCTTTTTCACCAACCCTTTACAAGTTTTTGCTACAGTGAGGGTCACATCTAGGCCTTCCCTCAGGGAAAAAATCAGGAATCTTTACTATCACGGTCACTCCTTTGAGCCGAATAAGAAAAACATCCCTCTTCTCTAATGCACAAAAACCTTATTTCTGTGGTTGGAAGCTCCAGGCATAAAGATCCATTTTTGAGATAAGCGTTAGAACCCTCTAAAGGCAGTGTTCACGATAAAAAAAATCTGGCTCAATTTCCACTAGGAATGGGTAGTGAAGGGTCACACTGTAACTTTGACGTCGAAAGAACGCATAAAAACGAGCCAGGAAGAGCCCTAAAAGAGTTCGAAGTTGAAACTTTGAGGGCAACGCAAACCCCAAGGGCGCAATGCCCGCCCTCCGTTGTGAACAAATGAAAACTCGAGATCTAGAGGTAAGTGTTGGTTTCCAATCAATAGCCCCGTTCTTCTCTTCATTCTGAGCTTCTCTCTTTACTCAGGTTACCTCGCATACATCTGCTGCAAAAGACGGAAGTTCAAGTTTCGAACAACTCGTCCACCATGCTTCCGTAGCTCAACTCCTGACGGACCATAACTCCGTTCCCAGAAAGTCTTGTACGACTCCAGGGACATCACTGGAATCAGCATGGGATCTTGAAAAAAAAACACGAGAAAGAAAAACGCGGAAATCAGTAGCGTGGAAATGTCTACAAAGGTGGTCCTTGTGTGTTCTAATAGGGCATATTGGTGGAATGCAGTCGAGAAATGGGTCGATTGGGCGAAAAAACTACTTTGAATTCATTGGTAACAATTTCGGTAAATTTCAAGATTCTGTAAATCGGTAAATGAAAATCTACCGAATAATAACGGTAAATCCACAAAATCGGTGACTCGGTAAACGGTAAATGCTATCCCCTGATTCTGACATATAAAATAGGTTGTTAGGATGAGTCCGGGCGGAGTAAGCAGGGGAGCGGCCGGTGATGGGAAAATATAATAGTGATAAGGAGATTTTAACATGATAAGCTCGAGAAGCCCAGCTTCGACCGGCCCAGAACGAGCGACCTAGGCTATACACACGACACGGAGACCATAGTACCACCTGATTCAGGGTAGATACTACCTGGCCTAATCCTCACGCAAACCATCGCGCGGAGCTTGTCTGGCTCCTCCCAATTATGACGTCATCGCCCGGACAGCGGCTGAAGGGCGAACTGGCACCGCGGTCCCTGTCCGGTAGGAATATCAGCGTCGGCCGCTCTCCGGTCGCTCTCAGGGCGAAAGCGGTGTCATCGCCAGAGATAGAGACGCGGGATCGTTGTTCTTTGAGTGATAACGTGAGAGCCACGTTATCCCTCAAAGAACAACCAATCCTGCGGGTATAAAAGGCGGCTCGTCTAGTGTAGACGGTTAGTTGGCCTTTCAAGGCCACTTTTGGAAGGTGATTTCGGGTCACTCTTAGGAGGGCAATTTTCGGCGGCCAAGGGGATCCCCCATGGCCCGCGGTGGGGAAGTCTTCCTCATTGCGGACCATGCTGGTATGGCCTGACCATGCTGGGATCCTTGTTGCGGCCTGTGGCAGGATTAACCTCCTGACCTACAGGCTGTAACAAGTACCTTATCCTCTCAAGAAGTTTAATCCACTCCAGAAGAGGCGGAATTAAAGAAAAAATAGCAGTTAGGAAAATTTCGAAAGTCGCCCGAAGAGCCACCACAGTGCCAGTTGGGACCGAAGATCGCTCCGAGCGGGACTGCTGTTGCCCGGAGAGCGGCTGCTGCCGCTCGAATAGATGGCTAATTTTTGCTCGGATCGCAGAGACAGCGCCGCTCGAGTAAGGTGCGTCCGAATTAGAATGGCGGCCCATGCGGCCGGCGTGCTTGACAGACGGCCGTCGCGTTCGCCGCTCTCGGACGAGCATGCGAAACGTCCCCACCGCCATCGACTACGACCGGGGCCGGCACCGGCTGGCAGCAAGCACTCGCCGATCAATCAGCTCAGCAAACGGGGGAGAGGGGACGGCCGTCGCTGAAATCCAACACTCGTCCGAGGGCGGCACATGCGACGGCCGCCTGCCAAGCACGCCGGCCGCGTGGACCGCCATTCTCATTCGGGCACACCTTAGCTCTCCGGTCCCGCTCCGAGCGATGGTTTTTCTGAGTCAGTGTGACCACAAGGATCAGCGTACAACGATAGCTTTCATGTAACCGCGATATGGTATCTCCTCCAAAAACTTCGTCGAATGAATGGACGAGAGTGTGGAGGTAAATCGTCGCTTTCAATCGAGTCCCCGCTAGCCGGTACTGCAACGAACGCCGCACCACTTGCCGCAATGAAGCGCCTCGTCCATTCTCCGAAGTAGCTTTGGCAAAAGACCATATCTCCTCCTCCCGATTGATCTTTGAATTTTCGATCGCGTTCCAGAGTGCTTGTAGAGCACTGTGGGCCAAAGTTTCCGCTCCAAATTCTTGATTATAACTCCAAAACGCACGTTTTCTCTATTGCGCACCCGAAAAATAGAAGGGTGCATGTTTCGGACTTCTGGAAAACCACCCAGATGATTTTTGATCATATTAGTGCTATCTTACGTGTAACACCACTAAATTGTAAGAAACAGACACTTTTTTACTCCATTCCATAAAAATGAAGCCCATCCCTCGCAGAAACGGTGTTGAACATAAGCAGCCATACAGGAGCTACCTCTGAATTGTTTTCCGGAATGAGTTGGTAAGGTTTCAAGTATAGCAATGGAAAAAAAATAGTGAAATGATGGATCTTTGATTGGGCTGTGCACTTGTATAATGAATAGCAAAATTTCTGTGTAGCGTTGAAAAAAAAACAAATCACACCCGTCTTTTCCACAATCAGGCAAATGGTTACAGCTCAAGTTTGCAAATCTAGGAACCAGGCTTTGGCTTTTACACCGAAATACCCAGGAACAGCGATTCTGAAAAGAAATATTCAATAAAAGTGAAAACAGCATCACACTACGAGTTTATCCGAATGCCGTCGAGTAAAAAAATAGCGGCCACACGAATATAAATGGTTTCTCAGTAGCACACGCGTGATTTGGTTTTTCAATGCTACACTGAATTCAGTGGTCCATCATTTCACTGAATTTTTAGCGTTTCCTCCAAGTTGCATGCCGAATTGTACGCATGAGGTAGTTCACTTCTTTTAACAAAATTCTCACAATGGGACAGGGGCTCTCTACACACCGAGGAAGAAGTCTCGCATTTTGTGGCTCTAATTCCACTTGGGACCACTTCGCTTGCTTTGAGTAGCGTGAAGTTTCAAACTGCAAAAACAGGACAACTCCTTCTGTGTGTAGAGAGACCCTGACCCTCTCACAATTTTTCAATGCCAAATCATGAACTTTTTGTAGCGAAGCAAGACTGTTACAAATTGATCTTTTTTCTTTTGTTCGGTCTCGTTCATTTGTTTATGAGGATTTCCGTTTTTTTTTTGTCTGCAGCCGATTTTCATCCTTGTTACTAGCATGTCCGTAAGGACGTATTCATACATAAATGGATATGTCGGTGAATTTTGAGCTTGTACTACACTAGGGAAAGCCTTGGAGTGTTGCGACACCATCGAACGCAGGACATTGACCACCCTGGTATGTGCATCCAAGTTTGACCGCTGGATAAGTACATGTGCACTTCAGTATACCTCAATTGTACCTTCCTGTCAGAGTATGCCGAATTTACTAGATGGCGACGCAACGTTTCATCAAGAGTATTATTTTCTTCCTTGGACTTTTTTCTGAATTGATCGGAAATCTCACTTTTCGAAACCCGTGACTAAGTTGTCTTCACATTATTCTGTGAGCGTCGTGCAACTAAAAGCTGCATAAAGTACGCGGCAAACGTTTCACAATACCCTATCTCGAAGAGCTTAGTTCTTTCCATACCTATTGGATAGAATTGCTCTGGAACAGAATGCATGTGCGCGAAAACGGAAGCAAATTAGCTACCTAATACCTCCGCTTCGTTCATCGTACAGTGAACCACAACGAAGATGATTCAGACGCCGACGCTAAGGAAATGCCGAATGCGCGTGGGCGTTCCAACAAAAATATCAGCTCGCTACAGCATATTCCTGACGCTGAGTGATGCCCTCTAGCTCCAACCCACGCCCTGAACAGCTATATACTAAACGACGATTTGTGCAGGTTCGCACAAGATTCGCTTTCAGTTGTGGTGCCATACTTGCCCAATTGTTTTCATCATTACACTTTTCTAGAAGAAAAAAGCTCTCACGTCTTTTTCAGGTAAACAACAATGACGAAAAACTTGTTCGATTAGTTAGGAAAGACGATCATGCGAGAGGTGCACGCCAACCACAACGGCTTATTCGCCTGATACCAGTGGTGAGTAAATGCACAAACAAGGGGACTTCTGAAAGACAATACACATGAGGAGCAGAGAAATGGCCGAATTTTTATCAAATATTAGTAAATTAAACAAACTGTTAGAGTCACTACTCCTGCTTGTGGAAAACTATCTTTATTTTGAAAGAAATGAGTATGAAGTTCTTCCAGGCAGCGTACGCGCTAATGACCGTTTCTTATTTTTTTCATTAACTTAAGCGGGAAAGTCCACGAGGTGGTGGAGTATAGCCAAAAGGCCTCAAAAACTCTCAAATTATTGATAAAATCTCAAATACAGAGCATTCAAGTTTCTGCCCTTGCGCCCACCTCGGTGTGTTCAGTGTAACGCCGGAAGTGGTTTTGCGAGTTGGACGCCTTATGTGAGTCAATTATTTTTGTCGTTCTATTTTCGCAAATTTCCCAAAAATAACAAGCATGCCTGGCTGTTAAGATATCCTCAGTCCTTTCGGACGGACAAACAGAGCCAATGGAGCAGAGTTTAACGCCCAAGTCAGAAGCCAAGTCTGATGTAAGGCTGGAGTTCCCGTGTGATACACCTCTTTCCGGTTCACCTTGGAGTCACATGCAATGATCCAGAACGCCTCTAGAACTTTCCGTGCACTTGTCATGAGCTACGGCGCCAGTCTCCCCAATAGCATCTCAAAATCTTCACCTAGGTGGCAATTAATCCGATGGCACCCCAGTGCAGAGTTTATACAAGACTTTTCTTTACCATCTAAGTGCTCTTCAATGATCACATGCAGAGGTGGAGCTGTTCTTCGGATATACTCCTCACCGCAGCTTTGGCATGTGATGAGATAGATGACACCCAAAACAGCAGTCTCCATCCCTGCCCTGAAGGCAAATAGTACAATCAGGGTGATGCAGGCGCGATCGTATAGGCAATTCCTCACCAATTGACGTTTCGAATAACTGAGAGGGATCTCCATGGGAGCCGCTGAATTTTCAACTCCCGCTTTTCGCAAGCTGTTTTGAATGGCGCTGCTCACCTCACTCGAGATAAATAAAGTATTGAGGGGAACTTTTTCACCTTGAAGTCCGTGTGGACCCTGCTCGCTGCTACTCTGGCAAACTGGAGCGTCGACAACAGGTTGATCCGCCCACCATGAGTCACCGCTGGCCAACGCGCCGATATTCGGCGCGGCCGTGGCCGCGAGTTATGCTCTGGTCGATGTCGAGCTGTTGCACAGCCTACGCTCTAGGTACAATGGAAGTATACGACGCATTTTTCAGCCATGCTGTGAATGATGAGAGCGCAGCCGGTTCAATTACCCAAGTTTGCGTACATTGGCCCTGCCCAGCTTCTGAAGGTCCTGCCTATCCGATGGTGGCCCTAGTGGAGGCTGGGCGACCAACCGCGACGCGTGTCGGAGTGCCGACCGCGACGCGTGTCGGAGTGCCGACCGCGACGCGTGTCGGAGTGCCGACCGCGACGCGTGTCGGAGTGCCGACCGCGACGCGTGTCGGAGTGCCGACCGCGACGCGTGTCGGAGTGCCGACCGCGACGCGTGTCGGAGTGCCGACCGCGACGCGTGTCGGGGTGCCGACCGCGACGCGTGTTGGAGTGCCGACCGCGACGCGTGTCGGAATGCCGACCGCGACACGTGTCTTTGTGAAGTAGTACCTGAGCTAAATGAAACAGTGCTGCAGGATATGAACTGCTGCTAAATAGTCCGCTAAACGCGGCACATCGAGTTGTCAACAACCCGACAACAGGCAGACGTCGCTGGGCAACGGGCAGGTCTCAGGCTGACAATACGCGCGATTTGATTTGTCAACAGGGAGCGGTTTATGAGATGACAACTTATCAACCTGTTGTCGACGCCACAGTTTGCCTGAGTATGCGTTTGCCAGTGCCTCTTTGTGTAAGTTTCATATCCGCTGGGATGCGCAATTTTCGTGGCGACTTTTCTGGACTTCTCGCGTTCTTGATCGCCTGAACACACTTATTAGGGAGATGAGAGCTCGCACTTGGCAGGTGTTATAGAGTGTGGATCTGCTTCACAAGTATGTGGAAATCTCAGATTTCATCCCTGGACCTGGACTGCGCCTTTAAAACGTTCTGTGTCACTCTTCCAAGTGCGACCGCACATTGCGCTGTGGCTGTCAGCACGACCCGTGAGCCACAAGTAGCCACTGGTTAACCGATCCGGAAATGAGTCAACTAGCCATCTAACTTCTAATCCTAACTTGTGGTTCAGCAGTGACGCATATGATTTACGTTCTCATTTTCTGAAAATCTTTTGGGTATGTTATGGCACTATTCATGCTCCTCAACGCCAGTGCGTCAAGCGCGTTGCGTGTATGCGGAGAGCATAAATGCTTCTACGGCGACTCTATGGGGGGGAAGCGAATTAATGTGGGTCAAAGCCATGTCGAGAAATCGATATCTGCGCACCTGTGGACCAACGTGGTAGCAGAAGATAGTAATTGAAACAATTCTTATGAAGCAAAATAAAATTGATGGTGGGTCAATAATGAAATTGATAAAAAGTCGTTACGGCAGTCGCCGTCAAGGCGGAGCGGGCATCGCGCGCGTACCGCGTCAGGCCTTTCAGACTCCAACGGCGTCACGCATTGGCGCTGAGTAAGATGAATAGCGTCTACGTGAGCTACTTATCAAATTGAGCACTCTGAGGCTATACGAACATGTTGCACACTGTAGCAAGTACATAACATAACCAAATGTCGCAAATAACTTTAACGCTCTGAGGAAAATTAGTAATGTAACCCACTATTTCATAAGCTAATGCTGCTTGCAGCTTGCACGCTCATAGACCAATGTTGCAAGTATTTTACACGCCTGTAATCTGACGTCGCATAACGAAATATTTTGTCGATTACACTAATGTAGTTCGGTCTCGTTATTAAACTTTCTCAATAGAAAATTTCAACATGAGTGTCCACGCTTACCGTACAAGAGGCTGTAAGAGACTTAGGTGTGCTTGTTAACGCCGATCATTAAACGGGGATTCCACTGCAAAGAAATCTCAAAGAAAGCTTCTTGTGAGACCGATTTTTTCTGAGATCCCTACCTCGCCGTTGTCTTGCGTATAATGAGTAAGCTTTCTTTGTCTCCCATTGCATACAGGTTGGGCCACCGTCATGTTTGAAATGATGAAGTCATTGAAAAAAGCATATTTTAACTGAAATATTATTACTCAGGTAAAACTAGTTGTCGAGAATTGGACGAAAAGTTGTCCTGCAGGCGTATGAATGCAGGACAACTTTCGCAGACTCTAGAGAATTCTGGAAAACTTTTCTCTCAATTCTCGACAATGCCCTACAACATATCGACCAAATCCCGACAACTCCTTGCCCGATTCTCGACAGTTAACACACAGTTATACACACGTACAACTGGGGCGGCATTAAGAGACCCGGTAGCGCGCGCCAGAACTAGCGCGGTTGTGCTGGCGCTAGAAGAGGCCCATAGCGCGCGCCTGCTTGCCTGCTATTAAAGGCACAGGACACCCAAAAATTATTTCTCAGGTTCCATGCTTATCTTGGAGAGAGTCACGCGCTGATTACAGTGGTATCTCTGAAATCGTCCAAGACCCCCTATGAATAGAGTTATGGCTCTTCAAATATGCCTAGATTTTGAGGGTGAAAAATTGGTGGACGAGTTGTCTCAGGCCTGTCATTCTATTCATTCGCAATCGTTGCCTGAGAGAAAGCTAGGATAAGGAGACAGTCTGGTAATGGACTGAAGAACAACGACTTGTTGGAATTCATCCATCCATCAGGCCGCTATCGAGGTCGAAAATCTTTTAGGGGGTCGGGCCTGTGGTGGTGAGCGAAGGGGGTCGGGCCTGTGGTGGTCGCTTATATCTCGCTTATTTGGAGGAAATGAGATCTCGCATTTGGCACGTGTTATACAGGAGGGGTCTTCTACACAATTACATGAAAATCTCAAACTTCATATCTGAGGGTGTACTGTGCCTTTAAGAACCGGAAGGCTAGTCCGCGCCAATGCCAAGCGCGCGTTTTCCCTTGGTTCATTGATCTTGTGTCATAGGAAACGCTTGCCTACATTTAAACTGTGTTATTACCAACAAAATTCCCAAGATAGATTGTTTTTCAGATTTGAAATTTCTGCAAAATCATCTTTAGACTGTTGTAGGTGTGTGACAGTACATGAATAGTCCCTGCTCATAATTATCGTAGTGCCTCGGGGGATTCTTAAAAGGGCGTGTTTATAGCTTGACGCATAGGTGAATCTTTTTTCCAAGGCGTTTTCGAATTTCATCAGGGAATTTTCGAGATGTTCAAAAAACTTCTGTTAAAAAATTTTTCAATTGGGGTTATCTATGGCGCTGATCACGAATCGGGGATCCTTCTGTTGCTAGTCTGGGGGTTACAGTAAGTTGCGGTAGGCATAATGTCTACTAAGTTGGGCACCTATCTTAGTATTTCGAGCATTGACAAGTTATCCTCAAATCTGTGTTTGGCGTCCCACTCGTACAAGGAATTACTGAGCCCAATCTGAGACTTCGACCAAGCTTTCGTATAGCCACCGTTAAGCCAAAAAAATGGATAAACGAACTGATTCGTGTTGAGTAGCTCAAAAACCTCTATGGAGAGGTTTGAGGCAATATAATCGTAGCATCGCTAAAAGTCGTGTTTGGCTAGCGAAATTTTCCTCACAAGGAAACTACTTTTAGTCAGCCTGGCCATTCCGGATAAAATGTGCTTCTCTAGAAAAGCTCTTGGCGCAGAGTCCAATTATGGTCTTCGCAGATGCCACTCTAACACTCTAAAAAAACTTATACGCGTTTTTCGAAGCCCGGCGGCAAGATAGGGGTTTCACCCCCCCCCCCCTGAAAAGTTTAGGGTGTTTAAAAAAATAGGATACGGCTCAGAACTTGTTTATAGGGGTAATCTCGGGTTTCAAGCACGAATCTCGAGTCCGTTGGTCGCGATTCTGAGGTTTACTGTTGGTTACGGTGGGTACCATGCCATTTAGGGGCAAAGCCTACCTCAATTATTCGAAAGTCGACAAATGGTCATTGACTTCGTATTCAGCGCCCCAAACAACCCACCTCGTAAGATTCCAAGTCAGGTCTGGAAGTTTTTTAAACGCTTCAAGAGCCTTCTAATTGGTATAAATAAACGCCCGACCGCAAACCCGTAAAAGTTCAAAAAGGTATGCATCAGTTTGTGCGAAGTCTGGAGAATGTGCCTTCACCAAAATTTGCTCAGGGGGTAGTTTTGGAAGATGAACGCTATTATGAGCTCTCTTCCGGATTCTTCAAGGACTAATGCTAGTTTCGGAAGGTACAATAGGTACGGAAATCTGGCGAAAAACGCTTATAACATTTTCAGAGAAGCTTTAGGCAGCTGCGAAGACTAAAATCGGATTTTAAGCTGAAAACGGTAAGAAACGTGTATTTCATCCAGAATGGCCAGGCTGACTAGAAGTAGTTCTCTTGTCTGAAAAAGCCCCGTACAAGCACCCGAAACAATCCCTAGAAAGCCAAATCCGAAAAACATTGTTTTGTAACATTCCGAAAGTTGCGTTGTGGTTACGGATTTTCCCAGAAGCTAAGAAAAAGCTCGTTTTTAGAATCCTCCGAAGCATAAGCGAGTTTAGAGCTCGGATTGTTCATGTACTGTTGCAAACCTGAAACTGTCAAAGCACTGTTTTTTTACTATCAGGAAATCTGGAGCAGGACCTAGTGAGGCACACTCAGGTGGCCCCTTTGTTTCATTAATACTCTCACACTTCGGATTCACAAGTTACTTAAAGGCAGTGGTCGCGATCAAATATGCTTGTGGTCTTTTTTTCTCTAAACCCTTTTGTGGGTCTCGAGTAGTGGGACATAAGAGAAAATCGCGAAAAAACCACTGTTTTGAGCCAAATTTGAAGCCTGAACTTTCTTGTCTTTTGATGGTGGACGAGCCCACACGACATCATCGTCATCGGTGACCTCTTATATCAAGAACATCAGCTGGCTTGAAATTGAATTTCAATCAATGAACCTACGGATTTATGTACAGATCTAGTCAAAAACATTGACTGAAGTGATGCTTTCATTATTCAACTGTTTTTATTCGTTAAATTTGCATTTATTTCGTCCTCTGAATGTCGATGATTTTTGACTGCTCGGCATGAGACGGCGATCTTTTTCGTCATCGCTGTGCACGTGTGCACGAAACAGCTTCTTTGGGCCCTAGAAACTCTAATTCTAGCCCGTTTTTCACCGCTATACCTTCATAGTTTTTTAGCTGTTTTTGATCTAAGCTGATTTTTGTAGTTTTTCTATAACGTTTTTCATCGTGACCACTGCCTTTAAGGGCTGTTCAAAACGAGCCAATGAAGCGGAATAATTGAAGGAAAAGCCTGAATAGGGGACATAAGAGAAGAATATTGCCTCTCCTCTCACACAAACGACAGGGTATTAAGCGTTTGGAAGATTGGAAAGGATGTTCGAAATGGAAAACGATGTGGAGTCGTTCACGCGCCACTGGTAGCGCGCTTCGTGTAGAGCGCTAGCTGTAGCGCGGTTTTAGAGGGTCTGTCGCGCTTCCCGTAGCGCGGCTTGCAAGTACTTGATATCAAAAAGCGCTACGGTCTCCATGATAGCGCGTATCGGCCATGCCAAGCGCATTTAGGCTATGCCAAGCGCGTTTGGGCTATACCAGGCGCGCTTAGGCTATCCCAAGCGCGTTTAGGCTATGCCAAGCGCGTTTCGGCTAAGACAAGCGCGCGCCTGCATAGTTCTTGATTGCAGATTGAGCTATGCCGTCCCCATAGCGCGTTTGCGTTAGTTTTGGCGCGCGCTACCTCGATTCTTAGGCCTCTTTCAGAGTTCGATCGCTGTGCGACGCGATCGTGTGCACGGCGACGCGACCATCGCGTCGCCGTGGAAATCGCAGGCTTTCGAAGTGTGAATGCCCAATCGCGAAAGTTGGCGATCACGCACTTTTACGTACACATTCTAATCGACGCCTAACCAGCATAGATGAATATAGATAATAAACACAGCCAACTGCAGCTGTGTTTATTTTCTGTATTTAATTACGCATGAAAAATTTTGTGGACAATTATTTGTGAGAGTTTGCTGGCCATGGTTGGTGTTGAGATTATTCGATGAGGATTTTTTGTTTTTTTCTCGTTTTTATCTGAAAATTTCATGGTTTGTTCCTTGCATTCTGAGATTCATAACTGGCAAGCTTATCTGTTCAGCAGTTCAAAAACAGAGAAGATTGAAAAAAAAACAGCAAAACTAGATCCACCCTCAAACGAGTTCAACGCCGCTAATTAACTATCACAAATAATTATTGAAAACGTTTTTCAAGGGAAGATCAAACTTATTAATGCGGGAAGGGAAGAATATAGATGAATAAAGCGTTTAAATGCCTCCGAATGTTGCAAAGTGAAACAAAGAGTGAACTTAAAAATAAGTTTCCGAGAAATTGGAGATCTTCCGCAATGAAAATCACTACCTAGGCAGTATAGTTGTACACGAACAAATTTTTCGAAATTTTTTTCGTTCGTTTTCGTTCGTTCGACATTTTTTTCAAAATTGTACAACTATACTAGGCAGTCGACGATGAAGGCAAACTACCTGGAAAAGCAGAACTAGTTTAAAAAACAAAAACGACGGGAACAATCGAGGAAAAAAATTCTAACTCGTCGTAGAGATCCCAGTGTTTTAAAGACTGTCTTACTTTTATAACCGGTTTTTTTAGTTCTATCCTCTGTTTTATCCTTAATCGTTATGTTCCATTTTGAATTCTTCCATATAGCATTTGAGAACGCTTCCGGCGTATGTATCTAATGGTATTGATGTTATGATGTCTTCATACACGTGCACTATGTGTGCGTCCACAAATAAAAAATAAATAAAATAAAATTTGGGCTAGGGCGCATGAGACAATCGCCGCGACCGGTCGCGTCGCCGTGCAGTGCACAGCGACGCGATCCGGCAGTGTCAGTCGCCCAATCGCGCGATTGGGCGACTTTCCCCGCGATCTTGTCTGAAAGGCCGGCGACCTGATCGCGCGACACGACCAGATCAATACACAGTGTTTTCATTCGGTCGCGTCGCAGAGCGATCAAACTCTGAAAGAGGCCTTAATGCCGCCCCTGTACGTACTCACAAAAACCAGGGCTCCTGCCCAACCGTTGATTACAACGGTCGGTGAAACCCACGTAGATGGTTTCGCACCACTCTATTTGTTGAATTCGCAATTTGCTTCGCTTCTTCGACATTCGGCAGGGGCAAACTGTGCGCCGTATATGCTGCGGGTCTACAAAATCGTTCAACATGGGCCGCCATTGGCCTTGCCCAGCAGCAGTGCGCTGCTATAAGTGTAGTGGTTACTCTAACATGAGACGGTGAAAGTTCGAATAGAGAGTAAATCGGACACGCATAACTCAAATATCCCACTCTCGTGTCTCCTAGTTTTCGAAATTGTCGACTTCCAGGGGACCTCACCTGAGAGAGGTGTGAGTCGTTGTACTGTAGCGATGTTCAGCCTCCATCGTGGAAGTTTGCATGTAAGGTGAAGAAACCCCGATAGACTCAAATATCCTACTCTCGTGACCCATACTTCGCAAAATGTGGACTTCCGACGGGTCCACACCTGCAGCTAGCGGCCGAACTGCTGGCTGCAGGTCTGGACCCGCCGGAAGTCCACATATTATTATACAATATAATGCTAAGCAACCGTTGCAAGGTTTAGAGTTGCAAATTTCGGTCGGAGCTGAATAATTCGAATTTTATTCGATTTAACAATCCTAATTTCAATCGCTGTTCTGATACTTCTTGGGTAACTTCTTGAATAATATATTTTAAATCTGACTGCTGCACGCCGATCATCAAAAAAAAGATCAGTACAAAAAAAAGTAAAAAGTAAAAAGTAGCTCGAAAACTTTCAAAATTCGCTAACTTGGAAATCCCATGTTCAGGTGTGTTCGCTATTTTAAGAAGATGAAAATATAAAAACGGATTTGATATTCAAGATATCGGTGATATGCATTATAATTGATAACCAGCTAGAAGAATGAAAAAAAAGAAAAAACCACAGAGGACCCTCACGAAAAGAAAAAAACAAAAACAGCAGTCGCAACATTTGAAGAATGTGGTGTAAAGAGGGTTCTGGAGTGATGTCCTGAATTCTTGGGAAATTTTCGACATATTCGAAATATATTCTCAATTTCGGAAGGAGTTGTCGAGAAATATGTCCGAATTTTCGGCAGACACTCGTTCCCCCAAATTTTTGGCAACTTTTTCTGAAATTCTGATCAAATCGGCCGCAATTCTCGACAAATACTGCGGATCTCGGAATTATCGACAACTTACATATCTCAACTTTCTGGACAACTTCTCCATTGTCGACCGATTCTCGACCACTAATCGCCCGATTCTAGACAACTAGTTTTACCCGAGTATAATGCATCTTGTATTATAACTGATATTATATTTGCCTTTTGCTACGCCAGAATAAATATTCAGGGTTCATCACGGCATTGCGATAAAACCCTTAAAATTGCGACTCAAACATTCCGGACCTTGAATCTAATATCCCCGTCCTCTAGAGCTTGGTCCCGTTTTTATCCGTGAATGTATTTGCGGTAGAGTGCTCTGAAATTTTGATTCTAAGTTTCCGCATTTCGGCCGGAGTAGTCGTTATTGTCCTCTACCGAGCTGAAGAGCTCGCCTTGAGTATATATGTATATATATTTTCCGCCATTCCTAATGCTCTTTACTCCAGACATGCAAGTGAAGACTTTTTTGTTTTTGGTGTTTTTCCCGACTTCTTGACAGATTTCGGATATTACCGAATTTCTCTTCAACAAATCGTTGAGATCTCATCTTCTCAACATACTGTTTTAATCAGCGAAAACCACATAAAAGTCGCCGAAGTCCGGGCCGAGTTGAAAAAATCCACCCAACAAACATTTATGCTGAAGTCTGCACTTTTACTTATTTGCTATTAAAACTTGATTGAGAAAAGAACAAGGAAGCTCTTTTCACTGTAATTCCTTTGGCCTACCCCCGCCCCCCTCCGTCTGAAGCACGATGGAGGAGAGAACAAAGAATCAACGTGTACGGGTATGTAAATTGCCCACTTTCGAGGTGGTCTCGCACTTTGCAATTTGTGAAAACAAAGCTGCCTTACAAAGACTGTGTAGGGTGTCTCTGCCCAAATTTCAGGGATTATAATTAGCTCAACTGTAAAGTGATATCAGAGGTCATAAACTGTGGTTCTACTAAAAGGCGTCGTACGCGCTGAAAACCACTCATCATTTTTTGAGTTTGAATCGTTGGTTGGGCCCGCCTGAGAACGTGGGTAGAGTTCCTCGGGTCACCGACGCATCATTGGGAAGATATGGGTGATCGAATGCCTCGAATTCCACCAAAAAAGGCCGGCCTTCTGACAGCCATGTGGCATAAAATGAAAAGGAAAGAAGCTTCTCAACAAGCTATATCGCGTAAATGAGTGGAAGTTGATGTATCATTTGTTGATAAGCTACCTTCTTTTCTCATTTGAGGCCACGTGGCTGTCGGAAGGCCGGCCTCTTTTGGTGGAATTCGAGGCATTCGATCTCCCATATCTTTCCAATGATGCGTCGGAGACCCGAAAAACTCTACCCACGTGATCAGGTGGGCCCAGCCAATGATTCAAACTCAAAAATGATGAGTGGTTTACAGCGCGTACGATGCATTTAAGCTTCCTAAGGACAGCAAACTGTCGAAAGCAGCGAGTTTTGGCAAGTTTATTTTTGATTATTCAATGAACAATGGGTGCTGGGTTGGGCCATTACGAGGAAAACCTGGGCTAAGTTAAGCTAAAGGCCTTCACTTGATGTGGCTCAGGCAGGGCTCGCGACGAAGACAGTTGTTGTGTTGTCCTCATTAAAAGTTAGGCGTGGCCTTAACAAAAACGAAAATAAAGAAAAATCGGAGAAAAAACATACCGATGTAAGTTAGAGCTGGGTGCCCGGGGTTCAGCCCACTGTTATCAGAATCTTCATTCGCTAGCTAAAAGCCAGTAGCTATTATCTCTCTCAATTTCGTGGTCGTTCCGCCACTTCAAAGTCATCAGGGCCTACTATTTCCTAGGGAGCTGGAAAACAAATCTCTGTAATCACAATAAGTGCACTGAAAGATCAACAGCGGTTTTCAGGATAAAACTCATGGTCGCCAACGACAGGCCAAAGACTATACCAGGGACTCTCAGTCGAGTGAAGAGTTAGTGAAGCGAGTTGCTGCTGCGCTTGAAAGAGTACGTCTACTTTATATGTAGTGTCTGATGGGGATTATCTCCTATCAATTCACAAAACACTAGTTAAGGTGGCTTCGATCTCTGACAAGTACAAGGACCTGGTGGATAAACTGGTTAGGGAGAAAGTTATCTCAACGCGAGAGGAGATCAATGTTGAGAAGAACATCATTGAGACAACGGTACCTGTTTCGTGATATTCGATGACTGTCGATGTAGCAATTTCCAACCTCTCTTGTGCATCCATTCAACCTCAGTTACAAGGAAAGGATATTTTCACAAAATGGCCATTTAAAATGGAACTCTCAATTCCTCCGAATAAGCGAGATATAGGAGGAAGCCACCCTGTGGCGCCCATGCCAGGGAGCCACTTTGACACGCCCCTTTTACGATCTTTCGAGCTCACCAGTGGCGAGAAGAGCGATGCTTTCCAATCAGAAGTCCCGTTCTTCCCTTCATTCTCAGCCTCTTTCTTCATTCAGGCCAGCTCGCATACAGCGGTTGCAAATGACGGAAGTTATAAGCCACGGACAACTCGTCCACCATGCTTCCGTAGCTCAATTTTTGAGGGGCCATAACTCCTTTCCCAGGGGGTCTTGAACGATTCCAGAGACATCATTGAAATCAGCGTGGGACAGTTTTTAAGATAGACAGAAAAATAGATAACCGATTTCGAGGTTGGATTGCGTCTTCAAATCTGTCGCTGTCGCAGTGCACTGCACAGCGACAGCGACAGTGGTAGCGACAGGCTGTGGTTTATTTGCAGTATGTCAGTCCTCTGCGACACGCTCTGCGACACGCTCTGCGACCCAAACGCGACTTCTGTTCCTACGATGGCCGTAGCCGTTGCTCCAATGCGGGTCCCGCATATATTTGTGTTACATTGCATGCCTGTCGCTCATTACAGCGGCAAAGTATACCATACACCTAAGAGCAAATGTTTTGCTTGCCGCTCACGCCCGCTCGCTTTCGCGCGCTTACGCCAAGTCAAAGGAGGAAGTAGCAAGTTGAGAACTTACTGCTCAATCCCTAAAGTAGGAGACATTGAACCTGTTGCAAAACTACTGTCCTTGTACAACGAAACCCTACCACAGAATACGCAAACCTTAGGAAATGATCAGCCGTTGAGCCGATCCGATCGCTCGGTCAACGATTGTCAATCGAACAAGAACGAGGTGGGAGTGTTTGCCAGCGCACAATTGCGGGCGCGGGCTACTCCAGCGTTGGGGAGCGTGGAGAGTCGCAGAAAACCGGGAACGCACGTTCTCGCCACGTATGGACGCTGCCTTAAAGTCGTTTTCAGCTCTTCGCGGATAGGTAAGGGTACCCCATCAGGCGATTCTCGAGGTGTCCCGAGAAAAAAATTGGATTTGGGTCTAAAGTTGTATCTAGGTTGCTGAACACGAATCTGGGGTCCATTTTTCGAGAGGAACTGCACACTTCTTCGCTGTCGAACTCGAACAGCAGCCTTCGAAACATTTTTGTGGTGGAACACTACTGAGATTCGTCGCCTTTGGGGGTTGCCACCTCTGTAGGATATCTACTTTTGAAGTGGTTGCCGGTAGCATGCAAGTTCGCAGAAGTTCTTGACACAGCAACGTGAATCGGGTGGCACGGTGTCAAGCAGAACGTTTACGCCATTGAAAGCGTCCAAAATGAGTCGAAATGACAGTATTTCAATCTTGTAGAGCCAGCATGACATGCACTCTCCGCCCGAATTCTTTCCAGTTTCCGCCCTCAATGCAAACTCGTCCAACTTGAGTGCTCGAGTTCGGTTACTTCGGCTAGTTTTTGATGCTTCCAACAACGCGACGATACAGGGCGTACCAGTTTACTTTCATCGCTATTGCAACCTAGTACTTATCGCTAGCTTCACCAGCTCCAAACCTTCGGTTTGTGGCATAGAATAGCTATCATTCCTGGGTGCATATGCTGCCTTTAAATACAGTGTACACAATGAATATCACATTCGAGTTCAACTCATAAATGGGATAAATGGGGTTTATTGGTCGTAAGCTATCGAATAGTGAAGAAACAGCGAAGAAAAGCGCTTAGAATGAGATAAAGTTGTGGTTTCTTACGTGCGTATAGGTTTAGGGCGCGGACGGGTTTGGGCGGTCCGCTGGTTTCCGCAAGCTAGCGGTAAAGGTGAAGTGTGCGCGAATCGCGGTAAAGGTGAAGTGTGCGCAAATTGATCAGGATGGACGTGGCGGAGTTGCTTGGCAATTTTCCATTGAAAACGTTCGCGGCACCACAAGCTCATCAGAGCGGGGCGAGCGGGCTAAGAAAGCATGCTGGGCTACCGATGGCTTCACTTCGAGGCTGTTTCTCTCCATCTCTGGCCCGATTTCGCTGTGTCCTTCGACCCTATCTCCTCCATCACCTGCCAGCGTAGTATTTCACACTGGAAACTCAAAAACCAGATTTATCGTGAACACTGCCTTTAAAAGGTCTTGCAAACACATGTCCTGCCCTGGTGTGTTCGGACTTAACGTGAGCCTTCGCTAAGAATTCCAGAGGGAGAATTTCATTGTCGGCTGCGGACAGAAGGCGTGCTCGATTCAAAGGCATCGTACGCGCTGAAAACCACTCACCGTTTTTTTTTTCGGTTCGAAAGATTTTCTGAGCCCACCTGAGAACGAAGGAAGAGTTTGCTGCGTTAAGAACGCCTTATTGTGAAGATAAGTGAGGTAGAAGGTTTCAAAATCCGTCAAAAGAGGCCGACCCTCCGTCAGTCATCTGGCACGAATTGCCGTCTGATATCGTATGAGTAACTGATCAACAATTGCTATAGTACAAATGAGGGAAAATTGATGGAACATATTATACGATAACGTGAAGAATGACTTTTCTACACACATCGGTTAACCTTTCCTTATCCATGAATTACTTGAAAGAAAGATGAACTTCATTTGATCGTGGGATCGTTGGTCAAAACAGCAACCTCTAGCGATTGACTCTTCCTTTCTCGAAAGTCGATTGAGATATTTTCGGGCTGAAAAAGTGGGTTCCAGTGATTTTTTTTGCGGTTTTTTTATGTAGGTGTTATATATGTATCCTCTGGTTCCGAGCTAGATTTACTCTGTTCCCTCGCGCGCTTCTGCGGAGCGAGGGTAGAGACAGCGAGAAAGTGTGGGGAGAATGAGATGCAGCGTACGCGCGCTGACGCACGCGATGAACGGAAATAAATCACACTCGGAAACAGAGGATAGGGTACTAGAGTTCTCATTATGTATGGAAATCTCAAAAACGAAATTCATCGTGAACGATGTTTTTAAAGGCAGCAAACACGCTCACAAACATATTTGAGATAACAGCATAAATAGGACCGCCTGGCCCCTACCATTTCGTCAACGGCGCTTTAAGCGCTGAAAACCCTCCAGGTTGACAGAATTCGAGCATTTCCGTCTCGAAAGGCTGTGGAACCTCACCCCTACGAATAACAGAATGAAGAGTGGAGCATGTGAAAGCATCTGATAACTTAGAGTGATAGCACTATCAATGAGAGTCCATCAGAGAAACAGCTTGATTTACCTGAATGTAACATGTCTGTTTACTGATGAAATGCTCCATTGTAAAAGCCAGCCGGAGTAGAGCGGCATTCTCAAAAGTGGATAGAAATGAATCGGTATGTAAACAAGTTATAATCAGGGGAATCAAGCTGTTATTCTCGTAGACTCTCATTTGATAGTACTATCACTCTAAATTATCAGATGCTTCCACATGCCTCACTCTTCATTCTGTTATTCGTAGGGGTGGGGTCCCACAGGCTTTCGAGACGGGAATGCTCGAATTCTGTCAACCTGGATGGTTTTGAGCTCTTCAAACGCCGTTGACGACATTGTAGGGGCCAGGCGGTCCTGTTTATGCTGTTATCTCAACCATGTTCGTGGGCGTGTATGCTGCCTTTAAGATAGAAGAAAAATCGGGCACGCCTCAAATTTGCGGCCTACCTTCACGCCAAAAAGGAGACCACATAGCCGCTGATATTGCAACCTTGTGAAAGGTTCTCCAGACGAGTGCCGCCTGTAGAAGCCTCTCTTAAGCGTTTTCTCAACCAGTTAGAAAGATAGCTTTGATATTAATACACTAATAAGGACAAGTTTGTAAAAACATGTACTGCCCGAAGTAATCACCTCAATTTCAACCTCTTGCTGCCTTTATAGAATGAGGTCTTTCCGAATGAGACTGTCCGTCCATGCAGTCCGCGAGCGTGTTGATCGCCCGTCGCGAAAGCATTTTTCGGGCCTGTGAGTTGATTACTAGGAATATCTGATGAATTGGGATTAATATTCTGGTCAGCTGTATCCGAGTCGTGGAAAGGCTCGTCCGAAAAATGCCTTCGTAACGGGCGCTCGGCACATACGCCGACCGTGTGGGCGAACAGTCTCGTTTCGACAGACTTCAAGTGTCTTCCAGTTCCGGTCTGATCTGTAGGGTAAACACTAGTCTTCATCTTTCGCTCGATGATAAACTATTCGCGGTATGAGTAAGGTTCATAGGACCAAAGGGCGGATCCTTGTTTTCAATATTGTTTGAATAGTTAAAGGCACCGTTATTCAGCGTTATTTTTCTATATCGATTACGGTGTAGTGTGGCCTTCATAGGTAGTTTTCACAACAGAAATCATTTTCGAGTTTTAGAAGAAGTTGCATGTTTGATTTTTTCTGGGTATTCTCAAATTTTTTATCTCATGAGAGCAATTTTGTGCATGAGTTCAAAACGAAGAGAACAAAGTCCGTCTGAGACGTTCCAGAGAGAACTACCCGACCCACTGGTGCAGCATTTGAAATAGTTTAATAGCTAGATTGATTGTGCAGAAATTCACTTCTCTCAATAGGTTCATACAAATAGATATCTACTATCATGTTTTCTTGTTATACAATGTTATGCATGTCATGAAAATTCGTGTAGTTTAAATGGGCGGGCGAATGCTCCCTCTCTAAAAAATTTTTAGAGGTTTATCATAATCTATGGATTGTAATGAGTTATGTAGCTCGTTTCCTTCAAAAAAAAACAGAGGTAGGGGTATTGCCAATACAGGATGACTGAAGCGTTTACGCATTTTTAGTTAGCCTAATAAGGTGTGCCCATGTACTTATTTAAAACTAGCAAACCAACTCTTTTCAAGAATCAAAAGCTCTAATATAACATATGAAAATGGATTCAAGCAAAAGTTACCACGAATGTTGTTCTTTTATAAAGCCTTTTATAGAGTCTGTCCGATTGAGACTGTCTGCCCACGCGGTCGGCCTGCATATCGTGTCACCCTCGTGAAGGGTTTTTTTTTCGGACGAGCCTCCGCATGGCTGCGAGCAGCTGTCTGGAATAGTATTCAAAACTTGTCTGAATCCCTGCCAACTGGCTCACAGGTCCGAAATATGCCGATCCTTCGGTCGCCCAACACGCACGCCGACCGCGAGGGCTGATACTTTCAGTCGGACGGACTTTATTTATCAATGCTGTGTTCAGCAAATTCATACACTGGAAGATTTTGTCTTGATTCTACTCAACATCTGCGGGGATCTGTCGTCTCGGCGCCGGATCAGAGTCAAAACGATGGATTCCCAACAGATTCGTGGAAGAATCGAGGCATTGTTTGAATTCTGCCGAAATCCCACTGCCTCGACTGATTAAAAAATGCGGCAACGGCGGGATTCTTTTGCAAATCTGCCTTGATCTCCGTCACTGCATACCAACATTTGAACCATTGACGATTACCATTTCGTAGCTTTCTAGTTAGCCTCGCTATTGACTGAGCCAGGTCCGCTGCTACACTAGATCGCCCTCATTGCAATGATGACTGGGTTATCGCGGTATTTTCGTGGCGAATTCGGGGCAGACTTGCGAAATTGCTCATTTTTGCGGTAAGCTCGCGGTAGGAACGCGTCACCCACGAGTTTCCGGTGATTTCTCGACATTTTCTCGCCCAGGATGAACCGGAGCATGATTTCAGCGAGTCCGAAAAGAGTGAAGTCCGAGGCCTAATAATCGCCCTGGAATCCAGTAAACAAACTCACGAAATCGCAGTTGTCCACTTTTCCGAATGTGCCTAGCAGTTCTTGGAGGAACTTCTTAGAACCCGGTGGTGATTCTGACGATTCTGAAGATGCTATCTGGTAAGAATTCTATAATCTGAGATGATTCTCTGAGGTGGGCGCATGTGACCGGCGCAAACCAAACGGACCACTTGACGGATTTTCCCCACCAATTTCTCGGAGGCAATTTTAATCGTTTGTGGCACAGCTACGTGGTTAAACGTCTTTTCAGCATTCTGATAAAATTTTCTGGTCTTGAAGTGAACCTGTTTTTTTGATTTACTAGTGGTATTCGCATCCTGTACCGCTACCAGAGAACAGCAGAAACTTTTGAGTCACCCTGTCTAGCAAAACACGAAATCACATCGAAAAAATTCGAAAGTGGTGTTCTTGATCCCTTCAGCATGAATAACAAGACGCACCGGGCACAGGCAAAAAACTTCGATGCTGGCTAACCAGATTGGTCTCATACCTGTCCCAAGATAAGACGAGTGCAAAGTATTTACAGGGTAGGCCGTTTGTTTCGCTGACCTCCCGGTGTATGTGATCGCCCCACAGGGGTCGATTGTTGCGGGTGGACCTACTCAGATAGAGACATCACACTTCCCGCGGTACCACTAGCCGACGTCCCGTAACCCCTCCCGCGGAAGGCCAATAGATCAGTCGCGGGCAGTCGGCAGCGCTGTTTCGTTGACTGCCCGTATACGGTGAACACGCACTCTGCGGCCCTTCTGCCACCGCCTTACGGCTAATCTGATGACTGACAGAAGACAATCCTAAAGCAGTTTGCGGCACATTTAAAAATCCCTTTTCAAGTAAAGGTATGTTAAAACAAAATTTGAAAACTCCACTCCTGGGAATTTCATCTTGAACTGCTCTTGACAAGTAAGGAGTGAGCTTCTACGGAGAAGCTTCCTACACTCACTGCTTCTTGCAGCCTTCCCATTCGCAGATGCCATTAACGGACAGTGGTTCACCTGCCCAAGGCCAGCGTCGCACACAGCGCGGGTTTTATAAAGAGTCTCAACACAGCGTTCTCTGCTCAGCAGAGACTCCACTCTAGTGGGTGGTGTAATGTTGATTTCACAGTGGGAGTCGATGAGTGAGTGTTCGATGACCCCCAGGAATAGCCGACTGCCCGCCGACACTCCGCGGAAAGACGTGAGAGCCTCTCTCTCCGCGGAAAGTGGGGCGCTGTTCCACGCCCACGAAATTGGGGCCGCGCGAAGTCGACTAGGCCGACTTGGCCGGCGGGAAGTGGGCTGTTTTTATCTGAGTACCTGTCTATGAGTGGAAAGGTCGTTAACCGGCGCTTGTTTCTATCCACAGGTTCCTGATGAACCTCTTCAAACTGAAGTCATGAGGTTGGTTATTTATAACTTTTTAATCATTCAAACTTTTTTCCGACATCGTCCTGTGGTTTTGCTTGGTGATCCACTCTCCTTCTTGAAATGACAAGTTCACAGATCTCGATGTGTTCCCCATTCATCCCATTTTAATTACTTCGTTGTTTGTTTCTATTATTTTAAATCTTTTTTTTGGGAATTTAATCTTTAGTGGAGGACTGTTTTACCCGCATTACGAAGCGGTGCGTGACATTACACATATGAATAAGTCGAGCTCAAAATTTTCTACATGCCCCCAGTGTTCAAGAAATGTCATCTTCATCGCTTCGCGAGAATGTAAGGAATTTTTCAGAAACTCTGGTCTGAATCAGCCGAAATGTCGGGGAAAAATCGACAAATGGACAAATTGCTATTTGCATTTAGCACCCAGCACAACTCCTGGAAAAAAGTTTTCAGCGTGATCCAAAACAAATTTTCTGAGCATCCTAAAATTTGCATTTCGGATACAGTTTTTCCCTTAGTAAAGCTATGAAAATGCCCATTCCTGGTAAACCCCGAGAAGTTTAGGAAATTTTGAATATGGATTATTGATACACAGGGCTATACCTTAAAGGCACTGTTCGCGATAAACTTCATCCTCGAATTTTTCATGACAAACGCATCTCGTGCCTCTCAGAAGCAGGGACCGGATGCACCAACGCACACGTGGAGGCAAGTGCAAGTGCAGGGTCTGGTTACCATAGGGCAGGCGCCTCGAGAGTCTGTGCCTTGCCCCGTATGCACAAGCGCTCGACGGCATCGGGGCAGCTGGCCCAAGCGTAGTGTAGGCAAATCACGTACAACGCTTAATTTTACGGCCAGAAACCTGCGATCGATAAGTCGACACAGCTGAGAATTTTTGCCCCGTCTGCTTAGCGCCTCCTGTTTTCTACTGCTTTTGTTTTTACAGCGGTAAAACATCTTGCATTCCCTCCTTTTCTAATGTAACGTTTTATAAGAATATATTTATGACGTGATTTCGTTCTGAATTTTACAATGTAATTTAATTTGAAGTGTATTCGTTTTTGGGGCATGAGCGTTCCCAAAACGTGGAAAACTACAAACGTTATGTATGTACTGATTTGAGTATCAACGTTTAAAAATGTTGTGGCATATATTGGAAACTTTTCTGGCTTTGAAAGCCATTTCGCCACCTTTTTTATGATTAGTGTTACTATGAAATATGATAATTAGCCAGCTTACCTTGTTGACAGTTTTTTTTTGTTTTCTACGGTTTGAAGGAGAGGGACTGCAAGATTCGCTGTAAGAACGAAAGCAGGTGAGAACAAAACAGATGAATGCGAGGAAGGATACAAGGCAGAATATTACAGTTACTGAGCTCACACGGAAACCACTTTTGTTTAGCCAGGGCACTCCAAATGAAATTTAGTTTTCTAAAACTATTTTTGAACATAGCATTCGAATATGTCCATCAAAGCTGCATACGATAGCTTTGAACAAAGTCATAGGAGTTTTTCCACTAATTTTCTCACCTACAGTACCCTACGAGACGCTCAGTAATCTCTCAAAAATCTGAAAAAGGATCTTAGTCGTTTTATTTCTGGGGGTGACTTGGAGTGCCTAACACTTCAAAAAAAAAACCCTCTATTCAACAGAGATTGCCGAACGCGAGCATATTTTCTCGATCGAACGCTTTTTTTTCAAACCAACACGTAACACACCATACTTGCTACACTTATCTTTTAAAATTCGAAGGATCTACCCAGCGAATGTTCGTTTTTCAAAAGTTCTTAATCTTTCTCAACCTGTACCACATCAATCAATAGTGCAAGGATTACGGAAGCTTCATGGAGAAAGAAGATGCAGGCAGTATTGTTCAATTATTCTAATGGAAACGTCAAGCGAATGCAAAAAATCAGGATATATGATGAGAAGTTATCAAGATTGGAATAATATCTGCTATAAGTGGGAAGGTTAGGCGTATACCTTTTAACACGAAGCGGAAAGAATAATAATAATAGCTGGGAAAAAGAAAAAAGCCTTTTTCTGCAGCGTCGCCGCATTCTTGCCCTAGCTGGGGCAGCCGCTGCCCCAGCCGCCTAGCCGGGGCAGTTACGGGCACTGCCATTGCCCCTGCCTCGATACCTTAGCATGTCGATTTGCTGCCCCGTGTGCCCCGCGCCTGCCCAAACCCCGAGATTCGCGTTGATGCATCCGGCCCCAGAACAGTGTTGAAAAAAAAAAACGGGACAAAAAGCTACTCAGGAGCCGCAAGACGGCTTAGAAAAGTGGGCAAACCCCGCCACTGTGGGCAAGTCCCGCCCCTTTCTGACCCTCGACGTGAACAAATGAATGCTCGAGATCGTGAGATGAGCGATGGTTTCCTATCAAGGGCCCCGTACTTCCCTTCATTCTCAAGTTCTCTCTTTACTCAGGTCAGCTCGCATACATTGGCTGCAAAAGACGGAAGTTACAAGCCTCGGACAACTCGTCCACCATGCTTCCCTAGCTAACTTTCTGAGGGACCATAACTCCATTCCCAGAAGGTCTTGTACGATTGCAGAAGCATCATTGGAATCAGAATGGGACCGGTTTCAAGAAAGGCAAAAAAACAGACAAGCGATTCTCAACGCGAACAGTGCCTTTAAAGGCATCGTACGCGCAAAAAAACCGTATCTCATGTTTTCATTGTTTTTGCGCAGGCGATTCTCTGACATACGGAATAAGAGTGGAAAGACTCCACAGAACCATCAGCTTTCGCAAGATAAGTCGTTTCAAAACGTCTCGAATTATTCACTTCCCACCTCTCCGTCAATTTCGGTGTGTCTGGTGCAATACGTCGGAAGTTTTTTTCACAAACTACGCATGTGTTTTTTGCTTTAAACTTGATAAGTTTGCGAATTACTCTTGCCTTTCGTTCACTGGAACTTATTCTAAAAAAGGAAGTATCCATTGGGCAAGTTTGGATGTTAGAATTTCTCGAATTGAAAATGTTGTGGCCGTCTGGTCACCGCGTTTGACCTCTGCAATTAGCAAATGCGATATCGGCAGCCGGGTGTCCGTGACCGCCCACGTTGTGCGTTTCTCGTTGTTCTGTCTACCGATCTAGGTGGTCTAGCGGGAAAACAAGCCGTATAAAAGGCGACTAGGTTCAACACTAGGTGTGTTAGCTGTGCTCTGGTGTCCTGCTGTGCTGGTATTCTTCACTCTACTAATAAATCATTCCTAGTACTCGTCTTCCTGCAGCCGCAGTGAAAAGGATTCTCTCGCTAGAAGAGAGAATAAAGAGTTCACATAGAACTCTCGTGAAACTTGTATCCGCAGGGATACAACAGTGGCGATCAGGCTATCCACTTGTTGCTAAAGGAGTGACAGTGGCAAGAACTCGACGAAGAGAGTTCTTAGAAGCTGCTAGGAAGCTTCTAAAAGAAAAAGTCGATTGATGACTTCAGATATTAGTTAGTAAAAAAATAGAAGAACTTTCGAAAACATGGATCCTCAGTCTTTTCTGAGCATGTTCAAAGAGCCGATGGAGGAGCAGAGAAAAAGTGCTGAGAAGCAGAAGGACATGATAGAAATGGTCCTCAGTCACCTTGCTGTCACGCGTGGTACAAGTTCAGTGTCTGAAGCGAGTTCACTTCCGAACATGATGTCAGCCCTCAGCAATCGGATTGAAAAGTTTGGTTTCGGTCCAGATTTGGACCTGTGCTTTACCAGATGGTTTTCAAGGTTCAAGGAGGTATTCGCCGAAGACGCGAAGCAGTTGCCTGGAAGTGCTAGAGTAAGGCTGCTTTGTGAGAAGCTAGACTGGTGCACTTTTGAAAAGTACCAAAGGCATATACTTCCAAAAGAGGTCACAGATATCGGTTTTGATGAAACAGTGCTCACCTTGAAGCAGCTGTTTGACCTCAAAGTCTCGGAGTTTACGACAAAATATCAGTGCTTGAAACTGGAAAGGAACGACTCCGAGGATTACCTCACGTATACTGGTAGAGTGAGTTTTGCGAAAAGGCAAAAATTCATGAGCTTGATTCAGATGGAATCAAGTGCCTGTTATGGATTTTCGGTCTAAAGTCAGCGAAAGAAGCTGAAATAAGGCAAAGACTCATTGCAGTTCTGAACAGAGAGTACGAGGCTAACAAGAAAGTTTCCCTTCGAGAGTTGCACATGGAATGTGAGAACCTTTTGAGTCTCAAAAGGGACAGTGAGACCATCGCTGGCAACGTGAAGTTTGTAGAGGAAACAAACAAAATGACAAAAAGGGCAATTCAGTGTTGGAATTGCGGTGATAACCATATGGCACGCTTGTGCAAGTCAAAGTCATGGTTTTGCAAGAAGTGCAAAACAACGGGCCATAAGGAAAATTACTGTGAAGTCGCAAATCAGCGGAAGGTTCCAGAAAAGAATCCGGAACGGAGAAACCGCAAGAACAGGGACGGTGGTCTTCTCACAGAAATGTATAGGGGTTGTTGATGTTCATGTGGTCAGGATATCGAATGCAGACATCGAGGTAAACTCCGCGAGAGTATACGTGGAAGCGGTAGTGAACAAACACCCAGTCGAGTTTCTACTGGATACTGGGTCCGATATCACCTTGATCAATGAGAGGATTTGGAGGGAAATGGGATCTCCAACTCTTCAAAGCACAAATCTTGTGGTCAAAAATGCCAGCGGAAGTCCAATGAGGATTCATGGGAAGCTGAGATGCGAGTTTGAGATTAAGGGCTCGAAATCAGAAGGTTACGCGTATGTAACGCCCTACAACTCGCTGATGGGTCTCGAATGGATCCAAACAAATGAAGAAATGTCACATCACATGATAATGATGGTGACAGAAGTGAAAACAGAGGTAAACTTCGATGTTGGAGCGGAGTTAAAGAGATCCTATCCAGAAGTATTTGAGGATGGGTCAGGGCACTGCACAAAAGAGAAGGCTGAATTACAGCTTGTGCCAGGCGAGCGTCCAGTGTTTCGTGGCTGCAGACCTGTGACGCATGCTGCAATTGAAGCTGTCGACAAAGAACTCGACAGGCTTTTGGAGATGGGTGTCATAACCCAAGTGAGCCATAGTGAATGGGCTGCTCCAATCGTATGCGTCAAGAAAGAAAACGGAAAATTGAGAGTATGTGCAGATTTCTCCAACGGTCTGAATAAAGCATTGCAGGCGCTCGATTATCCTTTGCCAGTGCCAGAGGATATATTCGCGTCTCTCAATGGTGGGAACGTATTTCCAGAGATCGACCTGTCAGACGCCTATCTGCAGATCGAGTTGTCTGAGGAAGCGAAGAAGAAAAAGGTGGTAAATACACATGGTGTATTGTTTCAATACAATCGTTTACCATTCGAAATAAAGACCAGCATTTTCCAGCAGATCATGAACAAGATGGTGTCGGGTCTAACAAGGGAAGTATAAAAAGCGTAGGTCGGATCTGCCAAAACGACTAGTATGGTTACTATCTTTTCTGGCTCAATAGTGAAAATGCGCAGTATCCAGCCGCGAGCAGCAGGTACAAAAAAGTTATGAGCATTTTTTAAGCCTGGCAAAAAAGCAAGGATTCCCATCAGGCATTTTTTCTGGAGTTTCAAAAAATTTTCTCGGATTTAGCTCAAAAGTTGTATGTAGGAGTAATATAGGATGGCGAACACGAATCTGGAGTCCATTTGTCGAAATTTTGAGGTTTAGTGTGGGCTACGGTAGGAAACATGTCATTTAGTGGTCAAAACTCACCTTAGTATTTTAAAAATCGACAAACGGACGTTAAATTCGTATTCTTCACCCCGAATAACCTACGTATACGAATTTTGAGTAAAATCTGAGATTTTGACCAAACTACCGTATACCCACCGTAATCTAACGTATTCTGCAATAGATCGATGAACGGACTCCAGATTCGTGTTTAGCACTCCAAATAACCCTCAGGGAATGATTTTGAAACATATCTATCGTAGAAAACCGAAAATCTCGAAAGTGGCGTTTTTCCCTCGAAATTTTCCCCGGTTGGGAAGCTTCAAACGAAATGAGCCGAAAACTTTTGGAAATCGACTAATAAATCTCAAAATCGTGATCAGCGCCCCAAAAAACCCTTCTGGGAGAATTTTAAGTCAAATCTGGGACATTTTTATAAATCGCATCTAGAACCCTCATTTGGTAGAAATAAGCGCCCAACCGAAAATCCGTACAAGTCCAAAACGCTATCAGTCTGGACAAAGTACGGAAAATGTGCGTTCATCCCAAATTTGCTCAGGGGGGTAGTTTTGGATGCTGAACACATTCATGAGGTCCGTTTCCGGATTTTCCGAAGAATAACGCGATTTTTGGAAGGTACAAAAAGCACAAAAAATGAGCTTTTTCAGCTTGTAACTTATTGGAACCTGCGGCTCGCGGCCGGATTCTGCGCAGTTTTACTATTGAGCCAGAAGAGATACTAACAACACTAGTCGTTTTGGCAGATCAGACCTACACTTTGAATGCTTCCCTTGTAAGAGGTGTGACGACATACCTGGACGACATCCTAGTCTGTGGAGAGACGCACGAAGAGCATAAAGAGAATTTGCTCGCGTTATTCGCAAGAATCTCCGATTACGGCTTCAAAGTACGCTTAGAAAAGTGTGCGTTTTCCAAGCCCGAAATACGCTATCTTGGGTTCATCGTGGACAAGAATGGCAGAAGGCCAAACCCGGAGAAGATTGCAGCGATCAAGAAAATGGTTGAGCTAAAAAATGTGACTCAACTTCGAGCATTTTTCGGGAATGGTGACGTACTATTCCGCGTTCATGCCAACAATGAAGGATCTCCGTGGTCTACTAGATGCAATGCTGAAAAAGTTTGTTAAATGGGAATGGAGCTCACAACATCAGAAAGCATTTGAAGGCTTGAAGGCAGCTTTGTCTAGTGATCTAAATCTTGCTCACTATGACCCCTATCAGAAGATAGTAGTTGCAGCTGATGCGTGCGACTACGGAATAGGGTGCGTTATCTCACACAGATATCCGGACGGTTCCGAAAAACCGATAGCACATGCTTCGCGTTCGTTAAGGAATGCTGAAGAGAATTACTCTCAGATTGAGGAAGAAGCTCTGGGACTAGTAATTGCTGTGAAAAAGTTCCACAAATACGTATACGGAAGGAAGTTTCTATTGTTCACAGACCACAAACCATTGTTAGCCATCTTCGATGACAAGAAGGGAGTGCTAGTGTACTCCGTCAACCGACTCATGAGATGGGCAACAATACTGCTCGGGTATGACCTTGACATTCAATATGTCAATACCACGAAATTCGGACAAGCAGATGGCTTGTCGAGGCTGATGCAGAAGCATCCAGTTACCGAGGAAGATGTGGTTATAGTCTTTGTCGAGATTGATGTGTCCACCACGCTGAAAAAATGTATCAGGAAACTACCAGTAACTCACGAGGATGTTGAGCTCTACAAGGAAAATAATATGATATTGAAGAAAGTCATATCATGCGTGAAAAGTGGGAGATGGCCCAAGTCTGACGCCAGACTAGCTCCTTTTCACAGCAGAAAAGAGACGCTATCAGTGGTTGGGAAATGCCTCATGACTGGAGAGAGGGTTATGATTCCCTCAAAGCTGCAATCAGAAGTTCTGAAGGAATTGCATACTAGTCATCCTGGAATTGTACAGATGAAAAAGTTGGCCCGAAGTTACGTTTACTGGCCAAACATTGACAAGGATTGTGAGGATGTCGTGCGGCGGTGCAAAAGCTGCCAGGAAACGGCGAAGAGACCAGCGAAAGTGCCGTTGGAAACATGGTCACCAGCTACCAGTGTGCGGCAGCGAATTCACGTAGATTTCACAGGACCAATCCACGGAATTTACTACATGGTAGTAGTAAATGCTTTCAGCAAATGGCCGGAAATGTTCACTATGGCCAACATTTCTGCCGTACAGACAGTCAAGACGCTGAAAAGTCTGGGGTGGTAGTAATCAGTGCGTTGACCGCACGTAAACAGCGGTATTCAGCTGCTGGTCAAGCGTTGGCCGGCTGTGAGTTAGCCAACCACTGACCGCAGGGACACTCTACGCAAGCCACTTGCTAACCAAAGGTTACACGGTAGAAGATAGCAGGCACGATTGCAAAACTCACATCTGTGCTGGAATCGAACCCGCGGCAACAAGACGTGCGCAGGCCGAAGCGCGGGTGCATCGCCCTGCGCCATGAGTGACGTTGCACGCGTGGTTCTCGTGCTTATCAAGGAGTCAGGGCCGTGAATGGAGGCGAATAAGTCACCCTCGTTTTTTTTATAAATCACCACTCATTTGCAGTTTAATATAATTCTTTTCTAGTCAGACGGTTTTGATAATCTGATATGATTATCCTGGTTTCCTTTTACATACAGAGACGTAATCCTTTCTCGTGTTTACCCTAGTAAGCATCTATAAGTATGAAATATGTATCTCGCCCAGAATTATTCGACATAGAGATGCTAGAGAGTAGCAGCCCGTCAGCAGATGCCATTTTAAAGACTGGCTTTTGCATCTTAAAGCGTCTCGCCCTCAAAAATAACTAGGATGAGGTGCTTTCACACAGCACTTTTGCTCCTGGTTGTTTTTAGATCCGATTTGAATAATACTGGAATCCGATTAGAATAGCACTAACCTAAGACCTAAGGATCCCGATCTAGGCGACCAGGTTTTTCGAATATTTTGTGAAACCGGAAAGTCCAAGTAATTAATCAGTATTGCATAACTAATCTGAGTGACCGAATACTAGAGTGTTGGAACGAATAATTTTTTTTTTGAATATTCGAATAAACGAATAATTCAAATAATCCACTTCTTTGAATATTCGATTATTCGAATAAACGAATATTCTACTTCTTTGAACATTCGAATATTCAAATATTCGAATATTATTCGAATAAACGAATATCCGGGCAACACTCTACCGAATACCCGACTATTGGGTAAGCATTTCCAGCAAATCGATTTTCTCAATAGCTGGCCCGTTTTTGGTGACTATACTAAAATATTCGGCTAATAAAAATTCTCAGTTTGGCTCAAACGTTCCGACATGCGGCATTTATTTACTTTTTTATTTTGCTGATTTATTTGAATAGTAAATGATAAACCTATTTTCTAACAAGTTTCCATTAATTGTTTTTCTATTTACTCCAGGATTTTTTTCAATTTGTTTATTAATTTATTTGATTATTATTTTATTTATTTACTCGTTTAATTAGTCATTTAGTTATTTGTTCATTTCTTTATTGATTTTTCTAGTATAGATCTGCAATAATTTTTTTATTAAATCGGTCAAATCAACGATTTTTGTGAAATTTTCCAAAAACGGCAGTTTCCATCTCGTCTAAGTTACCCAGCGATTTTGATGCACCAAACCTCTCACTTGAGAAATGTGGTCACTGCACCATCTAATAATAATAATAATAATAATAATTTTCCGAATTATTTTCTAATATTTTCAAAAACTATATTTTGCAGTTTTTCTGGCTTTTTGGAAATAAAAACAGGACAAAACAGTTTCAAATAAAAATACATTATCCATAATATTTCAATAGAAGTTCGGTGCTCTGGAGTCGTTGAAAAACATAGATGTGATAAAAGAGTCATACTTCTCAGAAATTTTTCTAAAAATACAAATCGTTCGAGCAAGAAAAATTCTAGAATAAAATCGATTCCAAGAATTTCCGTTTCAATACTATGGCGGGTTACGTATTTCAAAAATAATGAGCTGTATTTTGCACCGACAAAACTCGCCGACAAACATTTGGTGCAGCTTTTTCTGATCATTTTGATATTTTTTCTCGTGATTTTTAGTATTTCGAGCGTTTATTTATTTGTTCAAATACTTTTTCATTGAATCAAAGATTTACTTACTAATTTTTTTTCTACGTCTTTATTCGTTGGTTTTTAGCGCATTTGTTCACTTATCCAATCATTTTTATATTATACATGTATATTTTTAGCAGAATATTATTTTCTCAAGCTGTGCGCAAGGTGCGCCTTCCATCGAATTTTGATTTTCCGTATGGGTAACCTTCAAGTGAAGATCTGTGAAACGGTAGGAATAAGTTCTTCAAGGAAAGGTCGGGATAGGTCTAACATTTGTAGAAAGTGGAACTTTATTCTCAGTAATTTTTAAAAGATCAGCATCTTTTTCTGAGATTCTTGTCATCGCACGTCTGATCTTGATCGCCCATGATCATACCATTGATTGCCGACATCGCACGAAAGGACCGGGCAGTGCAGCGTATCACAATGAAACCGACGTCCGCCCTTACGTTAGAGTGATAGAAACAGCGTTGGAGGGAGAGAAACGCAGACGCGTGTTAACCGTGCGCAATAAGTCCTCGGGAGGACTTATTGCGAGTGGTGAATTGACCGGTCGGCGCATCCCCAACGCAACGCTCTCTCATACAGTCTGCTCCAAGATCTTCAATTCGTCGTCAGCGGGCGGTATCACTTGGTCAGCACCCGATGAGTTTTTCGCCACTGACAACGGACAATCAATTGAATGACCGCGCCTTGACCACGTAAAAAACTTATTAATTCTTTAATTGCTTGATTGCACCTGAGGTTTTCGACTAAATAACCTATCTCACCTCAACATAAGGGTGCAAGTAGTATCTGGATGAAGCTGCGATTAAAATTATACTTTCATTATTTCATTATTTGGGCGTATTTTCTTATCACTGACCGCCGTTTAACTTCTTGTTGACAATCTCCTAACCGCCCGTTAACGGGGCGGTTCATGCACGGTTAACTCTTTGATTACTACCACCCCTGTTTGCGAGGTACGGCTTACCGCAAACAATCATAAGTGATAATGGCACACAGTTTGTGTCGGAACAGTTTGAGAAGATGTGCAAAGAAGGAGGAATAGAGCAGATCAAAGCAGCCCCCTACCACCCTTAGTCGAATGGACAGGCTGAGCGCTTCGTTGATACGCTGAAGCGAGGTATCAAGAAGCCAAAAGGGGAGGAAAGGCCTACGGAAGAGGCTTTGAACGTGGTGCTGCAAGGATACAGGACTACACCAAACGAAAGTTTGAATGAAAAAACTGCCGCAGAAGTATTCCTGGGTAGAAAAATAAGGACAAGACTGAGTTTACTGCTTCCGAAAACCCAACACTTAGGAGACCCGCTCAGGAGTGAAGCTCGGGCAAAGATGAAACAACAGTTCGATAGAAAAAATGGAACTGTTTCCAAAGACTTCAGGATCGGCGAAGCTGTATATGTACAGCAGTTGAAGGCGCCCCAGTTTGTATGGTCCAAAGGCAAGGTCGTACAGCGTCTTGGAGTCGTCAACTATGAGGTTGAATTTAATGGAAGAAATGTTCGGAAGCACGCTAATCAGTTACGCCGTAGAAAAGACGAGAAAGCCCCAGTAGGAGAGGGCGCGGCGCTGAAGACGTTGCTCAATGTGCTGGAGCTAGATGATGTGTTGTCCTGTGAGCCTGCAACCAAGCCGAATAGAATAAACGACGACAACGACTCCACAATGGTCAACCCAACGTAACCACGATCTGATGCGACTTCAACAATTCAACCACTTCGACGTTCCTCGAGGACCAGGCGACCTGTCCAGCGTTATGGAATTGATAGTTGATTATGTAGGATTTTGTTCTTGACGTTAAAATGTTCTTTAGGTTCTGATTGTAATATTATATAGTTTTCATTTGTAGTGGTTTTGTTCTTAATGTGTAATAACTTCACTACTAGGGGAGGTGTTGTGGCCGTCTGGTCACCGCGTTTGACCTCTGCAATTAGCAAATGCGATATCGGCTTGTTAGTACCGCCGAACCATAGCTAGCATTATAGACGTCGCAAAAAAAAACAATCTCCCAGGACGGAAAACTTTCTTAAATTTCGAAGCGTTCAAGATATGGAGCGGACGCGGTATTTATTTTCGATACGACAAATTGCCTGGGCTACTTCGGCCTACCCCTCATTCGTATTTTTCAACTAATACCGGTTTCCCTTCATTTTCTCTGACGATTCATTACTTTTTCCTCTTTCCATAGTTATAACAGTCTGGCTCGATAGCAACAACAGTCAAAGAGACTCCCTATATTCTTGGAAATCGGGATTGTTTAGCTTGAGCTCTAGTTTGAAGGAACCCTGCTCACTACCACAATCCGGTTGAACATCGATTCTAGACAGGTAGTCAGGTGGTGAGTTGGCGTTTCCATAACTATGCGGGAATATTATCCGGTTCGGCCGCTTTGCCACTCTACACCGCCTTCAAAGCTTCTGCTTCTTCAATTTATGTAATCGGTGGGACCGCTCCAAGGACAGGAACAGTATGAGGGAAAGGGAGGTGCGGAAACTTCCTATTCAATATTGCTTCGAAGTAGTGCGGCGCTCTAATTTTTTTCGGGATATTTAAAACTCAGTTTTCCGATAAATGTCGTTCATTCAACAAATTTTGCGAATTCCATGGTGTACTGTTAGTTAATGTAACGGTAGTCTCCATTTGCTCCTCGGTCAAATACCCTGCAGCATATAACATCAATAAAATGTAATTTTATTGGGAAAGCCATCCAATAAAATTGACAGGTCTACGTACATGTCATAATAAACGGCTATAGTAGTCTATTGACTGAGGCACTTTGCCTGTGGAACGGCTTGTGAGTTATATCTGCTACCTTCTTGTACTTCAGCGCATTGCTTTATTTACTTACAATTATCGCTATTGAATTTGGGACTCCTAACAAATGTGAGTTTTTCACACTGCTTTTATTTGAGTATATACAAACATCTGATTTTCAAGTAAAGGTTCCTTCAAAGCGATGAACACCTAACTACTGAGCACTCATCGATTTTCATAAAACAGAAATCCAGTGAAACGAGTCGCCGATGTGTAGCGTTATAAATTCACCAAGCGAGCCGCCTGTTACGCCCTTTGATCCCATCAGGCTACAAACTCCGATTTTCAGCGTCATTTGCTAAAATGTGGATTTTTTAGCCTCGAAGGCGCCCAGGGGAATTCGTACCGACTTTCTAGTGGACTCGCAAGGCTGAGTATGCCCATTTCCTTTGTTGTAGCTGAGTGAGCCACGATCCGCTAACGTAAAGTGTTGCACAGCATCCACAACCCGCGTTGGCTACGCTGAACGCTGGCAAACCCTTTTGGTAAAGTGCTGCACAGCATCCACAACCCGCGTTGGCTACGCTGAACGCTGGGAAACCCTTTTGCTCCTTGCTGACTTGGTCATCTGGCGGAGTGATAACTTGACAATGCGGAGCTTGTCCTATGAGTGACCCCGAGCCGCTCATAGCAAAACCTTGCTAAAGAAGATTGTGGCCGAGGGGGTGGATTTGTTTTAGGCATGGGTAAGAATTTACCACGTCGTTGGTCACAACAGGGATTGCCCTTCGAGTGCGGAACAGGGCGAGGTAGATTGATCGAGGCAAAAAAATCACATTTTTTCGAATTTAGGCAAAGCATTCCGTGGTTGAGACATATGTTGTTGCAAATTTTTAGGTATATTTTTTGCCAACCAGGGCTAAAAATTTAGCCGTTTTATTAATTTCTTGCGTAAAAATCGGACTATATGCCTTCGAGACCCTGGGCATCCAATGCCTCCAATTCTGGTAGCGCATGCTTGCCGTCGTACAGCAGTTTTTGACGATGCATCGCGTTCTCAACAAAAAAATCGGTAGGGGTTTGGAGAATCATGATGGCGCTGTTGGCTTTCTTCAGTGTTAGGAGCGTATTCAAGACGACGAAAAACCTATATATCCACGTTTCCAGTATTTCATCTCTCCAAGAACTTTAATGTGAAAGTTTTTTTTTGATTTTTGACGTTTTTTTTTCATAAATGAACAACTTCGAGAAAAAGCGACTGAGGCAATTTCCCCCATTAAAAAATCTACATTTTTTGGGCGAAATGGACGAATAACCCTTGTGTCGATATGGCTTGTGGTCTTCACCTATCTATGGGGAGATTAGCAAATATCCGGAACTGTACACCGCATGATAAATCAGGTGTAGCACCCATACCCGAACTTAGAGAGTGTGTTGGGCCGCTTATGGCTGGCTCTTTGAGAGGTATGGACGCCTACGAAGGCACATAAATCTCGGGATGTGAAGGAAGTTTGTAGGCGTTTGCCTGAGCGAACGGCTAGTGCTTAACAGATCCGCACCGACGTTAGCTCATCTGTGGGAAAGTTTACAAATCGCATCGATTACATGTAGGTCCTCTACTTAAAGGCAGGGTCCGGGCAGAAATCCGATTCTGAGATTTTCCGCGGAATCTGTGCTCATGGTACAGGTAGTCCCAAGGAACATGCAAAAACTGAGTTAAAACTGATCTTCTCCAAGTTATTCCAGCCACTTCCGTGAGCCGATGATCCAGAAAAGTCAGAAAAGTGTGACCATCGTCCATATTTTAGAGGTTGTCCACGCATTTTTCAAAAGTGCTGTGTAATTATCGGTCATTCCAGCCATTATTATGATGCTGTTAATACCGTAATCCCTGACTTTCAGGCTGTTTTCTCCAGAAATACGGACTTAGAGTTTGTGAAAATCCGAATCTCGGAGGAGTCAAAATCTGACCGGACCTTGCCTTTAACCTGTACTCAGAAGGACTCCAGTCCCTGAATGTGGGTGAATTCCATGATAACGGAATGGAGTAAGGTGACGTTATAGATTCGGATGAAAATGAGAGCAACACATGTTTACAACAAGTTGGCTAGGGATGTCAAATTGATGTTTCCCGGCCAGACGCGGTTGAACCTAGTCGGGACTCATGGAAATGAGACAGTCTCGACGAGACTTGAGAAAACGACTCGCATACATTAGTGGATACTGCTGGGACAGCAGGTCCAAGTTTGAGCCGGATAACGCCAGCACACCACGGAGTACAACAGCTTTCCCCTGGCTTCAGGTCAATGGTATACTTTGTCGCTGTCATGAGCGGCTGCTGTCGCTGTGCAGAGCGACGCGACCGCGTGTCGTAAAATTATAAAAATTGGCCTTAGCGCTACAATAGGTGAAGGGAAATGAGCAACGCTTTGCTTTAGGGCAAGATCGTCGAAAATCCGGATGTCCATATGCAATGGAACGCGTTATATCCTCTGATTCGGAGTGAACTTCCCAGACATTCTCTCTGTACCTAATCTCGCTCCGCAAAAGCGCGCGAAAAAAACTGTAAATTTGGCTCCAACCGAGGATTTGTGGAACCCCGCGGTTGCGTCATGGGATAGGTTTGATGAATCAAAGCTTCATGTCTGCTACGCGGTAGTAGAATCTGTGAACCATAGCCGAAAACCTGAAGAACAACTCCGGCTTGTTTACTGCTAAAATCATAACTATTTCTATCAAAATTTTCTTGTTTTGGGCGTGCAGCACCACCGAAATTTGCAAAACTGGAGTCGGATCGCGTCTTCGAGAAGCGTTTTTCCTCCGAAAAGTTCAAGTTCTCATGTGCATATTCAGTCACATGCGTACTTATAAACATAAATGTTTGCAGACCTTCTTGCATAGGTGTGACACCATTTACTCCCCTCTCTTTTCGTTTTTCGCATGTTTGGCTGAGAACTCGTTCTAATAAACGGAGACCTTACAGAAGGTTTTCTGTGCAGGTTGGAGTGTCTGTGTCATGTACAGCTCTCACCCTCCCTACGGACCAGTCTATCACGTGGATTTATTCGAATTTCGGTCCTCTGTAAGTAGAAACCAACAGAAGGTAATTAGTCAAGAAATTGGTATAATCCACGGCAACGGAAAAAGGTGATGGTGCAGCTGCGTATTTTCACTGTGCATACTACAACCATGGCTGGCTCGGTTCCAAGTTTGCCAATAATCGATAAGGAGAGCAGCTAGTTCCTATTTTCGGGTTATTGTTTTCTGTTTCGTTCTTTTTTTTGTTTTCCTGTATGAATTTATAGTAAAGATGAAGAGAATCGCTATTGGTTTTCTGTGGGGGAGGGGGGAAAGGGCTGTCGTTCCTAACGTTTCCGGTGCTTTTTTGTCCGAAATTGCGAGCAATGTTAAAAATTTGTCGTCGTCTGTTATGTATGGCAGCCCCTCTGCTGACGTCGAGTCTTCATTTTTTCCTGATCTCTGAATGAAACAGAAATCGGAAAAGTAAAGAAAGCGTTAAGTCCCCCCCCCCTCGCGTACCCCCACACACTCACTACTCAGACAATGGTGTGGACCGACCGCGGGCAAAAATCGCTTCTCGTACAGACCGCGTGCCACTATCGTATTGACCGCGTGCAAAAAAATGTATTCCGTACCGACCGCGCGGCAAAGCGTACTGACCGCGTGGCATTCCGTACAGACCGCGTGGCACTGCGTACCAACCGCGGTCAAGTTGCGTTCCAAACGTCGCCCATCCCGCCGTCGGTACGCAACGTGTACGCGGTCAGTACGGAACATGTCCGCGGTTGGTCCACCCCATTGTCTGTGTATCAACACATAAAAGGTCTACACGCTAGATATAAAAAGTGCATTCTCACATCATGCAAACTACTGCTGGTGACTGTGAGTGTATACCGGCTTTCCGCAGATCTTTGACGTTTGAATTCGCCATTTCCTTTTCCTTTTAGAAGTTTTTTTCTTTTTTTGTGTTTTGATTTTCTTGTTTGAATATTCACCAGTGTTTGGTTCATAATGTACGATATTTTGGCGCGTCCTGTCGGCGTAGATAACAAATAAATAAATAAATATATGCATGGGCAACCCGAAAAAACCCAGAGAGTAAAAAAACGGGAACGCAGGAAAAAAATGGCTGCTCCTTCTTTATCGATTAATAGCAAACTTGGAAGCGAGCCAGGAATGACAGTATACCCAGTGAAAATACGCAGCCGCACCACCTCCTTTTTTCCGTTGCCGTGGACTGCAGTCAGGAAGTGGTTGACCATTTTATGGTGCCTCCAAGTAAAACACAGTTTTCATCAAACTTCATTCAAATATACAGCTGTGTTCTAGGAGACCACTGATATACGACACAAGAATGGAGCCACTTCTTCAGATGCAACATTGAACGCTGTCAATGAAAGTGTGGGTTTTCACTTCTTTCAGAATTTTTTCTTTATGTGCATGCCTCGTACCTACAAACCCGCCTCAATTATTTTCCCTATTAACATATTTTTTATTCATTGATTTTGGTTTCATTTACTCGTTTGCGCACTATATGTTTCATTTGTATAGCTACAGTCTTATATATTTAATTATTTTTTATATGTTCTTTTTGTTTATTTTTACTTCACTTAATTAATCTATTTATTTAATACCTTTCGTTACATTCGTTGGCTCGCTCATACACAGTCGTGTGTGGGTGTATTGGAGAGTGTCCGGAATGTATACTGCACGTCAGTTTAGCCAAAAGCCTGCATCCAAGCGAAAGGGAACTAACGAGAGGTGTTTGGGTCGCCTCTAAAAGTAATAGGCAACCTCGTTAGCCATGTATGAGCTTTTGAGAGCCTGTGGATGTTTCTCGGTTAATTCGGATAGGCTCTATCCGAGTCTGTCAACGGGTTTTGCAACTGACCTCAGGTTAACATGTTATTACTGGTTAACGATTCTACATACGTTGTAATTCATAGATTCTTGTAATTCTACTGTATCGAGCGAGTGCTTTGTGTTTTGAGAAGTAGAAGAACAGTGACAAGCACTGAAATGGTATTCAAGCTTACAGAACACCAGCGAGGTGGCCCCCTTAACAAAAATGGGCAGGGCTTGGCGGGCGCTCGTGTAAAGAATGCTTGCCGATATGTCGATTTGTGAAACCCTCATAAAATTTTCTCAAAAGGTTGGAACACCCTAAAGGACTATTTGAAGACGTCTTCGGCCTAAAATACGCTAAAACATTTCGTCCACGATCACCATTGCATAACTAATTTTTTTCTTGGAATCAAACCAGGGCAAGCTCGTTTGGAAGCCGGTTCAGAAAAACAACTTCTTCTCGATACACGCCCGATTCATCAAAAACTGCTCGAGTTAGCCGCGGTGCTATCCTTCTACAGTCACTTCATCTGCCTTCAATATACCACTTTCAAGATAATAAATCCTTTATTCAGTATTGATGGTATTGATGGTGGTACATTGCGAAGTAGCGAACGAAATAAAGTGGACCTTCATAGTTCATCGAACAAGTCTCTGAGTATCTGTTTCTTCGTCAGCATGCTCCCAGTCGTCCTCCACAGGGTGCTCGTCTTCCAGCTCGTCTATCGCGTCAGCTTCGACTTTTTTGATTGATTTATTACGACGAATAAGACAATCGTGAGAAAAAGTAATAAGTAGGTGTAAAGGATAGAAGCGAAACGTTCAAGTCGTCACAAATTAAAACATGCTTCCTAGGAAAGTTGGAGCACACAACTCAAGCCACAACACTGTTGAGCAGCTTGGATTTAGCGAAGCGCTTGAAGCCTGAAAACTCCATCGTTTCGTGGATCGAACTCATAAGCGTATTGTAGGCCGACGCTGCCCTGCCGCAGAAAGAGTGTGCAACACAGTTAGTTTTTGGTCTATTTATTTTGTAGCGAGACCCCCTTGTCATGGATCGACAAAGCTTTAAAAATTGCAAGAATCCAGTTTTCGCTCTGAAATTCAAAAGCCTGTATACCATACGAACATCGAATAAATTTCTTCTAGACTCGAGTGAAGCGAGCCCAAACAAGCGATTCCTAGCCTTGGGTCTAGGGATTCGACTGTATACTATACTTTTACATTTTCAGATTTTTTTCGAATATTCGACTTTTCGAATAATTCGGAATTGTGGAGTTTTTGAATATTCGACTTTTCAAATAATTCGGAATTTCGGAGTTTCCGAATATTCGACTTTTCGAATAATTCGGGATTTTGAACTTTTCGAATATTCGACTTTTCGAATAATTCGGGTATTTGAACTTTTCGATTATTCGACTTTTCGAATAATTCGGGATTTTGAGCTTTTCGAATATCCGACATATTGCTCGCATTCTACACCGGACTCAGAGAGAACCGTTGGCATCTCGGCCACAAAAATATTACATATAACCGGTGACAGAACTCCTCCTCGAGGAATCCCAATTTCTGCAAACCTAACGGAAGAAAATGATGATCTGACCTTCATCTGAAATGTCCTTTGGTTCAAGTACGACTCAATCCAGCTACCTACCAGTGGGGAAAAGCGCAATTTTTGGATTTCATACATAAATTTACGATGACTGACTCTATCGCAAGCCTTAGCAAAGTCCAAATATATGATATCACATACAACATTGTCGTCAAAAATAGGTACGTGCCCACTGGTTGACACACTCAAGTAAATTTGTCTCCGCAGACTTTCCTTTTACAAAACCGTTCTGTGACGATGGTATTACACGGTTACTCTCCAAGTGAGACACAATAGGAGCTTTCAGTACTTTCTCGAAAACTGCAAAACAACGATGTGATGCTGACTGGTCTGTAATTTTCCGGGTCACTATAGGGTTGTTTCTTCAAGATCGGAGTGACAAAAGAGTGATGCCAAAAAGACGGGACTTCACTGGACATCGTTGATTGGTTATAAATATATGCTAGTGGATTGGCAATCACATGTGTGATTTCTTGAATGAGTGCAAAGGGAATTCGATCTGGAGTTAGGCGTCATTCATAGTCCTCACCGCAAGCGCGGCACGCGCGTAACGCACGGGACGAGCGGTGGACTATAAAACTTTTTTCGTGCGGCACGCGCGGTAAGAACTTTCATAGTCCACCAGCGCCGCCATGCCGGCGCCGTCCAAACCGCCTTGGCGGTTTTACCGGTTCAATCAAGGCTTGCTTCTCGATTTGAGTCCACTCCAATGGGACTATCCTGCGCTACCGCATACGCAGATGCAAGCCAGGGATTTCTGCGCATGACACAGTAAAGGCCCGACTTTCACCCGCACCACCATGGCGGTGCCGCCGGAGATTTCATAGTGGCTCTCCGCGCGTCACGCGCCTGCCGCGCTTGCGATGGGGACTATGAATGACGCCTTACCGAGAAGGATCGATGCCATTTTGACAAAATTTGAAATACCTCTTGGTCATGAAATTGGTCATGAAACCATGGAGATGTGTCCATTGGCAGGCCCATTTCGGTATGAAAATCGGGTTGATCACCATCATCTCCAATAAAAACACTTTCGAATTGGTCAGTTAGAACTTCAGCTTTATCTGCATCTGTTACCACGAATAGATCATTATACTTCAAATTTCCTATTCCGTTTTTACTCGAGTCTGAAAGCTTAGATTAAATTTCACATATTTGAAGAATTTGTTCTGGTCCCTCGATTCAATTATTTTTTCTCCACGTTTTTGTTGTATTTCACGAGCTTCTTATGGAAAGTGGCAGAGAGTTCTTTGAATCCAATCCACTACCCTGTCAGTTTTGCATGTTCATAAAGGCAGTCACGATGTTCTATCATTCTAACTCCTGACGCAGTCTCGAAGAATCAGTTCGAGTTTGTTCCGAATTCCGCAAGGAGGATTGAAACAACCTTTGACGGTGAGAAGGTCTTGACGAACAGATGACATTCCTAAGGCCTCTGCATAATCCGGCGGCGAAAATCGCGCCGCAATTATAAATAATAAAGGCTAGACACAGAGCTGCGTAGCCGCCCTCTATTCTTCATCGTGACCGCGCGGCTCTTGCCGCTCGACTAAGCAGAGGCCTTTGACCTTCTCTGGCGGAATTGGCCGATTGCCACGCACTTAACATCGATTAGTGATCATTGATTGGTGGTCAAACTGTGTTGACAGTCGCGTTTACAGGAACTTAGGCGCAGTTTGATATAATAGAATTTTTCTAAAATCGCTCTCAGTTTTTGAGTGCTGTGAACTGCTGTGAACATTTGTGAGAAACGCTGCAAAGTTTAAGCAAATCAATCGTTTTTCCTACACAATCATAGAGATACATTGTCGCATCCATTTTTGGGAAAGAGTGCAGGAATATTGGCAGTGACGGGGATGGAACCCCTGATCATAATCACCATTGGCGCATATCCCCACATTAGGTTTTTTATTGCTGGATACGGTGTGATCAACGTAAATAATCCTAATATCGCACGAAATGGTGAAATCATCTCCAAATTGATAGCGAAATCCTTATACTTAAAGCAGTTATGTCCCGATGTGTGTGTGTGTGTGTGTGTGTGTGTGTGTGTGTGTGTGTGTGTGTGTGTGTGTGTGTGTGTGTGTGTGTGTGTGTGTGTGTGTGTGTGTGTGTGTGTGTGTGTGTGTGTGTGTGTGTGTGTGTGTGTGTGTGTGTGTGTGTGTGTGTGTGTGTGTGTGTGTGTGTGTGTGTGTGTGTGTGTGTGTGTGTGTGTGTGTGTGTGTGTGTGTGTGTGTGTGTGTGTGTGTGTGTGTGTGTGTGTGTGTGTGTGTGTGTGTGTGTGTGTGTGTGTGTGTGTGTGTGTGTGTGTGTGTGTGTGTGTGTGTGTGTGTGTGTGTGTGTGTGTGTGTGTGTGTGTGTGTGTGTGTGTGTGTGTGTGTGTGTGTGTGTGTGTGTGTGTGTGTGTGTGTATGTGTGTGTGTATGTATGTGTGTATGTATGTGTGTGTGTGTGTGTGTGTGTGTGTGTGTGTGTGTATGTGTGTGCATGTGTCCCCGATATCTTTGGAATGGCCGATCAAAACTTGTATGAAATGGTACCAACATTTAGGTGGGTGCGACATTTATCGATTACCAAAAAATCAGCCCGACTCACCTCTTACGTGCCTCGGGCCAACCGAGTTTGTCCGTGGAGCGCACTTTTGGCCGTGGGTCATGATAACTTCTGCGAGTCGTCTAGCGATGCAAAAAATGCAGGGCGTCATAAAAGGTGTGCAGGACCCCAGTGAGGGTGTGCAAGACGTCATAGTAAGTGTGCAGGACCCTAATCGGAGTGTGCAGGACGTCATAAAAAGTGCGCAGGTCCTAAGTAGGAATGTGCAGGACCCCAGCGGAAGTGTGCAGGACGTCATAGAAAGTGTGCAGGACCCCAGTGGGAGTGTGCAGGGCGTCATAGAAAGTGTGCAGGACCCTAATCGGAGTGTGCAGGACGTCATAGAAAGTGCGCAGGTCCTAAGTAGGAATGTGCAGGACCCCAGCGGAAGTGTGCAGGACGTCATAGAAAGTGTGCAGGACCTCAGTGGGAGTGTGCAGGGCGTCATAGAAAGTGTGCAGGACCATAATCGGAGTGTGCAGGACGTCATAGAAAGTGCGCAGGTCCTACGTAGGAATGTGCAGGACCCCAGTGGGAGTGTGCAGGGCGTCATATAAAGTGTGCAGGACCCTAATCGAAGTGTGCAGGACGTCATAGAAAGTGCGCAGGTCCTAAGTAGGAATGTGCAGGACCCCAGTGGGAGTGTTCAGGGCGTCATAGAAAGTGTGCAGGACCCTAATCGAAGTGTGCAGGACGTCATAGAAAGTGCGCAGGTCCTAAGTAGGAATGTGCAGGACCCCAGTGGGAGTGTGCAGGACGTCATAGAAAGTGTTGCAGGACCTCAGTGGGAGCGTGCAGGGCGTCATAGAAAGTGTGCAGGACCCTAATCGGAGTGTGCAGGACGTCATTGAAAGTGCGCAGGTCCTAAGTAGGAATGTGCAGGACCCCAGCGGAAGTGTTCAGGGCGTCATAGAAAGTGTGCAGGACCTCAGTGGGAGTGTGCAGGGCGTCATAGAAAGTGTGCAGGACCCTAATTGGAGTGTGCAGGACGTCATAGAAAGTGCGCAGGTCCTAAGTAGGAATGTGCAGGACCCCAGTGGGAGTGTGCAGGACGTCATAGAAAGTGTGCAGGACCTCAGCGGGAGTGTGCAGGGCGTCATAGAAAGTGTGCAGGACCCTAATCGGAGTGTGCAGGATGTCATAGAAAGTGCGCAGGTCCTAAGTAGGAATGTGCAGGACCCCAACGGAAGTGTGCAGCACGTCATAGAAAGTGTGCAGGACCCAAATGGTAGCGTGGAGGGCGTCATAGAAAATGTGAAGAACCCAACGGGAGTGTGCAGGACGTCATAGAGAGTGCGCAGGTCCCCAGTTGGAGTGTGCAGGGCGTCGTAGAAAATGCACAGGTCCCGAGTGGGAGTGTGCAGGTCATCAAAAGTTAGCAGGACCGCAGTGGGAGTGTGCAGGACGTCACCAAGAGTGTAGAATTTGAAAAAGGTTTTCAATTTTTAATGCTAAATCTTAACCTTTTGTGGAGAGGAAATAGATAGGAAAATATGAATCTTGAGAAGCGTGGGATGCGTTCTGAGATTGGCGCAGAACTCCTGCGACATTTTTTTTCCAGTTTTAGGATACAAGCAGCAGCTTCACTTCCGCACCTACTCTGTTCGCCACTCCCTGCAACCCCTCAGTCATTTCGAATCCCTAACTTCCAAAAACCAGTTTTATATATGTTGCAAGTCTGAGCTTATCAAAATCTGCACCACAAAAACATAAACAACCACCTACTAATTTCATTCATTGAGAACAAGGGCATGATGTTGGTCAACTAGGGAAACATCATATAATATGAGAATGCGTTTTTCCTTATCATGATAGAGACGGTAAAGCGAGATTAATCGCTTGTGAACTTTACAAATTGGAAGAAAGGGCAGTGGGTAGCGACGTAAGGGAAGGAAGTACAGAAGGGGTTCTGAATTTTGTGCCGGTAGCAACCGACGATTTACCGCTGGCTTCTTATGTTTTGCTTTATGATCCCACATTTTGATATACCCACGGCCTGCTGTAAATGTACGGCACCTTGCTCTGCTCAGGAGAGTACTTTCGGGTAGGCGGAAGTCAGTCACCACCGTTCTAACAAACTAATCCGTCTCAGGTAGTTGGCTCATGCAAAAGTTTCTGTGAGCGAAAACTTCGCTAGGTCTCGCTAGTAGCAGATTAAGAGGTATTAACTTCAATGAGTTATAACTTGTTAATTCGAGATCCATGCAAAATCCAATGACAGAATTGGAATGAGCGTGTCCGAATTCACCAAGAAACACTAACAGGTTACACCACACCTTCAAAAGCCCATACATGGCTAGCGAGGTTCCCTAGTAAGCTCCATGTTCACTCTGGGATAGACTGGCATCTGCCTGAAGTATCCCAGTCCTCGCGTAGAGTCAGTAGAGACCGGCAAACTATCTACGACTAGCTTTATTGCCCCAAACAGTAGCAGCAATGGGGCTCATTCATGCGACCCCGGAAGTCTCTCCAACACAGCAGCGTTGGATAGATCAAGTACGGAGAGGCTGCGAAATCTCAGGGCTAAACCAGGCTGCTCGAAACAAGAAGGACTGCGATGGCGATCTGTACTTTCAATTTGCGCACGCTTGCGTCGGAAGCTTCAGTTGAGAATCTTCTTATGTATGATCCCAGGAAGATCAAGTGCGACGTCATGGGACCGACCAAAATGGGAAGACAACGACACCTCTATGCCATTTTGACTACTGGAGAAGAACTGTTTCTTGAACATGCCACAGTAATGGAGTTGGTGGAGTCGATGTCCTCGTCAACATGTACTTAGCCATGAAATCGATCCGTTCGAAATTTTGACGATTCGAGTCGGACGTTTGCGGCTGAGACGATGAGGATCAACACCTGCTTTGACAATCTTCGTCGCTTACGTTTTTTTCAAGCAAGAGATGGAACACTAGAATGCATTACATAAGTATTCGAACACCTTCAAAATTGTTAGATTAGATGTTGAATGGAGATTTTGTTCAAAAAAATTAATTTTCATGTAATCTGCTACGCCGAAAGCGATGATTCACATCGAATTACCATGACGCCTCGGAGTGACTTCCGATTACGCAATAAACTCGATTTTTCGCTCGTTGCAAAGAATACGAAGACTTCAAAAACATCAAAAGTTATCAAATCTTTGCGATAAAATCATCAGCATGAAGTCATCAGCATGCAGCTGCAGCTTTCCTACGTGAAGTCAATTTGAGAAATGGGTTTGAAACACTCACTGAGCCGATGGAGAACATTATCATCGAGTTCGCATCACGCGTTTAGAATGAGCTGCGTCAGAGCATTTACTTTGTCGTACTGCGTTTCGATCTTTAGAACCTTTTGAGGAACGATGACCCATAGGTATTCATATAGGGTTTGATTCGGGGTTAACGGGCGACTAAAGGCAGTGTTCACGATAAAAAATGTGTTTCAGTTTCCACTAGGGGTGGGTAGTGGAGGGGCACACTGTATTGTTCAAGTCGAAAGAACGCATAAAAACGAGCCAGGAAACGCTCCAAAAGAGCCCGAAGTTGCTACTTTGAGCGCAAGACAAACCCCGAAAGCGCAACACACGCCCACCGATGTGAACAAATGAATGCTCGAGATCGTGAGGTTAGCGAAGATTTCCAATCGTTAGCCCCGTTCTTCCCTTCATTCTCAGCTTCTCTCTTTACTCAGGTCAGCTGGCATAGATCGGCTGCAGAAGACGGAAGTTAAAAGCCGCGGACAACTTGTCCACCATGTTTCCTTAGCTTAATTTTTGAGGGACCATAACTCAGTTCCCAGAAGGTCTTGTACGATTTTAGTCGCATCATTGGAATCAGCATTAGACCGTTTTCAAGACAGGCGAAAAAGCAGAAAAAACGATTTTCTTCGTGAACACTGCTTTTAAAGCGAATGATCGACACGATTGTTTCAGAACCACTCTTGTTTTGACCGACTGGCATGAAAACACGTTTTCCTAGGCATACGGGAGTTTCTGACGTCACGGTGCCTTTTTCTAAGTTCCGTCAGCTGACATAAAAGCATAGTCCAAACTCAAGATCGTTCTCAGTTTTTGAGATTACTTCGGAGAGAATTTCGGGCTGATCTCAACGGTGCCTCCGGGATCGCTCAGAACCCACCACGAAAGGAGTCATGGCGCCTAAAAATTCGCGAGTAGAGACAGTGAGAAATTTGGGGACGAGTTGTCTCGCGCATATTTTTTTCGTCGTCCACAGCCATCGCACCGCGCAGGCCATGCTATAAAGGTAGACCGATAACAAATGAAAGAACGTACTTTTTCATCGAAATCCATCTCGCGTCACGTCCCTATTGAGACCGAAAACACTAGAGTGGGCGGAGAGAATGGGTCCTGATTTGGGAGGCGGAGGGGATGGGTGCTCGATTTTCGTCGCTTATTGTGATGAGTTGAGATTCCGCGTTCGCCAAGGTTGCTAAACACAGCAGACAGGCCATAATATCAAATTTTATTCACGAGCTTGAACTGTGTCTTTAAGCCGGCACCTTACTGAGATCGCTTCTGTAATATCTTGCGCCATCATGACCATCCGAATTTATCTCCTTCCCGTCGGAGGAGGTAACCCAGAATATCATTCTATCATCAGAGTCTTTAAAAGTGTAACGCCTTGATGGAGTCTCTTTCTCCCATTTTATATTCCTGTTGGACCGTGGAAACTAAAAACGGGCAATCTTGTGACGATGAAAATTTTCCAGTGTAGCATTTGCAACTGTGACGGATACATAGAACATATGTGTTTGAGCTGCACATCTATATTCATTACCACGTAGTACGCATTTGCATAGAAATGTCTTCTCGTATCTCTGCACTTTGCGGTTTGAGCGATGCTTAGCGACGTGTACCATCCTCGAAGAAAACACCACCGTCGATAGAGCAATATTTCGGGCAGACACCGCGCTCTCCTGCGGGTCCGGGCTGACCAGCTTGTCCAGGATGTCCAGCATTTCCAGGTTCTCCAGGACTGCCGTCCTCTCCACGAGGTCCTTTCTCACCTTGTTGTCCTAAAAAGTCATTCTTTAGTACGACACCGTAAGTGAATGAAAGTCATCGCTCGGAGATGGTCACGCTCACATTTTAGAACAAATTGGTTTCCCCTTTGAACGTAGTAAAAAAAGCTATGGAGTGAGACATTTTTGAGTGAACGCATGTTAATAGAAGGAAACGAGAGTAGGCTATCCTGCGCTAAGACGTTATTGTAGTTGTCTGATCTCATATTTTCGTTTCAGAATGACAAAAACAGGGCATCTACCGAACTTGGCGAGGTTACGGCGCATTGGATTACCGAAATTTTTGACAAGGCACGAAAATACTAAAAAATGTTCATGCAAACGACGTTTCATCTGAGTGAGGTGCCCAATCTGAAATGACAAGGAACACGAACCTGGTGCACCAGGGTGTCCAGGAGCTCCATTTGCTCCAGGTGGTCCTTGTGGTCCAGGTGGTCCTTCTGGTCCAGGTGGTCCCGGAATAAGTGGCTCCGATGGCGCGTTCGCTCCGGGTTCTCCAGCGTTTCCGGGTGTTCCTGCTTTTCCAGGCTGTCCTGGAGGTCCTTTTGGTCCGGGGGGTCCTGGCTGAGCGTCGTTGCCAGGAGCACCAGGGGCACCAGCCGCTCCTGGGTCGCCAGGTGGTCCAGTGGGTCCTGGAGGTCCAGGTCGTCCTTGTGGGCAGGGTTTGCATGGAGGAATGGGAATGGGATCGCATGGCTGCACTGGAGGCTTGCCTGGATTTCCAGGAATACCTGGTGCTCCTGGATTTCCCGGTCGTCCAGGGTTTCCTGGCATTCCAGGTGGTCCGGCCTGTCCGCCGGCACAACATGCTGAGCAACTGCCAACCGCTTGACGTGCCGTCCTGTTGGAATGCTGTGAGATGGATTTCAACTGTCCGACTTCTGACCAGATGTCCCGTGCGGAATCCTGAAATTTTGGTAGATGGAAGAAGTACTGATTTATAGTATATTCGAGGGAGAAACATCTCACCTTACAGTAGTTGACCTCGTTGTGCATAATTCGTTTCACGTGATGCACATAGTTGTAGACCATCGGCAGCGTGGTGCATACCGAAATCACGGCCACCACCGAGAATGTGACAGCCGAGTAGGTGACAAATCGGTAGGCCTTGATGCGGTGTTCCAGATTCATACCGACGCTGCTGCGAGAGTGCGTTGGCGCGTTCTGCGATGCCATCTTTTCCAACTGGCCTTTTATGTGGATCCTGCGGTAGCTTTTTCGAGCGCTCGCTGCGTCACAAGAGGTTGTTGTCTCACGTATTGCTCGGCTCTGTTTTTTTTTCTGCCTATTGCGGTTTGAGTGAGTCGCACTGTGGAAAGTTAGCCCGGTCACACCGCAACCATCACCACTTGCAAGTATCAATTATTTCCCATTTCTCTGCTCAAACAAACACAGAACAAGGCATGTTCTGCCGTGCTGGCTTATAGAAAGCAACTGATATCGTAAGTTAAGTAGGAGAACTGGACTCTCGGACATAGCTGTGAAACCAAATTAATGAAGGTACGAAAAATGGCGGAATCATGTTGAGGATATTTCGTACTCGGATTACAGCACCTTTTAGGTGCCCACTCTGGTATATTTTTATCGAAAGATTGTTAAGATCCCGAAATACGTCCGTCAGCTTTCGGTATTTCATGTAGTAGAATGACGCATGTTTTCTTAGAATATGAGGCCTCTCTCCACGCACAATGTGCTGGCTCATCGTAGCCCGCTTCAAGGTGAACGTACTCTGTTGTTGAGGAGAATCTAAGGTTTCTCTCAATGAGAGGTGTGCAAATGTAGGAAAGAATCAGTGTTTTTCGAATTCAATATATCATCCAGATATATCAAAATGGATCTGTCCCGAAGTCTCATGGTGTTACAAAAGGTTTATTGCAAAATTATTCAAAAAGAGACTCCAAAAAGCAGAACGACTGCAAAAGTTGCCGGTTAGCTTCCGGTGCTTAACACCTTCGTCAGACCAATGTCTGCGTTTGGAGTGTCAGGGAATACGAGCACTCAACAGAACGACTGAACGCCGCTACGAGACTATAAATTCTATTTATTATATATATATATATTTATTATATATATTTATTTATTATATTTATAGTCTCGTAGCGGCGTTCAGTCGTTCTGTTGAGTGCTCGTATTCCCTGACACTCCAAACGCAGACATTGGTCTGACGAAGGTGTTAAGCACCGAAAGCTAACCGGCAACTTTTGCAGTCGTTCTGCTTTTTGGAGTCTCTTTTTGAATAATTTTGCAATAAACCTTTTGTAATATCATCCAGAGTTGAAGAAAAAACAACTTCGCGCTCGAAAACGCAATTATTTGCGAAAAAATACAAACAGTACTGGGTCCCCTATTTCGGAGTGGAATTTACTTGGGTCGATGGCGTGCGCGTGCGCTCGTACGTAGCATCCCTCCACCTTCTCTCGCTGTCACTCGCCTTGCTCCGCACAACCACGCGAATTAAAAAAAGTAAATTTCGCTCCGAAATAGAAGAGAATTCAGAATGTTTTCGAGGTATTGATTTTGCTGAGCTTCGCAAAGATTTCGTGGAGAACTAGGCACTCATGAACGTTCGGGTGAGGCGTCAAGAAAGGTGAAGTCTATACGGGTTGCAATAATACATACTCTTGGTTCCTCATTGAGTGTTGGGCAAACTCAGTGCATATATGTTTCAACATATAGCCTATCTCCCTCATTTGAGCCAGTTGAAGTTGGGCTTATGGAGTTTATCATGTCAAAACTTCCTTACCGTTGTAGTATTTTGCCATGACCGTCCGCTCCGCTGCTTGCCCCGCACGTCCTCAGCTGAGCAAACTAGGCATTACGTGCACCGAGTTTGCGGCATAGCAAAATAAGGAGCAAAAAATATCAACGCGCTGTGCCGACTGTACGTAAAATACAGGGTTGAAAAACAGCAATGTCTTTCGTGTCATCACAGTAAGCAGTTGTGAGCTCCAGGTGAAAACCGCAAGTTCCAGATCACCAGTGTGAACGGTGGAGTGGCCTGATGAGAGGGTGAATGGCGGCGTTAAAGTATCGGTCGCTTAAAGGCAAAGTACACGATAAGAATCGTTTTTCTGCTTTTCCGCCTATCTTGAAGACGGTCCCATGCTGATTCCAATGATGCTTTTGGAATCGTACAAGACCTTCTAGGATCGGAGTTATGGTCCTCTAGAAATTGAGGTAGGGAAGCATGGTAGACGAGTTGTCCGAGGCTTGTAACTTCCATCTTTTGCAGCCGATGTCTGCGAGCTGACCTGAGTAAAGAGAGAAGTTGAGAATGAAGGTAAGAAAGGGGCTATCGATTAGAAACCATCGCTCATCTCACAATCTCGAGCATTCCTTTGTTCACATCGGTGGGCGTGGAAAGTGCATCTGGGGTGTGACGAGCTGACGGGTGTCCAACTTTGGGGCCGTAGGGGACCATTCCGAGCTCATTTTTCTTAGTTTTTTCAAAGTTAGGGTTGCGCTAGGCCCCGCAGCTGCCGATCTCCACCAGAAAATCAGACATGCTTTTTATCGTGGACATTGCCTTTAAGGTGTCGATGACGCATTCCAGGGCCGGGCGTTATAACGTTAACGTGTTAACGAGAGTTATGCGGTTTCGCTTCGGAAAATCATTGATTAAAGACAGTGTTCACGATAAATCTCGTTCTCGAGGTCTCGGTGTGAAACACTTAGTTGGCAGGTGCTATAGAGGATAGGGTCGATGAAAGCAACGAAAACTGGCCAGAAATAAATACAAACGGCTCTGAAAGCTCTCCCGGTGCACCTACCTATCCCGGTCTGCCCCCCAATCGGACGAGCTTGTGTCGCCGCACACGTTTCGATGGCAAATTGCCAAGCAACTCAGCCGCAGATAGCATTATCGATTCGCGCAGATTTCAGGATTAGCGCAAACTTGCCGAAATCAGCAGGGCTCATGATTCTCGTCCACGCTCTAAAATTAGAAACCGTTGTTTTGACATATTCTGGACGTTTTTCTTCCCTGTTTCTTCACTATTAGTTACCTCACGACCAAACAATCGCATTTTTGGGTCAAACTCGAGTGCGATATTCATCGTGAACACTGCCTTCAACGCTTAACTAAAAAGGCCTAAAATCACGTTAAGTTGAGTTCGCTAATTACAGTGGAATTAGGGCACTGATTGAACTGTTCCAATAGAAAATTTCAACACTGGGGCCGTGCATGTCTTGCGGCACCGTCAATTTTGCTTGCTGTGAGATATATCGCCGACCCCAATGTTTCCCATTCAATTGTGTATCTATTTTAGTTACAATACCCACCTTTACCTTCGCAAATCAGCTAAAAAACGCGTTTTCGCGTTTTTTTGCCACTTCGTCATAGCTTTGTCAAATTTGGGCCTTTGGGGATAAAAAAGATAACGCTAGAATCGCCTCTTCAAGATCTACAAGACGGTGGTATAATTTAAATGATAGCTTCAACTATACCTTAGTTATAGGTATACTGCTCTTTTCATAACTCGTTTTGACTCGTCGGGATGCTCGGTTTCAACACAACTTGTAGACCTTGATGAGGCGATTCTAGCAATATCTTCATTACACCCGGAAACCCTAATTTGACAGGGTTATGACGAAGGGGCGAAAAAACGCGAAAACGTGTTTATTTTACTGATTTTCGGAGTTTAAAGGCACTGTTCGCGATAAAAATCGCTTTTCTGTTTTTTTGCCTATCTTGAAATCGGTCCCATTCTGATTCCAATGATGCTTCTGGAATCGTACAAGACCTCCTGGGAATGGAGTTATGGTCCCTAGAAAATTGAGCTAGGGAAAATGGTGGACGAGTTGTCCGAGGCTTGTAACTTCCGTCTTGTGCAGCCAATGTATGAGAGCTGACCTGTGTAAAGAGAGAAGTTGAGAATGAAGGGAAGAGCGGGGCCTTTGATCGGAAACCATCGCTCAACTCACGATTTCGAGTGTTCCATTGTTCACGTCGAGGGGCGGGAAGAGGAGGGACTTGCCCACAGCGGCGGGGTTTGCCCACTTTTCTAAGACGTTTTGCGGCTCCTGGGTAGCTTTTCGTCCCGTTTTTTCGACGCTATTCTGCTTCTGAGAGCCACGAGAAGCGTTCGTCATGAGAAACTCAAGGATGAAGTTTATCGCGAACAGTGCCTTTAAGGGTGGGTATTGCATTTCTTCTCAATATCGGAGAATCCGAATTCGTGTTCCAGAAGGGAGGTGTGAAGTCCAATCTACCTCTCTGCGTTCGAGTAAAGTGAGGGAGCTAGGCCTACCTGCTTGCCACGAAGCCGTGCCTACGGCTTCTGGAGCCGTGCGTACTTTCCCAAATCGGTTATACCGTGACCGAAAATCTATCTTCCCATTTACCAAAATGGGTCTGTCAGAAGCCATTCCTGGAAGTCAGTTCGAGATGAAAATACAAGCCATTTAAAACATTCTGAAAGTTGGTGTTATGCATCTGTTGAGGCCGAAAGCTTGAGGAACATGAACCATAATCTACATTCCGATGCTCAATGCTCAGGAAATCAGAGGAAAACTTAAGGAAGTATATGAAGCACAAGTTGTTTTGACGCTTTATTTCCCGGAGAATTTATTCAGATGTTTTTCAGGAATGAGTCAATGCTGCGAAGCGTCGACACAGTGGCGCTGGAACCCTCGAACGCCGTCCCATCATATGCTTCTTTATGAGAGCAAGACATCGGAAGACAAGACTAGCCTGCGCGACGGAGCATCACCAATAGACTCAACAGCAGTGAAAAAGTCGTTCTCCTAGTTGAGTCTGGTGCTCGAAAGAAACTACATAGACGTTGATTCAGCTAAGAAAACGGATTTTTCCAGGGCTCTTGAGTCTAGTGATGATGCTCCGTCTCTCACGCTAGTCTTTTCATCTGACGCCTTCTCTCATCAAGAGCCATTTGGTGGTCGTTCAAGGACTCCGCAGCCAAGATGTCGAAGTTTAGCAGTACGTAACGATACCTGAGTTGCGCTGAATGGATTTCTCCAGAAAATAAAGTCACAAAAATAACTGTGTTCCATGAATTTCCTTTAGTTTTTCTCTGATGTCCTGAGCATTGAGTGTCGGATTCTCGTTTAAGGTGTGTGTCATGATACCATCCAGTACTACTCTTACCTCAAGATGTCTTCTTCGATCTTCCGGCTTTAATAGATATTGAATGCTAGCCTCCAGAATTTTTTTTAAAGTCCTGCATTGTGATATCGAATTGAGAAACGGCTTCTGAAAGACCCATTTTAGAAACCGGGTTGATAGATCTTCGATCGCTGAAAAACACAGAATTCACCAAGTGAATATCGAAAACGACAGAGAAATCGAACGGGTTTAAGAAGAGACAAAAAGTTGCAGATTGCTAATGTTGACAAACTATCTTTCCCACCGTTATTTTTCCCATGCGTTACAATCCTGTGGCGTACTTAATTATATCGGCGCGGCGCTGTGACCGAAATTATCAAACTAAACGATGAAATTGATAGCCTCAAGAGGAGCAAAGGTATTGGAAAAAAAAGCCGGTATCAATACATTTTTGTCTGCTACTGTGTATTCATAATATGAAATGTTTCCACTCTATAACATGAAAATATGCTTTGAATACGACTGTTTCCAATTATTTCGAATCATCTTTCGAAAAATGTGAGCACAACATTTAAAACATTAACAGCGCATAATTGTGAAGGCACCAATACTGAGAACCCAAGTGGTAACGAATCATTGTTTTTCAAACATGCTGGGAGGCAGGCTGCGGGGAAAAACAATAAGAGGCAAAGTTTATATCATTAAGGGCATAGAACACCCAGGAAATTATCTTTTGGTTCTGATGCTGATCTTGGAGAGAGTCATACGTTGATCACAGAGGTATCTCTGAAATCGTCCAAGACCCCTATAAACAGAGTTATGGCTCCTTGAAGATGCCTATGATTTGAGGGTGAAAAATTGTTGGACGAGTTGTTTCAGGCGTGTATTTCTCTTCATTCGCAATCGTTGCGCGAGAGCGAGTCAGGAATAAAAGACAGTCCGGTAATGGACTAAAGAACGAAGACTTGTTGGAAATTCATCCATCCATCTAGCCGCTATCGAGTTTAAAAATCTGGTAGGGGGTGTGGTCCGTGGTGGTGAGCGAAGGAGGTCGGGTCCGTGGTGGTCGCTCATATCTCACTTATTTAGAGGAATCGAGATCTCGTACTTTTCACGTGTCATACAGGGGGGGTCTACTACATAATCGAATAAAAATCACAAAATTCTTATCTGAGGGTGTACTTTGCCTCTGAAATTTAAATAATAGTAGCAATGCATGTCATGAGGCTGGCAAATCTTACTGAATGAATGTGAAATTAAGTGAACATACAAATCTCTCACACTTGTCTGCTTTCTGAGTCAATCTTCGTGGACAAATGTTACAAAAAGGATGACTTTCTGTTTCGAAAGACTGCAGTAACCGAATTTGGATCGACGAACATCGTTATGAAACTGGAACACCTTAATCAGCCAAATCGGAAAATGTCTACTGAATATTGAACGTTTCGATGGCATGTTATAGGTAGATCAAAGAGGTATGACCTGTAAAAGGCAGAAGAGTTTGGATATTCTGGCTGATTTTCTTATGTGACTTTCAAGGTTATTTAGCTGATGAAAGCTTATTAGGGCGGCGTTTCGACCAAATCGTCGTCTTCTAGGTCCGAAATAGCTCGAAACATCTTTACATACTACATACCCGATCGAACGCCTTTTCACCCTCCACCAGTTGCGAAATATTCCACGAGCCCTGAGAAACGTTCGTAAAAATAATTTAACCAATCCGCTAAAGTTCCACGACGCCGAGCTCCATTCGATTGCGAGAATGACTAGAAGCAAATGGGAAACCCCGGCAGAATAGCGCCGAGAGTACCACAGACCACAGAATGTTATAAGTGGCAGAAATTCGTTAGTTACGGCGATACATTCATTTCTGTTAATGAACTTTGGGCCCCAGGCCCTAATGAAGAAGCTCCTAGTCATTCTCGCTATCGAGTGGAGCTCGGCGTCAGTGGACCTTGAGCGGGTTGGTTAACTTGTTGTTATGAGCGTTGCTCGGGACTCGTGGGATATCTGCAACTGACGGTTGTGAAAAGGCGTTCGGATCGGGTATGTAGTATATGAAGGTGTTTCGAGCCATTTCAGGCCTAGAAGACGACGAATTGGTAGAAACGTCGCCCTAATAAAGTTTCATCATCTAAAAAACCTTGAAAGGCACAGAAGAAAATCACCCAGATTAACAATGGCAAGGTTTCAAGAAGAGCGAATGCGGATATTACTTTGAATATTCATTGCCATCGATCATGACTTCAAAGCCGATGATCTCAGGCAAAGATTATACTTCTGCCGCAGAGCGACGAGGGAAAGAGCCAGGTGGTGCGACATGCCGCTCAAGCAATCGCACCAGCCCGTTGCGATTTACCCTGTGTACAATCTGAATGGGTGCGTAAACTTCGAAAAACAAAAACTCATGACCCCAATAAAAGTAGGTTTTTTAGAGAGTATAACTCATGCAGTAAACGAGTTATTTGGAAACATCCTAGCCTCAAGAAACTGTGCTCTCCACACTACAGTTTGAAACCTCTCGCTCCTCTGAATATCACCTTTGAAGGAGTTTTCTCCCGGTGTGGGTTCTGCATCAATGTTCGCGTTTTCTCAATGCTTAGGTGGGGCTCAGCTGTGGGCCCACAGTGGGTTTTGGAGTACAACCCCACCAAGGTAGGAAAGATATCATTCATCTACAGTGACCTATCCTAGTCTATGAAAGGAGTGGAAAGGGACCCTATAATACTTGGGCACAGCGAATATTCGAATAGTTCGAATAATTTGGAATTTCGCCATAATATCGGAGGGTATTCGAACCGTTTCTGTTTCCAGGTATTACTTCTCAGGGGGGGGCGAGGCTTCCTCAGTTCATGAACGGGTAGAAGTATACCCTTTCGTAAAATTGAAACTCTTGGTTGTTCCAAAATTATTCGAATATTCGAATAGTTTCGAATAATTGTTGATTGCAATTTAATGAATGACAAGAAATCTGCTCTGTCATTGATTGTGGAAGCGTTCACCCTAGACCAACTTGAGGAAAAAGGAAAGTTAGAAACATTCTGAATTTGGGATCTAATCCAGACCTCTTGCTGGGACGGGTCTTGTGCGCCCGTCTTCTCGCCGTTTGCCAATCATGGCAGCCTCGGCATACGGTGTGCCGCGCTCGCCGCGGCGACGACGACGCAACATTGATAACGAGCAGGCTGATTGAGTGATCGGCGGAGATCATGCAGGACAACTCACTATTGGCACATACATCTAAACTCCTTTTTGAGCAAAAACATTGGAGTATCTTCGTACTGACCTAAATCATGTAAGGATCATGCAAAGTCTGAAACCTTGGAGTGGGTAATATTCCGCCCCTTGTAGGCAATATTTTAAAAAACAAAAGTTTGAATGAAAGAGCATAATAGTATGGGATCTAAAAGGTAGTCAACATTTAATATGTTTGGGACGCGACATAATCCAATATTCAATTGCTCAATTCAAGTCAGAAATGCTCCCACCCAGGGAATTGAACCCCTTGAAAAAAATCGGGGAATTTCTCACACCCGTGTCAGAAATGCTCCCACCCAGGGGTTTCAAGGGGTTTCAACCCCTTGAAAAAAATCGGGGATTTTCTCACATCCGTGTCAGAAATGCTCCCACCCAGGGGTTTTAACCCCTTGAAAAATCGGAGAGTTTCTCACACCCGTGTCAGAAATGCTCCCACGCAGGGGTTTCAACCCCTTGAAAAAAATCGGAGAATTTCTCACACCCGTGCCAGAAATGCTCTTTAAAATCATCGGGCTATCCTTGTGGAAAATGGGCGGAGGCGCTTCAGACCTAATCGAATGGAGAACATCAAAAGATGGTTAGAACGGATTACATCGTGAATAGGCTCCTAACAACGATAAATATCCATGTCAAGATCATTTCTAACATCGGTATGGATAAACCAAAAGCTTTGGGTCTAGACTGCCCTAAAAAAATAACAAAGCGCCTTAATTTCGATATGTTTGAAGGCATCACAAGGATTCCCTAGTGTTCTTGCTCGAAACGGAGTTTAGATGTGTGTGTCGGTAGTCATTTGCTCTGCATGATCTTCGCCGATCACCCAATCAGCCTGCTCGTTATCGATGTTGCGTCGTCGCCACCGCGGCGAGCGCGGCAAACCGTATGCCTAGGCTGCCATGATTGGCGAACGGCGAGAAGGCGGGCGCACAAGACCCGTCCCAGCAAGAGGTCTGAATTAGAACCTGAATTTGCTGCGAAAAACTCAATTACCTGGTTATTCGAATATTGGAATTGACCAAGTATAGACCCTATGTTTGTCAGAAAATTTCTCATGTCTAGCAGGAATTCTCAGGTCTACAGGTGTCACAACACTGTTTTGTAAATAAGTCTATCCGATCGCGGGAAATCGAGAGTTGGCCCGAGAAGTGTTAACAACCTTGATCTGCTTCGACGGCCTGTTCAAATGTAGTGTGCGGAAACTCAACGGGATCATCGCATTGCGGTGTAGGATTTTTTAAAACAATCTTCTCAGTGAATTGAGCTGCCAAACCGTATCACAAAGTTCATACTTTGATTTGTAGTCTCCGCTCTGCCCCTTTTGGTGGTCCGCATCTTCGCTTCAAGCCTTCTCGAGAAACTTCTCTCGATCATTTTGAAAAATATGGGTCACTCAAGTCGCAAAAGCCATACATATACCTAAGTTGCGAACGCCGATTTTGAGAAGCCTTGTGAGTTACCGTGCCTACAACTGTGGCAACAAGAAGTATGAGAGTACCTCATCACTGAATAAGCTGTTCTGTGAATTACCACACAAGTGTACACGCACATTAAGCACATTATATACTTACATATACTACATAATTAAACATTACCTCTCCGTTGAAAAACTTCTTTATTACAGCGAAAGAAGAATATTCACTTTCTGTTGCTTTTTGCTATTAGTGATGAATCGCGCTCACTAGTTTGAATAAATACTGGATTCGGTCCCGATCTGGTAAACGCTTCAAACAAAAGAGAAGTCCTGACAATGTAATCCGTTTTGGCTCAATCAAATTTTTATGGGTGGAAAATGTTTTGGCGACGACGGCCTTATTTTTCATTTTTGAAAAAAGTACGAAGAATCCTGAATGAGTAATTTCTACATACAGTGTGTATTAAAACTATAGAGACTTTATTTTTCAAAGATACTGAAGCTCACAGTTCGTTGTGAGATGAGCCCAGTACAATAACGAAGCATCCGCCTCCCACAAAATCAAACATACATACATAATCATAACTTACATACCTCTTAGTGCTTAGCTACGAGTTTTCCGTTTTCCCTTGTATCAAAACTATAGAGGCACCATTGAGATAGCCGCGATTCTTTACGATTTATCCAATCTCAGCCCTCCATTCTGCACTGAAGTATGTCATGCTTCTACATGCTACTATTCTACGTGGTTTAATGCTCACTACAGCAGAAGGTGGACACTCCAACACAGGAGATTGTGCACAACCGAGTTGTTCCTCCACAAATATTGAAACATATCTAGGTGTTTCCGTGTGCATACAAGAAGGAACATTAAGGTGGAATGCCAAAAAAGAGAATTCTGGGGCAGAAGAGGATGATTGGTGGTTGATTGTCGAACAACACCAACAGCTTCGCGGAGGTCCAAAACGTTCTCCAGCCAAATTGCTCCATGACGCCCATCTCGAGGGATGTTAAACATAACGAAAACATTTCCACAGACTTCAGGAGAGCTTACCGCTTCAATCCGAGGGTGCATAAGGACGATCCGAACGCAGCTTACAAGGAGTAACGAAGCTGCACAATTGGTGAAGATGAGCATCTTAAACCTGCTCTCGCTCTGGTAATAACCCAGCAAACTTTTCACATAACAAAGACAGAAGACGTCTACTATCTTCTTTCGTCTGCCGGAAGAGACAATGTTTTTTGTTGACAAAAGGAAAACTCTGCTAAGAACTAAGAGGTAAGTTGTTATTATGTTTGACTTTGTGGGAGGATGCTTCGTTATTGCACTGGGCTCATCTCACAACCAACTGTGAAATTCAGTATCTTTGAAAAACAGGGCGCCTTTAAAGTTTTGATACGTAGTGTATTAGGCTTGCTCCTCCGGAAATGTCTTCTTTGAACTTGCAATAGAGAGGATCCCCAATAATTTTTTCTCCTTCAGCTGGCCCTTCTGCTGAATGGACAACAACGTATCGGTTCACGTATTGACGACCTGAAGAAGGAGCAGCAGTTAAACAAGCAGGAACTTGAAGATGGTCTCAGAAATCTGATAGACGAAATGAAGACTGAAATGGCTGAAAAATCACTCGAACAATCGGCAGAGCTGGAAAAGCTAAAACTAAAGGTGTGGTTCTCATCGACTCGCGATACAGAGCTCTCCAGAAACCAAAATATTCCTTACGGTTCGATTTGTTTGCAATTTACGTTTGCATCAGTGTACTCTGCACTCAAATGACGAATGTATAGTTCGAAAAACCTCTGGAATATTCATAACCATATGGGGCGATTGACCTAATGCTTGTACAAGCGACATTTTTCCAAAGAAGTTGCCGCGATGTTGCAAACACTACCGCTCACGCACGATAGCGCATTGCGGGATCGACGCGGCAGGCGTCGTTTATACTCCCGCCACCAAGCGGCGCGGCACAGTGCATTTCTGTAGTTTTGATCACGCGGGAAGGCACGATCGATTTTATAGGATCGAACTTCACAGCGACGCTTGGCGGCGAAAGTATTAACGACCCCTCAAGCAACGGTGTTAAGCCGGGCCCCTGCCTTCCGGAACTCGCCACGACGACAGCGCTTATTGGCCTTATCGACTTTCGACCATTTTATATGACAAACACTATAGGGCCTTTCAGAATGGCGTCGCTGCGAAATTCGCGGCGTCGCTCCTCAGAGCAAGAGAAAGTGGCGTGGCCGCGATTTGTTGCCGCATCATACTTCTGTCTCTGCGTTTCTTATTCCTTAGTTCGATTGGGGCGCATAAACTGATATTGGCGTGCCCAGTCATCAAATCGTTATTGAAAAATGTCATTGCTGTGGAAATCTTTTCAGTTGAAGGTGATTCTGACGGCGCTGATGTTTGCTGGTATATTGATCCAAGTCGCCGTTTTTATTGATCATTTTCAGCGTTGTACTGGACCTACAGCACTTCGTCGCTACGTTTTTTTAGGCTTCACATCGATGCTCCGTTTTATGCCGATTTTTTTTATCGATTTCAGGCTCCCAGCTACAAGAGGAAACAAATAAAGCTGGCTTTTTCCAAATAGAAGGATGCCAGCACACAAACAAATATGCCAAAAGTTGAAAATGTTTCTTCAAAAATGACGTTTAAAAACATTTGACATGAAGTCGAGTGAGAAATCGAAAAAACGGTGCACCTATGTAAAGTTTAAAAAGCATAGCGAGAAAACGCTGTCGGCCCACTGCTGCGCGCAGAATAGTCATTTATACGAGCAACACTGAATGATATACCAGCAAACATGATCAGAACCGTCGGGATCACCTTACCTGAAAAGATTTTCATATAAATGAACATAACGACAACAAAAAAATTATAAAATGCCATGATGAAATAAATCGTGGATGGTATAGTGAAATAATCAGTGAATAGGCAATTCAATTGTTTTTACAGAGGTTTGAAGGGCAGATGGTTAGAAAGGAACACTAAAAATACGAAGGAACAACGGCGATACGGCGGCGACAGCGACAAAAATGGTCGAAACCGTTTCCATCGCGCGGCGTCGCTACCAGCTCGCGGCGAGGCTCGCTCTTCTTGTGCACTCTAAAAGCGCGGCGCTCGCTCCCATCGTGCGGCACGGTTTGCGCTGCGTAGCACCCCCCCCCCATCACTGACCACGTCTCGCGACAGCGAGTTTTGCAGCGAAGCCACTCTGAAAGGCCCTTATGTCGCGTTGCAGGAATTATGCACTAGACGTTTCGGTTGCAAATTGGAATGCACCCTTGTGAAGTCGTACAGACCGCTCGGTGCCGTGCGGCGTCGTGCTAGTTCCTCCAGAGCTGTTTAAGTTCTGAGGGATCTCTCAAGAGCTCTCCATCTTAATAGACGACCTGATTCCGGCGTCGATCGTGCCGACACATTGCAGCTAATTACGATGTTCGGGAAAAAAGATGCGCTCGCTCCTACCATACTTCAAGGTGCAGAGCTCTTCGCGAGTGCTCTAGACCTTACAAGAAGTTTTGATTGTGTATATGTTGTTAAGAAGATTTCAAAAACGTATGTTTTTTTTTCAGCAAAATCACCTTTACGACGACTTCAATGTTCTTAACATTCGACTGAATGAGATGGAGCTCCTCGTGTCAAAGCTGCTGCAGCAGACAGAACCGCCAGAGATTCTTCTGCGAGTGCCAGAGATTAAGAAACCGGCAACTATAGAAGAGATCGATTCAGATGAAGAGTCAGTACACAGCGCTCTATCTGTTTCATCTGGGTCAGGAGCTGAAGGAACGAGTGGGCCAGTCAGGAAGACTCGGAAGCCGTCGCAAGCATTCGTGTTCACCCAGCGTCCAGGAGGCCCTGCCAAAAAAGACACCAAGGATGATCTCGACGAAGTCATTCATTTTTGATTGAATCTTTGATTACTGTCGAAGTAATGTAGCATTACTGTTGATGTTTTTTTCATCACTGTGTAGGAATTCTTAGTTTCTATTTCACAATACTCCAAAGTAATATACAATCGTGTTCGAGGGTGACTGCGTAGCTGCGGACAGCGCGAGCGGTCGAAATGTGGCGCGCACTGAGTAATGTCTCAAGGAAAAAGTGTGGCGCCCAACTGAGTATTTCTGCCTCTCCCTTGAAAAGTAGACTATGTATGCCGCGACGCGACCGCTCGCTCTTGCAGCAGCTAGACGATCATTTTTCGGAACGACTGCTCATATGTTTAGCCTTCGCGGCTTCCTCTCGGCAATTACCGACGGTTTTTTTAGAATTCGCTATGAATCCGCCTGGTGTTATGAAGTATTGAATAAACCATTTCGTCGCGTAGAAATGCTCCGAAAGCTGATGAAGTGTATAATCACGAATCATACATTTTTCTTTGGAGAGCACTTTTTTATAATCCGCATGTAAAAGCTGGCGAAAACGGTCGACATTTAACGGACCCCTGTGATCCGTGGTCTTATTGATGATATCAATTAATGGATTGCGGAGGTGAGTTTATTTTGTACAGCCTCATTTTTTGTGTGTGTAGGTACAAGTGATTTCATCTTCTTTTGATTTTTTTATTTTTTTGCCATGGATTTTTCATTTATCCTAGAGTTTTGTAGCGTAAGGATATAAGCTTTGCCACTGGTTAACGGAACCTATCACGATCTAGCCATTCGAACGATCTGCATACTCACACAATCGCCGCATTCAATGCGTGTCTAATATGGATTCAACTCGAATACAAAGCGGTTTCGAGCACAGTGAGGGGACGTGCTGCTAGGAGAGCACATGCTCCTATCGTGTGTCAAATTACAGCATGTGCCCCATCGAATAAGACGTTAAATGCGTGCGTGATACACATTCAACTCGATGACGAAACGATTTTTCAAAAAGGCGAAAGCATACGACGCACTCTTGAGGAGGGACTGCAATGCCGATAGCGTCGTCGGTTTAACTGCTCAAGTTTGGGGTGCTTGGCAGCCGCTGGAGACCTCGTCCAACCGCTGGCAGCCCCAGATGGTGCTCAGCGAGTTGGCCGCGTCGCGTGTGGGTGTTTCGGGCGCGTCGCGTGACGGTGTGCTGCTACGATAGCGCTGGGCTATCCTACAGCACGTGCCCCTGCTATAAACTTTTGCAGCACGTGCTCCTGCAGTGAAATTTTGCAGCACGTGCTGCTGTCTGGAGCACGTGCACCTGCGAAAAAGCCTTTTGATGGGTGTGGTCACTCGAGTTGAGTGCATATTCGACACGCATTGGATGCGACGGTTTTCTGAGTACGTGGTAAAGATGATACTGCGTTTTGCCATCTCTCGGAAGCAGACGAATTTTTCATACACATCTAGAACTATGTACGTAGTCCACACTAGAAACATACACTCCCATCAAATATTGTATACTAGGGTTTTAGGCCCGAAGAATTCAGTGGTGTCTAATTATTATTTCTCCGACAAATTTGAAGGCAGTGGTCAAGGTGAAAAACCGTGTTCTAGTTTCCGATGTTTTTGAGTAGGTAAGTCCAGTAAATAGAAGTTGAAAGGCAGAAGTCCTCACAGAATACTCACATACCGGAGATAAACTGATCAAAGAATTCTCTGGAAAACTCAGTTATGCCTGCTGCTGTGTTTCGGGAGACTGCAAACAACTCGTCAAACCCGACGTCAGAAACCGCTTGTCCCTTTTTATAATAATTATAATTCATTACGACCATAGAAGACAGTCGTGAGAAAAAAACAGAACCAAAAAAACAACGCGATTACACATTAAATCAAGCAACAACACTTAATCCAACAAAACTTTCCTAGCAAACCTCATGAGTGATCCAAAATTGATGAGAGAAGGAATGATAGAACTTGTTAATGCTACATATTTCGAACCAGTCCTGACAGTGAAAGAATGAGCTCTCATCTCGTATTGGATTTCGGTCTCGGATACAATATTTTAAACTGAATTCCTCTTGTTCTTGAGGGTACGAGCTTATAGAACTTCGTAGTATTGATTTTGATTTTCCAGACCACATTTTAAAAACAAAACAAACATCCGTTACCGCCCTTCGTAAAGACAGAGAACTCAAACCAAGAAATCTGTTCCTGATTTTAGACTCTGGTACGCCGGGGTAAAAAAAGCCATTGTACCACAAAATTAGCTTCCTAGTATAATTATTCTGCACTCTTTCGATCATCAGTTTATCCTTTTTCTTGTGAGGGGGAAATACTGCTGTGCCACTTTCTACTATTGGCCTAACATAGGTTTTGTATACCCTGAGTAGCACTTCCTTATTCTTGGTAGAAAGTCCTTCGAATATCTGGCACTTTTTCGTGATCCCCTTTCTACATATTTGTCTATAGTGATCCGTAAAGTCCAATTTCCTATCATAGCTAAAGCCTGACCTTACTCACCTCCTCAATTGGAATCCCGTTCAACGTTTAATCAGAAGAGATACTCGATTTTCCAATCCTCATAAATTGAGTCTTTCTGGACCTAAGGGTAGTTGCCACGTAATGGACCAATCGTGAACGAAACAGATACTTTGTTGAATTCTTGGCCGATTTTTATCGCTGACTTCGCAATAGATCTTGAGATCATCAGCAAACTGCTTACATACCACTGGAGAATTTTCGAAAATGGTCGGAAGAGCGGCTGTGTAGAGATTAAAAACTAACGGAGAAAGTACACCTCCTTGAGGAACACTACTCGTAACTGACCTAACAGTAGACAGCTCATTATTCACCTTCACCTGGGACGTTCTGTTCGAAAGATAGTCGATCAACCAACTTTGCAAAAGTGAATGAAGACCAATTTCGCTAATCTTGTTTAGTTTCCGTTTTCAATTTAGTCTGAAGCATGAACCAGGCGGCTGGCCGTGCGGGGTTGGCGGCCTCACTGAAGAATGGTGCTTCGAATCGCGCGGTGTGATCTACCGTCGCAGCCCCGTCCATTCATCAGTCTAAAGTTATTGCGTCATCTCTATATGAGTTTCTGATGAATCACCCTATGACATGCTTTCGAAAAATCGAAGTAGATGACATCGCAACTTTTCTGCTCATCTAGTAACTCTGTCCAGTAATTTAAGCACTCTATTAAGTTTGTCTCTACTGATAAACCCCGCCATGAAAACATGTTGTGCACTAGGAATGATGTAGTTTACTTCAAAATGCTCGATTATGATTTTCTTCATCATTTTCTCAAAAACTGTGCAAAAGAATGACGTCACGCTGACAGGTCTATAATTATTTGAGTCTTTTGCTGGTTCCTTTTTCAGGAGAGGTGTGACGTAAGAATGCTTCCATCTTGCAGGAACTTGGGAACGCATCAATGACTGGCTACAGATATAAGTACTCAGAAAACCACCACATTGAATGCGTGTCGAATATGCATTCAACTCGAGTGACCACACCCATCGAAGGGCTTTTTCGCAGGCGCACGTGCTCCAGACAGCAGCACGTGCTGCAAAATTTCACCGCAGGAGCACGTGCAGCGAAAGTTTATAGCAGGAGCACGTGCTGCAGGATAGCCCAGCGTTATCGTAGCAGCACACCGTCATGCGACGCGGCCAGAACACCCACAAGCGACGCGGTCAACTCGCTGAGCACCATCTAGAGCTGCCAGCGGTTGGACGAGGTCTCCAGCGGCTGGGTGAGCCAAGTACCGCAAACTTGGGTAATTAAACCGGCGACGCTATCGCCATCTCAGTACCGACTCAAGAGTGCGTCGTATGCTTTGCTTTTTCGAAAAATCGCTTTGTCATCGAGCTGAATGTGTCTAATTCACGCATTTAACGTCTTATTTGATGGGGCACGTGCTGTGATTTGGAACACAATAGGAGCACGTGTTTTTCTAACAGCACGTCCACTTACTGTGCTCGAAACCGCTTTGTCTTCGAGTTTAATGCATATTAAACACGCATTGAATGCTGCGATTGTGTGAGTAAATGGCTTAGCGAATACATGAGCAACATTTCGTAGGAAAATCAAGGGAATGTGGTCAGAAGTTACTGCATAAGAAGCTTTCCAGTGGTGAATGACATTGAAAACATCCTTCTCATTGAACCAGGGACACGAAATCATAAGATTTTCCACATGAACTTCGAAAGCAGGTAGCCTTCCTTCATCGCAGGGGTAAACTGACTAAAATTTGTCTGCGAGTAGATTTGCCTTGTCAAGGTTAGTCAGAGCTCTCCGATCTCCTTTCTTGAGACCACCAACGAAAGTTTTACATTTAAGCTTGCTAGTCACAAGCCGATAGAAATTTTGTTTTTGGCCTGAATCAATAACATAATTTTATAAGTTACTATTATACTTCTCCAGCTTTTTAGTGAAACGTTCCGAAAAATCTTTAAAGGACTTCCAGTCTGAGGGAGAGTTAGACTTGTAGTGTGCTTATCTGGGCCAAAATTCCGGTCCGCAATTGCGTCTCGACACGCTTTGCGGTCGCACGCTCCTGAGTCAGAAGAGCTTCCAGCGCTACAACCGCCGATCTGCTGACTCTAGGTGGGTTTTGGAAACTGGAAGTTAAGAAAATTTGGAGGAAATTGTTTAAAAAGTCACATCGAGTCGGCTTTGGCGCTGGAAACCCGACTGACTCGAGCGCGTGCGGCCGCAAAGCGTGTCGAGACGCAATTGCGGACCGGACTTTGGCCCAGATAAGCACAGTATGCGGTGCGAAACAGGCAGGAGCGATGATCAAATATATTCTGCAGGTATCCAGGCAAGAAAGACCGTGTGGCCACCACCTTGCCCCCAGGAATAAATAAGTCAATAACGTGACTCCAAGAACATCTCGGATTCACTGTCTACTGAATTGTTCATCTCAAGGTAGTCTGTCCACAAGAGTGTACTCAAATAATTACAAATCTCGACATAATTACCCTTGGAGTAAAGCCTCTTATACGTCAATGGCGGTTCATCAAACAGTATCATAACTTTGACTGATATGCTGGTATGATCACTGCTCCCTACCGGAGGCTATATCTGCAGGTCCAATACCAAATTGTGGTCAACTCCTAAGGCGAGATTGAGCAAATTAGCTCCTCTAGTGGGACTTTTACAAATTGGATGAAACCATGACAGTGCACAAAATCTAGAAAGGTCGAATGCGAAGACCTGACGTTGTCCCAATCTATATCGGGCATTTTGAAATCACCGGTAGTGAGACCTCCCTTATCACAAGCCGAGAGATCACCCAGAGCTTTGATAAGCTGTTCATTAGCAAAGGAAGTGCAGCATGGAGCTCGATAAACAGCTAAAATTCTTAATGAGAACGTGCCACTGGAAACATCAACAGCAAGAATTTCGTGTCCTTTTCCGACACTTTCAGAAAAAAATTTCGTCATACGAGAGCTCTTTTTTCAGCAGGATTGCCACACCTCCTCCCTCTTTTTTGAACCTATCACACCGAATTGTGACATACAGGCTATAAAACGGCGAAATTCACATGGTTCCTACGCGTGCTGGTGTGGTGCGGAGGTTGGAAACAGTGAGAGAGCGGAGGGCAGACGGAGGCCCAGGCGTCGCGCGCGTCGCTCGCGCCTCGAGTGATGTGAATTACGCCGTTTTATAGAGAGTAATCAGAACTAAGAATGCCGAGTAAGGAAGCGATGAAATGCGTTTGATTCAGCCAAATCCCAGTAAAAATATGAATACCATAATTTTTTCCCACCATATGCTCAATATATACTGCCTTTATTCGAGAGTGCACAATCCCCCTTTTCACCCGCACTGGCTTCTACAGTAGTGCACAGCGGCGGCGCGGTCTGTGGTGGCCCTCTCTCATCCAATCTCTCCCACCCGATGTGGCAGGCATCAACCTTCGTATGACCACCGTCCGATCGTCCGCATGATCGGCGATCATGTTCAGAAAAGGTGAGTTTAATCGAAAATTTTCACCGTCCTCAGTTGTATTAGCAATAATTTGAATGGCATCGTAATGGGTAATGTATAGATAGACCATCGATTCGAAACACACAAATAATGTTCAGAAAGAACGACTTTTTTGTTGAAAATACAGGAACAAAGGTTTTCTCGGTTTCTTGGTAGCGTGAAGGATTGTTTGAAGCTTCGAGTACACCCTAGTCTTTAGCCAATACGATGGCATTCAAATCAACCCCTAAACAACTGAAAGCGGTGAAAATTTTGGAAAAAAAACTCGCGGGCTCCAAACATGATCGCCGGTCATGCGGACGATCGGACGGTGGTCATACGAAAGTCGATGCCTGCCACATGGATTGGGAGAGATTGTATGAGAGAGGGCCACGACATACCGCGCCGCCGTGGTGCAGTACTGTAGCAGCGGGTGCAGGTGGAAAGGGGGAGCTTGTGCACTCCCGAATAAAGGCAGTATACTCGGCATTCTTCAGAATTGACCTAACATTTGAATAGAAGCAAGAAATGAATGAGCCAATACACCGAGTTCTTACAAGTTTAAATGACTACTTCAAGGTTGCGATGACGAAGCAACATTGACACTCGGCGTAACGGTTGCGGTTTGCTCCCAATTTTGTGAGGTTAAAACCACATCCGCGAAACCCGTGACCCTGCTACCTCCGACCGCTCTTTGCTGCTTTCTTAGCTCTAACTCGCTTTTGCTGAGTGATTCCCTTAGGAATACACCCTTAACCGAGTAAGACCGAAGACTGCTAGCTCGTCGCAACGCTGATTTCTGAAAAAAAAACGAGGAAGGCATCACAACCTTGAGCAAACGGTTTCCGCCCGAAATGAGCTTACCTAGCCTAAACACCGAGACAGGAAATGCACCAACATTTAAAAATGAGAGAATTTCCATCACAGAATCAAAATCATCATTCAAACGTTCCAACAAATCAGGAGAATGAGACTCGGGAATACCACTCAAAACAAAAGATGGAAGGCGCTCACACTCGTGAAATTGATCAGCATCATGAGAAGGAGGATGATTACTAAGATAAAAATCATTCTTCACAGCGATTTGCTTGGAATTCGTCAGCTGATTCTATAAGTCAACAATTTTCTCATGTAAAAACGAATTCTCTTGCCGTAATTGCGGAATACACGCATTTTCTGCACGCAGTTTTTGTTTCCGTCCATAACCGCACCAATTTGATTCGTAATTTCCGCAATCACATTCTTCAAGCACTGAGGAACCTTCTTCGCATTGATCAACATATCAACGCCATTCTTCAACTTGTCCGCCGGCTGGCGATCCTCATCCGTACCTTCAATTAGAGAGGCAACAGCACCGGTGTCCATGATTATCGATTGACAAAAGCAAAAGACAGCGACGACGATATTTTTATTGCGAAAGGTTTTAACAACCCAGCACGTGCAGTAGCTCCTCTTACTTTTCAAGGAATTTTCAGTCCAGGAAACAGAAAGCAAAGCAATTGAAGTAAGAATTCTAAAGCGCGGATCCATTTCACTGACGTCAGGTTCAATGCGCTGTCTGCATTCTCCAGAACCCGCAAACAGGCACAGGGAAGCTTTGCAGGAGTTTCTTTAAATATTTTTTCCCGGTACTTGAGTGTTATGCGGGGAATTTTCCCTCATAACCCTTCTTTTGTGGATTTAGCTACTCAAAAACATCTAAAACAAAAATACGATTTTTATCGTCAGCGCTACCTTTAAAGGCATCGCTCGCGCTGGAAACTCGCTTTTTTTCAGGCTCGATTTCGTGAATGAGCTCGATAGACCACACTGGTAATTTTCGGCGCGTCAGAAACGTCGTTTCATAAGGCCCTAGTTATACATCGGCGATTCGGAGCCGCTGGTTTTTGCGGTTCGTCTGCGATTGGTCAGATTTCGAAATTGACCAATAGCAGACATGCCGCGGAAGCCAGCGGCGGCGAATCGCTGGTGTATAACTAGGGCCTAAGGTTGGAAGGCGTTAAAGATAAGGATCCGCCACCAGGTCTCACTAGTCATCTACTCAGACAGTAGCAGGCCCGGTGCGCAACCGATCCCGCCCCTCCCCGCCCACTGCGACCGAAACGCAGAGCAGTTGATATTTGAACTTGCGGTTTGTTTCGGTTGTGATTGCACCGTGCTGTGCGTTCAGGTTGCTCTCCAGGCCACATGCGTTGACTGACGCGCGCATTTCGAAATAGGATGAATCAAGTGAAACAAGGAAGAGCATCTGGGCTTCCTGCGATTTTTGAGCGGGATTCTCACTGTTTCTCTTGTAGGGCTTGTAATCGATTTCCTCTGTTCCATTTGCGCTCAATATTCGACCATCGTAGAACTCACTATCTTCTTCATATTTGTGCAATATTTAGACTGTATTCAAAAATAAACGTTAACATGACTTTCCGAACGCAGTTTGCAAATATTCATGGAGGGAATATTTCGGATTCATGTAATCGTTTCGAAAAAAATGAGAAAAACGATATTTAAATTTATTTCAATGTATATTTAAATTTATATCTAAATTTTAATGTTTGGAATAAATATGTGCCATGCATACTTTACATTGTTAGCTTTGAATCGTTAAACGAGATCATTAGAAGGACTCTGAGAAAGGGCGGTTGTTATGAATACCTAATAATTTCAGGGAAATATACCTAATATGTAGTTGGAGAAAATCAGGTGAAATCAGAAGAATATTGGGTGAAGTTGTCAGGGAAGTTGCGACGGATTCGAAATTTTAAGCAGGGGAAAGTGTATTAAGCTGAAAGGTATTTCATAGTCAGCACTAGCTTAGAAAAAGGATAAATAAGGGTCACATAAATCCAAGGAAATTCAGTAGGGGGGGGGAATTTGGCGAATGTGTGGAAATCGTTGGATTCTTCCTTGAAAAATCGATTAGCTTGAATGGGTGCGATAATCGATCAGCGAAGCATCTGAACCACGTCGATGTATCGATTTTTGCAACTGTGTTGCTAAATCGGTTCATAGAAAGCGCCCGGGGCGCAACCATGTACGCTGTATGATGTACTGTGACGTCATCAGCCGACAGCTGCGCTCAGGGCGCTGCGTGAATCAATCTCGTCGGTAGCACCCGGAGCGCAACGCATACGGCCTGGATCGCAACATATGTGGGCCGGAAATTGCCAAATTTGTGACCCTGAGCGCAACATGGACGCGGCTTCGGGTGCATTCGGGGTGGGCTCAAGGCCTGCTATCGTCTGAGAACGTCGGCATGGATCGTGAAGAGACTTCGCGTTCACTGTTGAAAGTAGCCGCAAGCTCGGTAACGCATGCTATAAGATAGGTGCACCGAGTTTGCGCCAACCTTCAACAGTGAATGCGAAGTCTCTTCACGATCTTTGCCGATCACCCCGTTTTTTTTTATAGTGTCGATGCGATCGCCACAAACCATGACGAAAAGTTACGGCACAAACTCAACATGTATAAAAACGTTGAAAATGACAGTGGCGAGGTCTCCAAATGCAAAAAAGTTCAAAAACGATGTTGGCGAGAAATTTGAATTCAAATTTACAGTTAGTTCAGATTGGCCTCTTTTAATAAATGAAGGATTTTCATGAGCCCTTTCAACGATATTGTTCACTAGAGAGTCCAAGCTACACAAAAACATTGAAAGATAGTATACGGCTCTCTGTGCGGCGGCACCGAGTTCGCGCAAACCCTCAACAGGAAACGCAAAGTACAATACCCGCGCTAAGTTTTGTAAAAACGGGGAGCATCTGGCAAACTTGGCAAAAAAGCGTCCGATGCATATAACTTTTTGAATGAAGACTTTCTTGAACTCTGAAAACGCTATCATATTCACAGATCAAATTGCTACCTAATTATGTGACTTGTTAGCCGAAGTTCCCCAAACCGCTTCGTTTATAAAGGGAATAGTTTTTGCAATCGTTTTTCAAAAACTCCGCGCGCGGCGAAACTTTGAGCAGTATTTGTACTAGTAATGTATGACCAATCTGTATGATTTCTTCATAAATTAGGTGCAGGTGAGAGAATCTCAAGGTTTCTGTTGATTGAATTTTCGAAATCCCTCATCTAAGAGTCCAGGGTTTTGCAACAAAACTCCGACTTTTCAGGTAGTTCTCAAGCGTGTTTAATAAAGGATTTCAAAAGCTCAACCAACACTAACCTTGAGATTCTCACACCTGCACCTAAATTATGAAGGGAGCATACAGATTGCTCTTCCATTACTTGTACAAATACTGCTCAAAGTTTCGCCGCATTCGCCGCGCGCGACGTTTCTGCAAAACGATTGCAAAAAATATTTCCTTGAAAAAAAAGCGATTCTGGGGCACTTTGGCACACAAGTCACATAATTAGGTAGGAATTTGATCTGTGAATATGATGGCGTTTTCAGAATTTGAAAAAGTCTTCATTCACAAAAGTTACATGCATCGGACCCTTTTTTGCCAAGTTTGCCAGATGCTCCCCGTTTTTACAAGACTTAGCGCGGGTATTGTACGACTACATAGGTTCTATGCCGACTGTAAGTCTTCTCAGCCCTCACGTCTTTTTCATACTTTGGCCGTAGCGGCAAAAGTTGCTTTCTGAGCTATAGTGAAACCAATGCTTTGGAATACTGAGAAACAGGATACAAGTTGACAACTGCCTCTTTGGACAAGAGAATGCCGGCGAGATGCCCAGACCGGCAATGATTCCCCGAATGAAATTGTTAGAGGCCGAATAGACTCCCGCCGCTGAAGGGCGCGGCAGCTTGCAATGCAGGGGAATCAACCGTGCGGCGCCGAATGATCGATACCCCTCCATTGCATGCTGCCGCGCCTTTCAGCGGCGGGAGTCTATTCCGCCCCTTACGCGGCAAACGCCACTCTGGCGGCAATAATGAACGAGACTAATTGCGATCGCGGCATTTTTTTTTTATCATGTACTATGAAAGAGTTTCTATGGGGATCAATTGTCGACACGGACATTTTGGTGGCATTCTCATGTGCATAGAAGTTAGTTTCCAACTTCTATCCAATTGTTTTGCCATCCAATAGCTTTTTACTCTAGAACGCTGATTCCGTCGTAGCTTAATGGCAGCAGACACGCTCAAAAAAGCTGTTGAGGTAACTACGCTACTTGGGTCGTATGACCCCTAGTAGAACGCTCACGCCGATTGAAGCGTCAAAAACGAGTGAAAACTACTGAATTTGAGTCGAAAATTTTCGTCTGCCACGCCCACGAGCTTTCAACCTCGCCATTTGATTATACGAATACGGTCACTTCGGCTGGTGTTTGAAGCTTCCAACGAGGTGCGAGTTCTAGTACAGGCTGTGAGAGTTTATCGGCTTTGCTATCCCAACCGTTTTACCGTTTATATTAGCTATTTCAACCGATCGGGCATAACTCGTCCAATTTTATCCTTTAACAAAAACAGCTGTTAATCCTGTATTTGCATACAGTTTTCGTCGGTTTTTTCGATAGTTTCCCATGCTATTAGCTTCAAACCTTCGATTTATGACATAAAATCGAAACCTTTTTTGAGCATGTCTGTTGCCTTTAAGAAGCGGAATTTGCAGCGGCTAAAATATCGGAAGGGCATTGGAGCGTAGTTCACAATAAACTCGATTCTTTTCATTTTTTGTGCATGCAGACCTTATCGCTGTGAGGTTCATCAAATTCAATGATTCAAAAGCTTCCTTCAGGATCGGAACGGTGCACATTTACTATTGCCAATTGCTTCTCACAGTTCCGAAGCAATGTGGCCCATTCGGAGTCGAAAGACGATCAAGCGGCGCGGTATGCTGCGCCGCCTTGCTATTTTGCCGCGTCGCTGCACGGTCAGAGTGTAAACAAGACGGCGCAGCATACCGCGCACCAGATTTGGTTTTGAGTTGGCCACGCGCGGAGAAAACCTACATAGGCAGCAGTGACTGTTTATCCACACGTGTTCCATCACACTGTTTTGCCAGTAGAGGTGTTCTACGAGTTTTATCATGTATCAACGTACCAACTTCATGCGTATTCAGCTTGATAAACGATATGGATAAACGGTCGCTGCTGCCTGTTTAGGAGGCCCCCCACGCGCGCGACCCCTTGTTCGAAATCTCCGGTAAGAGCGTTGGTAGAAATTGGCTCTAAATCGCATTAAAAAGAGCGCAAAAAGATGATATTCACACCTAAAAATGGTTTTGGAATGGTTAATTGGTTTCTGAGAAAAGAGTGAAAACCCGCTCGTTTTTATTGTTAATCTCCTTTTTTCAAGCGGCATTCACGATCTTACGGGTACACTTCAAATTGAGGTAGGAAGCTCATTGTGCAACAGGAGGCTGGAAATGAATGCAGGTCGCTCCTATTCCGTTTTCAACTTTAACTTTGAAGGCTACCTCAAAATCGTGAGGTTGCATACTAAATTAGCCGTGGAGCACGACAACAGCTTGGGCATTCTACGGCTGTGGTGACTAGGGTGTGTGGGTGAATTTGCAGATAATTGGCACAGGTCGTCGAAGGTAAGTGCTAAACTAGTCAGAATTCGTACTCATGACACGTCATCGATTGATAATCAATATTATGGATTGCCGCTCTTTTTACACCACTGCGGTGAAGAGTGGTGATTGCTGATTGGTTTGGTTTCCTTTGTTGGGGAGTTTCACTCGTCGGTCAATGTCTATTAACACCAATCAATAATATCGATTTTTCGCCTGTTGCACAAACTGCCGCAATGAGTGTTGATTGTTGATGACTCTGAGTCCCTTGTTTGGGAAATTCTTCTCATCATGCAAAATCGAATCTTAATGATCAATAATATCGATTTTTCACATGTTGCACAGAGTGCAGCAATGAGTGGTATTTTTATGGTAGTGGGTGATAAGCAGGGCTGTGCGGAGCTGTTCCGTTTCCGATTCCGTTTCCGTATTTCCGCGTTTTTTGGGCTGTTCCGTTCCGCTTCCGTTTCCGAGTTTTTAGGCCCGGAAACGGAATAAAATAGTGCCACACGATCTACGGTAGTGGGTGTAGGCAAGGATTTTTGAGGGTTTCATGATACTCTGAAATTCACAACTGATCTCTTGTGTTCAAGCGAATATCTAAGCTTAGCTAGGATCCTTCACGGAGTTTAAGGTCCTGAAATTTCGACTCCATGAAATATCAAAATGAAATGGTTGTGGCAGGAGTCCAAACGCCTTTTGAAGATTCTTCTCAAAAATATAAACGTTTTTCTCTGAAAATGAATGATTTCCTGAAGCTTTCTCTCTTCATTCCACTTCTTCGTTTGTATACCGCTACAACAGCAATGAAAATCGAAATAGTTTTTTTTGCACGTACAGCCGGTCTTGCAAAAGCGAGTATCGGCGGACGCAGGTGGAGGTGGCGAGTATCGGCGGACGCAGGTGGAGGTGATCACGGGATGCGGCGCAGCTCGCTTGTCGCAGATTACTCGAGAATTTTCCTATTCTCGCCGAAGAGTTTTCTTTTATTTTTCCAAAAAACTTAATCATTTGTTGTCCACTTCAATACGCCATTAGATTTTAGAAAATTAGTCGCTTAAAATCGGATAATTGAATTCTTATCAGCATTGAAGACGCAGCACAGGCGCCCGCTTTATTCTACACCTGGAACCGCTTGGACTAATTTCTGGGAGACAGGCTGTACACCAGGGATGTGCGGCAACAAAAAATAAAATTTCCTCAAACGGCAAACTCGGAAAACGGTCAGCAAGCTGCAATCGGCAAACGGCAATTATCGCACACCCCTTCTGTACGCCATTTCGAGGGTCGGCGACATACAATGACTAGTTTTAGAAATCACCTTTTCGAATTTCCAAAAGCGAGATTTTGAAATCGTGGAATTCCTCGTCATGAGACTTTATTTTGGATAACAATCAGTTCATTGACTGAAACCATTGGATGTTCATTGAGAGCTGCAGGCCCAATGAGCAGCGACGAAACGTGAGAATGGGGCAACCCCAATTTTTCTGTTTCTTCCGTTTCCGGCAATTTTCGACCATTTTTCTTCCGTTTCCGAAAATTTTGAAGAAGATTTCCGCACAGCCCTGGAGATAAGTTCCAAAAGTTGCACTCATACGACGATATCGTCTGTTAGATTTTTCATCATTCCAAAATGAAAATCGTGGACCGAAATTGAAGCCACACAGGGAACCTTCGGGAAAAAAATATGTGAAATTCCTGAAAATTTAGCTTCCTGGCAAAAGTAACGATTCGGCTATGCCATCAAGAAATCAAAAAAAAAGTTTTTAAAATATCTTGAAATTTTCAAAAATGATAGGGCATAAAATAGACTGCAGTAATAAGAAAGCTAGGAAATGAAGTGAAATAACTAAAAATACGATTTTACCAGCTTCCCCGTTAAACTTATCAAAACGAAATCATGCGCGCAACGAAGACATCAAGCCATACTTGAAAGCTGTATTAAGGGAATCAACATAGGTGAAGCTAGGTGAACGCAAAGCTCCAACCATATCGCGCTTGATTTTGCTTTGATAAAATTAGCGGAGTTGCTTGTAAAATCCTATTCCTCGTCTGTCATTGACCACTAAATCGTATTTTTAGTTATTTCACTTCATTTCTTAGCTTTTTCATTACTCCAGGCTATTTTACGCTAAATAATTTTTAGGATATTTCAAGATATTTTTATAACTTTTTCGGCTTCCTAATGGCATTGCCAAATCGTTACTTTTGCCAGAAAGTTAAATTTTCAGGAGTGATGCATTGAGAACACGTAACACACTGACCGGCTGACTAGCTGGGTGATGGATGTCGTTGCTTTATTTATTGTGAAGATATTTCTCAAAGGCAGTGTCCACAATAGACACGAGCCTTGAAATTTCACCGGAATTTGGAAAAAAATTGCCTTCAACAATGTCAAAAAAGGCTGAGAAGGAGCACGAAATATGTAACCCTTTGTGGTTCTAAACCTCAATGAGAACGATTTTACTATGCGATTCCCCGTTTCGCCGGTACTATACTTGCGGGCAATGTCAACAACATCAGATGCTAGGAGTGAGCCGTGCTCAAGTTCAGCTCGACTTGCTTCTAGCATCTCCAATGTCAACATCTCAGAAAACCGCCGCATCCAACGCGTGTCGAATATGCATCCAACTCGAGTGACCACCCCTATCGTAAGGCTTGTTCGCAGGCGCACGTGCTGCCAAATGTTATCGCGGGAGCACGTGCTGCAAAAGTTTATAGCAGGGCACGTGCTGCAGGATGGCCCAGCGCTATCGTAGCAGCACACCCTGACGCGACGCGGCCGGAACACCTACATGCGACGCGGCCAGCTCGCTGAGCACCATCTGGGGTTGCCAGAGGTTGAACGAGGTCTCCAGCGGCTGCGTGTGCCAAGTACCCCATACTTGGGTAATTAAACCGGTGACGCTATCGGCATCGCAGTCCTTCCTCAAGAGTGCGTCGTATGCTTTCCCTATTTGGAAAATCGTTTTGTCATCGAGTTGAATGTGTATCATGCACGCATTTAACGTCTTATTCGATGGGGCACATGCTGTAATTTGACACACGATAGGAGTATGTGTTCTCCTAGCAGCACGTCCCCTCACGGTGCTCGAAACCGCTTTGTCCTCGAGTTGAATGCATATTAGAAGCGCATTGGATGCGGTGATTGTGTGAGATAGCCCGGAGATATGGTATCGATTAGGGGAGCACATTCTACGCAGTGAGATTAAACATAGCCCGTAAATATGGTAAATGATGCACCCAGAACGTTACCATATTTTGAAGTGACGAAAAACATATCACCATATTTCGAATAGACAAAAATGACACCCTGATATGTATAGTACATATATGCGTATTCAATAGGTGTGTACACGAGTTGCATGCTGTTGCGAGGAATGGTGACTGCAGTACAGATTTAAAGGCAGTGTTCACGATGAAAAAAACCGTACCATCGATTTCGATGTTTTTGGGTGGGTAAGTCTAATAAGAAGAGGCAAATAGGGAAAAGTTTCCAGGAAAAACTCAAATATCCGGGAAAAACGGTTTGAAGAAATCTTTTAAAAAATTAATCATGCCTGTTTACTGTCGTTCTGTTAGCCAAATTCCGGTCCGCATTGCTGGACTACGGCTATTGCATCATGCGACGGTGGTTGATGGTGGTGAGACCACTTGGTCCCGGCACGATTCACCCTTCTCCCAAACATCAGAAACTAGAATATGATTTTTTATCTTGAACACTGCCTTTAAATGACGGTGTTCTCCGCTCATTGTACCGAAAACTCTTTAGAAATAACATGGGCCAATGCACATGTCTGTATGTAAAAACCTTTTGCGAGAAAGAATTTAAAATTGGATGTCTGTACCTCTGGAACCTTCATAACATGGTACGTGTTTTCTTCAAGTAACTTACCGAGATACATCATACAGCCAGCGTATCCATATGTGTGTTTCAAAAGTGAGGTTATAATTCCAAGCAGGTGGGATAACAAAACTCTGGCATGTACTTTAAAGTTAGACATGACCCACTCAAGAGTCGCAGAACTAAAGGACACGGGTTTTCGCGATTAAACGTTCAAAAGCGCGCAAGTTAATTCCTGGTAACTTACTTGAAGAAAGCAAGTAACATGTTCGGAAAGTTTTGAGTGGGGAAACGAACGCAGGACAACTGTCACATGACGTGGGCGGGGTGAACCATTACGTTGGCGGATCCACGAAATTTTCGCCCACTTCCTTTCCATTTTTCGCAGTACTTCCGTTTTCACTCTTCTTAAAGGGACTCAAAGTGTGCGCTCTTGCCAGAAAACGGGCAACATTTTCATCGTGATTACTGTCTTCAATCCAGACCGGATATCGAAATGCTAGGGGAGCGTCAGTTGTTTTCAAAAGCACTGTATTTCCCAGTGGGTCAGACCTACTGACCCCTAGGTGGTTCTCGTGACCAGTCCCAGCGCCGATTGCATTGTTGTTGTAGACGGCGCCGCCGTTCCGCTGCTCAACATCTAGTAGTTATCGCGAGGAAAACCGTCAGTCATCAGCGTTACCTTATCAAGTAGACGAGAGCTGACTCTTTTACGACAAACGTCATGATAACGACCATCGATTCGTTGCTATGATTCAGTTATACAAGTCCTGCTACCAGTTGTTTCTCTGTTATTATTCATACTTTTATCATAACTGGCATGCTGAATTTGATGTCATCTTTAGCGCTTCTATAGCAGAGTCCACTGAAGGGTCCATCACAGTATGTCAATAAAATAGACTCCTCGGCGTGTAGCCTACGACGAAACATCTTGAAAAAAATCAAGACGTTGCCAGGATGCTGCCAGGATACCACTGCCCCAACCAGGCATAGAATGCTGCAGCGCAAGGATTCTGCCGCGGACCAGCCGAGATTTTCGCCACTACACACTCAGATTCGAAAGATCAACCTTTACCGAACCATCGCTCCAGATACCGCCGCATTATCGTTTAAGTCATCTCCGCTGCTGCACAAGGGTGCTGTTATTGCGAATATGCTTGTGTTATTGCGGCATTTTTGCGGTGAACTTGCGGCAGACATCTCCCGGTAACTTCGCGTCATTTTCGCGGTATTCTAGCGTCAAACCCTCGATGAAATCCAGGTTCGCTGTGAAACCTGGGTAAGTCGCAGGCAATCCCTTCCAGAGCATGCGCAACAACCACTGGCTTTGAGAAACTAATCTAGCGTCTTCCGAAATTCTCAGGTAAGACGTCTGAAAATTGTGGAACACCTATCATCGCTGAAAATCTGCAACTAACTACATATTCTGTTTCACATATCATTTGTACTAAAGAATATTCTGAATATGATTTATGAAAACGGGGAATACTTTCTAAATTTCGCAAGAATCGGGTGCGTGCGTTCTTTTTATACGGCATTTTTTCAGCATGTCGATGAATCGCTTATCTTCCTGTCAGGGTATGTGCAGAAATGTTGAAAAATACCACACACTATCTTCTGGTAGCTGTCGTTCTCCTGCCCAAATTCCGGTCCGCATTTGCGGACTACGGCTATTGCATTATGCGACACGTGTTAATCGTGCTGGGAACACTTGGTTACGGAAGGATTCACCCTTCTCCCAGTACGATTATCACATGTCGCATGATGCAACAGCCGTAGTCCACAATAGCGGACCGGAATTTGGCTCGGAGAACGATCGTGCTTTCTAGTGATTCCTCGTTAAACGTTCAAAAATGTTTTGGCTAGTAGATCAAATGTGCAAAAAACTGAAAAAATTTGAAAAAAGTCACGCACCAGCAAGAATCGTTCTCTCCTAGTACCCTCCTTAAAGGCCGCGTTCACAATAAAAACCGTATCATAGGTTTTGTAGCTTTTGAGTCGGTATCCTCTGGTTCTGAGCCAAATTTACTCTGTTACCTCGCGCGCTTGTGTGGAGCGAGGTTAGAGAAAGCGAGAAAGTGTGGGGAGAATGAGACGCAGCGTACGCGCGCAGACGCACGCGATGGACGGGAATAAATTACACTCGGAAACAGAGGATAAGTCCACGAAAAAGAGGTTAACAGGAAAAAGTCACCAGAGAACAATCAAATAATGGAGAAATACTGTTTGAAAAAATCTCTGAAAAAAAAATTATGCTTGTTTGTGCATTTCCCCGACGTCGTGTTCGTTGTGTTTTACGCAGGGAGCCTGTGTACAGCACATCGAACCTGACGTCGGGGAAACGGTTTCGCGCTTCAAAATTCTTAGAAAGGTGGCTTTGCTTTCTGTTTATAGCACCAAAAAGTCAAAAATTCTGTTTATACCACCAAAAAGCCAAAGGCAGTGGTCACGATGAAAAAAGTTATAGAAAAAACTCAAAAAATCAGCTTAGACCAAAAACAGCTCAAAAACTATGAAGGTGGCGCGGTGAAAAACGGCCTAGAATTAGAGTTTCTAAGGCCCAAAGCTACCAGTTCGCGCACACATTGCGCGATGATGAATATTGGGAAAATCGGTGTTTGTTCCTACGGTAGCACCAATTCAGGGCAACTGTTAGGCCAATGGTATACTTTGTCGATGTCATGAGCGACAGTCAGGAAATTTAGCGCAAATCGTGGCGGGACCAGCATCGGAGGAACGGCACTGGCCGTCGTATGAACAGCTATCGCGTGTCCGTCGCAGCGACGTGCCGGGGAGGGCTGGAACTGCAAATGTGCCAATGCCTGTCATTCCCACTGTCGCTGCCGCTGTGCAGCGCACTGCGATAGCGACAAATTTAAAGGGCGGGAGGAGGCCGTTGTCGCTGTGCAGAGCAACACGACCGCGTGTCGCAATGCTATACCAATGGCCCTCCAGGACGTGGGCGGAATGAGCCGATGGGCCGGCTGGACAGCGGGATTATCACCCCTTTCCCGACCGTTATTCGTCGCACTTCTGTTCTCACTCTTCGTAGAAGGAACCAAAGTTTACGTTTTAGTCAAAAAACGGGCAACTTTTTCATCGTGAACACTGCCTTTAATACTTAAGAGACCGCCCGTTCCACGGCGCATCCCCACAGCCGACCGGTGCGCTCTATGGCTAACCGTTTCCGTAGGTGACATTTGTGGAAACCCAGGCCGCTGGCAACCACTTCTATTGGAGCAGGCTTTCTTACCCAATGCGGGCGCGTGCGTCAGCCTACTCATTTCAAAACCACACATCTTTTCTTTTCCGCTTCTCTTTCCAAAAGCACTCTGTCTTGTCTACTTTTCTTGTATTTGGGCAGTCTCTTTCCATCGTTTCATTATCGGCTTCCACCCATTTTCTAGAGTTACATTTCTGAATTTATCGTACAGTTTTCGAATAAGAAATTTAAGTACTGATTTTGATCTCTTGCTGGGAGTAAATTATCCACCCACTTTCTCGCCGCCGACCAATCACATCAGCCTTCGCTGCTCCTGTGATAGGTCAACGGCGGAAAGTGGGCGGGTAACTCCCTCCCAGCAACAGATCTAGATTAGAGCCCCCATTTCACTTGTCTGCAATCGGAAGACCTTCATAATCGTGGTAGGATGTTTTGAGAAAATATTTTTGGCAGTATTCTCTCATCCCCGAAGATTGAGCAAAATGGGGTACTTTTCTGAAAATTCGGCTGTATAAAAGTATTCGCCGTGGAACCGCTTGGAGACAGGTAGGTACTGTATACACTTTCGCAATGTCCAGTTTGTATATAAATTTCGCTCTCTTTCTTAAACGTCGGAGTGAGGTTTTTAGTGGGTGCAAAATCATGTAGTCCCGCCGATTTCTTTTATTGGCTGCGAAATCGCAAAATCACATAACTTTTGTAGGGCGTGCTGTTCGCGAATTCAGGAAGTTTCTCGGCCTCCAAAATTTTCAATAGGTAACACCAGATGGTTAGCGTTGTACCGTCCGAAACCAGTCTACAGTTTTGGAAATTCGAAAAATGGACGAACGTCAGATCTGAGATGCTCTAGTATACCTCCTAGAGAGCTCTTGACCCAGTCAGAGACTTCGACTTACTAGGTTTTGTCTACTGTGGGCGACAAAAAAATCCATCAGAAATAGGAAAATGGGAATCAGATTCGTGATCAGCGGCCCGCCTTTTCCCCCCAAATATCCACCTGGGCGAAGTCGTAGCAATACCCGGAACGTTTGCCAACGGCTAATGCACTGCACCTGATAGATCTTTTTGAAAGTCATAAAATGAACCTAAGCTGATTGTTCAGCATCCCAGATCCCAATAGTGAAGTTTCAGCGAAGTGTTGAGCACTGGCATATGCCTTGCCTCTACCTCTCCCTATGGAGTTTTGAAAACCTCTGAAAAGCTGACCTGCCACTAATCTGCTGCAACCGATCGGAATTCCATAGAAATTAGGTAAATGAACACCATTCTATTGCTCAGCACCCCAATTTCACCATGTAGCAGGATTTTAACAAAATCTTGATTACTGAACTATGACAGGCTTTCAGTCCCACCCCCTAAGCCATCTCCACCCTCCACACAGAATCAAGATAACCGACGGCTAACTTGCCGTAGTCGACGAAAATTTCATTGCAAATTGTAAAATAAATTCCAGATTCTTGTGCAGCAACTGGAATAACCCTCGCGAGTAAGGCAGCAAACTTCGAAACGTTGACCTACTGCAGTTATTTTAAATAGCTAGCGCTGCTATTTGGAGTATCAACAAGTGGACATAAGGTTCGTGACAGATTATAACCCCTCATAGTTTATAACTCTCTAGCGGAGTTTAGGACAATGTTTTTCCGACCATAGAACCTCTACAATTCGAAAAATGCCATTTCCGAAGATGCTGGTAAAATAGCTGAGAACGCTCAAAATACTTAACTACTGTGATTGTAAATAGACTACAGAATGGAGCACCTATTCATATCCAAGAAGGGCTCCACGCGTTGTTATTTCAAAAAATATCGAATGTTTTATGGCGTGGGTGCGCAGTGTGGACACGCGGCTCGACAGGCAAAACAGCCGTGGGTGCGCAGTGTGGACACGCGGTCCGTTAAGTGTTAAGCGAAAATTTTTGTGAAATCCTAAAGTGCAGGTCAAAACCGCTACTCAATTTCGCGTGTAGCGAATCTGTGACAAAAGTTTGAGCATTGATTGTACGAACAACATCAGAGACTGCGCTTTTCCATCCGAAAAAAGTGCAGATATGTAGAATGATCTCAAGAGTTGTGCAGATTAAAATGTTCAAATTTCTCATTCAATGGCGGCGCACAAGCTCAAAATTGATATCGGACGAAAAGGTCGACGAAAACGCAGTGCAAATGAAGAAATAGGGGTTCTTGATGTATTGTAATGAAAGTAAACGCGTTAGACTGCAGCATACTCTTGCTTAGAACAGCGAAACTGGCGACAAAATGGTCGAGACAGTGATGTCAATAGAGTGCTACTGTCTGTAACATTACGCTTACGTCTCCGGAAGCATTGGAAACTAGCTGAAGTGACCGAATTCGGGCAATCAACTGAATAGTTTGCAATTATGGGCAGGAACTGCAAAGAAAGTGGGCGGAGACTACAAGTTACACAAGCTCAATAAGACACAAACACTGTCATTTTGGCTAGTTTAAATTTGCACATTTCCAACAGGGTCAGCATTCTATTAAGAACCTCATCTCAACCACTTTCGCGTGCATGTACGTTGCCTTTAACACTGAGCAATCTAACAAGAAAGCTCTCAAGTTATGTGTATAATGCCAATAACGGTACAGACGATCAACAAAACATAACCCCAAACCTATTCATTTTTTTTCGGTTTTTCGTAACCCCTCATATTGACCCTGATGGTGGTCAGGACATTTTGTTGGTTTAATGCCAACAATGCTGGTCGAGACTGTCGGCGACTAATCCGAATTTCACGAGTTTGCGGACCGTTTTAGACTGGATCGCGTTCGACAAACAATTTAGCGGAGAAACGCTCGAAACATTTCTCACAGCGGGTTTTTGTGTAGTTCTGACTAGTCGTGCGCCATTATTTGCACGAAGGAGTTAGTGCATTACCTATACATATATGCATATGCATAGTACCAAACACGAATTATTAAATGCGCTAATAAATTACAAGTAGCCTACGCCTGTCAAACTTTGGAGGCGATCGGTGGGCATCTGGATTGTGATTCGCCTGTAGGTGCACGCAATTTTGAACATTTTTCTTACGCAAGATAATAATAAATCAGATAAAATGTTATTTCCTTCTACGCGTGAGTGCGACCAATGTGCTCCCTACGGGAAAAAGCGGAGCTGCAGTTGCGATCATGGCGCAAAGTACACTTTCGTGACCTTTAAAGGCAGTGGTCGCGATCAAATATGCTTGTCGTCTTTTTCTCTCCAAATCCTTTCCTGGGTCTCGAGTAGTAGGACCTATAAGAAAAAATCGCGAAAAAACCACTGTTTTGGGCCGAATTTGAAACCTGAACTTTCTTGTCTTTTGATGGTGGACGAGCCCTCTCCACATCATCGGCATCGATGACCTCTTATATCAAGAACATCAGCTAGCTTGGAATTGAATGTCAATCAGTGAACCTTCGAATTTATGTACACATCTAGTCAAAAACATGGACTGAAGTGATGCTTTCATTATTCAACTGTTTTTATTCGTTAAATTTGCATTTATTTCGTCCTCTCAATGTCGATGATTTTTGACTGCTCGGCATGAGACTGCGATCTGTTTCGTCATCGCTGTGCACGTGTGCACGAACTAGCTTCTTTGGGCCCTAACAACTCTATTTGTAGACCGTTTTTCACCGCGCTACCTTCATAGTTTTTCAGCTGTTTTTGATCTAAGCTGATTTTTGTTGTTTTTTCGATAACGTTTTTCATCGTGACCACTGCCTTTAATAAAGATATGTAGCGTCAATGAATTAGCCCTTGTTAGCCAATGATCAAGACTGGCTGCAATTTTCGGAATGCAGTCAATACAAAAAATCATAAAAGTACAGCGAAATTGTTATTTGGAAGAATTTTCTGCTCTTTTTGGAAAATTTGTGGTCTGATTACAATGATGCTCTAGAGTCGCTCAGAACCTTGTTCGAATAAAGCTATGGCTCTTCAAAATGAAAACCCAGTAACCAACCACGGTGGTAGACGAGTAGTTTCACACGTTTTTCTCGACAAAGTGCTGGTGCTAGGTTTTGGCATAAAAAGTTCAAGATTTGGTCGAAGTCTTGCGCGCATCTAGACACTTCTGAATTTGAAAAGTCGCCACCTATCTTCTTCGGGAAAGTGCGTCCCTTGGGCTCCTTCTCTATAACGCTCATTTGTCTTTTCTTAATTAGTCGAAAACCCCTCTTGACGTATATATGGTCTACAAGAATACTTTCCGATTGAAGAGAACAAATTGAAGATTTCGATTGTAACCCATTGTACGTCTAAACTCGTCCAAAGGCGAGTGGCCAATGGTTTAATCATGGTGGTGCGGCCAAATCCTTTCTTTTGAATACTTTTTGAAACATCCAAAAAGTCGTTTTTGAATACTATTCAATTGGAGGAGATTATCAATGGTTTCATCAAAACCCCTCAGAAGGCTATGACCTCGAAAATGTTGCCCTCTGGAGGTTTTGTGGACGAGTTGTCCCACCCCACGCCTGTTTTCACCGTCGAATGAAGCCAGTGAACCAGAATGTAGGGCGCGATCCATAGCGAAGAGAAAATTTAAGATTAAAGAAATCCATCATATGTCTGACGAGGTGTCGCTAATGGTTCCATCACGGAAGTGCAGCCATTGTATTCCTTCTGTATTTCGCTCTTCGAAAGAAGTATGCCTTAACATAGAAACAAACTGAAAACCAAATAATGCAAACTTTAGAAACTCACAATTATTCATAGCTTCACAAAAAACTGTTCGTTGATATTGGTTATCTCCAAGGAAGAGCGAGCCACATCGCAGCTACCGCGCGGGTAACCCGAGCGATGTATGATTGAACATTTGATCGATGTCGTCGCCCCTATTCTTCATCTTTAAACTCGGTTCCCATTTTTCCCTCTAGATTCCCCGATAATTTTGGAATACTTCTTCTTACTTCCTCCATAAACTGTTTACTTGAAAGTTTGAATACTTCCAAGCCGGACAATTCTTAATGAGAGAAATGAGATAGATTGAAGAAGATAGGTGCACATGAAAGAAAAAAAAGAGGACATGGAGTAGATGCAATGAGGTGGAATGAAGGGAATGTGTGGCGACAAATGTTGATCATGTAGCTCGAATCAATCACCCCTTTAGACTTCCATGTGTGCCCCATAAGGGGTCTGCAGAGTTGAAGTCCCGGCTTTGGTCCTGGCGACGAACAGCGATGGGTGATACAATATCGATCACATTCAACGATGGTGCAACCTAAGCGGCGTGAAGAGCGACGAGGGGGTACCGCAGAGTGCTTTGGCGTAGCTACGGCCTTGCGCCATTGCAAGCGAGCAGCGGTCGACGCCTCGACGATACTGTTGAAAAAATCTTTGTCGCCGCGTCAAAGCTGACGCTCGGGGACCACTCGCCGGTCGCTGCAACTCTGAAGATCCCTGTAGCTGACGTGCGGCTCAACTCTTCCATGAAGACAGATAGTTTGGCCGCATTACATGATTGATAATTCAATTGACATTCGCGCTTTTCTCTCCAGCTCACACCTTCAGCAACCTACGGTCTGTTGAGAATTTGGAATTATCGACATATGGTATCTGTTAGTCCCCTGAAATGCCGTGTCTAGTGCATCCTAAAGATGGACTGCAGAAGAGGGAAAAAAAGTTCCTTGAAAAAAACCTCATAATGACACGCACAAAGTGTCGCACTCACAGGCTATTATTATTCATAAAACATCGAGTCGTGCCGCTATCCGTCGACCTCATCAAATGCAGGCAGGCAGAAGGAGGCTTGAAATAGAGCTTTGCGAGAATTCGGAAAGACGAATGTTCGGGTCTTTATGATATTGCGGCACTTTAGGGCTTAATTCGTGACATCTTTCTGTAAAAAACAAGTGAATGTCCTCATTTTCACCGAGAAATCACTTGTGTCCCGCAAATTTTGAGTCAATTCTGAGACTTTGACTACATACAGTACAACCACCGTAATCTACCGTGAGCTGTCAAAAATCAACAAACGGACCTCATATTCGTTTTGAGCACTCCAAATAACTGCCAGGGGAACAATTCGAGCAATATCTATTGCAACGTTTCGGAAACCATCAAAGTGCACGTTTTGCCCTCAAATTTGCCCCCAATGGGAAGCTTTGAACGAATTTAGTCGAAAACTCTTGAGAATCCTCATATAAACCTCAGATTCGTGATCAGCACCCTAAATAACCTTCTGGAGGGATTTCAGTCAGACCTGGAACGCTTTTCTAAACGCTTTTCAGAATACCCTATCTAGTGAAAAACGCTCAGCCAACAATCGGTACAAGTGGAAAACGCTATTACTCTGTTCGGTGTTCATAAAATTCTCTTCCACCCATGCTTTGTCCTGGGAGTTGTCCCGAGCGCTGAACGCGAATATGAGGTCCGTTTGCAAATTTTTGAAAGATTACTGCCCGTTGGGGAAGGTAGAATGGGCACGAAAATCAAGGAAAAATGCCAGTAGCTTTGTTCAAAGCTATCGCAGGGAGCTGTGTTGGGCGTATTCGGGTTCTGCATCCCAAGATGTTTCTAGAAATGTATGTTTTCCTTGTAAAACATGCTGTATATGTGCCTGTAGTTGCGTAAGGTAAGAAACGCACAGTATGTGAACCGAATTTTAGAAGAAAAGTAGTGCAACCGAGTATTTAGAAAAAATTTTTCCGATTGGTTCTCCCCTTCAAACCATGATTCTCGCTCTAAGAAGCTTAACAATTCGATTATTTTGGCTTTCCTTACAAAGAATCTCTGCAGATCCCCAAAAAGTTATGGTAAAGGGCAGATTCCCGTGGCTTTTTTGTTGTAGGCAGGTGCTGTGCAATTTTTGACAGTGTCAGTTTTTCAAGCTATACGGTAGTGAGAGGCAAGCTTCAAAAGACAGTTTAGAAAAAATGAATCTGTATGATTTCTGATTTCTGACGGGCCCATAAACCCAGAAATCGCTTCTCAGCAAAGTACAACATAACTATTTATGCGGAGATGAGGAATTCTATCGAAATAGTGCTATTGAATATTCCATGCTTGCCGTTTTTCCCAAAATAGTTGATATCAAAACAAAACTTCTTACTTTTAAATTATTCCGCTCGAATTTTACAGAGAGAGAGGTAGATATAAAATGGGTAACATTTGTCTCTGTTCATCTATTTTTTCTATGAAAATTCCCTGTTCAATTTCGAAATATTCTCTGAGTAGATGGACTCAGAATGTATCCCCCGGCTGCACTTATCGCACCAATTACGAGGTGGATTACGGTAGCTTATAGACAACAATCAGCTACGCGCGACGGATTTCAAGAGGTGTTCGGCTTGCGATTCGCCCTCTCATCCTCTTCCACCCCCTCCTCATCGTCCCTTTCCTTCTTTTCCTTCCCGTTCCTCCTCTTCCTTCCTTTCGCGCTGTTTGAACTATGATTCAATCGGCCCATATTTTTGTGCTCACTATCGTTTTTTACGACGTCCGCCTCATATTGTTCGACCTGTTTGAACGCGATCCTTGCAAAGGTGGAAAATATTTGGTGGTTTATGGGGGAAATATCAGTTTGATGTGAGGGCATTATTTGACGATTTCGCTCATTGGAGTACCTATCGTCGTACACACTAGACAACGGCTAGATTTCGACTGAACAGTCCCGAAAATTTACAAAAAAAAGTTTTTTTGTATTCCGCCTTTTTGAATTTTCCCTATGACCGATTTTTTTTTCAAATTTGGTCATTTTCAGTCCTCTTATTCGTTGGGTTCTTTCAAGTACTGTCTATTAAAAATGTTCGAAAGAATTAGTAATTTCTTAGCCGAGGACCATCATTCACTTACAGTTTACCGCAACGTTAGAAGGCTATGGTGCGGTTGCGGTCGGCACACTAACACCACGGTGGAAAGCCTGGCGCTTTGCCAGATTTCGTCATCGATCGACAGCACAGCTTATATCCTGGGTGAGTCACGGCTTTTGTTTTTTTTTTGCTTGTTTCTACTTTGCCTTTGTTTCTGACTCGTTTGATGTGGCGAATAGGGACTTCTCTTAGTGAGTGAAGTGGGCTACGTAGGCTAGCCGTTTTTTCAACTTTTAAGAAGAATTTTGAAAGAAAAACATCACAAAGCCCGAATAAACGACAAGTTTTCCTCAAGCACTAAGAAAAGCCACTATTCGCAACATAAGGAGAGTCATAAATAAAAATAAAGCAGAAACAAGCGTGAAAATAAAAGAAAAACCGTAACTCACCCAGAATATCAGCTGTGCTGTCGATCGATAACGAAATCTGGCACCGCCCCATGGCCTTTCAACATTGCGGTGAATTGTACCACCAATATTCGACTAATTATTCGATATTTCGGCTCGAATTCGGTAGTTTCAATTGATTTGGCGGCGAGATTCGCCAATTTACCAGCTGACTTGTTATTCGAGTTTGTGTGTAGCAATGATGTGGTAAAGCCCCAACTTTCAATTTTAGCCTGTTCTTTGAAAAGCACTCTTCTACTCGGAGGTTTTGAATTTGATTTCATGATTGTGACAAACATGCACACTATACATTGGATCCGACTCATTTCGGAAAACTGCAAAAACTGTTTTTCTTTTCACCGTCCACCTAATGCTTAGAGAAAAGATTGTTTTTCAATCGAAACTCATTACAGCATTCATGCGAGGACAAATTTTTCGTCGAATTCATGTTGATTTTTTGTAAAATGAAGGTATTCGAAATGATTCGGATATCTGAAAAAAAATCGAATAGTTCAGAATTTCTTGTTACACATTTTCCTATTTACTTAAAAGTTGAGATCATTCTGCCTTTTCAGTCCAGACACATCTGAACGTACATCTTCCAGTACATGGTAAAGCAGAAAATAGTGTTTTTTTAAATTTCCCTCAATGAGTCGGATCCAATGTATATATAGTACACACATACATACACACATAGATACAATACCGCCGCTATTCAAGAAAAAAATGGGCAAATTGTCAAAATGAGCAACTAAAGTGTCTTTTGACCGTAACTTGCCTCAAATTGCTCTGTTGTCAATTTCGAAAAAGCCAAAATGTTCATCGTGCCACAATCTATCCCACTATATGAGATAAATTCGGAATTTACTGATGTATTATGAAGCTTTTTATAAAGATGGAGTCAGTTATGAATATGACAATGATTTCACAAGATAATGAACCCGTTCGGCGAAAAACAACCGTACGCGATCTCTAGCATTGTCAGAATGAAAATGTATTTTACTTTGAAAAATAATGTTCCTTCTGAATTTTGCTGAATATTTTCGCGCGATTGTCTGGATTATGACACGCTGTACATTTCAGCGTTTTCAGAAATCAAAACGGAGCACTTTGAAGCGAGTTGCCGTCGAAAGACGCTTTAGTTGCCCACTTTGGCAATTGCGCCCCCTGTTCCCTTGTATAGCAGCGGTATTGTACGTATGTACATATATCAATATAACCCTAGCCCATTTTTTTTTTCGAATCGATTTCTAGGGAGCGGGGGTATTCTTTCAATTATCATTCATTATTCGGTCCATCCAGTTGAACGATTGATTTTTATCCAATCATTATCCTTTTTGTCCTTTTGGGTTCAAAGTATATCCGAGTGAACCGTTTTCGGGTACTTGGCCCGACCAGCTGGTATGAAATTCAGCCGAAGTCTGATCCTAATCAGAATCGGGAAATTCGTGTTGATCTGAGATCCAATGCGGCCCAAATAATGCAGAATCTGAAGTATCTGGTAGACTGAACTAGGTATATCTTATATCTGAATCATCATGTTGGGTATCCGAAAATCCTACCCAGGGCACTAACCGTTAATTTTTCTGGCTAAAGCCCGATTTATCGTATGATTCGACTCTAAAAATTCGGTTATTACTGGAATCTCATTCGACTGCACTGTCGTCTCTAGTGTGTACTGCATATTGGATATTTATATACTTCAATCATGTAGTTACCGAACTTCGCTTCTACGGGTTATGTTTTTGAGCACACTATCGGATTTTGGGTCAGTACGAATTTCGCATTTTCATGTCCAATTAATTAATATTTGAATTGATCTTTGATCGGATAATGGCTATGCACCTCGGGAAAAGACATTGTTAATGGAACGCACCCCTATGGAGAAAATATCAAAATTTTCGGAGCATTTGAAGGCATCGTACACGATGAAAACCGAATTCTCGCTTTTGCGTTCAGTCGGACTAGTGGATCATTACAATGGCACTCAGAAAGCCTGGAGATTCAAAATCGCCTCTGAATGAAGATTCGCTCACCTCTAAAGGACTTCCTGGGTTTGGGGGGCCGGCTTTGGGGTCGATCCGTTGTTACAAGGAACAGAACTCCGTGGTTGCTGCCGGCGATCGTGCGTTGACGCGTCGTAGGGCGCGATGCACACGCCACTCGATTTCACGTTCGACATCGATCGAAAGCAGCTGGCATCAGTGGACGCAGCAGTTTAGTAACCCTTTTTGGCTTCGTTCAAGAAAAAATGATTGCTCGTTTAAATGACATCCTCGGTGAATTGCTTTCAACGCTGCGCCACGGAGCGAATCGTAAAACTGTTCCTTGCGTTCTTCGCGCAACTATCTCAAGTTGATGTCGGCGGGAATTTCACATTTGTTTTGAGCATTCTTGAAATGGATTTTTCTTGAGAAGTTGACGTTTCTGAGTAGGCTTTTTGCAACCTTCAGTCACTATAGGGATATGACAACACGAAAACGTCAAAAACCCAAGAACGGTTTTCATCGTGTACGATGCCTTTTACTCCCCGCCCGCGCACGCCTAGCCTGGTGTGTTTGGTGTAATACTCGAACATCGGAAATGAGAACGTCGGAAATAGTTCTAATTCTTTTGCCCTCTCTATTGTCAGAGATTCTTTGATAAGCTTCCGATACACACTTATGAATGCGTGGATCTTTCGAAATTAAGGATTTTTAGTTTTGGATTGCTCGCGACTATCGTGGCGCTTCTGTTCCTCGTGCTAGATGTTCGACCGGGAAAACGCGTTTTCGGACCACAGAGCATTTGTTGCGATCTATAGTATCACGGATAAGCAAAGTTTAGGTTTCAAGCATTGTCGACTTCCTTCATTTGGCTCAAACATGGAATTTAGAAGAAGAAGTCAAATGCTTTTTTTGCGCGGGAGCCGCCTTTATTGTGCGGTCAATAGGCCGAGTGTAGGATTGGTACTGGGTGTAGTATTCAGACGGGTTCAGTACTGTCAACAACTTAATCATTTGACAACATACCCGCCGCTTTTCTCCACCACGCTCCCAACCCGACTATTTGTGCAAAGACTTTAGTAGCACCCTGTCTGCCCTGTGTCCGTTGTCTTGAATAACATATGGTTGTTCGGTGGTCAGTTTGGACATCGATCGCCCCGATCTCCTCCAACAAAATACACTAATCAAGGGGTTACATGCATATTACTTTTGCACTTGTAACTTTTTTGGAATTGTAATGCCATTAATCAGGCCCTTTATAGCTTTCCGTCCACCAAATTAAACGCTGTTAATCATCAGTGAGCACGAAATTGTCGGGAATTCAGCCATCATTACAAGTTCATTTTCCGATATATCGCCTACCCCGTTCTGCATATTCTTCCACACTTCTCATTCAGTTCATTTAGAATTCGAGTGCTCCTCGACTGACAGAAAACTAAAGATGTTGCATTATGATTCTTTATTGCAGAGGCTTAGAAAAGGAGAAAGTGAAATCCTTCGAGAGCAGGAAAAACAACAACATTGCCTCCAGTAAACGATCATAATACATCGGTGACTTTTTGGAGCAATTCCGTTCTGTCTTATGAAGGATAGTTTATACACTGCATTTCATAATTTTGCAACTCGGGCAAGAAATTTTCGAGTCATTAGATTGCTGTAGGAGATGGTTTCTTTTCTTGTGTCACGCTGCACTTCATAATTGCATGCAAGTGCAATTGTTGTTGGTTATCGAGTGGATTTGAAGGTATCGTTCGCGCTGGAAAGCAGTTTCCATTTTTAAATCTCAATTTCATGCATGAGCCCGGTAGATCACACCGGTAAAGTTCGGCGCGTCAAAAACGTAGGGTTATGAGGTTGGAAGTGGTTGAAGATGAAGATCCGCCACCAGTTCTCACTAGTCATCTACGACTTTTTCATAGAATGCTGATGCGACCGTTGAAAAAACATGAAAATAAGTTTAAGCTGAAAGTTCGTATGCACAAATCCTTCGAAAATGACATTGACGAGGTCTCCAAAAAGAAAAACTTCAAAAACGATTTTGGCGCGAAATTCAAATTCCATTTTATGTGTGTTTAGACTGGCTTTCCTTTACAAATGTAGGTTTTTCGTGGGCCCTACCGACATTTTCCTTCACTACGGAGGCCAAGCTACACAAAAACAAGAAAAAAATAATACATACATACGGTTTTCTGCGCGTACGAAGCCTTCAAGTGATACAAGTTTTTCTCAGGTCGCATTTCGAAATTTCATGCAGGTACAAAAGTTTCCGGTAGTCGAGTGGCTGCAAGGCGAGGCGTCAATGTTATAAGCACTCCAAGTAGCTGCTATGCTTTTGTTTTGCAAAACTAAACCCATTTTATGGTTTCCGTTTGACGACAAATTTCACATTTTCGGGGTGACCCGTAATTATTGTTGGATTAATGATAATTTTTAAAAACATGCGATTATATGTTTCTATTATTGGTTAGACTCTGATTAGGGCTTTTTGAGAGATGACATTAGTGGAAGGATCGATGAACAGTTATCTTTCATTCGAAGCCCGCAGTCCATGATGCGCTGGCTTGCGATGGATGCGCGGGTTCGTGCAGTGTATCCAATTTGGTTTTTGTTTACAAATCAAGGTTCTACACTGACTCTTTCGATTTTTTTCGTTCTTCAAATATGCCAAGCTACACAAAACATGAAAAAATAATATACGGTTTTTGCCTTTACGGTGATTCCGACGCTAAAAGAAGAATGCTATAAAAATATCACAATTTTGTCTAATCCCAATGCCAACTGACGTTAGAGGACCAACGTCGTATCAAAATACGCAGCGCGAGCGTGCATCCCCGGAGGAAATCGTTCTGCTCTGCCCTCCTGACACTTGGTTTGCAGGAGATGACGTCAGCTTCTGTTTGAAGAATTCCCGTTCAAAAAAGGGCTGCTCGCTTTCATTGTAATATCTGCTTCTATTTATTAATCCATAAAATTATTTACACAAATATTAGTTTTTTTTTGCTTTGATCATCTATCTTATTTTTTATTTACTTGTTTATTTATTTATTTTTTATTTATTTATTTAATTATTTATTTCTTTATTTATGTTTATTTTTTTATTCATCCATTAAATTACTCGTCTGACATTTGTCTGCCAACTTTTCTATTCATGCATTGTACAAACGTTTCAATCCCATGCATGTCGATTCACCGAAAGCCAAAAATCATCACTGTCGTGAACGTGATAGCGTTTCTAATCCCAAGTGCAAGTGAAACTTGAGCCAGTTCTCAACGTCACAATCAATTTTGATTCGAAATTTCAGTTCGCATTCAACAAAGAGTTTGAGTTTCACGTTTTATCTGACATCAGTCTTATCCACATCTAAAATAACCGGAAACGTTCAGAATAAGTCTCATTTGTCGAAGATGCTATTCCATTTTTTTCATTCTTTCCCAACTTCAACTTGATAGTAACCATATGTTACATCTAAAAGCTGTTCTCTCTCCAGGGCTGGCCCCTCACTCAGTCAGCTACATATGTAGGCGAATGCACCCGGTTGCACTTGCAGTGCCATCAATCGCCTCGACTGATGCCAATGTTCCGGATGAGGCACAGAGAGAAAACGGCTCTGAGAGAAAAGTACCCACTCCTTCGCCATTAGCTAAATATGTATGCCCCTAATTGCGCCGATGTGAATGCATGGAACATTTGATACTCAGACCGATTTCCAACAGTCACGATTTTTTAGAACTGGGAATTCGAAAAAAAAAATTCCAGATATGGCCTTTTTGGATACTCTCACTGATTGTTTTTACTGACCCAATAGGCCATATTTGAAAAAATCGTTCGCTCAGCATTTTCGGAAGAAAAAGTCTCGTTACTGAAGTGTGACTAAGGATCAGCAAAAATTATTCACGAAATTTCGGGGAGTTTAGAACCGAACTAACAATTCAATCTCGGAGGTCAGAAGGCCAAAACGATCGGAAACACGGAAACTTTTCAGCTACATATATCTATGTAGTTATTCAATAGCATACGAGAAGAAGTGACATTGTAGGTGAACTTGAAAGTCATCAAAAAAACCAGGAAAAAAAGGATCCTTTCGCGCACACAACACTTCCAATTTATTACCGCGTTTTGAGATGTTTTTATGGAAATAGAGGTGCGTATATCGCAGTGAATAGAGACGCCGCTTTTTCTTCACATGGTCGAATGACCGATCCCCGCCTAAAGCCTGCTCTCAATTCGGGGTCGATAGAATCGCTACCAGGCCTGTATGGAAGAAAAATAACATTGTTCTGAACATCGGCTACCCTCCGCAAATCTTTTTACTGACCCAATATGCGTACTTTTGGATGCATTTTTGGTCCCGAATGGAAGTTGAATGTCTGGCACATTACTGGAAGGATAAATCAATTCCGGCAATTACTTCCTCTTCTAACTGTTGGAAGTCGGAAGGAAACCTCATCCAAAATTCGCTTATCAGTATCTGAGACTGAAAGGATACATATCGAAAGCCTCCACCTTAGGATTTATTGGCGAGAAAACATCGTTTCACGTTATTAATAAATACAGGAGGGAAAAGCAACCTAAAGAATAACGACTGTGATTATGAAAGAAATCCCAACGATTCGGTTAATCCTGTGATGATGGTGATTGCTCATCATAATCGGTGAATCGAACCCTTAAACCTCCGAAGAGACAAGAGTAACAACTTATCGTTTTGGCTTAAAAGAAGACTGAACTCCCGAAGAATCCTGTGGGTGAGAAAGTTTGGCCTCGCCTACGACTTTGCCTTTGAAATGCAGTCTCAACTCTTCTCTTCTGCTTTTTGTCGAAACAACTCCAAGAACTCATATTCATTCACAACTTTTCTTTGAATTTTCAATCATTGCATTTTATTGCTTACAAACCAACAATCACACGGACACGACGAAACTAAAATCGTTCAGTCTAATCGACATTTCCAAGGGTACACTAACAAAGTCCGGGATCATATGTACGTCCAACGACGCGACGCAATATTTACCATCAGTATCGACCGAAAATCGATATGCCTGATACGCACTGTCGCCGTCATCGGTCGCGGGACGTATGATCCCGGCAAAAAGGGTTTTGTAGAGTCCAAGTTGCGGCGTTGCTTGCAGCGACGAACAGCGATGGGTGATATAATATCGATTACATTCGGCGACGATGGCGACCGACGAGGCGTGAAGGGCGACGAGGGGCACCGCAGAGTGTATTGACGCTGCGACGGCCCTACATCACTGCGAGCAGCGGCAACCGACGTCGCGACGATAATGTTTCGAAACATTTTTGTCGCCGCGTCAAGGCTGACTCTCGACGACCACTTGCCGGTCTCTGCAACTCTGCAGACCCCTAAAGGCTATTTCGGAGGGCGACGACGGTTAGTCGCAGGTGTGGCCGGAATCCTACTACCGTCGCGGTGCTACGTGAGAAAAGGCGGTATCGATCAGTCGCCGCTATATTGCGCATTGGAAAACATTGATTGCTTCGATGAGCAGAACGGCGATTTGTGGAGTGGCATGGGATGAGATATTCATCGAAAAAGGGCTGCCAACTGCGCTTCCATCATATTTTTGAAATTTCGAGCAAACATTTATATCGCCGCGAGGCCATCGACTTCGTTCTCTATTGGGCAGCGAGACGATAAAGCGCGACGAACTAGTATTTCCTACAAAAACTCGGTTGTGGTGAGAAGCTGAGGTACCCGTTTCAGAATGATTTTCTCATCCTATTGCCTACCAAAACAATCGATTTTCTCCAATGTGAAATACTGTGGCGATTGATCGATACCGCTCTTCGGACGGGATCATACTTCCAGCGATGCGACGCAATGTTTACCATCCATATCAACTGAAAATCGAAAATCTCTATGCCTTATGTGCACTGTCGCCGGTCGCGAGAAGCATGATAGCGACCTTTTTCACACATCGCCGCGACGGTAGTGTTATCCGGGCCCGCTTTGCCAACTCAGGTCGTCGTGGGCATCAAACGCAGTTGAAACGACCAAGGAGCGTTGCATAGCTTGCGTTCGGAAGCTAAAATCGGGCTAGGAAACCCCGAAAACTCCGCCCATTTACTCGAAAGCTGCCGCGCTCCAACTGAAAGCTCTGGCGCACCAGCTGGAATTGACGGGTCACAGTTCACCCACGAAATATCGGGCGTTTCGATCTGCCTATACTCGGGCGCTTCTAACCCATTTTTCGCATCAGACCCCCCCCCCGCGCCCAGCCATGGCTAACATATCGAAAAATAAGCAAAATTTCAAGCTACTAATTTATTGAAGAAACTAATTCAACAATTTAAACAACTTCTACGGTGGAAGAGAACCTACTGAGGTCTGAATAAGAGGATACAAAGTCAACGTGATGCTAAAAAAAAGCAAAATCAACAACTATTAAACAAAAACATCTTTTAGCAATGAGTGTAATACTGAGTATTACGAGAGCAATACAAAAAAATATCACTCTGAAGGCGTCGAGTTGCGCATAGTGCTCAGTCCTCAGAAGGTCCCAAGACAAGGTTGAAAAGCGTGGGATAAACCAATCCGGGGTTAAAACTACGGCTGGGGGGAACCTAAACAGAGAAAGGAAATATAAATGAAGGGAGTGGATACTCACATTTTCAGACCTGTTTCCGCCTGCTATTTTACTGCAAAGGCTTCCCAACAACCGGTTCTCTGAGCGCTCTGCTTCAATGTTCAGCATCTTGAGCATATCCCTCCACAAGCGGCGGCTGGAAAGAAACAGAAAAGTGATTTAAAACATCAGGTGAACGATGGAGAGAAAAACAGTGATTTTCCAATAAAACTCACTTTCTCACAAGTGTCGTCTCGCAAGTTGTCATGCACTGTTGAACACGGAGTTGAAGACGTCTGTATGCGCTTTCAAACGCACTCGCCGTCCAATGGCTCGGAGGCCCAATATACTCTAGATCTTCGAGCAAGCAATGGTCGATTAGCACCTTGAATGATAAAGTATCTTCTCAGTTCTAAATTCAGATATTAACAAGTGACTCACATGCAATTTCAACGTGAAGAGCGACTTCTCAATTTTACCTCAAAGAGACTTCAGCGTCGATGCCAAAGCTTGCAGCATGTAAACGTCATCCTCGCAAAACGATCTCCCGCCTTCCAAAACTGTAAAAGAATCCAGTAAGTAAGAATGCCGACGCACCCCACAGGGTGATCACATAGCATATTTGAGAAAATAAGGGGAAACACCACAAAAACGAACTGAAATCAAATTGCAAAAAGCATGTACGTATACATGTGCACTATGACTATGAGTATAAAAACATAAAAAGGCAACGGCAGACTTGACAAACGATGCAGCAAACCTAACTAGCAAGTCCTAAAAATCATGACGGCTTCGAGAAAGCGATGATTTTCGAGAATATGCGCGTCAGCTTTGGTGCATTGTGCAGTCTAGCTTCCGCTTCAATGCACATAATACACCGAAGCTGACGCGCAGACATGAAATGCAATGAATTTTCTCCTCAGAGATGGCACATCGGCTCCGGTATACTATCCGGTGTACTGAGATAAAAGCTCATGACCATAGAAAGGCAAAGGCAGACTTGACGAACGATGCAGCAAACTTAACGAGCAAGTCCTTAGAACCATGACCGCTTCGAGAAAGTTTGATAAATTTCGAAAATCTGCGCGTCAGCTTCAAAAAGAAAACAGCTCAAAAAACAGTCAGCTTTGAAACTAAATCTAGACTGGACAATACACTGAAGCTGACGCGCCGGTTTTCGAAATGCCTTGCTTTCTTTGCCATAATTTTTTAGGACATGCGCGTCAGCTTCGGTGTATTGTGCAGTTTGCCTTTGCATTTCAATCCACATTACACACTGAAGCTGACGCGCAAGTCTTAAGACAATCATGGAAAAGGAAGCAAGACATTTCGAAGACCGGCGCGTCAGCTTCGGTGTATTGTCCAGTCTAGATTTCGTTTCAATGCACATAATACACCAAAGCTGACGCGCAGAATTGAGATGCCATGGATTTTCTAATGAATTGCGCGTCAGCTTCGGTGTACATGTGCACTAATTCGCAAGACCAGCTGCACATTATGCACCGAAGCTGACGTGCTAGTCAGGAGAAATCATAACAGCCTTTGAGAAAGCTTTAAAAAACATGAATCATGACATTTAGGGCACTAAAACGTCGTTGAGAGCATGCCTTGGCTAGAGATGCAGAGTCCTATAGGGATTCTGCGTCTCTAGCCAAATGACATGCTCTCAACGACAGCGTTTGTTTTTCTAATTGTCGGGGCTAACGCCGAAACTCGTGATATTCCACCGAAACAAACGGGATCCGCCGATTCTATCGCGAGTTCCGTCCATCGACCCGATCCCGTGACAAAAAAGTGTTTCGCCTCCACTCGAAACGCTGGAACGCCTGAGAAGTTTAGTCGAGCGAAAGGAAGAGGCGCGATCGTTTTGGCGGATCATGCTGCATTCGCGACGCAACCGTTCAGCGGGGCTTCGATCGCGAGCGGCTACATGCCGCTGAAGCCTTGTCTCTTCTTAAAGGCAGCATACACCCTCGCAAAAGTTGTTGAAATAACTACATTAGTGGGGTCGTATGGGCCCTAGAAGAGCCCTCACGAAGTTGGAAGAGTTGAAAACGAGTTAAAGTGCCCGTATTTGAGCCGTATTGAATCAAAAAATCATCCTTTCCCCGCCCATCGATACGGGCTCCGCCCCTCAATACAAATGTTCAATGCTGGATTACGGTCATCTTCTCTCATTTTTTACGCTTCTAAGGTTGTAAGAGTTCCAGAAAGGGCCTTACAAGTACATTAGCGTCGTTATCCCAACAAATTTGTCACTAGCTCCGTTATTTCAGCCAATGCGGTAAAACTCGTCCACTTCTGGGCCAATATAGAGCGAACCGTTATATCTTCATTTCAATTGATTTTTTCCGGTTTTTTCGTTATCTCAGAATATTAACAGCTTCAGACCTTCGATTCATTCCATAAAATTGATATCATTTTTGAGCGTGTATGCTGCCTTTAAGACCTAAATCTGTCGACACCATAGTCTGAATCCATTTTATCCCATGCTTTCACAATAGCAACTTCGAGGGCACCATTCTAGAATGTTCTGTTATTTATGGGATGCGTTGGACTCGAAAACATTCCGTAAGGAAGGATCCAGAGACATAATATCAGGAAAGCTCTCATTGTGACCCTGATGAATACCACCGCGGGTCGGTTTCACCTTTCCTGCGCATTCTTTGTAATATTGACTAAATGAAGACTGGCTCTCAGCAATCCCTGTTTATCGAGAGCATGAATCAACAGATCAAAATGCATTGTAGATCACAGAGCAACCGATCATGCAGGATCTAGTTGTGACTCTGGGAGCGTTTTCCTGGCAAATGATTGAGATCTGATAACCATTCAAATGAGGTGAAGGGGAACTCCCGCTAGCCCAGAACGATGAGAAACAAGAATATATCGCCCGTGTCTCTCAAAAAGCAAGCCAAGCTCAACAATCGAGCGCGAATTCATTCGATCGATGGCCAACTTCCCTTCGTCTTCCCGCGCCTGCTTTCCCCTGCCAAGCAGCATCGCGGCTCCCTACTTATTAGGGAGACCGGAAATCAATGTCGTTTCTGCGCATGCCTGTACTTGATTGTCATTTATCAGCTCATTTTTGGTTGGGAGCCATGTCAAAGACGTTGTGAGGTTATAGTGACTTCTTCACTTATAGGCAATTGAATCCATTTTTTTTATAGTTTTGGATAAAATGGTCGGCCGAAAACCAGGAAAGGTATACATCCGGCATTGCATGCTTTTTAAGTTTCGCAAGAGAAGTAACGCAACAGTTGTTACTAGCAACATCTGCGATGTTTATCCGAACGCATTGAACATTCGTAAATGCCAAAGGCGGTTTTTCAAGCTCAAATCGAGTGACTTTGATCTTTCCAACTCGTATCGATCAGGAGGACCATCAACGTTAGACAACGACGTGTTAAGTGCGGAAGTGGGAGCAAATCCGTGTCAGACGATCGAGGAATTGTCAGATAGTCTTAAACAGCCTTGGTCGGCCAATCAAGAGCATTTGTAACAGGGTGGTAAAGTAAGCAGAGCAGTATGTGTTTATAATTATCGTGAGAAAACTACTTTCTGGTCCTCTAATAAATTACTATTTTGCAAGTTTCTAAAGAAACTTCATTTTAAAGGCAAAATATTGTTCCATTTTGATAATGCTAGAGATATGTAACATAGCGTCGTTTCTGAACAAACAGGCTCGTTATATTGTGATATCATTATCGAGTTTATAACTAACTCCATCTTGAAAAGGACTTCAATCTGGAAAATTCCGAAATTATTCTATATAGTTGGATAGACTGTAGCACGATGAACATTCTGGTTCTTTCATAATTGAAAACAGAGCACTTTAAGACGAGTTGTGTTCGATAGACGTTTAAGTTACCCACTGGCAATTTCGCCCCTTTTTTGACCGGGATCATACTTCCAGCGACGTCGATGCGATGCAATGCTTACCATCCATAGCGACCGAAAATCGATATGCACGATATACACTTTCGCCGTCGCTGGTCGCGGGAAGTATGATCCCGGCCTTTGGGGTATGTTATACTTTTGCGACACACGGTCGCGTCGCTCTGCACAGCGACAGCGACCGCCTCCAGTCCTTTAAATCTGTCGCTGTCGCAGTGCGTTGCACAGCGATAGCTACAGTGGTAGCGACAGGCTATGGCACATTTGCAGTATTTCAGCCCTCCGCGACACGTCGCTGCGACCCACGCGCGACATCTGTTCCTACGACGACCGTTGTCGTTGCTCCGATGCGGGTCCCGCCACGATTTGTGTTAGATTGCATGCCTGTTGCTCATTACAGCGACAAAGTATACCATAGGCCTTTCCCTTGGGTAGCAGCGGTATTGTACGTTGTATCATATTTATCATACATATTGTATCATATTGCCTTTTGGGCATTCAGACAACCGTTGAACTCCCCAAGTCAGACGAATGCATGGTGCGCTACCGGCAAGTAGACTTCTGTGGAATTTCAGGTCATTCGTCTTTGGTGTACATAGATCCCTGAGAGTCCAGATAACTTCACAGGTGTTCGCTGTGTGAGCCGCTATGCGTTTGCTGCAAGTTTTATTGCATTTGAGCAGCACTCTGCCTTGACAGAATTTTAAACCTAACCCCTTATGCCAGCGTTTTCGCCGATTCCACCGTATTCTCAGCTTGAGAATTGCTCTGCATATGTATGTAGGTGGCATATGACGGGAGTTTGCCAGAAATACACTCGAATAATCGTCGAATATGACGCAAGCCTTGCGCAGAGATGAGTAATCGACTATAGTTTTGTTCGTTGTGGTGCCGGCGTCCATATGAATAATGCGATTTGAAGAGACACTTTCCACGTTCCAATGGATGACTGATACTTTTTGCCGTCGGCTGCGAGTGAAGAACGCTGACCGCGCCTCGCAAACATACACATGCACTCAAGCAAGACGAGTTCGTCGTACTGTACTGTACAATGAATACATCTGATCGTGTACATTGTACAACACTCCCATATTTTTCGTAATCGGTTCCTGACGGGCTGCGACGACAACGACGACGTTGTATGGAATATTGAACCAGTTTTCGGGGTTTTCCTTCCACCACTTGTACCTCACACCAAAACCGGACGATCGCGTTTTTGACGAGAAAATCTCATTTTGGGTGAGTGTTCTGCAAGGGGTACCACTACACCGGTTAAGAAACAACTGGAATATTAGAAAGCCCTTGCTTTATGTTGTGATGCATCTGTTAGTGATAGCCAGCCTACTTGGGCTACAGGGCATTTAAAGGCCCTTTCGAGATTTTCTACTGATTGTGAAGACGGTCCCACTCTGGTTCCGATGATGTTTCTGGAATCGTACAAAATCTCCTAGGAACAGAGTTATAACCCCTCGAAAATTGCTTGAAATTGAGGGTAGAAGGCATATTGGACGGATTGTCCGAGGCTTGTTCTTTCCGTCGTTTGCAACCGATTTATGCGTGAGGACGCGAATGAAGAGAGAGGCTAAAAAGAAGGGAGGAACGGGGCTATTGATCGAAGAGCTCGTAGTTGGCGAGTGCTATAGATGCTGGGTCTACTTCAGAAATATTTCAAAACCTTCAATTTCGTACCTGAGGTTGGACTGCGGCTTTATGGAGGATCTGAGATGTCGTAGTCGAATCGCACTATTGTTACCATGCAGAATTTTGGACCGAATTTGCTGTTGGTCGCGACACACCATCGACCAGGTGCGGGATCAAACCTTTCCCCACACTTTTTCGGGCCCCTCAGCGAAGATCCTTTCATCTTTCAAGACAGTAAAGATTGATCGCTTGCTGGGCCATTTTCCCACCTCACACTCCCAACTACACCAGTTCCGGAGACTGCTCTTTATCCAACATGGAATATTGTAGAGTGAAAGTCTGCAGATTGAAAATCACGGAGAGGCGGGCGAAAACGAGTTGGAGCGAAGAATCGCTATTGGACGGCACCGATTTAGTTGCGGTCGTGCCCTTCTGCATCTGATAGGCGGAAACCTCACGTGTGTCAGCACGGTATTGTCGCGACCCATTTTGAGTGTCAGTACATTAAGATAATCAGCCTTAGTTGCATAGCTTAAGCTTTAAGAGGGACTTGCGTCATAGGGTGATGTCTGTTGTTTCCTCGTGAGATATCGCATTACGTCTGGAATCCACACTGATTTACCTCAGATTTCATCAAACTACGGGTACATTGGTGCAGGCTTTTCTGAAGTGCTGTTGAACGTGATAAACTGCACGCTTATTCAGCGCCCTCAAAGCAGCATTCCTCTTGGGCGCACGCCCTTGTGCAGTCAGAGCACATCCTGCCGCGAAGGTGAAGTGGATACAGCAGAAGTTCTGTACAATGCCAGCATGTGCTTCTGTAGCAACACTATGTACTCTGCGAGAAAAAATGCGGGCGAATCAAAAGTTTTGCGTGTTTGCACCACGTGGCCGTGCCAAACTAGGCCGCATGGTCCCAACTGCAGCATTTGCCCCCTCTCCTAGAGGACGCCATTCGATTCGGTTACTCAGGCAAACTGGGGCGTCGACAACAGGTTAATAAGTTGTAATCTCATGAACCGCTCCCTGTTGATAATTCAAATCGCGCGTATTGTCAGCTTGAGACCTGCCCGTTGCCCAGCGACGTCCGTCTGTTGTCGGGCTGTTGACAACTCGATGTGCCGCGTTTAGCGGCCTATTTAGCAGCAGTTCACATCCTACAGGACTGTTTCATCAAGCTTAGGTACTACTTTTTACCGACACGCGTCGCGGCGTGCACACCGGCACGCGTCGCGGTCGGCACTGCGACATGCGTCGCGGTTCGGCACACCAACATGCGTCGCGGTCGGCACACCGACACGCGTCGCGGCTGGGTCGCCCAGCCTCCACTGGGTTCACCACCAAATAGGCAGGACCTCCAGATGCTGGGCGGGGCCAATGTACCGCAAACTTGGATAATTGAACCGACTGCGCTCTCATCATTCACAGCATGCCTGAAAAATGCGCCGTATACATTCCTCGTATCTAGAGCGTTGGCTGTGCAACAGCTCGACATAGACCAGAGCATAACTCGCGGCCAGGGCCCCGCCGAATATCGGCGTTGGCCAGCGGTGACTCATGGTGGGCGGATCAACCTGTTGTCGACGCCCCAGCTTGCCAGAGTAGGTACTCGAGTTGACAACGTACTGAAGTCGAGGAGGGCCTCACTAGAGCGAAAGTCGAACAGCATTTCTTGCAAGTATCTAGTGGCATCTTCCCTGAAATGAGCCGTCCTAGTAGTCGTCCGTGTCCATTTGTCACGGTCCTCAGTCACAATTCGAACCCACCTGTTACTATACGTTTTCCTGCGCAGTAAACCGTCCAGTCTGAATTGTTTTCCGATGCCGAGTGATTTTAAATCTTTTTTAATCTCATCCGTCTAGAACTTTCACCTACGTCCAGGTGGCCGTTTCCAGGCAGTATTTGGAAGCATTCTCAATGCGTGTTGAACCAAAAAGTCGAAGTCAACTATTTATTACTGCATGAGGCGGCATTGGGAGATGCAGGTACCCTGCTCGTGCCAAGTTTTGATGTACTGTGTCCATTAGCTTGTAAAGATCTTCGTTATGGCATACTTGCGGCCAAAACTATGCATACAAACGCCCAATCAGCTTCCTCTCCGTACACCAACGCCTTCGTCCTGTACAGGACTGATTAATCATACCAAAATCGGGCTCATGTTTATGAATCTGAACCTGTTTCTGAAATTGGTGCCCTTGGTATGGCAACATTTGGCAATGAGTTACAGCCCTGCTGCGTGGCCAGTCGAATGAATGTACTGAACTGGGCAATCAATTCAGCTGGTAGCTGGAAGCTGCTGTTTCGCAACTCTTTGGCTTCCCTGCCTTTTGCATGCCTTCTACGATCGGGGAAACTTGTGTATCAAGGAACAGAATAATTCAGAAGAAAGTCAACATTTATCTCAGAGTTTATGCTGAGAACAGGTCTTTTTATCCCAAAGTTGAAAATAAGTACAGCACGGAATATACTTGCTACCCGAGGAAATTGCCTCACACAATCACTGGGATAACTCAGATTCTCAAGTGTTGAGGTCTCAGATTGATTCGCTTACTGCACATCTCCAGTTTTCCGTGTGATTGTTCGATTCATATAATATTTTTTACAATGTCGTGCACTTTGAGTTATCCGAATCTTGGATAATCCGGTTGCATACCAGAAAACGATTTATTCAAATTTGAAGTGTAAGCAGAAACACTCCGGAATTCCTACAAACTCAGCAACCGACCTTTTCACTGGATTCATCTCGTGATTTCCGCGAATTGTTTTCCGTAAAAACCGAACGCTTTTTGTTGGGGTTTTCATCTTAATATTTAGGTTTTTTTGGCAGAAGCTGTATCGCCAACGAAGGCGTAGACAAATATTACGTATAGGTCCAACTCGGATGTTTATTGTGAATTTCTTGAATATGAGTGATCAGATAGATTTTGGACATATTCGAAGGTCATAAAACCAAAAAAATCCAGAGCCCGCTCTAAAAAGTGAAAGTTCGAGCATGTGCGAAAATCGAACCTTCTAAGAAGTCGCATCAGAATAAAATGATAGCAAGAGCACAACGAAGACAGGGAAGAAAATTTTCAAAATCAGCAGAAAACGATATTCCTTGCAGTTCACAATCGAACATTAAAGTAATCGTACGCGCGAAAAAATCATTTAATGTTTTCTGAAAATGTTTTTGTGTAGCCAGGCCCCGCATTAATGGCGAAAGACTAATAAAAAACATCCATAAGTTAAGGAAAATTGTGTCCAAGTACCACCAAATTGCACTTGAGGCCCGCGTCATAATCTCTTCAAAGGCACTGTCTACGATCAATTTCGTCCTCATTCTTTTGCCGGAATACGAAAGGCCCAGGTCAAATTGGAGTCATAGTCAAAAGAACGAACAAAAACGGGCCTGAAAGAGCCCCTATCGGCTCAGAGATCCGTTCGCGCTAGACCTTTCTAATCAACCGATACGTATCTGATACACGCGAAGAAAGGACTAGCACAAGCAGATTTCGAAGCAAATAAGGGCTTTTTCGGGCCCGTTTTTGTTCGTTCGTTTGACCCTATCGCTCTAATGAGACCCCGATCTTTCGATTTCCGGCGAAAAACGAAGGCGAAATTTATCGTGAACACTGTCATCAAAGGTCTTCCTACATTCTCGCTTCATAATCTTTTCGACGTTTTTTTTTCAAATGTGTAGCTCAAAATACGGTTCCCTAGTTCTGGAAGACTACTCGGGTTTTTTAGACCCCAGAGCCATTTTTCAGGCGATCATAAATTTCTGATGGCGTATTTCCTGGACCTTTAGCTTTCTTAATGATCACAGCCTAGCCCAGCTTTTTGTCTAAAACTTACGTGATTTTCACGACGCCTTTAGACTGTGCAAGGTTTACAATCGCCTTCCCTCAATTCAGCTTTTCTTTTTCGACTTTCGCATGATACTGGAAAGTTCTAAAGCAGCATAAAACTAAAATAACTTGCCCAAAATTACCAGAAAAAAAGAAGGCAGAATCTATTCATACGCTTGCTTCGAGATTTTTTATCACCATTCCTTTCGTCCATACCCTGACCGCTAGCTTTTTCCCCTTATTTTTCCCAATTGCAAGCATTTTCCGAGTTTCCCTGATTTCTGATGCGTGAGCAAACAAGCATTCTGGGGTCTTTCTTGAGGCGTTTCCTTGCAATCAGCTCTTCTCCCTCGTGCAACTGTCTGTGGTATCGTATGACAAGCCTATTCCAGTGCGAACGTGTCTGTTGTATGTCCTATAGTCAATTAGATTGTGTTCGTCCTAGGGCGATTTCTCTAAATTGGACAAAAATGCCTGGGTTCATTCAGGCTCCCTCCAACTCCGCTACGCCTCTTCCCTCCCCCGTGTTCATCCCCAGCCCGTCCTTCACCCCCCCCCCCCATCCCTTGTCCTCTATAGCTCATTGACAAATGAAATGAGTCGGTCTCGTCCCATCCTCCTCTTCTTCTCATCGTGGCGAAAATTTTCTAACATCTGGTCATAAAGATGGGTAACTGGTTGTGCGCTAATGCATTGTTCTGGTGTATTGCTTAGCGCTGTGCGTCGGCTAGCTCTGGCCGATGGAATTGCCCCGGCATGATCCGGTTAACTCGGATCGAAACAATGGTGAAATTAGTGGGCCGATGAGGACACACACACGCACGCACATACACTCTCGCGAACAAATCCCGCCCCATCAGCGATAAATAGCAGCAGATGGTCCGAACATATACTATGTATTTATATGCTACAGCATAGACTATCTATGTCGCCGACGTCCGCTGGCCGGTCGCGCCAGTGCCCGTTCCCATTGCCGGAATAACAAGGACGCCTGATTATGGCTAACCGAATTACCGGACATAAACTATTCCCTCAGGAAGAGATGATTACGCGGCGGGTTTAATTGCAACACTGATGTTGCTTGTGAGCGCTAGCGCGTGTGTTCTGCATGCGATTCGCCCCCTTCCCTGGCCGGAACCGACCAGCGGAACGACGACGCTAAATCTGATTTGGGTCCATTCCATGAATCGCCGGAGACCTTGGTGTGGTGCAGAGGTGGATCGCCCAGAACGCGATGCCGTTCTACTGTGAGCGATCCGAGCCGCTGCGGATTACCAACACTATTTGCAAAGGTAAATATGCGCACTACATTGCCTTTTATAGCCATAGGATCACCCCCTAAAAACAGAGTAACGTACATAGGAAAAGTCCTTCTCAAACTGCTGATCTTATTTTCGGATTCTACGACCAAATTAATGGCGGAGTACTTGTTGGTGGTTTAATACCTAGATTTGTAATTTCACCACAACATTTTATCGGTTAACACACCGTTTCGTAACCATAAGATCATTCACTGTAAAAGAATTTTCGTTGTTTGAAACCACGACAACATGGTGCCTTTACATTCAGTTGTTTCTTCAAGTTCACCAGCAGCATCGAGGTGTTGCTGAGGCCGACTCCCAGTAAGGATTCTAGTGTGGAAGATCAGATATCGCTCCAATGTTCCTCAATTGCGATCTTCATCTCCAAAAACAAAGAAAACTGACGATTGTGTACGTAGATTCTTCTTGCAACATTGTCGCAGAACTTTTCCGCAGGATTGGGGCCGATTCTGAAAGCGGGCAACGTCAGGTTAAAGGCAGTGTTCACGATGATTTTCGTCCCCGAGTTTTGCACTCAAAACAACGCGTTGGCAACCAAGTGTTACCAAAATTGCGAAGGAATGGCGAGAATCGCAATAAAACGCCTTATTTCAGGGGCATTATTCTCTGGCGTGGACTAGATGTCCGATTGAATGAACATGTTCACGGTGGTTGTCACCGGTAAAAAATGGAGTTAATCAAAAATAGGAGAATATTTTAGGCAACATAGTATTAGTTGGGGGTGTGTATACAAGTCTGTTGGTACCTGCTCGTTGGTGCCCCTGCTTCTACTGAACCCAGCAGACGTTTGAGTGTACACAGGGAACGTTCGAGCGATATAGCGTGCACAACTATATCGCGAAAGTATCCCGCACATTGCATAAAGGTGTCGCCGTCCGGCACACCAAGGCCTCTGGTCCATAACACAGGATCCGTCCCTAAGGAGTCATGGAGTCTTTGGCCACAAGCCACAATTTCGCCACCCTGAACTGTCGATCGCTGTCGAGTGATATCAAAAAAACTGCGCTATCCAGGCTTCTGAGCTATTTCCATGCACCGTTTGCTGCTTTGCAGGAAACCCGCCTCAAGGATAGACCCGTCATCAGCGTCGGAGAGTACACCATCTACTGCGGTAACGCTGACGATAGGAGAGTGGGAGGCTGTGCAATAGCTGTAAGGAAGGATTTCAATGGTATGGTCAAGGAGTTTGGCTCAACGTCGTGCCGGAATGCATTCGTACGACTGCGGGATCACAGAGGATTCAATCTGTGGATAGTGAGTGCTCATGCGCCAACTGAAACCGCCGAAGACAATTCGAAGGATGCGTTTTATGAGGAACTTAATACGTTGCTGGCCAGGATACCTTGTCAACATGCTGTTGTAGTGGGGATTGACGCAAATGCGAAGATGGGACTTGATCAGGAATCCGAAGTACTCGGTAAATGGTTCTACCCAGTGGAGCAAACATCGGACAATGGCTACCGGCTTGTCGACTTTTGTGAACGCAGTGGTCTGATTATTGCATCGACATTCAAGAGGAATCATCGCCGCCATCAGCTTACGTGGCAGGGACCAACCCGGCTATCTTCAGAAGAGCAGCGGAAGCGGAAGATGACAACTTTGAAGCTACAGCTTGACTATGTCCTGACGAGGAATATTCTAGTATCGGACATTCGAAGGTCTAGAGCTGTGTGGGATGTCGCATTCGATTCGGATCACCGTCCTGTTCTGTTGAACTTCACTGCGAGGATTCATAAGAGGAAGCGAGGGGCTCAGCCTCTCCAGAGGATTAACATCACAAGTCTCAGAGATGAAGAGTGCAGAAGGAATTTTCGACAACGCGTTTCTATTCACATCGGAGTAGGAAGAAACTTTGCGACGCGGATTCTTTTGTCAAGTGCATCCAGGACGCTTTGAAAGAGGCACTCCCGGTTGTACAGCCTAAGAAGAAGTTCGCCTACGTCTCAGAAGAAACTACATCTACCTACAACAGAGTATGTGCTCTCCGAACTGCAGGAAACTTCTTGGAGGAGAAGCGTCTGAGGAGGAAGTTGCGTGGGCAGCTTCAAAAGGACCGCGAACGAGAGTGGACGTGTAGAGCTAAGGAGTTCGAGAAGGCTCGGGAGGAGAAGAATTCGAGGAAAGCCTACACGTTGCTGCGACAGTATAGCGGGAAGATGAAGAGATGTTCTCCTGTCCTGAACACTACCAATGGAGTTGCAGTTGGTGATGCGACGCTGCCAATATGGAAGGGTTACTTCAGTTCACTACTGAATTGTCCAGCGCCATCAGTACCTGAGCTCCCGCATGTTCAGAGAGCACATTACGATGTCAGTGAGGAACCGCCGACTGAGCCTGAAGTTTTGGATTGTGTCCGGAAAATGAATAACGGAAAGGCAGGTGGGGATGACAACATCACTGCTGAAATGCTGAAAGCTCTTCCTCCGTCTGGGATTCGTGAAATGACCAACACCATCCGTGCTATATGGATGAGCGAAAGGATACCCGATTCGTGGAGACATGCGATCATCGTACCTCTTCACAAGAAGCTATCCGTCACGGATCCTAAGAACTACAGAGGAATCTCTCTACTTCGTGTCATGTACAAGGTTTTAGAACGTATCATTCTCGAGCGACTTATCAAACATCGTGAAGAAACGACCAGAGATGAGCAAGCCGGTTTTCGACCTGGAAGATCGACCATCGACCAAGTGTTCGTCGTGAGAAGAGTAATTAAATCGTGGCAGCGGTATTCGAAGCCATTACAGCTTGCTTTTTTTGACTTTGAAGCCGCGTTCGACTCTCCTCATCGTGATCGATTGCTCAATGCTCTGCGAGCAGATGGAGTCCCGGAAAAGTATGTTCGGTTAATCGAGGACATGAACAAAGGAACAACAGCAGCAGTTCGTACACCCGTCGGATTTACGTCAGCTTTTGAGGTGAAAACAGGAGTAAGGCAAGGAGCCGTTGCAGGACCTTTTCTTTTCAACTTCGCCGTTGATGACATCATGCGTAGAGTTGCAGAACAGTTTCCTGCGGATGTGATCCTAACACCATCAGGACGCTCCCTTGTCGACCTGGAGTACGCCGACGACATTGTGTTATTCGCTGAAAACAACGCAAAAGTGCAAAGAATTGTGAACCTCGTTTCGGAGTATGCCGCAGCCTATGGACTTCGTCTTCGTCCCGACAAATGCAAGCAGATGTGGGTCTCTCAGAGGCCTTCAACGGGAGTTTATGTGGACGGACAACGTATCGAACTGGTGGACGATTTCTGTTATTTGGGCTGTTTGCTGAAGAACGATGGTAGTTATGCAGCGGATATTCGACAACGATGTGCGAAAGCTACGTCTGCATTCAATTCTCTAACCAAGTGTTTGTGGTCTACCACCATCGCGAAAAAAAGTCAAGTTGCGCGTCTACCTATCCGCTATTCGCCCTATCATGATGTACGGATCGGAGACGTGGGCAGCACCGAAGACGCAGATGGAAAGGTTGGATTGCACGGAGAGGAAGCTTTTTAGGCGTTTGCTCGGATATTTCTGGCCACGTGTATGCCATAACGAAGACCTTTACAAGGAAATCGACGCAGTACATCAACGCTTGACACGAGGGAGGTGCCAGCATCTCCTAACACCATCTCAAGCAGCAATGGAAAGTCGACTTCGACTGCTCGGGCATATACTAAGAAGAACGCCGGATCGTCTCGTACAACACGCTTTAAAAATGCTTCCAAATCCTGTCTGGAAACGGCCACCTGGGCGTAGGCGAAAGTTCTGGACGGATGTGGTTAAAGAGGATTTGAAGTCACTCGGCATCGAAAGACAGTTCAGGCGCGATGTTTCGTTTCGCAGGAAATGGAATAGTGACAGCTGGATGGAATGTGTTCAAATTGTGGCTGAAGACCGTGAAAAATGGACACGGCTGACTACTAGGACGGCACAGCTCGGTGAAGATGCGGAATGACCGCGTCAGGCGAAAGCCAACCGATTAAGTCAAGTAAGTCAGTATTAGTTAGGGTTCGAAGAAAAGAACGGAGCAACAGAAAGCAAAGAACTGCAAACGACGGGCCCACAAATGATTTCTTTGTCACACCGAACAGTTCCTGTGAGAGTAAAGAGGTGGGGTGAGAGTAAAGGATTTCGTGACCTTGTGGTGCGTTTTTCTCGATTTCTTCGTCATTTCTGTTCTACCCGGGGGCCAAACAATCTATTAAAGGCAGTGTTCACGATGAAAAACGTTTTCGAAATTCCACTAGGGTTGGGTAGTGGAGGGACACTCTGTAACGCTAACGTCGAAAGAAAGCATGAAAACGAGCCAGGAAGAGCCCCAAAAGAGCCCGAAGTTGCAACTTCGAGCGCATTGAAAACCCCAAAAGCGCATCACACGCCCACCGACGTGAACAAATGAATGCTCAAGATCGTGAGATGAGCGATGATTTCCAATCATTAGCCCCGTTCTTCCCTTCATTCTCAGCTTCTCTCTTTACTCAGGTCAGCTCGCATAGATCGGCTGCAAAACACGGAAGTTACAAGCCTCGGACAACTCGTCCACCATGTTTCCATAGCTCAATCTTTGAGAGACCATACCTGCGTTCACAGAAGGTCTTGTATGATGCCAGAGACACCATTGGAATCAGCATGGGGCCGTTTTCAAGATAGGCTGAAAAACAGAAAAACGATTTTCATCGTGAACACTGCCTTTGAGTGATTAATCTCAAAATCGAAGATTATCGTGAAAACTGCCTTTAACAACTTTACGCGACCTAAACCTTTATTGCGTTGATCTACTCACGTGGATAGTGGTAATGCTTTGCTGGAAAACTCAGTCTTCTCGAGCTGGAGGTGCCGACTCACATTCACAATGTTGGGGGTGGTCTAGTTGTGTTGCCATCGAAGTCCATAAAAACACCAGGAAGATTTGAATCTGCTGGGTGTGACCTAGTCAGAAGTCTACAAAGTTTGGAGGATTTCAATCTAAAGTAGGAAATGCTCTCCGGTGATTTAAATAAATGTTATGACGGTAATTTCCGATGGAAGTAAGTTTAACTTGGACGAATCAGATGGCTCCACCTATAACTGGTGTGATATCCGGGATGAAACAACGAACCTCAGTCGGTGCAACTTTGGTGCATAATGTCGTGCGGTGGCCCACGTCTTTCTGGTAGACTACTGCCACATGGCTGGTGAGCAGAAACGGTTCCCACATGCGTAATCCTGACTAATTAAGACGGTAGTCGCAGGAGTAATTGCGCTGTCAATTACGTGATGGAGTGCAAACATTGTTACAGTCGGCTTGCTTATACGTACTTGATGACTCCAATACATCATGGTTTTCGCGTATCCTATGCTTCGGAGTAAAATTTATTACCGTTCATCGCGTACGCAGATAAACAACCGGTTATCAAAAGAATGAACACTGGCATGTGATAGTCGCTTAGGTGGGCAAGGTTTATTGCATGGACATGTTCACTCCTCCTTAATGGTCAATCATACCATTCCCTTCTTTTGTGTGAATGAGATCTCATCTTACCACTTTATTGGTGAGCTTTTGTCTTTAACGACTTTCTCAAACCTACAGGTATAAACTATAATCTATTACAATACAATACAAATCTTAAATATTGTAAAAACACACCAGTGAACTATTCTGCCTCTACTACTGTTGTTAGTTGCGTAGGGAGTAGCGAGCGGTGAGGCCATAATGTTCTACACTCTCACTGTGTCTTGAGTTACTGTCCCTTTACAGAAACAACCAAAAGGCAGCAGTAAGTCCCTCACTAAGAGACGTAACCGTTCACGGTTTCCGGAGCATTCACAACCCGGCGCGGAAGTCCGAGTCAGTATGATGAGCGCAGAGGACGGAAAGAAAGGCGCTTCCAGCCGGACTGGCACTCTCTCGGGCGGCCAAAGTGCAAACTGGCTATCTCTGCATCTCCGCGGAGAAGGATCATTTACAGTTTTGACTGTATAGTACAGGGATGGGAGACATCCTAGTTTGGGTGTGCGGGGGGGGCACTCAACATTACAAAAAGGGTTGAAAGGTGCAGTTTTCAGAAGTCTCTGGATTTGCATGGAGTCTCTAGGAAGACAATGTGAATGATAACGCTCTCAGATATCTGATAGTGGAAAAAATTTCAATTTTCATGAATGAATCTTGAGTGGCCTCCCTAAACAAAGTTTGCACCCAGGGATGAATCTCTGAAGTAAACGATCCTTAAATTAATTCTCTGAAAGACGTTGTAGGCTGTGCTGTTATGGAGAAAACATTCTCAAAAGCACACCTCTAGCTAAATGGGTTTCTTAAAGCAAAAACAGTTTGACGGTGGCCGAAACACTCCAACAAAAAGGTGCATAAGGAATGTGGAGTGGGGGAGTCTACAAAAAATTAAAATTTTTTTTTGAGAACCGACTTCCGTGGATAAAATTTTAAGTCCCCGAAACAAACAGTTGTGGTATTTCACATGGTAGAGCCCTAGGCTTATCGAGGAAGGACCTTGACTAGGTTGAGAAGGTTCACGCGCTAGTAAGTGCACTTGCTACTGCACTCTCACTGGTTTACGATTCTGAACAACAAAATGCAACCGTTTGTGTGGATTTACTAACCTGATGTCTTCTTTTCAAAAAGTAGTACACGAATTTTTTTTTGTACTAGAATAGAAGCCAAGAGAGAAAATTCCTTTTTAAAGCCACAAAGTTCCTATATAGAGGAATACAGAACGGTCTGTTTTTGCGAAACAAAAGTTTCAGCCACGGGAATCACTTCTCGCAAAATATTGATACTTTTTCGTAGACGAATCCACTCCACTTCCCTATTACTCCTTGTTTTTGGAATGTTTCTGTCAGTACCGAATCGCACTGTATTGTAATAGATTATAGGGTATACTTGTAGGTTTGAGAAAGTGGCTTACGACGAAAGCTCACCAACAAAGTGATAAGAAGAGTTCTCATCAGGGTTGAGCAGGCCGTTGGGCCGATCTTCGGCGAAGCTACGACCCCCCCGTTGACCAGAATTTTGAAAAAAAATCCAGAATTTTACGACCCCCTAGGACGGAAAAATGATTTTGCTTTTTTTGAAAGGCAAAGCTGGAAAAGAAGTCAAGTTTGTAATATCAATTTTTGGGGATCAAGCTCGCTAGCGGCTAAAGTGTGGACGCCAAAGGGCCGTGCATTTGCAAAAATTTTACAAACATCTAAAATCTTTCCTTTTTTTCCCTAAAATTTCCAAATTTTTTACGACCCCCTGTTGTGCCGGGTCACAACCCTGCTCAACCCTGGTTCTCATTCACACAAAAGAAGGAAACGCTATAAAGGATGAGACTTCGGGATGGCAGTATTTTCAATAATTCCACTGTCGAAAATGAAACGTAACAAAAGCGATCCTGTTCTGGCAGAGCAAAACGGCTTCCTGTCTTTTTCGGCTGCTCTTTCCGACGCAATCGCCTCAAAGGGTCCCTGCTCTCTCATATTCAGCAGGAAACTCGCCATCCATGATTCTGCGAGAACACTGCCTTCAGATGTGCTGAAACATCAAACAATAAGCCATCCTTACCTGAATGTGGTCTATGTCCTTCAAGTACGAATCAACAACACTGCTTGGCGGGAGAAGCGACACTCGGGAAACGGAAGGACTGATCGCTATCGATCGAATGATTCCGCGCACAATAGCTGGGTGTGGCTTTGCAGTTGAATGGCACTGACGATATGTATTGTTGAGCTTTGCCAATTCTGACGTTTGCTGCTATTCCTGCTGTTTCCCTCTACCAGTTCAGTTCCTTTCTGTTTACAATCACGAGTGCGAGGTTTTACGCGTGGGGGGAGTTTGTCTTTTGTGGGCATTCCGGAGTGTTTATTTCCAGTTTGTAATGCAAATTGGAAGCTAATCAAACTCTTCACAGGCAACCCTTCGCAGCATAAAACCGCAATCTCACATGCAGACGTTTGTAGAAAAAGAAAAAACTACCTGGCAACGGAAAAGCAGCAGGAACACTAAGCCTCAACAATAAACAATAAGGCGATAAGACATCAAGCGCACCACCGCCGTTTTTCAGGGTGGCAGACTTTACAAGGCCCGGTTTCAACTTAGGACTTGTACAACTCTGCCTTCCTTACCATCGACACTCTACATGAAGTTACACCTAAACCTTTTGAATGTCTTCGAATCCTATGAACAATTCAAAATCAATCTCGCTCAGCTGTTTGGGTCTTGTACGAACTTTCCCGAGCTAGCTGAAGCAGAGCCGAACATTCATAAATACAACCCCTGATCGACGCCAGCTTTACCCTTTCAAAGTGCATTGGCTTACGATGGAATCACTTACACGCGCCGCGACCGCTTCGCAAGCGCATTTTTTTGTGTGCGCATTTAGAATGGCTCTGAGCAGCGTTTCGTCAATCTTTTTCTGCTGGTGCCAATCGCACATCAGAAGAACCATAATGACCCGCGCCCATTAAAACGTTGGTAATGGGATTGAATTGGTCTTTTCCTACACGTCGCTGCTGCCGCTGTCGCCTCCGCCGCCGCTGCTGCTGATGCTGCTGATGCTGCTGCTCACGGAATTCTCATATCAAAACCATCCTGTTAAGCCTTCTCATTATGTTGTTACGAAACAACACAGTGAAGGCTTCAGAATTATTTTTGGAGGTTTCATTACCCAATTTAGCACTTAATGGCCATGAGTCATCCACTCTGCGAAAAATTCCCCTTCCATCCTCCCCCTGTTGCATCCGTAAGGGTTTTACGAAGGGAAAAACAATATGAGATCCAGGCCGGCTCTGCACTGCACTAAGCACGCCTGAACTACTGTAGCTCATTAAAGTTTCAGAAGCCGTCATGCTGACTGCGGCTAATTCTGGCCTTGAGTGTTGCTGCATTCTCTTCTAGAACACAGAGGGTGGAAGCGTTTTTATGCCGTGGTTCATAACTCTGTTTCATCGTTTTTCAGCGAGAAAAAAAACTGGAAATCGTAATTTTTCAAAAGGCAACGTTTATAACTGCGAAAAGCTACACTTTTCTACGGAAGACTTTTTTGTTTACGGTGTTCTGAAAAAGCCTTTTCTTACTGAGTAGCATTATCGAACTGTCATTCTGGTTACCGGTTGTGTACCGCCACGTAGAGCGTATGCGGCCTCTGGTTAGGTTATGTAAACCAGCAGTTTCCTAGCAAGTCCCCATTATTATTTTTAATTACTATCACCCAAAGATAAATGCTTATATAAGTTAATCATGGAAAGGGGCGCTATGTCTAGGAATTTAAGATTTTTTCCTTGAGCTTGCCTGAAGTTTATCCAATAACTTTCTAATGTTTCTTGTCTCCTATCCAACCGCAGATTGCCTCTTCTCATCCTCCTGGCCTCTTCTTCACTCTTTCTATTCTCTTGCCATTCCTACTGATCATCGTTCTACAGTCGAAAGTTTAACTTTCTTATGGGAAATCCTAGTGGGTCTCCACTCTAAGAGATCACCCAATATTCAGTATCCGGAGCCAAATCCATCTACGATAAATCCTTGGGTTATGGATCAGACCCGCTTGGAATCTTTGCTTTTGCTCTATGGTAAACTCCATATCGCCATAATAGTTATGTATCTTCAACACACGGAGTCAACTATTATGAATCCGGCCTCAAATGTTGGCGCTAGATAAAAGTTAAGGAAAAAAATCTATGTCTTCAGTCTCTTATAGGATGCACTGCCCACTCGACCTCGTGTCGTAGTAATTTTAGCGTTAATGGAAAAAATCCTCTTTCCAAAATAGTTCGAGCGTTTTCCGGAGCTTTTGCTCAGCTGTTCCATGTTAGCTCAAAGGTTTCCTTGAGCTAGCAACATTTTTCTGATCTCCGCCTCAGGAAGTAGTCTTAGTGACCTAAGTTGCCAGGCTGCTCAGGTCACACCAAGGCTTCGAAAAGCAAAGGTTTCGAAAAAAGAAATCGGTGTCGGACCTGAAGTGTCCGGCACTGTCCTAAGTAGGACTAAAGGCTATTCATCAGAAATTTCGGAAGATTACCTCTGAGTTTACCCTACAGTGGCTGGGACCAGTTTAGAAAACAATTGGTACAATACATCCAACTGCCGAAGCTTCTCTTGTGTTCGTTCGACCATGCTAAAGCTTTTTGTTCAACCTCTATGCATGGTCCGCGCAAAGTTTTCCTACAGGTCGGTGTTTTCTGCTAGAGACACGGAGACTTACAAAGACACGTGGAGATGCAGACTGTTCGGGCATGTCCCGATCTGAAGAACATCTTGGCGTTGGCTCTACATGCTTCCTCAAATTGTCCAGAGTAGTGCACCCAAATAATGTGCTATTGGCTTCTACTATGCACCGTAATGAATTCAACGTTTTCCATATGTAAATCACCTAAAGACTCTTACTGGTGTGTCCCTTCCTTGTCTAAGGTGATTTTGGAAGGCCAACACCGGGCTGTTGTGGGTGTTGCCGAAGACTCCAGGTCGTTTGTGATCATCCAGCAAATCAGATTATCATTTATAAACGACATCTTTCATTTTGTGAAAATTTTTGGCCTGACCTCGGATTAGTTAACGATAAATCCGTCAAATAGAGGCAGAATCTTGCCCTGTTCTCTACACATCTCTATGATCTATAAACTCTCGGTTAAAGGTACATACATAGATGGTGAATTGCATTGTTGCAAATACTGTTTATTACATACCTCGGTCTAATATCAGCTAAACTTTATGAAAATTTAATATGTTTAGAGCCTCATAAAATATAACTAATGCGCATTGAGACTTGATTTCGAATGTACATTCTTCTTCGATACGGAAGTTAATAACAGTTTCATGGTAATAAATCAAATGAAGGCTATTCCCTCGCAGCATGAGTGCGAAAACTCCGAACCCGTGGCACTTTTTTGTCATTGCGAGGTGTTCAAAACTGTTGCACGCCATTGGGAGAATGTAATTTTTTGTCGCATGATTTTAAGATCAATTATATAGGAATTTTTAAGATTTCCCTGATGAGCATCTTTCGGCTTAAATTGAGAAGGCCGAAATTCATTGCTAGTTATGTATAACCATTGCTTATGGATTGCATGTCTTGGAATGGTCCTGAAGCTAATAATTCTGAGAAGAGAATTTTTCGAAAAAGACCTGGTTACATAAATTTCGGCTCTTGGAAATATGTGCCAAGATCCTACAATATTCCAATCATATACCATTGCTTTGGCAGACTTCTTATTGCAGAACGGTGCTACAGGTTTCGCATTTTCAGGTTGAGATTTTGAGGTTTGTAGCCTGAAATTAGTTATTACCGAAATTTTGTATTTAAGAAACTGTACATTCAAAATTCAAGTTCAACTGTTCGTCAGTTATGTATCATGATGCTCCACAACATTTTGAAGTTTCTCCTAATTTCGCTAATATTATTCGGAGATACTTCGAAAACTGTATTCGTAACTATGCAAATTGTCATCTACAGTAGAAGTTGGCGCAAATTCTGCGCGCTATATTCTAACATATGTGCACCGAGTTTGCGCTAACACACAACAAGGAACGCAAAGTATTTGCGCCTACCGTGTGTGCTTTTGACCGCGAACGTACCTTTATCACGCGACTTCGACTAAAAATTTGCCAAACGCCTGTGGTTGACGAGCTCTCCCCATGAAGGAAAGGATCGTGATTTCTTGATCAAGTTTGGCTAGTTTACTTTCGGTCAACTTTTTCTTCAAGGCGCAGTCCAACCTCAGGAACGAACTTTGAGATATCCTTATAGTTGTAAAGAAGGCCCTCTATTTGTAGCAACTGCCAAGTGCGAGCTCATAAGTTTACCGAGTAAGCGAGATAAAGTGAGGAGCTCCTCTGGTACGCCCATGTCAAGAAGCCACTTGGCCACGCCCCCTTTGACGACCTCTAAAGCCCAACATTGTGTAGGTGCGCGATGGATTCCGAGAAAACACCTAGTTCTTCCAATCATGCTGAGCCTCTCTATTCATCCAGGTTTCCATCCGTGGATCATTGTGAATGGCGGGAAATACAGGCTTGGGACAACTCGTTCACCATACTTTGGCCACTAAAGGTTTTAACGGGCCAAGACGCAGTTTGTAGTGCGTTCCGAGAAATCATGGAGACAGCATTGTGATCAGCGTGGAATTTTGTTCTAGGCAAGCAGAAGACATGGGAAACGATTCTGAGGCTCGACTGAGTTTTTAATGTGAATTGTCGATACTCTTGGTTCAATTAGGTTAGATATCAATTTATGACTACTTCTTCAATCCCGAAAATGAGCCAGATTTTATGAATCCACCCGATTGGGTCATTATACCCCGCCGGTGGTATGCAGCAAGTGTGGGATAATAAGTTGCTGCAATTGATGCAAATAGCCGAGTGGGTTGGCCAAAAGCGCCCTGCGCTTGTATTAGCGCGCGGGCAGCAGAACAAATGACCCAGTCCCGAATAAAGCATTACGACGATTGATAATCGCTCATACATTCATACTGTTGTGTATGTATCTGGATATAGATGTATGTATGTTGCAAATGAAGAATCGTTTTGAAGAAATCGCCCTTTTGAGGCGGTCATTTATCACAGAAGGGCATCGAGGACTACAATAGCTGTGGGACGACGACGGCCAACGTCTAATGAGGAATCGCAAGACATATGAGATGTCTTCTGATCTGTGGATGATGGTGACGACGACGTCGTCGTCACCGTCGTCAACGCGTCCGTTGCCGTGTCGGAACCACAAATCATGCCAAACTGCGCCGCCCTAAGACATTACCTCGCAAGAACTCGGGGTCTTGCTATTGATCCCCATTCCACTATACTCAGCTTTACTACGGCCCGATATGGTTTTTCCTGTCTAGCTACGACAAGTTATTTTGACGACTTCCATGTCATTCGAGCGTCTTATTCAATCTTAAACGTAACCCATGTTTTTTGATTCTGTGCTGATTTTTTTTTCGGAAATCCCCACTTTAGATCGAGCGGCTCTGCGAGCATTCTTTGACTGATACAATGCTTGTGTGCGTTTCACTTTGTGACTTTTTCCAACCTTATTGTTTGACTGTGAAAGCTGTCTTCAATCTATTCTGTATACACCTGGCTCGGATCGCACGGATACTTTCCGTTCTTTGTTGCGCATTGAAGCAATTTCGGTGAACGTATGTCATAGCATGTGCGCACCGAGTTTACGCCAACGCACAATAATGAAAGCGAAGTGTCAGTGCGATCCGTGTCGACTGTCTATGGTTCGCTTCGAAGAACTTTCAAACGAACTGAATCTGACTATTATTGTTCCCTTCTTTCGGATTTGGAATAATTGAGGCCGTCAGGATTCTTTCTCCTTCGTGCTCGGAACAATTCGAACTTCTCGAAATTCAAAATGTTTGAATTTCGAAGTGTCGAGTTCTTGAAGATTTTTCTCGAAGATTTTGTTTGTACGAAATTCGAGCATTCCGGTTATTCAAATTTCGCATTTTGACATTATGCTTTCAAAGCGGAGTATAATAATCTCCTTTTTTTCTATGTGGGTTTTAAAGGAAGTGTTCACGATAAAAAATGTGTTCCAGTTTCCACTAGGATTGGGCTCATCTCCTGGTCTGACGAAAACCGGCGTTAACCTGTGACTTTGACTCATGATTCATGCTCGAATTATACAGGACACCCTGTCGTAATCCGAGGTTAATTTTTTCCCTCTTTAGTGGATACCGCAGAACCGCCAGATTGTCGGAAATTGGTAGGCCAATCACAGTGAGCGGATTAGTGATCGTGATGCTATTATGAATGCGGGACAGTGAGAAGGGAAGAGTGGAAAGAGGACAGTGGCCACACAGATGGCGCTGGATCAAACGTTTACGCCGCGCCAGTAGACGGCCATGCTGACAGTCTCCCTCAAAATAACCCCTGAAATCTCAGTCTCCCTCCCTTCCTCTGTGTATGTATGTGATAAGGGTGTGATAGATTTTTTTTTGGGTGACAGCGGCAGCTCCACACACCACCGCGTCCTCCTCGTCTCCTCCATTTCGTTCAGCTTCCTCACCTACCCCTTCTCCCGCTGCTGCTGATGGTTCTCTGCATTCTTGCGAAACGATGCGCGCCTTTTTTCCTTTGATTTAGAGCCAACCCATAAATCGAGCACAGTGCTATTTGTCAAATTCTTCCACCACAAGAAAATCGAGAGGGGGGCTGAGCTCATTATTTTTCCGTATCCGGCAAAAATCATCTCTTCGTCTTGGTTTTCATCGACTTTAGACGAAATAGTCATCGCTGCTTCTCGCCTTCTTCCCCAAACGCCATTCCGTCCGTCTCAATCGCCTCCCACTCTTTTCACGCAGTATTGCCTTGAACTATGCTGGGCCTTGTCAAGTGACTGTTTTGCACTTTGCTGCTATTGCTTCTCACTTTTTTATTCATCCAAATGCTGGGTGTGAGTGTGTTGTGTTGAATGTGGTGGGCGTCTGACGCGCCAGGAAGGTATTTTAGGTTGACCGGGATAGTTCAAAGGCAGTGATCATGGTGAAGAAGTTGTCCGCTTTTTCCTTGGAAACTTAAGCTTTGGGTCCCTCTTAGAAGAGTAAGAACCGAAGTACGACGAAAAACGGCCAGGAAGTGGGTCAAATTCTCACGGACTAGCCGACCTATTGGAACACCTCGCCCACGTCACATAACACCTGTCCACCGTTTGTTTCACCAGAGCAATAGTTGCGGAATACTTTTGAATAATTCTTCAAGATTCTGAAATTCAAGCATGTGCATTGATCCATATTATTTTTAGAGAGCTTACGGTACAAGAAACAGAGAACACAGTCATTTCCCACGTCTGGATTCTTCAATATCCGCAGTTCCACAAGATACACCTAACATGCGTAATTAAATGTTGTAAAGGTTTCTTTGAACAGTTTTTTCTCCAATATTTGGGTTTTTTTTAGGACTTTTCCATATTATCTTTTACCACGTGGACTTGTCTTCTCAAAAGCGTCGGAAACTAGAATACGGTTGCTTTTCGTGAACACTGCCTCCAAGCCAGTCCGAGAATTTTCCAGCCGTGTACCGCTCTGGGTGTGGGTGAGGTCATCAGCAAAGTTTGAAGCCGTGAAATTCCGCCCAATAAAGCCACGTCAGCCTAAAAATAGCTTTGAGATCTGGGAAGGCAGTGTCCTCTTCGGTCATCTGTCGCCTTGGCATGAAATGTCACGTAGCGGTAAAGAAAAATCGCGAGCGGCTATGCCGCAAACTTCAAAACATCCCTATGAAAAATCTGAGATTGATTTCCTTCATTAATTGAGGGTTTTTTCGTCATGTGTCATTATATTCCACCACAGAGTTCTGAAGAAAATAAAAAATGGATTAAGGTTTCCCTCGCTTACAATGACTTCAAACTTAAGCCGCATCTGAGAGCGCAGGTTCGTCAGAATCGAAGCTTTCTGAGCATGTTCCACGATGCTTTCTGAACCTCATGACTTTGGGAAAGAAAAAAATGCGCTAGTTCAGAGAAACTGCATCAGCGTGAGAACTATGCAATGGACGCGGCTTAATAATTCTGAAATGACGGTGATTTTGAGCTCCTCCCCAGTATTATTCGATAGATGCACGACTGGCTAATTGTTTCCTGTGATTTTTTTGGATTTACTGACCTAGCTCAACCATTGTCAACTTTGAAAGGAGACTTGGGAAAGTTTAGGATAAAGTTTGTGCCGTTTGACGACAGTTTGGTATACTTGTTCATTAAGATTTTCAGGAAAGCACGTTACAATTCAGAGAAGTCTCTCAAGAATGTGGTAATACGAAGGGACAGAAGTATTGAGACAACTTACATGCCGCTCCACATAACGCTAATCACATAGCATATATATGTTTTTTTTCCGTTGTTGTAGAATTGGATTGGTTTCTAGTGAGATGCCAGTTTGTCATAAAATCTTGACGGTGACCCAAACGATGTTAGGGTCATCGTTGTGGTTTTAATGAGAGCTCAACGGTGTTCAAATCTAGCTATGGCGTTCCCCTATGGATCGTGGTTCCTCAAAACGGGCAAGTTAACCCGGAAGTTTTGAAATGGAAAGGAAGGGTAAGCGCGTGTTCTCGTTCCCTGGAACCCTAACCTTCCAAAAAAAACTAAAAATGGACCTTATGTTCGTGTTCAGCACCCCAAATTACTCACTTGGACAAAGTTTCGGCTGAAAGTGTTCAAACTTCTAAAAGTCAAAAAGTTGTTGTTTGTTATTTTTATCTACCCAGGTGCATTCAGAAAATTTAGTGAAGCTTAAATCGCCTATTTTCATCCCTCACACAACATTCAGATGATCTTTTTTTGAAACTCCAATGTATGTAGGCTCGGCTCAGTCCCTAGTAAAACTTTTCTCAAATCGACCCTCAGCCTCAACGAGCAACTTTTATTTTATACGATGAAATTGGACCCGAATTGAAGAATTCCTCATTCTTTAAAGCTGTAAAAACTTCTGAAGCTTTTCCAGCCACTCACAATTGTTATCCATTCAGGGATCCAAAATTCTTGTGCGAAATCGGGGAGCTTCCTACACAGTGAGCTGCTTCGCAACCCTTCACCAGGAATGAATTCCATGTTTTTTTTCTTAGACCTTCGCACTTGTAAAATGCCTGAATGGTAAAAAAATTGTGAATTCTCGAGGAAATTGTTCACATTCTGTCAAAGAGCCTATAGGTAAAAAAATAAACAGGTTTATGGGTAAGTTTTAATTTTAATCAAATTTGAAGCAGGTCTGTTTTGAAGGGTACTCACACAAGAAAAAGAGTTAAGGCTAACTCTTTTGATTCCTCCGTCGGGAAATGATGCAGAAAAACACGCGAGAAGTGCAGCGATACCCGAAAAAACACTGCTCTGCACAGCGCTTTTTGTTCGCAGAAGAACATATGGTTCAAAGGGTCATCCCGACGATTCAAGGTCAAAACGGGCTTGTTTTTCGTAGCAGAAAATCAGATGGAATCTTTCCCCTTCTTTTCTGCCTATTTATCTGTATCGTTTTCCCTCTGAGAGAACTCGGTCCTCCTCACTCTGCAGAATACCGAGAAAAAATTTTTGAGCATTGCGTTGGAGACTGAGGGTGGCATGGGGCAGGAATTCTCTCGCTGCTAGTTGACTCATTGCCCCTTCGAATGGCTGCTTACAGTAGTCTCTGCTGCAGCCAGTTAGCCATCCTCTCTCCTCTCGCTCTAGGAGTGCGAGGAGGAGAGACAAGAGAAGACGAAGCGCAGCAGCTCAACCAGCCAGCAGCGCTGGGCTAGCCTCAGCTCCCGGCGGTGACACTGGAATCGCCTGCGCGACGTCTCAATTGTTGCTAATGACGAAGTCTATTATTTCAGCGGCGGAAGCGCTGCTATCGATTCCGGAGACCGTTTGGCGCTAATTTCTGGGATGTGTGTGTGTGTGGTGTGTGGTGTTGGTGGTGTATCGGAGGGGAGGGTTGGGTTGGAAGAATGGAAATGAAGGTTGTACTTCGAGGACACTGATGAGCCTGAGGAAGGGCTGCAGAACCAGTGCTACGGCTCCTCCTAAGCACGGAGGCACCAAAAGCAGCAGCAGCTCGTCGTTGCTCATTTCAACACAATTACGTGCTCTGTTTTTTTTTCTGTTGTGTACCCAGCAATAAGGAGGGCAACGAGAATGCATGCCTCCGCGTAGAGGACGAATTGTGGGGTACGATGGCACCATCAAGGGCACACTGACCAGCGTGATCTTGCAGAGTCCAACCCCGATTTCTGCAAATAGTCGAGTGTATGAGGTCCAAAAGTTTTCGGCACGATTATCATGTATCCTCAAGGGTTTGACTAAAATTTCCTTAACTGTTCAGAGGCTGTCTAGCCCAAGTTGTAGCTACTGGGAAAGCTTTTGGGACGGTCACATGGTGTTACAAGTCCAAACAACTACGCGAAAGCCTTCGAACTCCAGTTGGGGTAACTTCTAACTTTCGAACACATCAAAGAATTTTTTGTTGTTTTTGCCGTAACTGCAGTTGAACGTCGCAGTGCACGTTATGGTATGTTAGTTTTATGGTACGTTATGGTATGGTGAAAAGATGATTGCTTCGGTAAAGATTTACCGATTGATTTTTTGAGTGAGAGCAGCGCTAGGGCTTCGGCGGTGCAGTGCGATAAGGCGTTCCCCGGAAAGGGAACGTGCTGGTTCAATCTCTCCTGGAGTCAAGCGTTTTGCGTTCAACTCAGCACCTTGTGCAAACACATCAAAGGATGCAGAATTCATTCGAATAGGATTATGACACATTATTGGATTTATATTCTTCGTATTGTAGGGCCAATGATGTGTACAGCCAGTATGGATCGTACTCATTATAAGTTTTGTCGTTCTTCCCTATTCAATGACTTTGAAGTAGATGCGTAACAATAAAATCTAAATAAACAGTATATGCACGACACATTATGCAGTCCCAAAGTGTTCCTTTAATTTCAGTCGGTAGAATGATTTTGAGCTATGTATGGAGTTCTGCAGCAAAGCGTTATGAAAAGTATTCTAGTCGGGGGCATTAATTGCCACAGTTAACTTATATATCGGAAAAAACATATGTGCTTTTTGGAAGTAATCGAAGCCTGGCGGATTACACATTTCTTTTAAAGATGATGTTCTCTGTGGCATTTATGAAGTTCTCCCACATCAAAATTAGTATGTACGGGTGGAACGACAACAGCTATAACAGCTTCCGAAAATGATGATACAAACATGGTGAAAATATGCTGGCTCCTACTCAGGTAAAACTAGTTGTCCAGAATCGGACGAAGAGTTGTCGAGAATCGGTCGACAATCGAGAAGCTGTCCAGAAAGTCGATGGAAGTTGTCGAGAATTCCGAGATTTGCAGTATTTGTCGAGAATAGCGGCCGACTTGTTCAGAATTTCAGAGAAAGTTGTCGATAATGCGGGGAACGAGTGTTTGCCGAGAATTCGGACAGATTTCTCGACAAGTTCTTCCGAAATTGAGAATATGTTTTGAATACATCGAAAATTTCCCAAGAATTCAGGACATCACTTCAGAACCCTCTTTACACCTCATTCTTCAAACATTGCGACTGCTATTTTTGTTCTTTTCTTTTCGTGTGGGTCCTCTGTAGTTTTTTTCTCCATTCTTCCAACTGGTTATCAATTATAATGTATTTCACCGATTTCTTGAATACCAAACTGGTTTTTTTTTTAAATTTTCATCTTTTCAAAATAGCGGACATACCAAAACATGGGATTTCCACGTTAGTGAATTTTTAAAATTTTTGGACATTCAAGTACTGATCTTTTTTTCGTTGATCGGTAGTTGCAGCAATCGGATTCAAAATATATTATTCGAGAAGTTACTTAAGAAGTATCAGAACAACGTTTTAAATTAGGATTGTTAATTCGAATAAATCTCGAACGATTCCGTTCTGACCGAAATTTGCAACTCTAAACCTTGCAATGGTTGTTAAGCATTATATTGATGCACAATATGTAGACTTCCGGCGGGTCCACGGTTTGGCCGCTGGCTGCAGGTGTGGAACCGCCGGAAGTCCACATTTTGCAAAGTATGGGTCACGAGAGTAGGATATTCGAGTCTATCGGGGTCTATTTACCTTCCATACAAACTTCCACCGCCTAAGATGGAGGCTGAACACCGCTACAGTATAATGGCTCACACCTTTCTCAGGTGTGGTCCCGCCGGAAGTCGACAATTTTGAAAACTAGGAGCCATGAGGGTAGGATAATTGAGTCCAGCGTGGTCGATTTACTCTTCACTCAAACTTTCACCGTCTTAGAGTAATTCCGAAGACCACTACACTGAAAGCGCACTGGTGCTGGGCAAGGCTAATGGCGGCCCATGTTGTACGATTTTGTAAACCCACAGCATATACGATGCACAGTTTGCCTCTCACGAACGTCGACGAAACGAGCGCAAGTGGGGAATCCGGCGAGCAGAGAGGTGCGAAACCATCTCCGTGGACTCCGTTGTAATCCACGGTTGGGCAGGAGCCCAAATTTTTGGTATATACATACAGTTGTACATGTGTATAACTCTGTGATAACTGTTAAGAATCGGGCGAGGTGTTGTCGTGAATTCGTCGAAAAGTTGTCGGGCATTGTCGAGAATTGTGTAGTGCATAACAATTTGACGACTTTCCGAAAGTTTATATGAAGGCCTTGAAACCGTAATTTATTACGACTCGAAGTTGAAAAATTGTTCCGACTGTCCTGTTGAGAAACAGTGCGATTCGGAATACAACATAATTAGTATAGTTGTACACGAACAAAATTTTCGAAAAAATTTCGAAAGATTTTTCAAATTTTGTTTCGTTCGTTTTCGTTCGTTTGAAAATTCGTCGAATCAATTTTTTTTCAAAGTTCGTTCGTTCGCAATTTTTTTCGAACGAATTTTTTCCAAATTTCTTTCGTTCAAAATTTTTTCGAGCGAATTTTTTTCAAATTTCGTTCGTTCAAAATTGTTTCGAACGTTCAGAATCCGATTTCTCGAAATTTTTTGGAATTTTTTTGAAAAAATTGCGAAAAAAGTTCGAAACTTTTGATAAATCTCGAAAAAATTTCGAAATTTCCAACGAATTTCGAAAAAAAATTGAAATTTCGAAACAAATCGAAATTTTGATCAGTTTCGAAATTCGTTCGTTCGAAATGCTTTTGAACGAAAATTTTTCGATTTTCGTTCGCTCGAAATTTTTTCGCACGAAAAATTTTCGATTTTTGTTCGTTCGAGATTTTTTTCGAAATTCTACAATTATAATAATTAGGACACCTAATTTGATGAAACCAGCACCTTTCCACTCTAATATGTAGTACCTTCACTTTCAGAAGTCATAACTATAACTTATGTCGTTCTTATCTATCGAATGGCTTTGAAGTAGATGTCTTACAAACGAATTTTAATGAACAATACACAGGTTTGCTATTCACTACAGTCGGCACGGATCGCGTTGATACTTTGCGTTCCTTTTTGTGCTTTGACGCAAACTCGGTGCGCATATGTTATAGCGTTCGTGAACCGAGTTCGCGACAACACGATAAGGAACGCATAGTACGATTCGTGCCTACTGCACAATGTCACGCTGACTGCGTACGCTGCACCCACTAAACAGGTCACTCTCCATTTTTCAAAGGTTTATCAACAAGTGCGAGACAAAATGTTGCCTTCACCCTGCAAAAAGGTTCTATAAGGCACTGGTATGTTTAGCAAAACAGCAAGGTTTTGTGTGGGGGTGGATTAAAGTAGCTATTGAACAAAATGGGGTTAAGCGTGTTCAACTATACGCTGTCTCCTTCGAGTCAGCCTCAGAGGAGTCCATAGGAGTGGGGCTCCCCCATACGTCTCTGCGAGTACGCAATCGCGTCACCTACGTCCTATCTGTCCAACCGTAATACAGATAACAGGATTCGTTTATATTAGACAAATGGCGATATCGTTAGATCCGACGATTCTGTGTCCTCCGAGATCTTGTCCATAGCGCGAAACAATTTAAACCCAATACTTATAATTTCGACTTGGAAGTGCTACGGGATTTCTCGAAGATGCCTTAAACAAGCGAACCATTCAATGCTAGCTTTTTTTCTGGAGCATCCACATTAAACCTTTCAACAAATTTTTGAACAGGTTGGGATTGCCTTTTCTACATGTCGCTGTTTTTCGGACCATTTTCGGGGACGTCCTCTAATCTTTGGGACACATTGAGATGATTCATAAAAATTTTAAATATGAGTTCCTATGAACCTTTAAAGGCAGTGTTCACGATAAAAATCTGTTTCAGTTTCCACCAGGAATGGGTAGTGGGAGGGCACACTGTAACGTTGACGTCGAAAGAACGCATGAAAGCGAGCCAGGAAGAGCCCCAAAAGAGCCCGAAGTTGCAACTTCGAGCGCATTGAAAACCCCAAAAGCGCATCACACGCCCACCGACGTGAACAAATGAATGCTCGAGATCGTGAGATGAGCAATGATTTCCAATCATTAGCCCCGTTCTTCCCTTCATTCTCAACTTCTCTCTTTACTCAGGTCAGCTCGCATTCATCGACTGCAAAATACGGAAGTTACAAGCCTCGGACAACTCGTCCACCATGTTTCCTTAGCTCATATTTGAGGGACCATAACTCCGTTCCCAGAAGGTTTTGTACGATTTCAGAGACATCATTGGAATCAGTATTGGGCCGTTTTCATGACAGGCGGAAAAACAGAAAAACGATTTTTATCGTGAACACTGGCTTTAAGTAACAATCCGAAAACCTTCTCCGCGCATATCGTCCCTTCAGATATCGATCACCTCATCCAGTTGTGGTAGGTTTGGAAATCTCAATAAACTCGGACAAATTTTTGATAGATGTGGAGCATTTTTTTAGTTCTCTATAAAGTTTTGGCGCAAAATCGGTGCACAAATGTGATAAAGTATGTAAATGCACTGAGTTTGCGCCAACCGTCAATTGGGAACTAAAAGGGTCAGTGCGATCCGTGCCGACTGTACCTTGACGACCTAGTGAAGACCTGGTTCTCTCACCCCAATATTTTGATGCAAACAAATACTCTAATATTTTTGCCTCACCTCAAAATTATTGCTTTTTAACAAGTGTTGAACAATTTTCCACGTGAGGAAGAAACTACATTCACATAAACTGAAGAACTTTTGATCATGTTTCTTGATATCTTCTTACAACTGCCTGTATTTGCCTGGCGAATTTATTATCATCTTTTATTTTGTGTTGTATAGACGTTCAAAGCCTGCTACTTCAGGTTACATGCGAGCTCGATGCAGGCGTGTGAAATCAAATAATGAGTCAAGCAAGTTACCTGCGACCCAAACTCAGTGAACTGTGTACGCGAAGTCTTTAATTAGCTTCCGCTGAAGTGATGAGTGAACTTTCTGAGAGTTCCTGAGTACTGCTGTCAATATTCAAAGAAGTCTTAGAATTCATCTATGGCAAACTGATAATATTTTCAAAATTTGGTACGAGAGGTTGCTTTCAGTAAATTTTGAACCAGTTGATTGTTACTTTACACCAATTCACTTGGTCACGGAAACTTGGTCGTGCATGACTCAAGCAGCTTTATTTTCCCTTTACCTTATGTTGCATGTGAACTCTGTGTTTGTATGTAAGGTAAGATCGTGGGCGAGGCAGGTTACATATGTTCATGCCAGCAAGATCCTTGAAGGTTTCGAGTAGCTTGTCCAAAAGCTCATTTGCATACGTAGCTGTATTGAATAGCAGTAAGACGATTTTGTTCAAACTATTTGAAGCTTTCATACAGCTTACTGCATTCATTTCGCAAGTGATTTGTGTCGCCGTTGCTTCATGTTAAGTGCAAGTTCAAAGTCTGTCATGTTACATGCAGCAATGAGGAAAACAGGTTACTTGCGGAATCAACAAAGCAAGTTTCGTGAAGCTTCCAAGTAATGAAGTTGCTGCTGAGTTGCTCAAAAGTTTGCATGCTGGGCAAATTTGGGAAAAAAGCTGAACATCCTCCCCCCCTCCCGGTGGATACCGATTGCTTTCACTGATTTAAAGGGCTACTGCCATCCATTAGTGAAGCACCACCACTGATAGATATCAACCTGCTGACAAAAACCACACACGATTGGTTGCCGCGCTCGCAGCTGCTCCTGATGCTCACGAATCGAAAAAAAATAGCCGGACTAGGAGCCTACTGGCTCGTTTGGATGAGACTTCTGACGTGGCATTGTGCTTTCCCTCGCAAGGCCATACGGCTGGGTGTCCCTACGGGTGGCGATGGCCCTATTGCCGTGTGACATAAACGTATAACAATGTTTGGTTCTCATATTAAATTTACCCTCCGGAGCTTGCCCGCTGGACCGAAACATTGCCAATTTGAGCCGAAATCAGGGCGCCTTGCCGCACACTCCCGCCCTACACGACCCGTTAGCTCAGCGCCAAACCCAGGCTCATAGACGTCGGATGACAATAACCTAATTGCAAAATAGTGCTCATTACGATGGCGGATGACGGGTCGGACGCGCGCGCGATTCAAACTAATCATTGATACTCACACGTCGGCATAGAACGAGGAGTTTCAAGGTTTACACTCCACCTAGACTCGACCAGGCCGGGCCAGGCCGACAGGGCAGCAAGCGCTGGCAGAGCGCATTTCCGCTGTAATTTATTCAGTTTTTGCATTGTACTCTAAAGCTGTGTGCGCGCCCGCTTCACTTGCAAACACTAAATTTATCGATGTACCGAGACCAGATTGCTTTCCCCAACTCTGCCTGCCCTGCCCCTCCCATGAAGGTGAGGATGACACAGTTTGACTGCTGCATATGTAGAAACTAGCTGCACCGACTTTGTCCTATACCCACTGACCACTCCAGATCTCTGCGAACTTGTTCAATACACTACAAACTTTTACAAAACATCTGTAAGTTTTTAAATGTCCACACGGGATCTGTAGAGAGGATTCTTTCTACTAACCACTATAACGCTGTTTACATCATCTCAGACATAGACATTCTAGTTGATGTTCGATTTCGGGCAGGTGGATCTTTGAAGTGGAAAAATATAGCGTCAACTGTCCGAAAAATCCTCAAATTTCGTTGAAAATCTTTTCAAACGCCCTTCAATAGTGATTCCACCTGTGTGTATGGTGTAACAGAATCAGCTACTTCTGATGGTTTTGCTCTTCAGACTTTTTGAGTGAATGGATTCCTTGTGTCTTTCCTCTACTAAAAATGCCCTAAAAGCAAGAAGTTTCCAATGTGCTTTATGGACCTTTCGAGATATAGAGTGTTCAGCACTGTATATTTTGCGCCTATCATGGAGCTTCTCCTCTTTGTGCTAGATGACGGATCTTTTGACTCCGCCTTTTCTGAACATAAAGTCGTTCTCAAGGAGCTATAATATCATTGATAGGCCACATTGAAGCCCTAAATCTCCCAGAATGATCGCATTAGAGTAATCACTTTGAAGGTGTCTTAATTGAGGAGGCGAGTTCGGTGGAAATAAAGCCTGAATCCGAGCGCTTTGGTGGCGCAAGATGGCTCAAACACAGTGATTTAGGCTCGTTTTTGGTGCTTCCAGTGGCGCAAGCGTTCTAGTACAGGCCGCATGAGTCTATTGGAGTCGCTATCTCAGCTTCTACTGCTAGCATGTATGATGCCTCTAAATAGTGCGCTTAGAGTTAGGAATATTTTGACAAGCAATGCTAAGTGGCTGCGGCCTCCGGACTCCACCATAGAGTATTGGGCGGAATTTTTCTATTGCGAGATACTTCCTATCACTCTGACCTTAGTTTGATATTAAGGTTTTAATTTGGTTATTCCTTCCTAACAGTAACTAATCAGAGATAGGATTGTAATTTTCCGTAGGACTATTTTTTTTCAATAGAAGTTCGTAATGTGGCAAAGTTTGGTGCTGCGACCTCATTTCGCCTCGTCATCTTTCCTCACCTACACCAATGTTCGCCTACAGTCGTTACGGGATTGAAAATCCGCTCCGCGATCGCGGGTAACCGTTGTTCCAGCACATAGCACAATGATGATCGCGCTGGGACAAAGGGTAATTGTTTCCGGACCTGGTGGTCCGAGCACGATTATCATCGTGCTGCTTTCTGCAGCAGCGGCTGTCCGCAACTGCGGTGGGGAATTGCGCTCTGATAAGAACATTGCATTGTTCAAAGACGAAGTTATAAGTTTCCGGGCGCAAATAGGTTAGTCCATTTATAAAACCACGCTCACCGTGATTAACATTCGTTCACACCATGTAGCAGATGAAGTCTTTCCATTTAGATTTGCCTGACAGCGCGTGTTGCGTTGCGATGTTATCGAGCGTCTCGCACCAGATTTCTAATAAAGGATTGCTAAATGATCACTCTATAATCAAAATAATTGCTGGAACGACTGGCAGTTGCAATCGATCTCACTATATGTACGTAAAGTTTTTTCCAAGATTTTGCATGGACAAGCGATTTTTGCGAAAGAAAATGGCGGAAGGATTCACAAATATCTTAGTTTTCGATGAAAACCCGTTTTAAACAGTTCAAAAGAGCATCTTAAATTTGCATCGTGCGTTTTCGAGTATGTTTCAACTGGCAAATTACATTTTGTTCCAAAGCAATAGATGGTTCCTACAGGGCACGGCCTTTCCAGATCTCCTTTTTCAGATCTCAGGCAGATATAACTATGAAGCGCAGAATTTAGTTCAACTGATCGAGATCACAGAAGTCCATATCCTATTTTATATGTTTTTGTATAATGAAGCCTGTTAGTGGACGAAGTTCGCCAAACGTCCTCTGGAAAACGTATATTCTGTCACGAAGCGCTAGGTGACCGACCTAGGGCCTCGCCTATCCTGACCACACAGCAGTTTTCAGGCGGCCTTAACTTCATGTGAACGCGCATTTATTTATTTTAGTCAATGTCTGATACGTCTAAGTCCTCCAGTTAGTCATTTAGCACAAGGAAGGAAATCGCCATGACGCGCGCAAACAATCCATTGGTGCCACAGCCTTTGGTTTGAGGGCCTCTAGCCATTTAGAGGGAGCGTTCTTGATGGGGGGACCTGTCGACTTTTCTGTTTGAGTTTTGATGCTCATTTTTGATTGAAGCATGGGTGGAGAAAACTTCGAGAAAATTCGCTAGGAGCACTTAGATACGGTTTTCCAAGAAGAAGTACGACGGAAAACGGTCAGGAAGTCAGAAACAAGGCCCAACAAATTCACTCAACTGATAAGTTTAGGGTGCAAAAACATTTCTGATGCTGCAACTTCTATTACACCAAGCACACAAAACAGGCGCGGGAAGAAGTGGAATTAGAATTTTTCAGAGAGTTTCTTATCTAAAAATTGAGAATTTCATATGGCTTTCTCGCTATGCTCCTCTACTTTGTGGGCAAGAAGTAATATACTGGTTTTTGTGCCTTCGCTGCCTTTTAGGGAAATGGCAATCTGTGGACTCAGTTACAAAGGTGCGTATAACGATTCGGATTCAGAGTGGATGTTAATGCATATTCTGACCGACTTTTGCCTAACTGTAACTATAATATTCTCTCATGTTATAAAACCTGGTCTGTTCGCGGCACAAGCAGCTAGCTTTATGGTTGAAAGCATATGGTTGAGAAGATGTATTTCAAGGTTATTTCAGGTTTTTTTCTGGTAGCTTTTGGCAGAGTAATCTCGCATCTCTTCCAACTCCTACCTGTAAGGTCTTATCGGAAAGCACATTTATTCAATAAATTGTTTTTCCTGCATATGCGTGTATGTCAGTGTGTCTGTGTGGTCGCCGCCGGTCGCGTCCGTCGAAGGTCGCGCACAGTTTTGCATACGATTGATTGCGCCCGGTCTAATCCGAGCCAACACCATCGGGAACCACCCGCTCTCCCCTCCAGATCGTTCGTTCGTTCATTGCCGCCCCCGTAAACGTACAGTGTCAAACCGCTAGGAGCAACCAACCAGTTAGAAGTGTTCAGTGAACCCACGCTGCGCCTGACCACTGGTGGTCACGCTCTGAGCCGCATCAGCCAGGCAGCGCCAGCCGGTAGCGGCGGCAGTGTAAAGGCGGACATCCACCCGACTGGTGTTCGTTCCATGTCGCCATCCCTGCTGTTGCCAATTCTGGCCTTTCCATTTGCTCATCTGCTGCCACATGTAGCTTAAGGTGTTTCAAAGCAGAGCTAATGTGCTACGGAGGCTGATGGAAAGAGGTTTCCGCAAGAGTTTTTGCACCCTCCTGATGGTGCCTGCCGGCAGCTGCGTAGACCCCAGCCGCCCAGCGTTGAGATGCGGGACCTCCCTGCAATCACTGATTCATGTAGTTCGTCGAATTCCAAAATGTGTGCTGTATAGATGAGCAAGCTTCCCCTCGTGAGTCGGCCGCCGCCGCCGATTTCTCCACCCCTCTCTATTCTGAACGAATACAATCTTCTTTTTCTTTCATTTTCGCTCACACTGTATTCAGGAATGTTACGGCATTCACCACCTTTGGTGCAGCCTTTTCATAGCCGATTATCGTCTAATAGTAGCCTATCGAATTCACTCTTTCCATCCAAACCTGTTCCACGCAATGTTCCTCTCCGAAATCGTCTCCTCGTGATTGGAAATTTTCATCATCATCACAGCGATCGATACATTCATTCCTGTACTGTTTAGATATGTACATACATACAACCTCTGCCCTTCACAGTGCATACATGCAAATTGTGGCCGTTCAGTAGCATTTCGATTGAATAAAAAGGTAATCGTAGATTATGGTGGAATATCAATGTAGAGTCATGTTATGGTTGCCCAACCCTTTGCTCTAGCTTCAGTGCCATTTTTATAAATATTTTCTTTTTAACAAGTCGGCTTTTTTCAGCTTAAATTATTTGAATGAATGGATTTTTCGGATATAGTTGTTTAAAAACTCCGATATGATTTAATGTATTCAATTGTGGCATTTTTGTCCAAATGTTCAATTGCGATATCAATTTCAATTAGGACCCTTCCTAAGTTCGAAACGTATTTTGAGTAAAATGCGAATACTTGCGTACCTTTTTGCTCGAATATTTCAAAAAAATGTTGGAGAATTTATCTCTCCAAATAGGCTGAATCTTCAAGCAACCAACTTTTTAAAATTCTTCTTGATAAAGCGAGTATTCGAAAATCCGCTTATTTCCATTACAGGAATTATTCGAATATTTGAAAACCAGATTATTGTATATCCGATTTGATCAAAAAACGAAAAAAACCAAATAAATCTCCGATTGATTTTACTACTCGAAAAAAAAACCAAAAAATTTTGAGGATTCCTCAGTCAGATAAAAATATTCTCCGTTACTGGTGCATAAGGAAAACCCACTCAGGCGATTTTCGGAACGGAGCCGCCCAACAGTTCTGCTCGTTCTCTCTATCTGCGGGTCCTTTTCTGTTGCTGTCCAGTCCACTGCTGTTGCTTTCCGCGTCACTGTTGTTGCTGTCCGGGTCATTGCTGTTGCTGCCTGGGCTCCTCCAGTTTGCCCGGAGAGCAACAGCAGCAGCCCGGAGATTGGAGGAACGAGCCGAACTGTCAGGCAGCTCCAACTCCCGTTTGGTGCGGCTCGGGCCGAGAGACGGCTGGGAATAAAGTTTAGCCCTCCCTAACCCGTTCTCGTAGTCGATTTACGAAGAACTTCTCATGATGATCACTCATGTTCAACTCACTACCATAGTTGGTATGTTATGAGGTACCCATGAGGTTCAGCCTTCTTCAACAAGTTTTCGTTGTTGCTACTTTGAGGACTACCTATGAAGTCTAGCCCTCTTCAATCTGTTTCTACATCTGATATCCTAGGGGCTACCCATGACGTTTGGCTCTTCCCAACTTCTCCTCGTTATTCATAGTCTGAGAACTATCCATGAGATTTGTTTCCATAGCTGGCATATAAAGGACTACCCATGAGGTTCATCCGTCTCCAACTCGTTTCCGTATTCTATAACCTTTGGACTTACTACCCATGATAATTGGCAGTCTTCGACACGTTTCCGTAGTTGTTACCCAATAGGTCAAGCTTTCTTCGAAAACTTCTTATAGTTAGCATCTTCTTGTCTTCACCTTCTCAGCATCATCAATCTTGAGGATCCTGAAAAAATTACGAAGACCGACTTCAGGGACCTTAAATCCTTTCTCGATGTTGATGTTCCGAAGACCTCCAATGAGATTGAGCCCCCTCGAACCCGATCTCGTATTTTATACCCTATGTACTGACTACCTGTGATATTAATAGGTCTCTAACCCAGTTCCATAGCTGGTATCCCAAAGGCTACCCATGAGGTTCAGCTCTCCAACATGTTTGCATATGTCAAGTATTTGAGGCAGGGTCCGGGCAGAACTTTGTTCTTGAGATTCCCTCTTGAATTGATATTACTCACAGGAAATGTACGAAAATCGAAGACAAAACTGACTGCTTGTGTTGAGCTATTTTGCCCCGAAGGTAAGCTCCAGTTCAAGTGTAAACATGTACTGAAAAACTTCATCGTCCTCCAAGTTTTTAATTCTCGTTCATAGCCTCTTCACGACGCGCTGTGCATATAATCGTCGGTGGCCACCTTGAGTGCCGTGAAGATCCCGTAGCTGCTGTGGAAATATTAGTACTTCGGCCGTGATCATCATGCTGTAAGTACCCTAATCCCTGACTTAAGTGCTGCTTTCTCCAAAAGTAGGGGCTTTTATTTCGTAGAACGTCCAGACGTTTTCCAGCTAAGCCAGCACAATCTACCCACCCCGAATTTCGGTAGTGTCAGACCTTGACCGGATTTTGCCTTTGAAGCACAGTCCAACCTCAAGGACGAAATCTGAGATTTCCACTAATTGCGAAGCAACCCACCACGGATATCTCCTGCCAGCTGCAAACTCTCAATTGCTATGAATAAACGAGATATAGGAAGAAGCCTGCCTGGCGCACCCACATCAGGAAGCCACTTTTGCACGTCCCTTTTACGATATTTCGAACTCAACAGTGGCGAGATAAGCGATGGTTTTCGATCAATGGCCCCGTTTTTTCCTTCATTTTCAGCCTTTCTCTTCATCCAGGTCCCATGCATAGATAGTGAATGGATGAAATTACCATGATCGCACAACTTATCCACCATGCTCTCACCTCTCAATTTCAGGCCCATCTCGAGGTGCCATTACGCAGTTCCCAAAGGTGTTTTGCTCGATTTTAGAGACGTTTCTGGAATCGTTAGGGGACCGCCTTCAGGATAAACAGTAAGTTTCGAAAGACATTTCAGGGTATTCAGTGCCTGGACCTGCCATGTTTGCCCGTCTTCAATTCCTTCTCGTTGTTGGGATCCTGAAGGCTACTCTTGAGGTTTATTTATCTCCAACCCGTTTTCTTAGCTGGCATTCTAGGGACGGCATATGATGTTCAGCAATCCTACTCGTTCCTGAAGTTGATGATCTGGCGTACTCGCCATGAGGTAAACTTTATACCAAATCGTGGCCTTAGTTACCCCATGAGCAACTCACGACACTCTATCATCTCCGAGGCACATTCTGTTGGCTTCGAGATCTTCTGAATTCTGAATCCAATTTTTTTTGTGTCATTGATGATCATGGTTCACCAAATATGTGCACATTTACGTGTTTTACTCATTTTTAGATGTCATTCGAAGGCTATAAATTTTGCAGCACGATCCTATATAAGGTTTTGAGGCAAATTAATCCTCACCATGAGATATAGCAGATCATTATTGTCTGTGAAATCGATACTGAGATGGAGTCGTAGCCTTATTTTCAATCCCCCCCCCTCCCCCGAATGATATCGGCGGTTTGGTGCGCGCGCTCATTGCAGCGAGATGCACCGAGAAAGCACTTTTAATATAACGCTAACGTAAATGGTTTCAATTCCGACGCCACCATTCGTTCATCCCCATCCGCCGATATCGCAGCGGCGGCGGCGGCGCCTCTGCACCGATTGCGGCGCGTTTTTCAACCGCAGCGACAGTCCACGGGCGGCGTTCGCTATCGTCTGAGTGAGAGAGAGAAGGAGATGGGCGCACGGAGTTCGACGTCGACGATGATGATGATGTTGATGATGATGACGATCAATGCACGCAATCACCGTCTCCATCGTACCCTGCGTGTTCTTCGTTCTTCTCGATTCCATCCCGTGCTAGAACTGTCACGCGTGCGCGGCGCGTGCAATTCGCACGCGCCTCGCAACGCCATATGCAAATGCATATTCACGCGAATTGTGCGGAGAGAGTAAGAGCTGCAGAAGATACGCCCTGGCAGTTTGTCGACGTCTTGATGCAATCCATATTATATCACATATCGTGCGCGTATCAGTGTATGCGCATACATATGTCTGTATGTTTCTGTGTGGTGTATGTATGTGCGGAGAGCAGATGTGCTTTAGTACTGGTCATGAATGTTAAAATCGTTCATGGGACTGCTGCTCCCGTGTCGTGTTTGAATCAACAAGCTCATCCTTCTCTCCTATGCTGGCGGGATTAGGTTCTTCGTAAGAATACTTTAGATTTCCTATGAATACATATATCCCATCACCTTTGTCATTTGATAGCGCAGGTCTTCTGCTTTCTCGAGGTAATGGCAGTTTCCCAAAAAAAGCCTTCTCTTGAGTTCTTAGTGTTAGTCAGTTGCTTCCAACTAGGTTTCAGCATATTGACAACTTTCCAGTGCTCAGAAGGACTCAGGTTTACTTAGTGATTTACAAAACGAGCCACAATTTTTGTTCCAAAACGCGTCGTTCAAAAATGTATTTAAAAGCAGTTTATACTAAAAAAAGTCGCCTTTTTTTTCTGAAATGCGACTTTGGGTTCCTCTAAGAAAAGTAAGAACGGAAGTACGACAAAAAACGGCCAGGAAGTGGGTGAAAATCCCGTGGACAAGCCTAACGATCTACTAGATCACCCAGCCCACTTCATATAACAGTTGTCCACCGTTCGTTTCACCTGAGGAACAGTTGCCGATTTTTCGAATATTCTGCATCCCGACAGATTCTAACATCCAAGCATGTGCATTGAACCACCTCTTTTTCAGAGTTTTTGGCACAAGAAACAGAAAAAAAACTCACTCACCGAGGAAAAATGAAGCGCAAAGTCATTCCCGACATCTGGATTGTTCAAAGACTGCAGTCCCCCGAAACACACCAAAAAGGTGTAATTAAATATTTTAAAGTTTTCTATAAGCAGTTTTTTCTCCGATAAAGAAACACAAGTCTTCGCCTAGTTATGATCTATTCTCTAGTCAAGGAATTGCGCTTTTTGGGAGTTGTTGACGTGTGTGTGTGCGCTCGACTTTCGAAGTGTTGCGATTTCTCGGGGAGAAAATGGGTCATAACTATTAGGTCTAGAAGTTAATTTCCGCGTTTTTGTTGTTATTGATATTTTGTAAAAAATAAAATTATTTTTATATAACGAATTTTATGTTATAATGCTCACTGTATTATCAGCTTTCTATTGATATATAACTTGCTTCACGTACCTTATAAAAAAAGTATTATTTTAGTTTCAGAATATGTCAACTTTTGTGCCGGAAAAACGCCTTTTGCGGGAAGCTCTCCTTTTCCTTTTTCATCTCAAGAAGAAAGCCACTGACGCGCACCAAATGCTTGCCCAAGCTTACGGGGATGCTGCTCCATCCATAAGAACCTGCCAAGAATGGTTTCAGCGTTTCAAATCGGGTGATTTTGACGTTAAGGACAAAGATCGACCAGGACAGCCAAAAAGTTCGAAGACGAAGAACTTCAGGCTTTGTTGGATCAAGATTCGGCTCAAACGCAAGAACAGCTCGCGGCATCTCTCGGCGTCACCCAAAAAGCAATTTCTATTCGATTGAAGGCAATGGGGAAGATTCAAAAGGAAGGAAAATGGATCCCCTATGAGCTCTCAGAACGCAACAAAGAGCAGAGAAAAACAACTTCACAAATCTTGTTGGACCGATTCCAAAGAAAGTCTTCTTTACACCGCATCATAACTGGCGATGAAAAGTGGGTGTACTACGACAATCCGAAGCGAAGAAAATCGTGGGTTAGTCCTGGTGAAACAACAACTTCGACCGCAAAACCAAACATCCACGGGAAGAAGGTCTTACTGTGCATATGGTGGGATCAACGCGGTATACTGTACTATGAACTTCTTCAACCTGGCGAAACAGTTACTGCGAATCGCTATCAACATCAACTAGCGCAATTGCGGCATGAAATCGAAGCAAAGAGACCAGAATGGGCGAGTCGACACGAAAAAGTCATATTGCTTCATGATAACGCTCGACCTCATGTTGCTCGAACGGTAAAGGATACGCTAAAAGAGTTCAAATGGGAAGTCTTACCGCACCCGCCGTACTCTCCAGACATCGCCCCGTCGGATTATCACCTTTTCCGGTCAATGGCGCATGGTCTAGCGGAGCAGCGCTTTCAAGATCGTCAAGATGTCAAAAAATGGCTCGATGAATGGGTGGAGGCCAAACCAGAAAAATTTTATTATGATGGAATCCATAAGTTACCCAAACTCTGGGAAATGGTTGTTATTAATGACGGAAATTATTTTGAATAAAAATTTTGTTTAAGTATGTCCAGTTTTCAATAGTGTAAAAAGCGTAAAAAAACGCGGAAATTAACTTCTAGACCTAATAGTTAAAGAGTTGTGTTTCCTTTGCAGATTGAATTTCTTTTTCCCTACTAGCACAACGATGCGAGGCTAATAGTTTTTTTTCAGATTTTGAAAATGCCCAGCCCCAAACAGAAGCCGCGATTTCGCGTTGGCGAAGCGTATGGAGACAAAATTATGGATGGTAAAACAGATGGAGGCCTTATGAGCTTTGCTGGATTCATTCATTTACGGATGCTGATTCGAATGGTTCTAAGTTCTGACTACTCAAATTCCCATTCCGCGGGAAGATTTTGAATACCGAGTCATTTAAAATCCGACTCACCAGAAGATATCGGATCTGTACTATTCAAAATCCGATTTTAGGAAAGTATGTGATGTCTGTTCGCCCGCGCAGTCGGCGTACGTGTTTGGCAATAATGGCATAGGCATCTCTCAGGCCTATAATCCGATTGGCAGGAATAGCGGACAAATATCGAGTAATACCCCAGTCAGCTATCCGCAGCCGGAAGGCTCGTCCGAAAATTGCCTTCGGAACGGCCGCGTGATATGCACGCCCACCGCGTGGGCGCACAGACTCATTCGGTCAAGCCGTATGTTGAAAATCATATGATTCAGACACTGATTTTGCGAATTATATCATGGATTGGATGAAAATCATAGTTTGAATAATATCAACGACACCAAAAACACCATCATTTTCTCTTTCCGGTCGGCTATCCGAATCAAGTGATCGGATTCTGATTCATCGAAAGAATGTCTGTCCAGATTCACAAAAGCAACATCACTTTTGGATCCCCATGCGAATGACTCGTGTGGGTTACATGTTACCACATAGTATCTAACCGATTAGGCTGGCTATCCGCTATGTTCCTATCCTTAATGATTGAAGACATGAGCGCACAATTACTACTTTCGCCGCCCGGAGCGCGGGAATTCTATAAAAATTATATATGAGCTGTTACTTCGTCGATATACCTTATCATAGGATTCCGTAAATTTCTGGAATAGCGCCATAAATGACGCATGTGCCTGACTTCAGAGAAGTTACAGAAGTTGCATGCTTGCCCTCTGTCGCTCAGAGTTAACTTTTTATCGTGTAACCCATAGGATTGAAAGGAGCATGCTTGTAAGCCACAGAAGTGCAACTAATCTATCTTATGTTAACTTCCTTCGGTACTGATACAGAGAACCTACCAGACAGCGATGCACCGACGCAGCAGCCCCATATGGACAACTCACGCCTTACAGTGGTTTAATGACCGTTAGGTCGCTTGGGTTTCGCATTAACTTGTCAACGAAATTAAGATACGTTCTCTGGATTAGTTTTCTTATCTCTGCCTTGTTATCCATTTGGACTCATTTTGTGCTCCTCCTGGAACTTCAGAAAGCCAGCATCTGATTCTGATGCACGACTTGTGATCTCAGGAGTGACATGATATCTAATTCCTACCTAGGTGATCCATTTCTGCTTCCAAAGCTCTATTCTGTCCTTGGTGGGGCTGCTTCCGCCAGTTCGGTTTATTATATCTACTTGCATCTACACTAGATATTTAACTGATGTCGTCTGGTTATGTTGTTTAGTTGACTGTTGATGGAGTGAACTGGCAGCAATCGATGTTTCCGTGTGCCTGCGCAAATCACACTCCGAAAAAGCTCCAACTTTAGCCAGGCGGTCATAGCGCATCGTTGTCTCACCTCATCCAACTGCAGCTCTCTCCGGCCCAAATGCCATGGCGCTCAGCTGATTGTGGTCAGCGAAGCGCGATGATTGTCGTACTTGTCACTATACAACCGGCGGCGGGTTGTGAGTGAGCGCGACAAGTCGTCCGCGCGTTTCCAACTCACAGCAGCCGCTCTGATGCCGTCGCCGTCGTGGTGGTGGTTCGCCAGCGAATCGCCGACCCCGACCAGCCAGCCAGCGCCAGCATGCGATCGCGTTCATCAGTCAGCTCGCACGATTCTCGACCACCAATCAAATCCATCGCTATTCAGTCTTAATTTTTCCACAGTTTTTCTGCTACCAAATGCTCACGTCCCGCTTTCTCCCTGTTCTCTTTCTCTCATCTCAATCTCATTCGTTCTTCGTTGCGGAATTCGTGCAGGGGTAGTTGGAGGCGGTAGGAGAAGGGCGAGAGGAGGCCGCAGAGGCACCACGCCGCCGCGCCAATCTATCACTCCTCCTCACTTAAACGTGCGTCCCTGGGTGTTTTGGAGGCTGATGCTGGTCTATGTGTGTTTTTTTTCTGTTGTTCAGTCCGTTTCAAGCCTCCGTCAGACTTCAGTTCACCCTCTGACCCAGTATATCAAAGGATGCAGTGGGAAGATTACTTGTTGTGATTGGAATTTTCTCATAGTACTGTTCTAACCCGCCTCACCGGTGAGGTGTTCCTGCTGAACGTTAGACTTCGAGAGAATAGTTGAATACATTTGTGACAGAAGTGTACCCATTACGCCCTGTGAAGTCTCTCTGATCTGAAGCTAGTGACGCTATGTACAACACTTACAGAAGTCTAACTTCTGCTTTACTAATTCTTCAATTTCAGGTTTTATTCATGTTTTTTATAAAAATGCTCATGTTACTTGAGGCTTCTAATGAACTGACTTGTCAACACTGACATCCCACCTAACCGGGTTTAATGTTTGAAATGCTGTAGCCCTAGGCATACGGAGACACTTGACCTAATCTGTATAGAAAGGTTGCAATTTTTTTTGGATTTGATAGATTCAGTCAGTTTAAAAGCAGCGGAAGGATCAGCGATTCTTAGCTGAGGCAAAAATATTGAGTCGTAGCGGATTTCATATTATCCAGTCTCCGTTTAGGCTTGCTCGTAGTGTCAGTGGATTTTTAGAGGCTATTGCATAGAACGAATGCTTCCGAAACATGCCTAACTCGAAATATGATATGGTATTTCATTATTTATTTTATACGATCTGCAACTGAGGGAAAAATATGAAGACCCATCAAAGCAATGGAGATAATCCGTATTAAAACTAAGGTTTTCCAAGGTTTTACTATTTAGGGGATTCGACAACAATAAACATTTGGGGTAGGGTCAGGCGAAACAACGAGATGAAGGTGTTCATCACAGGGAAGCGCGGTAAATCCGACTAAAACTGACCCTGAACCCATGGGTTCATCATTGATTAATCAGGTCCCAGGTCTGTCGAGTTTAAAAAAGGTTCTACGGATGAAACACTACCAGAAGTCGAAGGTCGCTGGAACAGTTTCGAGGAGAGAGCTGGGACAGGATACGTCAACGGTAAGCAGATAGGTTAGGGATTAATTTCAAACGAAACTTTTGATCATCCGGTTGCTCTTTCCCCAATGGTTTGGTTGTTAATGAACATTAAAAAAGAAGCCGTGAGGGAGACTAGGGTTAAACTTTATCTAGGAGAAAGGCAAATCAAGAAGACTAGAGAGTCACTCTGGGTATATAGGCTTAACGCATTCATTTTTTAGCTAATTTTCAAGAGAAATCTTTTGATATACATTATTAAGGTTAGCATTCCAATCTAGCTAATGCTTAAAGAACTTGTAAATGAAGATCAACGTCAGGCCGTCACCGTCCCAATACGTGTGCCTCATCTATTACAGATTATATATCGAAAACAAGAAGGACATCATCAAGCCTCTAGAAGTCTCTTAAGGTCCATGAATACCCTCTCCGTATTCATTTTCAAGGTTTCTGACCCGCCCACTATCAGATTCCGTAGTTTGCTAGACCACCCTACCCCTCCCAGTACTGTCTCGATATGGCACCGGCCGCTTTGCGGCTTTGGTGCGATTTTCCTGTGTGTGCATTCTGATTGTGATGTGTGTGCGTTATTACGAATCTGACATTTCGACGGTATTTTCGCGCGCGCGTGGTGTGGTCGATGCCGCGATGAATAACGTTGAGATGATGACGATCCGTGGCGTAGTGTTGGGGTTGGATGATGCAGAAATGCGCATCCGCGCCATCCGTCGCATCGCACAAACGCGACTTCACTCCGCCACCGCACCCAGCTGATCGGCAGCGTTCGTAAGTGGACTCCGCCCGCATAGTAAGTGAACCTTGACCGAGTGAGTGGTCTGCTGGTTTCGGCGCCATCATCTAGCCTTATTGCACAGGAGACCGAAGATAAAAATATTGTTGTGCTAAGAATGAGCTTCATTTGCTGTTCTGGATCAGGATTGTGAGATGTGATTTTTGTCACTTTTTTACCTAACCATCTCGCTACAATTACCAACAATAATGCAGCCATTAAAGAACCCCAGTGTTTCATTTCTATTGAAGGTAGGAAATTACATTACGTCTCAGATTGAACTATTTTAGGGCAGCGTCTGAGCAGAAAAATAAATTTGCTTTTTTCTCCTCAATCCAATGTTCGAACCAAGTGGAGATAGTTGGCGAAGCTTGAGACCTCAGTGTTACGTATTCATAATACAGTAGCCCCGTGAAAACTGCTCTGTGGGCTGCGAAGGCGTTTTCCTGGTTGATCATCTAGCGCGAGGATCAGAAGCGCCATCAAGAGTTTAGGCCATTCAAAAATGATGATTCTTTATTCCGAGAGGTCCTCGCATTCAAATGTGTGTATTGAATGCTTTTTACTTTTCAAAGGGTTTCCGACAACAAAAAGGCAAAAATAATTAACCTTACGAGGTTAAGGTGCTAAACCATTTTACACGTTCAAGTTTCCGTCATTTGCGTATTACAGATCACACCAAGATAGGCGCAAAAAAAAGTGTGATGCTGCGGGATTTTTTGAACGAGTTTCGCAACCTCCTTGGCTTACCTTCGCGAAATAGCAAAAACATGAGACACGGTTTTTCTCTGCCTTCAGCAATCATAGTCCGGAAAATTATTATTCACAACTGGGATTCATGAACAGCAATTACTGGGTTATGGTCAGACTTGATATTGTTTGCAAATGTCGCAGCGAATTCCCATGATTCTTTGTTAAAGGCAGTGGTCACGATGAAAAACGTCATCGAAAAAACTACAAAAATCAGCTTAGATCGAAAACAGCTGAAAAACTAGGAAGGTAGCGCGGTGAAAAACGGGCTAGAATTAGAGTTTCTAGGGCCTAAAGAAGCCACTTCGTGCACACGTGCACAGCGATGACGAAAAAGATCGCAGTCTCATGCCGAGTAGTCAAAAATCATCAACATTCAAAGGACGAAATAAATGCAAATTTAACGAGCAAAAACAGTTGAACATTGAAAGCATCACTATAGCCAATGTTTTTGACTAGATGTGTACATAAATCCGAAGGTTCATTGATTGAAATTCAATTTCAAGCCAGCTGATGTTCTTGATATAAGAGGTCATCGATGCCGATGATGTGGAGAGGGCTCGTCCACCATCAAAAGACAAGAAAGTTCAGGCTTGAAATTTGGCCCAAAACTGTGGATTTTTCGTGATTTTTTTAATAGGTCCTACTACTCGAGACCCAGAAAAGGGTTTAGAGAGAAAAAGACGACAAGCATATTTGATCGCGACCACTGCCTCTAATGAATCCCAGCCTAGGAACTTTCTATTATCATTCAACATTAAGCCAAATGATGGAGCTAACATTCTTTTCGCAGCTCTGGTAGCAGATAGAGTGCAGAAATACTTTGAGTGAGCGCCTACAAGGTCTGGTTCATAATTCACCTGACGTGCCACAGCGCCAGTGCATGGAGGCAGAACGATTTTCACTGGTGATTATCGCAGGGGCCCCGCGTTCTCTCTGATTTGCTCTCCAATTTGAGTCGCCGATCGTTTGTCTGTTTCTGCCGAGGCTTTTTGTTTAAGCATGTTTGAGAAGGTCGCTGAGTTTAACTGACGTTTTAAGGTTCTTGAGGGGCCTTCAGAGTTCAAGTCGCGGCGTTGCTCGCAGCGGCGAATAACACTGGTTGGTGAAAACATTCGGCGACGAGGGTGACCGACGCGGCGTCAAGGGCGACGGATGGGGGGGGGGCACCACAGAGTATTTCAACACTTCGACGACCCTGCGTCACTGCTAGTGAGCGGCAACCGACGCGGCGACGATAATGCTCGTAAACATTTTTGTTGCCGCGTCAAAGCTGACGCTCGGCGACCAGTCGCCGGTCGGTGCAACTCTGCAGACCCCTTATGAGTAGTCCGGCGGCGAAAGTAGCTTTGCAATGATAGTTTGGGGCAGGCTTAAAGCTGCGCAGTCGCTCTCTATCCTCCATCGCTTCCGAGCGACTTTTGCCGCTCGGCTATGCAGAAGCCTCCAAGTTCTGGAATGGGATTCACGAAGCGCTATCCACGTTTTAACCCTGATCAGCGTGGTCATGCGTCCAAATCGATTGACCTGAAACCATGTGCACAGTGCTTCGTAAATCCTAGCTCTGATTGGATGAATGACTACGCCTTTTCATCCGCTAACCAAAAAGGGGAACAAACTGAACAGAACGCTACGCATCCTGAACGTTGCAGCGCGTCGCTAGTTGCGTCTAGTATCAATCCGGTCCACGTCGGGTTTGAATTTGGAATCTTCATAAAATTTCGATGTGTTCTCTGTTGTGCTTACGATGAGGGGTACAGGATAAAGTTCTTGGTGTTGACCAATCCCTGAGGGTGTGCCCCACATATTCGACTACCATTCAGAATCGTATAAGCTTTTGAATGTATTCGGACCTATATGGTCGGCTTGGATTCTTGTGATATATATGTACTTAGCGTTTCCCATTTAAGTTTGGCGTCAACTCGGTGCCTTATGCTAGGTGCAATGAGTTTTGGTCGACCTTCAGTGGGGAACGCAAAGTATCACTAGGATTCATGTCCACTGTACAAAGACTTGCAGGGACCGGCCGTTGTACAAGTCAGTGCTCCTATCCTCCCAAACAAGTCTGGTATCAATTTACCTACCCTCAAGGGTAAGGGGGTTGGTTAGCCTTGGGCGAGAATCGATCACTTGACCGGGTGCACAGGGGAATGGTAGTTACAGTGTGTCGAAATAGTAGCGGGCACACAAAAAATGGACAAGAAACTGGTCCAAAGAGCGAAAGCCTTCACAAATTGCATCGGTTAAGGTTTCCCTCAAATTCAAGAGTAAGCTTGCAAATCAGTTGAAGTCTGTCCGAATGAGACTGTCCGCCAACGCGGCTGGCGTGCTTGTCGAGTGGCCTTCGCGAAGGAATATCGGGGATGAGCCTTCTCACAGCTGCTAACAGATGATTGTGATACTGTTCAATAATCCAGCTGTTTGATTTGTCTGTTCAAAAAGTGCCTCCACAACCGCTGGTCGACACGAACGCCGACCGCGTGGGCCGAAAGTCTCTTTCGGACAGATTTTAGTGGCAAATGGCGACACCTCATGACTGTCGCATCCGACCAGACCTCATTACGACCTTACTTCCGATCAGTCTATGTGTGTGAGGTGTGTGTGTGGCGTGTGTGTGTGTGTGTGTGTGCGATTGTTTGATCGTTGTGGTGAAGGAGGTACTTGTGAGGTGCGAGGTTTATCGCCTACGTGGTCCTCACGGATCGCCTCACGTCCACCAGTATCGCCACCAACACATCGCTCTGGCTCTCAGCTGTTCGTACCTCAAACCCTTCCGTTGTGTACTGCCGCGTGCACTCTCTATCCCTCGTATCTCAATAGCAACATTGACCAGGCAAGTATTTCAGGCTAACCCCGCACTTTGTGGTGTATGACACGTGTTACTCGCTTAATTCCGGCAGGCTGATATTGCCAGTTTGGTAGCTGGTTGTTGGTGTCAAGGATGAAGTAATTTACTTTTCTATGCATCAGATATTTAGTTAGGTAATTAGGAAGTTCCATTTGAGGCAAAAATTCTTGGGTTGGACTCGTAAAGGGTCCTGGAATCGACTCGTCATGTTTCTTAGCTTCTCATCTATCTATCAAAACTTTATTTGATACCTCTAGGGAAACAGAGCTCATCTGGGACAACCCAAGGTCATTCCTAGAGCTGCAGGTTGTGGGGTCGCTTCAGAGAAGAAAGAGAAAAAGTCTGTTAAACTTGAACTTTTCCATGTTTTCAATACAGAATCTCCTAGCTTTCGCGCCTCGACTTCCAGATCGTTGCTTCTTCGTGCAGCATGACTTTTAGAGTAGAGTTTCAGGCTGGAAATCATCTCGTTGAATGCAGTAAGCTGAATCAGAACCATCGGATAGCCATTGTGGAAAATTCTTGCACCTCTGCTTCCTCACCGTGTGTTTCCTTCAGAATTTAAAGTCTTTTTTGCATTAGGAATATTTTGTTTTATGGCTGTGGATTTCTCTAAACTTCTAAACTGATCATTACTGGGCTTGGTTTGAAGCAAAAGCGTGCTACGTTATTTATCTATTTATTTATTCATTTCTTTATTTATTCATTCATTTTTATTTATTTATTTATTTATTTATTTATTATTTTATTTATTTATTTATTTATTTATTTATTTATTTATTTATTTATTTATTTATTTATTTATTTATTCTCTATTGCGCTCTAAAACAAAACAATTTTGTTACAATGATAATATTCATAATTTCAATAGAAGAGAAAAGGGAGAAAAAATAAAAAGCCAGGAAAACATGAAGCACAATGTCGGGCTAGATACTGTAGCATAGCCCAAGTGAGAGTCTAGGACCTTATCAGTTATTTCTCTCCTATTCTTCTGCAAAACTATATTTAGCCCTTGAAGGTATTTTTCCTCATGAAGGGTTTGTATGAATTTTTTCAACATTAAAGATCTGCAACAATGATCTTAAAGCGAAGAAAAACATTGCTGAGGCGCCACCAAAAATAAATCTCTTTTTTCTTCCCATATAAGCTCGAGAAATCTTCTGAAATTATGAAAGCCTTCTGGTCGAAAGATCTCTGAAAACTTTTTTTTCTCGGTCATATCAGATAGATGACTTTTTTTGCGAATCTCGATAGACCTTCAGAAATACTGAAGAATATGTGGGACAGTTTTTGGTCATAATGGGAAGGCATGAGAATATTTGTATACATACGTCACTGAAATTCCCTGTGGTTCAAGACTTTCTTGGATAAAATACAAAAAATTTTTCCATTGCACCCTACTTCTGCCCAACTAAAATTTCACTAATGGTCGTTAATTAATCAACTTCGGTATTGTTTCCCTTAGTCTTCCTAGGAAGCACCTAACCTACCGTACACTTTTCCTAATCAATGCAGAGCTATCGCAGAATCGTAATGAATGCCCGATTTGGGCTTTGCACATCGAGTAAATTGCCTTAGTAAGACCAAAAAAATTATATTAGTTTTCACTCATAGTCAATTATATACATACTATGACCAGTGATTCACCATGGTAGCCTGTCCAGAAAATTCTCATACCTCTATGAAATTTCGAAATCGGGATCGAAATTTCAAAAATTTCCTTATAAATTCGAAAAAATTCTGACATATGATGCATTAAATAGGGAGAATTAAAAAGATTTTTGAGTTATTGGAGATAATCGTGAAGAGGACGGACGGAGCTCAAATTCTAGCAAGAATCCGTTCGAATCAAAATCATACGAAACAAAAATTGGATAAAACAGATTTGGAGATGTATAATACGAAGAGGGTATCAAGAAAATTCACGGAAATTTCTGGGCAGTGCTTAATGTTTTTTTAATACGTCGTCAAGAATGTGGTTGAGGGTGTTGTACACAACTCTGAGATTGATGCTTTGATCCGTGGGTGGTTACGGTAAATTACTGTAGTTCTGTTGGGCTGGCCTACAGCTACGATATGCTTAGATCTCAGCATCGAAATGTGTTCCAGCATCGGAATGTGTTCCACAAATTAGTATTGTAACCTTTTTGCACGGAGAATATCTGATGATTTTACTTTACTCTTTTCTTTCGAGTTGGAAGTTTACTCGCTAGAAAGTTCTTGATTCAAATGTGTGCGATCTACAGTTTACCCAAACTGGCCTTTTTGTGTAGCTGGTTTCCGAATCATCTAAAACCATGGTGGCGAATATCCGAATCAATGGACTAAATTCGAAATAATAACAATGGGTAATCCGAATAATTCTAATAGTGAGGCTAAACGTAAAATCGGATCCTGAATGGTTTAGAAGATTATCTTTTTCGGTGAGTCGGATTCTTAGTTATTCGAGTTTGGTTTTATTTCAGTGGGTAGGATTCGCATTAATCCGAAAACGATTTTTTTGTCGATTCATTCATTTTCGGGCATTCGCCGGAATGACTTGGCACGGAAAAAAAGTTACGATTCCGAATGATCCTTAATTCTATTTCATACTAAATATGTCCGGTTCTAGTCCAGTGTATAATGCCTACGTCGCGCCGCAGTAAAAAAAAGAATCATTATCCGACTCGTAGAGCATTTCCGGTGTATCAGACTCTGAGTCATTGGGGTTTTGGGGTACTCTCTGTTAGCAGGATTTCGCCAATCATTCAGATGATTGAAAATCATTTATTCGGATCCAATTTATGGTGACCTTACGACATTTTGTGAATGGATTTTGAGACTTCAACCAAGCCTCTCACCCTTCCTCATACTGCAAAATGTGTCAGACGCTGCAACTTTTTTGCGGGTGCCAGAGCAAAATTTGATTTTCGATGCGGAAATATCCCACTCGAGATAACTATGTCACATAGTCCAGATTTCATATGGTCGACTAAATCTACATAAATAGGCTCCAAGTTGGAAGAATGGGATGGTGAATCACGTGCTTCCCCGTAGGCCTCAAACGAGGAGCTATTTAAACTAGCTCCGATTCATTACCAAATACATAATATCATCGCAGCTTGATTTATTTTTCGCGATTGGCGTAATAGGCGTCTCGACACGACGCCGGCGACGACGACGACGACGACGATGCAGAGTCAGCCTCCTCTGGTAGTCGTCCTCCCAACGTCCACCCTCCACCCATTCCCCCCTAACACACACACACACCCGCTTTCTTGGCCCTGACGATCAATAGCCTACTTGTCATTGTCCTACTGTAGCTGTTAGGGGGCGTGGCTCAAGTGCATGCAAGCTGCCTCAGGGGTCGCGAGTGACCACGGACGGCATCAATGCGTGTATGGTCCTCCATCTGGTGTGCTGAATGCAGCATGTAACCCATAGCCCCCCAATGACATCATATGACTTCAAACTCCATCTTGTTCAACTGTCCGACTTCAAACCATTCAATTCGCGTGGGGAGGCTGGCTGACGGGCTACATTTATGGCGCTGTATCGTCTATATGTGTGCGTGTGTGTATGTGACGATGTGCGTGGTGTATGACTATGCAAACTAGTTCAGCGCCGCGCCCAACACCCGACGGACGGACCGACCGACCGACCGACCGCCACACTGTGCGACGGCGGGACGTGACGATGATATTCCGATTCGTCCCTCTGTCTCCTTATTCAGCAACGAGCGCGCAATGGCGTCGTTTATGTTTGTTGGCGGCTGCATGCGGCGTGTGTGCGTGTATGTATGTGTCTCTATGTGTGTGGCTGTGTGTGGGTGCCAGGGCTGGCGCCTCTCTTTCCACCCCGTATCATCATCGAGGACAAACTTTTGGCGATTCAATCATACATGGCGCCCTCCTTGTCTACGTATCAATCCCGTGGTGACACTTGCCTCGTCGCGGGCTTTTTCAGTGAAGATTTTTTCCACTGTTCTTCTGTTTTGCCCTGTTGATGTGAAAATGTGCAGTGTAGACCAACTTCATGAGCAATTCATAGTCCTTCAACCTATGCAGTTCGCCAATGAATCGTTTTTCGGTTCAGTTGTTCATGTGACCTCAATCAGGAAAACTATAAAACTGCAATCAATTGTTTGATGTTTCACGTATGAGCAAAGCAGTTCTTTTCCATTGACCTGGTCGAAAATGATGGCACCAGCTAGCAGTCAGCATCAGCAGCTGTGAAAATATGTCAGGTCTAGAATTGGTAGACACATCCCGAATTGTAATTTTTTTAACCATAGTGCTATTACCATCGAATTGTTCTATTATGCTCGGTCAGTGAACCCTTCATGTATCAGCTCCTAGTCATGAGCACGTCCCAATAGTTATGCCTCAGGGGAAAACCCTTTTTAACCTGTGGCTTGCCATTAATGAATAAGGTTTTTGTGGTTCATTTCGCATGATACGTTTACTATTATATACAAATCGGGATCTCACCATTAGTATTTTACCAACCTAGTTAAAACGAAATGTGTCGTGTTGGAGTCATTGTAATTTCTGTAAGATAATTGCTATTTTTTAAATTTTCATCATTTTCATGTGATGCCAAGTGCGTGCCTCAATAGTTTTGCCACACAGAAAACTCGCTCATTCAGAGTGAAATAATAAAGATTTTAAGGTGTCATCGTACACTTATATACAGTGTAATGTTATTGGATTATTTCCGTTACGTAGTGAACATTTTAAATTTCAAAACATTAATTTTTCTACATAATTGCTGCTTGTTTGTGTATTTTGCTTGCGCAAAGATATGCATTTTGTCGCGATAACTTTATAGTAACATATTCAAATTTGATCTGAAAGCCATTGATCGAAGAATAGACTATTATTTGTACTCATGCTAGCAAATGACTTGTCTCCTATTACATACTCATAAGCATGAAAATATTCAAAGTAGCATGTTCTCTAAGCATCTTAAGGATTCCTTGCTCTTAAAATCGGGAAAAACGCTGCTTCTTTATCGGATTCATCAAGGCGTCTGACGTTTCGGGCACTAAGCCCTTCACTGTTATCCTATTATCATGTCGTTTTTAAAGTGGTACCATGAGGTTCAGTTCCACATTTGCAAAAGAGTACTAAGTTCAATGTTTTGATAACAGACTAAAGACAATTGATGACGTGGAGATAAAGCCGATAAGATTGAACTTTTGTTCTAGAATTTGACAACAAAAAAATAAATGTAATACGAGAGTTCATTATGTCTAATTGTAAGGCACATAATTTTTGAATCGTAACCATAGTATGATTATGTACGTAATTTCAATATTTACGCCTCACTTCGAAGTCGCCGGTGTCTGTGCCATCATTTTCTAAACGTCGTTCACCGACCAACTACATAAGTAATTTCTTATGGATGTTTTGTGAAACTAGTTTTTTTTCTGCAATATCTTACGTCGAGGCCAACAATTCCGAAGTGAGGCATAAATACTGAGACACAATATCTATCTTCCCTGCGCGCGTATTAGTTCTAAGTTTTTCATGTACATCAAATATCGGAAATTTTCAATCATATTTTTTGAGAAGCTATGTGCCGCTTAGTTCTGTACCTCTGCAAATTTTTGCTTAGATTATTTTATATTGGATCTTTGATTTGAATCCATGTTTGTTTGAGAAGTTTGTGGTTTCCATGGTTCGACCTTCAGCAGGGAGCTTATTTTGAAAATTATTTCCAAGTTGGGAAATAAACAAAGGCCAGCAGGGCCTTTTCCAGAATTCGTCAAAGCCCTTTTGGGTTGGAAAAATCGTGGGACTGGTCTAACTCAGACTATTCTGGGCCCCAAGCCGCACCGAACAGGGATCGGAGCCGCCTGACGGTTCAGCTCCGTCATTCAATCTCTGTGCTGTCGCTGGTGCCGTCCGGGCTGCTGCTGTTGCTGTCCGCGTGAACAGCAGTGGCCCGGACAGGAACAGCAGGGGACCCACAGATTGGTAGAACGAGCCGAACTGTTAAGCGGCTCGGGGTTGAGAATCGCGTGAGGGTAGGTTCGCCTATCCATTTATAGTAAGCTTTTTGCTGGGGCTGACGAAGAATTCTTTTTTTCCAACCAAGCAGAAAAGAAACGTTTATCGCAACGTCTCACAAATTCACGAAATCTCGCGTGAATCTCCCTGGCCGGTTCTTAGCAACACCAAAGTGGTTTGTGGTCTGGATGGTTTAGGGTTTGCCCTTGGGCAGTACATATGGGCACAACTTGTAGAGATTCCTCGTTTCAAATGTGTGGCGGAACCTCCTGGCCAGCCTGATATCTATGTATGTATGCATGGCGCATGTGTTTTCGCTCCCTCTGGTGCAACCGGTTTCCCCCACGAATTGTCGCCATCGTCGTTGTCGTTGGCGGGCGCACCGCGATATGGAGGCTGGCGCCGGTCGTTTTCAGAGAATCGCGTTGTTCGCCGCGGCGGCCGAAATGCCGTTCTGTCCGTTCATCCAGACACGTACATATGGTCCGTCCGTCATGTCGATACACACCCACACAGAGATACATTATGACGGTTACATTGACGTTTACCTATGTACTTACTGCCTCCTTCGCTACAGGACATTGTCAAAAAAGAGATTTTTTTTTCAATTTTTTTATTTACGGTGTGATTTTAGGTTCATACGTGAGCTTTTCATGTGTGGCGAAAATCCGTCCCATTCCGGTGTCCCTATAATTTTTCTGTACTTCTTTCTCACTTAACCAAACTTCTTACAGAACCTGGAATTTGATTTTTATTTGCATTGCATTCAATTTACGCCAGTGGAGAACGACAGAAATTGTGACCTATGTTGCACATATTATACTATATATAACTTTTTGACATAGGAATGTCATATTGGTGATGCAAAAATTTTGGCTTCGGCAAGCTTTTCATCGGTTTTGTCACGTTATTTCAGTTTTTAAGTCGCCAAAGTTTGTCGCTGAGTGTCTCACGGCCTGTACGCCGAATTTCATCTCAGTAGTCCCTCAAGGAGTTGTTCCAGGCACAGAAGCGCGACCGTACGAGCTGCAATCAACCGATTCAGACGTTTTTTGCTGAGTTTCCCTCCATTCATTTTGCAAGGTATCATTGCTGTGTGAACTGCAAGCGCCCTCTGATCCTCTCTTCGATTCATGAGCTTTGAGGCTATGATATCTATCTGTCTGCGCGTTTCAATATTTTGCCTCAGGCAGTTCGATATGAATTCGCGTGAAAAATAGTTTGGGAAACCGTCACAATTTAGCTCAGCGGACTTCATTAGACAGTTCTCCCTTCCTACGATCCCCTGCATATTCACTTGTTCCTTTACCGGGTTGAAGACAGCATACAAACTCAGGAATGTAATTAATTCTATGACATGATTCGAAGGTTTGGAGCTGTTTGTAATGAGAACGGACAGAAACAACCTTTCATAAATGAGAATTGACAACTTCTTCCTGTATTGGTTTAAAGGTGGACGAGTTGCACCTCAGCATACACGCTTGGTTGAGATAGGGAAGCTAGCGACAATGCGGTTGTGATAGCGAGGTTAAGAGGTTCGCTCGGCTTGTACTAGAACGCTTACGCCGTTGGAATCATCAAAAACAAGCCAGAAAGACCGTATTTGAGCAATTGATTCGAGGTCGTTTGTATTGAGAAGGCGGGGTTTGGCGAATCATGGGCGGAGTTCAAACGCTTTGGTGGCTATGGCTCACATCTGACCACTGTGCGCGATTTTGACGCTTTCAACGGCGTTAGCGTTTTAGTACATGTCGTCTAGCTGAGATCATACTTCCAGCGACGAACGACGGGACGCAATGTTTACTATCAATATTGATAAAAAATCGATATGCCTGATATGCAGTGTCGCTCTCGCTGGTCGCGGAGAGTATGGTCCCGGCTTATGAGTCTTCGTCGCTGTCTTAACATCTTTGCTAGTGTGTAAGCTGAATTTAGATGTATGATGTAGACTGTTGCTCTAGCTCAATTGATGTGTTGTCGTTCCATATCAAGAGAAGAATCTACAAAATATTGGGAGGAAATTTAGTAGTTTTCATTTATGAATACATTTTTGGATTAAAATCTGTGAAAATATTGTATTTATTTATTGACCTGATATTTATAGAGATAAAAAAAGGCTTTTTGTGCACTCATTCTGACATTGGATTGGTTGATTGCGGTATAAACATGGGTAAAAAATGCGAATTATTCGGGGATTGATCACGTCGAACTCTCAGTGTGATCCTCCACTTCATTCTGATCAATGCATGCGCTCTTTCACTCCTGAACGGACGCTCGCAGGAACCTTTTTCTTGCCATGAATCTAACATTTGAACGTTTTTTTCCATTTTTAAGATAATATCTGTAAAGGAACCACCCAATCATAGCAATCAATGTCACGATTACATACTATGTTTTAACCAAACTTAGAAACGCAAGTTTTCTTTTGCTTTCTGAGCGTCTGATTTCCACGCATTCTCAGCCAAATAAGAATTTCCCTGGTACTATAGATAGCTATTGATTTCTGCCACCAAAAGGGTGGATAGTGATAATATTTACCTTTCCGTCTGCAGGCCATTACTCACAATATCAGTCACAGCACTAACCCACCCTCTTTGTGTGTGTGTGTTTGGCGGCATCGCTATACCTCCTGTTCACTTTAGTCAATGGCTGCTATGAACTTTGCTTTCCCAAATGCTACTTTGCCTATTCAGCAAATGATTTATCGATTACCATTTTGTGTTGAATCATTTATTTTCACATACATCATCCTGTGTTGCATCTCCGTCGAATTTTCCTTTTGTCATTTCTATGAATGATGTTGATGCGTTATCCATACGAATGTCTTTTTGTATGTATATGTATGAATCTGAATCCTATTCCACCACCGCGAAATAACCTCTCCAGAATCAGCAATGATGATGATGATGACGCTTTCTGTTGCTATCTAGCTAACCGTTTCATTTCTCGCTTCTTGCCATCGCCCACTACGACATTGCAGAGGCTTCATGTTCGACGAGAACAGTAATACCGCCGGCGCTGGAGCTGTGGTGACGCAGTCGGGTGCGCTGGCTCCCGGTAGCATTCCCGGAAATGTCTCAGCAGCTCCAAACTCGGCTATCGTCACACAATTGCTCAACGTCAAGGATAGCCGTTGGCTTCAGGTAGACCAACCTCACACGCTATATCAGCTCAGTTGACACATACACACACATTCACACATGAACACATATATTCACATCTACATATGTACATACATATTACGCATACAATTAAATTTTTGCTATCTTTTTGGGAAGAGCAGATCTTTTGTTTGTTTAACTGGATTGAAACTGTGTGGCTAAACACAGGCCGATTCGCTATTTCAAAAGAAAACGGGCTAAGAAGTAGGGCTTCACGGCTTTTTGACAAGGGCCATTGTTTTACAAAACCATGTGGATGACGTAGGCATAGCTAAGTCCTGTGCATCAATTATTTGTGTTCGAAATTTTCCATCTGCTTCAGGGTTATCCAGAAGAAGACATTTTCATAGTTTTATGAAGAGGGAAGGGGTATCCGGGAGGAAATTGTCAGGGTGTTCAGAAAAATTGTTTCGGACTTCGCTCAAAACTTTTATTGGGGTTGTTCTGGGTGCGATCCCCCAAGGTATCCAGGAAATTTTGAGCATGGCTTATTTATGCATTGTGGATTTAACACCTACAACAATACAAGCATGATTTCAAAACTCTTCGGGTAAAACAGTATCAAGTGGATGTGGGCTTGCTACTATTTTCGGTCCGGATACACAAACCGAAAGGTCCACGTATAGAAAATGCCTTGTGCATTAGCATACACCGTGACAACAAAGTTTCTGTTCAAGTAAGCTTCGCAAGAAACTTTCCTTATCGAAACTTCAATACCTTATACTATCTAATGTACCCAGCTCGTTAGCTCCATGAAGAAACGCTGAAATCGGGAAAAAAAACCTTCGTCTGTGGCACTTGTTTAGAGAACTTGTCACGATGTCGCACACCGTAGACCTTGTCGTGCTAGCGTCTTTACTTTGAATTCGGGATCATAAGCCGGCGGCATGGCGCGTTGCTGACGTATTTGTGTTCGCGACGTCGTGGTAGGTACTCTTAACGTGTGCCTTTGATTCTATATAGACACCCTCAGGCATCTCCGTAAATCTCAATTACGGTTGTGACGTTTACTCAACCCTTAACTCGTTGTCCGATTTTTCGGTGTTCTTACTCAAGAAGAGCCAGACTCACCATTCCAAGCCAACGATATCCGTAGCCATCCACGCCTGTAGTCCTATTTTTCGGGTACTGTTTGAAATTCTGTAGACTTTTCAGTTAACTAGGACTATCCCAGATTGTCCCAAAACTGCACCAAATCTATCCGAGGGACCTCTTGGTTTCCCTAATCTCGTGCCCTCTTGAGCGTTTTTGAGTTTCTTTGAAAACCCTATGAAACTTCTCCGAACTTGCCTCCATCATACCTTTCCAGGGGCCCTTTGTATTTTCGAGACACGTGTGAGAGAAGGTACTCTCACGTCTTTGTATTATTTCTTTATTTCTCAAAGGCAGCGTTCACGATGATCATCCTCCTTGACTTTCTACAGTGAAATCATGGGCGAGAAGGATCCTAGGCTCCCAGTGTCGAAAGAACGGTAGAAAACGAGCCAGGAGCGGCAAAATGACGGCTACAAACAAGCGTTTTGGTGCCCCAGATCCGCCCCCGGAATGAAGAAATGAAGACTCAGATTACAGGAGTGATCAAGTCAAGGAAGTGCTGATAAGTGAAGCTGATCGCTTCATTGCACTGATAGGTATCACCCTTCTAGCGGTCAATTCCTGCACGCTCAAAAATCAGCGTGAACAAGAGAGGGCCTATTTTTGGTCAAAAACGCGTCTTTCGTGTCCTTTTTAAGCATGCCTTGCTATACAGGGCGCCAGACCTTCTGTAAGCCGTGGAGATATCGGAAATGAAAATTATCGTGAGCACTGCCTTTAAAACGCTGATATAGTACGTAGCCCAAAACCTTTGGCGTTCAACAGTTTTTCGGTTTGTAAGTTTTGTTCAACGTACACCGTATTGGAAGCTCTGATATTTTTGTATTCATTCACCGAAACGTATCGTTTTGTTGCTTAACCAGAATTTGCACAAATATTCCTTGATCATTTCGTTTTTTGGGAAATGTAGATATCTTATTCCCAATATTTTACTTTCGTCGAGACTCTGGTAAAATCCTGAGGAGTACAGTTTTCTAGAGGAAAATGTTTCCGTGTGCAACCTCTTGTGTAAATCTATTCAATATATATTCATTTGGCTGGCCTGGATTTGTGACATAGAAACTAATGAACCGTTGACTTCTTTTCTCGCTAAAACTTTCTAACGGGCTCACAACCCTTTGCTTGCACTTAATCAAACTCGGAGTATGTCGTTTTTTCCTTTCCCCAATTCGCATTTGAGCAGGAATCGAGCCTAACTTTGATAGTCACGGTTCACGAGTTCTTCTGTTAGCCTTTTAAAATTTCCATCTCAAAAACACAAGCCAACTTTTGCCTTTGTTCCTGGTTTCAAGGCCAATTTTCGATGTTCTGGTGTTTATGCCATCGGTGTGACTCATGTCGTCGGGTCCTATACTCACGAACTTTAAAACAAGTTTCCCGCAACTTCACCGAAGGTTACTCCAAGCCTTCAGGCAGCCTACTGTATTTATGTACCAAGTAATTTGTTTCTCTATTTCTATCATGTTTCATGCGAATTTTCAACTTGCATGCAGTATGACAAGTTTCCTAAAAACTTCAGTGAACTTGTTTGAAAGCTTCGTAGTTATTGATTATTCAAGAAAGCAGAAAAATCACGGAAAACCTATGCATTTTCCATTATATTGGTTTCTCTCAGCCCTTTTCTTGCTTATTTATTAGAAGAAAACCTTGTTGTCACGCTGTATGTTCGTACATCATAGTACATTCGTACGTACATACATACATGCACAGAAGCATTTGCATACATGCCCAATGTGAATTGTTTTCGCATTACCCTATCACATTAACAGTATACATAGACAGTCCCAGCACGAACATGTTTTTTATCTGTATACTGTATTGCGTGTGGGTTTATTGGGATGAGGTTGCTTTTTTGTTTGAATGTGAACACACCGCTTCAATGCCATATCGGAACTCTTAACGCTAAGCAGGAAATCTTCCCTTTACAAGAAAGACTGTAGGTATGAATGTGGTAGTATTTGTATGATGTGATTCAAAACCCCACCTCCACTTTTGAGACTTTAAAAAGTATTTATTCACACCAAAAGCCCTTCCATGACTGCGCCTATCCTTCCAGTCTGTTTCCGTAGCCTGCCAGCCGCCGCTCTCACTCTCAGCTGCCTCTGATGGCGATGATGGTGATGATGATATTTTCAAGAGGCCAGCGATCCGTGTCAAGTGCCGCAATAATTGGTCGGAACGCGTTTGGGACCGAGAAATTTCTCTTCTATGAATGCAATTTTGCCGCCTGCCATTGTCGTCCCTGCCGGCGAAGACAGGAAATTGCTGGAAATTTGGTGATTTTCCCCGTTTCACAGTATCTATACATACGTCGATTTGGTGGAAGGGGGGATGATATTTCCGCGGTGATTAATCGAAGAACTGCCACTGCATAAAAAACATTTGCGTGATCATAACTATGTTGGTGATTTCACGAGAATTCGGTTCTACCTGGGTCCTAGCCTGGCGTGGACTACATAGTCTGTAGGTTATTTAGGTAACGTCGCTTTCCCTCGGTTTACCAAATTTTGACTGCGCCGGCCTCTGAAGGAATGGTACTTCAAAAGACTTGAATTCTCAATATTAGCATAGCTGTTGGGAAAGATTTCGGCGTAACAGAATTGAAGAGGTTGAACGCAGGATCTTATGCAGTGGGTGTTACAATGCTTGGAAACTTTTGAAGATGTCACTTGCTAAATTATCGCAAGTTACTCTAAGGTTCCAGGCAACCTGCCGCGTTTATCCCTTATGTATTAGGTTAAAGCAGAAGCTTCCGGACTTCTCACGAGTTTGAATGAAAATCATTTATTTCAAAAACAAACAAGGCTCACCAACAAGATAATTTCCATCACATTCAAGGATCCTTCGCCACCAATTGGGCAGATCATGGATTGCCGACGCGTAGAACTCTGGCTGTTTCGAGTCAAAGTATTCTTCTAATGCCATTTTGACTTCGTCAGCGTTAGTGAAACGTTTTCCATCTAGGAAGTGTAGCATCGAGCGGAACAGATAGTAGTCGGAAGGGGCAAGATCTGGGCTATATGAAGGGTGAGGAAGAACTTCACGTTCGCCTTCCTCACGTCAATGCTCGGCCACACGTGTCTCGGATAACTCGACAGAAACTGCTGGACCTGGGCTGGGAAGTTCTTCCTCACCTTTCATATAGCCCAGATCTTGCCCCTTCCGACTAGAATCTTTTCCGCTCGTTGCAGCACTTCCTGTATGGAAAACAGTTCACTAACGATGACGAAGTTAAAATTGCCTTAGAAGATTACTTCGACTCGAAACAGCCTGAGTTCGGCGCGTCGGGAATTCGTGATCTGCTCAATCGGTGGCGAGGGAGCCTTGAATGTGATGGAAATTATTTTGTTGGGTAAGCCTTGTTTGTTTTTTAAATAAATGTTTTTTATTCAAAGTCTGAAAAGTCCGGAAACTTTTGCATCAACCTAATAGTTGATTATATTTCGGCTTGAACAACCGATGTAAAGACTATTCTTTAATTACGGTATAAACTGTCGCTATTTTTCGAATATGGTTTTCAGAGCCGCTCACTGACTAACTTTTTGGAAGAGATTTCGAAAAAAAATTGTTGAACAAATGGAATTTGAAATCGTAGATAACAGATGTTACCTAGTAAATAGAAAGCTCAGGAAGTTGAAGTTACTTGAAGGTCTTATCCAACTTACTTTGTTCATCTTGCTCGTAACTTACTTTTCCCGTATTTTAAGTACCAGTGAGCCAAAAACTTGCTTGCAACTTGAAATAGTGGCAAAACAAGGTATTTGCGAGATAAACGCAAAATATTTCGTGAAGCCTGCAGCGAACGAACGTGTAAGAAGAGTTTCCCAGCTCTCAAAAACTTCGAAGGCACTTCTTTAGCGTAAGTCACTCAAAGTAGTGGGTAGCACAAGTTACGTTGTCTGCCCGAATGAGACTGTCCGCCCACGCGGTCGGCGAGCGTGTCGAACGGCCGTCTCGCAGGCATTTTTCGGACGAGCCTTTCCAGGACTGCAGGCAGCTAGCTGACTGGGATATTATTCGGTGTACGCCTTCGAATCATGCTAATCGATTGACCGGTCTGAAAAGTGCCTCCGCGATGACTGCTCGGCACGCACGCCGACCGCATGGGCGGACATTCTCATTCGGACAGACCTTATATGATTGCGAGGCAGAGGCCATGAATGGGATGAAGCCTACAATAACCTTTTCAAAAACTTGTTATTAGTATAATTTAAGGTTAGCATCAACGCTCGCAAAAGAGGTCGAGACAAAAGTTGGTGAACTCATACGGCCGGTTTTAGAACGGTTACGTCATCGAAAATGTCAAGAGTGCGCCAAAATTGTCGTATTCAGACATACCTTATTGAGCCAACAAAGTGTTGGGACTCCGCCCATTTTCGCCCAATAAAATCACCCTACTCCAATGCGGTTATTTCGCCTAGTTTTCGCTTCCAACGGCGTAAACGTTCTAATACAATCTGTACTAGTCGCTATCTCAACAATTTTTGCGAGTTGGTATGCTGCCTTTGTCCTCGTGTCGTTTTGTTTTTCGCTGACTTCTTCAAACTAGTGTTTCCTAATGGGTAGAAATTCAGAAAACTTTCTCAAAAAGAACTTCGATGGTGGGTTGAACTCACTTGACGTTCCGAAAATGAGAAGGTGAAATTTGGAGAATTTTCAGCAAAGCTCCACAAACTTTGCTGGCGTTTGTAAAAAAGTGTAAATCTCTTTTAAAACCGTAGGTTAAATTACTAGGATTCAGGTTTCGGGCGAAATGAGCGCCGTAGTATTCAGTTGTACCGCGCGCGTGTTCCGAAAACGACGAAAAATACGCTTTTGCGGTGGTTGAGCTGGCCTAGCGTGGAAGGATTTTAAATTCATTTCCCTTCATATTCCATTATTTGGTTCTGAAATAGCCGGAGAACGGATATCAAAGTGGATAGGATAGCGGAAGAATTTCGCAAATTTCTGGTTCCTGCGATTCACGACTGACCCCCAGAGAGTGCTGTTCCAGAACTTCGGCCTCAGTTAGTCTTTGAAAGCTGAAAATAGATTCATTCAGACCCTTATCAGACCAACCAGCTACCATTCATCGTTGCCATGATGCATCATTCTTGGCTAGCCCCGTGAAAACGACCATCCTCGCTTCACGTATTTTACGTTCGTCTAACGACGACGAATGCCTCCTCCTCCTCCCTCACGCCGCTTCCCAGCCAACCACCCAGTAACATGTTTATTCGTTGTGTTTATAGCATCACGGGCATATGTCCGCTACGCGGCCACGCATATCTCTCCGTTGATGATGAGATATGTGCTCGTACATGTGTGTGTATATGCGTCATCTGGAAATGCTAGACGAACACCTGAAAGCTTGTACATCAAAAGAAACCAACGAGAAAAGTGTGTCTGCTTACAAGGTCAGATGCGTAAGAAGAACTGAAGTGAAAAGCTGATTCAGATTCTGTTTCAGCGGAACTGTTGGCGTTACGGAACCGATCTATGAGTGGAAAACGTAAGGTGATCTGGATGGTGTGGTGAATAAAGCCTAAGCCTAAGCCTAATCGCCCACAGATGTGCGGCTGAAACCAGAATACACCGCGTAAAAAAGTGTGGCCGAATCCAATCATAAGAACGCTTGTCGCCGCGAACATTCCAATCCAATTGGGGGAGACGAGCAAATCGCCCCCGCTTTCATTCTATGAAAAGCAATCCGAGATTGAACCTGAAATCTAAATACCCCTCTTTTTCCTGGAGGTCTCTCACTGACCCCATGACCGAAATTTGAGTACGTTTCGCAGCATTGAGGCAAGTTGCCCCGCAGTTTTGAAAATGTCGTGATGCGCTGTTCTCACAGCTGATTGGAAGGGGATTCGAATCTATGTTCGTGAATTCTCATAATGGGTGAGTAGTACATTGTGTTCCGAGGTGGTTAGGGGTTTGGGCTGGCTTGACCCCAGCTTTCGCCGAAGCTTGCTCTATCGCTTCGAGCCTTTAGTATGTCTTGGAAATCTGCACTTGCAACGCTTTCAAGAGGAAATTCCGATTTGAACCAGCTTTTTTCGCTAGTCATCCATGAGGCGGCAGTGTGTACAGCCGACTACAAACAGCGTATATTCTAACTTTGTAGACCAGATGCGCGTACCCTGGTCTGTAATTACAGAATGCGTTTGTTTGGAAGTCTACTGTATCTGTGCTATGGCTGTGCGTGTGTTTGCAGTGTACGCTAACTTGATGAACGGCGACAAAAACTTCTGCGAAAACGAGTTTTCTCACCGCGAGCGCTGCCGCTGGCGCAAACACGGTGCGCATATGTTTTAACATAAGTGCACCGAGTTTGCCCCAACGCTTAATAAAGATCGCAAAGTATCAGTGCGAACTGTGCTGACTGTACATAGAATGTGCGGGTCAAATGAAAAAACCATTGGAAATAAGATTTTAGCCATTCCCCACAAATTGCACTCTCTGAAAGTGATAATTGAATTTTTTGTTTTTTCTCTCTCTATGTTTCTCAATTTGATGATTGGCAATGAAGCGGTGAAAGATAGAAATCGCAACCTTTTCTCTTTTCCCGTTCAAAACCGGTTTCTCAGCCAGACATTGTCGGGCATTAGAATATGTCAAGGAATTTCTGAAAATTCACTGGCCAATTTTCTCCTGTTGTAGGTTGAAGTCTGTCGTGAATTTCAACGTGGACAATGCGCCAGAAGCGATTTGGAGTGCAAATTCGCTCATCCGCCTCCTCATGTCGATGTACAACAGGGACGTGTCACAGCTTGCTACGATAGCATAAAGGTATTAAAGACGGTTCTGACTTTTATGTGTTGATTTTTTTTCTTCTTTTTTTCGTATTTTTGCAGGGCGACTGCAGAGGGGGTCGTAAAAACTTCTTTTGCCTATCGAAGTGCGCACGGGGGTCGTTTCGCCGGTTTTTCCTACAGATTTTGCGCCGTAGTGTTTTATGAGCTGTAAAAAGTGACGCGAAGCTCGAGGTCACCAAATCACCTTGAGAGTTCAACAGTTCGACAAAGCATGTTTGAAGCAAACTCGGTTAAGTTCAGGATTTTCCAAAAATCGCATTGAATTGTTGTTGCAATACTTCTTTTCTGGAAAGGGAATTTCTGAAGAAGGGCGATTACTGTAGGAAGGTCTTCTTTTCGTGCTTGCCGCTCAAGCCCACGGAGGTTAAAACGGCTCAAGAAAAGTTGTGCTTCCTCACTCTCTCTCTGACGTTGGGTTTCTCTCAAAGGCAGTGTTCACTGTAATCTTTGATTTCGAGATTAATCGCTGAATCGATTGTTTGCCCCTCGAGTAGACCCGAAATGACGAAGAAACCGTGAGAAACGCACCAGAAGTACATGAAATCCTTTACTCTCACTGCGCCTCTCTACTCTCACAGGAACTCTTCGTTGTGAGAATGAAATCTTTTGTGGAACCGTCTTTTGCAATTCTCTACTCTCTAATGCTTCGTACTTTCTTTCAATCCCTAACTAATGCTGTTTTGCCTTAAATGTTCCTCCATTTTTGATTAGCCCCATTTTTTACCGGTGACAACCACTGTGAACATGTTCATCCAATCGGACAACTAGTCCTGGCCAGAGAATAATGTCACAGAAGAAAGACGATTTGGTGCGTTTCTCGCCGTTTCTTCGTAATTTTGGTAACACGTGGTTGCCAACGCATAGTTCTGAATGGAAAACTTGGGAACGAAAATCATCGTGAACACTGCCTCTAATAAACCGCCCAAAACTGGATAGAACGAGTGATAATAGAAAACAGTCCAGAAAATCGAATTTGCTAGGAAAGTTGTCAGAAAAACAGCGTTTGCAGTGGATTTCAGTTTCTTCAGCAAAACATCATATTAAAATCTTCTAGCTCATTTTCAATATCTGTACATTTATACCATTATATTTTTTAAACAATATTTATATTCCAGAAACTCATTAGGTTCCCCTGTATAAAACAGCGTAACCTGCTTATTGAGCGAAATTTGTTTAGGTGCTGTCATGAGCTTAGAAAAAAGTTGTTATAGATGTACCGGTTCTGTGCTTATTTGTCCTTTATATCGGAAAACAAATTAGCAAAACGGGTTGGGCCTAAAAGTTGTAGACCATCAGTACAGTTGAGCCCAAAAATCGAAGAAGATATGTACGTACATACCTAGGAGGCGAGGCTTAAAGGTTTTTCTTTCGAAGCTGGAATGAGAGCGAACATCCACCCTACACACAAGTTTTGCGTTCTGTACATTTCATTAAGAGGGCTCGAAATGGGCAACCAAATTTTCTGAGACTGCTGTAAAATTGATAATTATCAAAACTTACTTCCGCCCCCTTCCCTCAACATTCCTGAATTCGACCATATTCGATGCTTTAGAAATTTTGGGAAAATTTGATATTTCCTGAAGCTTCAAATTTTTCGAAACACTGATCCCTACTTTTGACGTGTAACATAAAACGGCGCGTACCAAGAAATACCATTGCAACCTAGACCTTTTTTGAAGCTGGTTCACCTAAGGATGCCAGATCCTGCTTCCTTACATTTGAAAAAGAGACCTGAGATGAGTCCTATCGTTCTTGAAACTTTCCGCTCATTACCCTTATCTCAGAAACTGGATTTTCGGAGAAAGAAGAATCTCGAAAAATCTGCTCCACCTCGGGCTTTCATCAAATGAAAAGGTTTTTTTTTCAAGGTCGGAGCTAGCTATAGCTTAGACCAGTAGCGTATAGGCGACCCACCCTTTTTCCAGCCTATCATTGGCCGAAGTCAACTTTAGCCCTATCCAAGTTCCATGATTAGATAGTGAATCCCTGCCGAAAACGACCAAAAGAAAGAGCGAAAAGACATGTTTTGAATTGTTAACGTAGGTGTTAAGGCGACATTTTCGAAAAGTTTACCGGCTCTGTCTTCGATTTCTGCCCGATTTATCTTATTGTGTTGGAGGACTGGGAGCAAATATTGGTCCTCCTACGATGGCTTTTGGAGTACTGTAGCTGTCATAGAGAATTCCTAGTACATGCATACATGCAACTTTATAATTCCAGCCTTCAGGAATAGAGATAACCTTTTTGAACAGTCCTGAAAGGAGTGAAAAAGTTCTGCGCCCAGCTCTCTAGAGATGTCTGTTGAGGAACTTTCTCTTCCCTGTCGCTTCTGCCTTGGAACATCATGTTTTTGGAGAAACGCTTTGAAAAATCATTTTGACCTTCTCACATTAAAGGCAGTGTTCACGATGAATATCGCCTTTGAGTTCGACCTAAAAATGGGATTGTCTGGTCGTGAGGTAATTAAAAGTGAACGATTTCTAACGTCCAGGGCGTGGACGAAAATTGTGGGCCCTGCTGATTTCGGCAAGCGCACGCTAATCGCGAAAACTGCGCGCATCGATCAGGCTGGACGCGCCGGAGTTGCTTGGCATATTGTCGTCGAAACGTGTGCGGCGCCACAAGCTCGTCCGAATCGGGGGCGGACCGAGATAGGTAGGTGCACTGGGATAACTTTCTAAACCGTTTTTATTGATTCCGGAATCGTTTTCGCTGCTTTCTCCACCCCTATCCTCTCTAGAATCTGCCAACTTAGTGTTTCTTACTCAAACCTCGAGAACGATATTTATCGTGAACACTCAGTCGTTCAACCCTTGCTTCCTTTGTCCTATTGTTTGATATAGTATTTGATATACATAGTATATGTGCATCTAGAAATGCATTTTGCTATTTTTTACTCTTCTTTTAGAGCATAATAAAAGCTCAGCGCAGTAGTGTTCCTAGGATCTACACGCTGAGCACAATGATGTTTGTGGAATTGTTTGAGCCCCCCCCCCTCCTCGAGCGGAGTTATGGTTCTTGAAAAACTGCTGTTTTGAAGTCCGAAAGTTGGTCGGCGGGTTTTTTTCCGGCCTGTATTCGTCTTCTGTGGCAGCCTTGGACTGGGAGTGAACCAGGATGAAGACAGAAACCGGGAATGAAGTTTAAGTCCAAGCCTCAGTTGGATTCGATCTGTCCACTTCTACGTTACTCAATTCAAAAAGTCGTCCAAATCGGTGTGGTCTTTGGTTTCTGTGTGGGGGTGTGGCCCGTGGTTTCGTCGCGTATCTTAAATATTCGAAAAAATTTAGTTCTCTAACTTGACAGTTGTTACGCTGAAGGGATCTTACTCACAGATACGCGAAAATCTCAAATTTGATGCCTGAGGGTGTATTTTGTGTGCCTTTGGAAGGCCCATAATTGCACCAAAGTTTTCCTTATTCTTTACCACAAAAGCAGATAGATTAGCAAATATCTTCGTATGATATTCAGCATCCGGCATTGAAGTGACGGATGATGAATATCACACGGAGATATTTGCTTCTTGCTTCAGTTCTTATTGAAAGGAGGTATGCTGTATTGAAGTACCGTATTTTCTCCAAACTTCCGAGAAATTCTGACAGTAGAATTTTATCTCAGTTACGAAATGCAAATCGATTCATTTCATTTCCATGCTACCGAGAATCCGCTCACACGGCCAGATTGGGAGTGCAGAAAAAATGCTCCGGGGTGTATTGGAGGTCCATTTCGGACAATATGGACTTTAATCGAGTATACCCTTCCGCGGACGGTGGTGTTTTTTCTGCCTCGCATTCATTCCTTTTCATGCACCCGATATGCCCTCAGATTGCAAAACCAGAATCATTGTGCTGATGCTCCTGGCTGGGTGTGTGTGTCATTTATGTAAATCTAGGCACGTCGGCCATTTTCTTCTGGAAGGAACGCATGCGTCATGCAGTGAAAGGCGACTGCGGGACGACCAGTTGACGACAGACGGGGGTTGTTTGACTGACTGGCTGGTTACTGTGCAGTAACCGTTGAGGATCAGTCTGGGAGTGAAGATGTGGTAAGAGAGGCGGGGTGGGGTGCGAGGCTGGATGAGAGGGGGAGATATGGCAGCCCAGCATGCGATCCTTTATTCTTTGCATTGTTTAATGTCGTATTGATGGCTGTTGCCAGCTGGCCTTGCGCCCTTCGTTTCAGAATCGAAATGCCAGGCGGGCCCAAAACCACTCCGGCGGCTCATTTTCACAAAGGGCCGCCCATCTAAACCATCGCTGGACGACCCCGGGGGTGAGAAAAACGGAGGAAAATTATGGCACCTGTGTCTCAAAAAGGAGAACAACCTTGTGATGAGATGCTTTCTAAGTTGCGTAAATACGGTTCATGTTACCTGTGAATTCTTCCTCAAAGGCAGCGTTAGCGCAGAAAACCGCGTTTGGTTTCTTCTTCTCAATCCAATGTTTGAATCAAGTGGAGATAGCTGGCAGAGCTTGATGCTGCGTATTCATTTTGCTATAGCCTCTTCGAAATTGCTCCGTGGTCTGAAAAGGAGTTTTCCCGGTCGATCATCTAGCACGAGGAGCAGAAGCGCCACAACAGGCTCCGGCAAATCCAAAATTCCATATTGCTTAACTCGAGAAACCCTCACATTTACACGTGTGTATTGGAAGCTTCTTATTTTTAGAGAAATCTTGACAATGAAAAAGGCCAGAAGAAATAATCAATTTAAGAAGGTACAGGGGCGAAACCCTTTTAGACGTCCAGCATTTCCGACATTTGTGTATTACACAATACACACCGGACAGACGTTAGAAAAAGGTAGCTGAATGCTTCGAGATTTTCGAACGAGTTTTTCTCCCCAATTTGGGGACAGGGGCTCTCTACCTACCGAGGGAGGAGTTGTCCCGTTTTTGCAGTTTGAAACGTCACGCCACTCAACGCGAGCGAAGGGGACAGGGTCTCTCTACACACCGAGGGAGGAGTTGTCCCGCCTTTTGCGGCTCAAATTCCACTCGGGACCACTCCGCTTCCATTGAGTAGCGTGACGTTTCGAACTGCAAAAAGGGGACAGCTCCTCCCCCGTTGTGTAGAGAGCCCCTGTCCCCGAGCGAAGTGCTCCCGAGTGGAATTAGATCTGCGAAAGGCGAGGCAACTCCTCCGTTGGTGTGTACAGAGCCCCTATCCCGCAATTTGAGTGTTTTAGGTGGCCTTCGTGCGATATTTCACAATCTGGTGGGCCTACCTGCGCAAAATAGTGAGAAACTTAAGCACGGTTTTTCGCGCTTAAGCACGGTTTTTCGCGCGTACGCTACCTTTAAGAACACTGATACGACTTAAAGCGTCTTTGTCCGGTAATAAAATTGTAGTTGTTCGACTTGGCAGAATTCTACGCAAGTTTCCGATGGAAAGGATATGTATATCGTATGAATTTTCAAAGCTCACCGAATGAATGTCCCCAAAAACGTATTTTAGAATTTCCGTATGAATCGCCCAACCCAGGCATCCCGTCTGAATGTACATATTGTCGGAAAAAGGCCTTCCCAAAAATTTCCGAATGAAATATTTTTCTTTATTTTGTAACCGTTTTCCGTAAATCATCTAGACCTGTATTTTCCTTCTAAGTCGGGTATTCTAGTACAAATCGTCTCTAATTTTTCCGCTATTATTCGGGGTGTCTGTGGCTTGAAGGTTTCAGTCATCTGGTGATCAAAGCGCCCCAGAATTTTTCGAAAGTTATCTCAGAGAACTTCCTACTACATGTGTTAGGATGGATGCTTTGAGACCCTTCTTAAAAGATTTCTGTAGTCTGTTTTCCTGAAGAAAGTTACAGTTTATCGGGCAGAATTTTGGTTGACCCCGATTCAAAAAAATCTGAGAAAAATCGTCGGGGTACGTTGAAATCCTTGAGACCTTGTAATATGTACGTACACTGAAGCTTTTTCGAAAGAAACTTTCAATTTTTCGGAACGACTTAGGCAATCATTGAATGTTTCTTTGCCGTTTAGAAAACTAGAATGAGGTATGAGCGGTTGAATTTTGAATTTTTTGAAAATTCGGTAATGGGAGCAAGGTTTTGACCCAATGTTTCTGTTTGGATATCGCAACTCGGATTGGAACTAGAGCCTAAACCCAAGATTTGCAGAAATGCAGTTTTCTGAGCACGAAACGCGGAAAAATCTGATTCAATGGATTAGTTTCTCCTCCCTCTTATGGCCCTGTATTTCCGGGATACAGAGCACTTTTTACGCGTTTTGGATTGCTCAATTCGTGATTTCGCTCATACCTGATGAGGAGAGGGGTCAGGATTTCGCTATAAAGGTTTTTAACCGTAAACGGAAAGCGGAAGCGGAAAAGAAGTGAACATGGAAAGGAAAACGAGAAAGAGAAAAATACGGAAATTTTTAACGTCTCACGAACCGTGAATAGCTCGTTTTCTGCCGAAATTTCCCCCTTATTTTCCCATCTAAATTCCAGACCGGGAACCACCAGCCAAATGAGTTACGTTAAAAAGGCCAAAAGACGGAAACTGGGAAACTGATATTTCTGGACATCCCTGATATGGAAGCGCGACTTTTTAATTCGATACTAGAGTTAGACAGCTCAGGTATTTCACACCTTGATCTATACTGACAGTTTGATGGTTATCGTGTATGATGATTCGTTGGTAAAGGGCAGCCTCCTCACACCCACAGTATAGCCGTAATTGAATCATTCCCCAGTCCACTCATTAGTACATAATTCCCCCTGCACTCACTAGGAATGTAGTACTAGACGATCCGGCCATTTGCAATGGAATAAGAAGTACTTCAAAGAGCTTCCCCAAACACATTTTTGTAGCTGCTAGAGAGGGCTTCGATTCGGGTTACGGGCAGGGTCCTCAACACGAAACTGGGGTTCGTTTGTCGATTTTAGAACAATTAGGACATTGGTTCGAAGCCCCCCCCCCCACCGGGATGCGAAATTTCGGTGGAAAGTACGACTTTTGATGATTTCCGAAGCGCTACGACAGATCTGCTTCGAAACTTTTCTGTAAAGGGTATTAAGAGTTCTGAACACGAATCTGAGGTCACTTGTCGATTTTCAATAGATTAGGGTACAGTCGACACGGATCGCACTGATGTTCTGCGTTCCTTATTGTGCGTTCGCGCGAACTCAGTGCACCTGTGTTATAACGTATGCGCACGGAATTTGGTCCAGTGCACATTAAGGCACGTAAAGTATCAGTACGAACCGTGCCGACTGTAGGCTATGATGGGTAAACGGAAGTTCGATAAAAGTCTCATATCTAGCTGAAAACCTCTCTGTGAGGGCAATTCGTGGTGCTGAACACGAATTTGAAGTCTATTTGTCGATTTTTGGAACACTGATGTGGGAAAGCCAGCTAAGTAGCATTACGCCTACCGTTACCTACAGAATATTAACCCATTCACGACCACCTGTGGGATATGCGTTGACTACCACTTCAGACCGTGTGTCCAAACGGTGGGACACGCTTTCCAAAAATCTATTTCTCCGGCACAAGAAGGATCTCTCAATCCTCCATATGACAAATGTATAAACATATCCTAGAATCGATCACAAATTTTGTGGTACGTCTGTAGATCTACTGCAGCACAGCAGTCGAACTTTTGTGAAGATAGCTCCGAACCAAATAGAAAAAACTGCTTCAAAAACATTTGTCCGAGCGTATTATGCGTTCTTTTTTTTTTCTTCTGTTATTTTATAGCTTTCTGAGAAGGAAATCATTGCTGAAGGCGTGACCTTTCTGGCTGGAAACGTGCCACTGCTATTGCAATCTCAACTATGCCCCCAAAATATCGACTTTTTGGTTTAAACTTTTACACCCATCAACAAAATCTAAACCATACGAAATTTGAAAACAGATATCTGATTCGTGAATGGCATTCAAAATAACCATTATTAGTGAATATCACTGGGGCAGCGATGGCCAAATAGTATTCTCACCTTTCCCACAAAAGCGAAAATAGATGTTTAGTGGCGCGCCATTCGAGGAAACGTGTCCCGTCGGTGGGACACTGTGTGCGGTGACGCAATATTGCACGCGGTCCAAACGTGCAGTCACCCAAAATCAGGCGTGGTCGTCAAGGGGTAAAAAAACGGACAACACATTCGTATTCAGGACACCGACCAAATCTGAAACGAATTTTCTAAACACCCGGAAAATTGCCTGAGGGGCAGATACTCCTATCTTTTCGCCCAACTGAGAAAACACATTCGTAACGTGTACTGGAGATCTTTTTAGCTGCTACAATTTTAGATTTGGGAACATCCTAAGGCCTCGGTCATATTTGGCCGATTGGGTAGCCAGCCTGGTCGACAATCATAAATGAGGTGAGGGTGGAAAAAACACCCGATGTGGCTGTTCCGACCGATGTTCACGCGATATAAGGAAAGAAATGAGTGATATCCATGATGTCGTCCCACATACATAATTCATACATATTGACCGCGTCGGGAAGAGCTGGCCACACCGGGTGTTTTTTTGCAACCTCCATCGTCCATGTTTTTCATACGTATCGACCGGGTTGGCCACGGCGATTTTTCAACCAACTCTGACAGGGGCCTTACCAAATCATCGCTATAGATAGATGCTCTAGATGATATCATGGTTTTATAAAAGTCCACAGGAATTGAAAGGTAAGCCCTAGTTAGATGTACACTTAGGTGGAAAGTGTTTCGTTATTTACTCATCACTCTGACCCTGACCGGTGTGACTGTGTTGAATTTAAATTGCTGATGGTGCCGGTGAACTGTATCAGGTCGATATTGGGTGGTTTGTGTGATTTTCGCACCCCACTGCGCATGTGCCATTCTCTGAACTGGTATCGTGACTGAAATCGTTTGATGATGTTGGTGTCCATCCATCGAGAAGTGATGTTGGTTGGTTGGTTGGTGGTGGAACGAACTGGTGGGGTTTATCGATAGAAGCGAGAGAGAGCGAGAGAAGACGGGGGGTAGCCATCTGGCTGCAATGATCCCCGGGGAGTTGCAAATGGAGACAACACACGGACTAGCGAAGAGAAGACTCGTTCACCCCACATCTCCACACGGCCAGGCACAGGCAGGCAGAAGACAGGCAGGCTGTTGGATACATTCTGAATGTGATGGCATCAGTCAAGTGTTCCCTACTGACTGCGCTACCGAGAAAAAAATGGCCACGCCGCACCTCTACGAAAACATGCTCTGGAAACAGGATTTCGGGTGGGGTTTCGGAATCACATGGCAGCACTAAAGGCTGCCCTTACATAGTTACAGTCTCTAGCTGAACGGCATCGTAAAAAGGCAACGGCTTTTTCAGCTATGGGTTGAATTCGAGTTTCGCTTGGCCATCGCGGAACCACTTTAGATAATAATTGAGGGACAGAGTTATGACTAACTCGTTTCAAGGGAGGAATGGTTGGAAGAGGGAGTCATGCGCGCCTGTTGCCCTTTAACTTGTTTATGTAAAGGGGTACGATGCATAGAACCCTCAGGACCACTCTAAAGTCCCAAAGCTCCCTAAAAAGTTTTGGAATAGGACCGTTATAAATCAGGCAAATCTCGAAACAGCTCGAGGCAACGTGCAGAAATTTCGATGACGGCAGTCGTGGATCGGTTTTTCTCACTTCTTTCAGTATACTTTTTAACACATACAGAGGAGTTGTTGGGCTACCTAGGTCGTACAATACCGCTAACAAGTTTTGGTCGGAACGCATATGGTGGCGCTGTCTTTCGTTTTTAGCGCCCTTTTTTGATGAATCCGTTCGAACTCAATTTCTTTGGAATCCGTGAAACTGATTTAGATTGCTGGTGGTGAGAACTAACCAGCGGAGCGGTTTGATGAATGCTGGGTGCAATTTCAAATGAATAGTTTTTGAGATGAATTTTTCAGTATGCTATATAGTATGCAATTACAGTATACAGCTGCGCAACAGTATGTGTACTGTATTAGGATCTCGAAATTGTAAGTGTAATTGTTCATAACAGTATTCAAGATGGCTCGTGTGATGAAAGCAAAATTTGACGAAAATCAAACTTGAAGCCTTTTCGTCCCTATATAAACCTTCACAAGCACCGATGGCTTGCCCTCTTTACCTGGGTCCTAAATATCATTTCACGTCCGAAAAATGTCGAGTTTGAGAGGAGTTATTGAAAATGGGTTGAAAAAACGCGAGAAAGCGTCGCAGTCTGCATTCTTGGCAAAACTTTTCCCGAGGTTTCTCGGCTTTTCTAGGTAAAACCATGAAACCTGTTCTGGGTTTTCCTCGGATTTTTCTATTTTTTTCTCTTTCGGATGTTTTTTTTTGAGTTTCGAGAATGTTTGTACTTATTTCCAGGTGTTTTCCTGTATTCAGGTGGTGGCATAGACTTTAAGGTTGTTCTTTTGTGGTGAAATGAACTCAAGTTTTATTGACGATTTCCTAAAAGCTCACCGAAATGCTATACATAGGTCTCACGGATTTTTGGGTTTCTATAGTATTGCACAAGCTACTATGCAGATTTTTCCAGATCCTATAAAGAATTTTTGGTATTCGAGATTCTTCTTTGCTTCCAGTAGTGTGTTTCATGTTTCTAGATACTGCAATCGATATTCTTGGGTTTTGTCTGTTCTCCAATGATATAATCAAGCTTCTAAGAAGGACTCGTCAGATCTCTAATTTTTTTGGTTTTTCAATGTATTTTTTGAGGTTTTTTTCTCAGGTTTCGTGACCTTCCTAAGCTTCCGAATGATCGTAAGTTTTGTATATGGGTTGTGAAGACATACTGAAAGTGTTGTAGGTTTGGCCAATCTGGAAGTCAAAAAGCATTCAAATACCTTCTTGAAATTTTCTTGATATTAGGAAGTTTTCTTCATCAAACGTTGAAGAAACTGCAGAGGGATCCGAAGGGTTTTCCTAGGTTTCTTCTTGACGATGCTCTAGTCTCCTTGTGGAATTAAGTCCAGTGAATGGAAAGAGCTGGCAGGTAGATTCTCGCGCGCGATCGGAATTCCGTTGACCGCTGATGTCGCGAACGCCGCACTTCCACCCGCAATGGTCTCGCCTGGTCCATTCATCGGACTAAATCTGATTAGTAGACCTTATGTTTCTCAGACTTGTCTCTCTGAATCTCCGGCACTATTTGAAAATTAGCAAGCGAAAAGCGATTAATCAAAAAGGTTGTTGATTATTAGGAACTTTCTTGCGTGCAGAGTTTCTCCTAGCGTTTTGGAAGTTCTTTCATCTTCTTGAAGTTTTTTGCAGTTTTCAGTTTTTTCCTTGTGCTTATCATTGATTTTGATTAGTGCACTGAGTTTCTAGCTTTTCTTCTGGGTTACAGGGTGTTACTAGGTTTATCCTCTGATACATCCGAAAGTCTAGATTATCCTTTGGTGGAGCGCGTATTTCTAAGGATTTTCCCACTGCAACAGACGAAGCTCTTTCCGATTTCCTTCGTTTCGTTTCGGGCAACTTGAAGATGAAAGTTCGGAGAACCAACCAATTTTTTTTTTGAAAAATTGATTTCATGTTCTGTGGGTAATATGATCAAGCGTGGCTCTGAAACCATCTCCGTTGTATCTGCCCCCTACGCTTTTCGTTGACCTGCCTCAAAGAGGTGGTCCTTCATACTGTACCCTCTTCAGCGTAATTAGCGCCTTTAATCTTGTTCGCTTAAGCTAGCTAATTACCCACGAAACGGCTCCGTTTCACTTTTCCGATGATTTCTTTTCTTGTCGCTTTTCAGCGGTTTCAGTTAAGTCGCGTTGCCAGCCAACTTTCTGTTCACTCGTCCGTCGTCCATCTTCGCAATAAAAACGAATGGCACTTGAGAGCGTGAAAATCGCCCGTAAACGACCAAATTAGAGGATTATCGCAGAAATCGATAATCTAACAATGACTATCGATTCCTTCCCCATGGACGACTTCAGGGGTGGAGGAAGATCGGTTACATACCGGTTAGGGGATGGAGGGAGTGGCCGTCGGACTGTCGTATGTATTATCGCACAGGGAGACGTCACACCGTGAGGGGACCATTCAAAACTAGTTTAGGAGAAGAGACAGCCGATTTGGCGAGATTACTGACCATTTCGATTTAGGGTAGGGTTATTATGAACGTGACAGGCGGCGCCACAACGTTGGAACAGTTACCGTATGCTAACTAGTTGGAGAAGGGGTTCGTCAATAGCACTTCAGACTCACGTGGGAAAATTCGCCAATCGCGGCGCTCTGCGGATTACTCTGGAAAAGCAGAGATTGGGAGAGGGGAGAGGTTCGTAGAGCAAAGGGTTGTATAAGGAATCGCAAAGTGAAAACGTGTAGAGTGCCTTGTGGGATTGCTTAGTAAAACTGACACGCAGTAGATACGCACAAAAATGGTATCGAATTTATGGCATAAATCGAAGGTACGCATCTGGTGGTGTGGGAAACTAACAAAAACCAACGAAAACTATGCAAATAGGAATAGCGCTTGTTTTTATTATGGGATGAAAGTGGAAGAGTTGCTCCATAGCATGCCCTCTTGGTTCAAACAAAGAATATTATCCACAAAACGGTTGAGATAGCGAAGCCGATAGACTCTCATGACCTGTATTGGAACGCCTACGTCGTTGGAAGCATCAAAAACTAGCGAAAGTTACAGCATTCGAGCCAACGATTTGGACGACTTTATATTAAGGGGCGGGAAATGCAAAAGATATGGGCGGAGAATGCATGTATTGATGTTTCAATATGATAAGGAAACCTTGCTGTTTAGCTCCTACCGTAAAATTAGAGCAAACTTTATGCAATTCGGGACAATATCAAGCAGACTGTTGGAAATGCTTCAAAGTTCAATGCATTTTATCTCGAAGTTCAAGATACACGTATTCGGTCCCAAGCTGACGTTTGGCTGTCGTAGAATGTGTTAATGCTTCCCAGAGTTTCCTCTCACTGGAAATAATCGAGGAATTGATCGAATTGATTATTTTTATAAAAGCGGATTCTTCCATGATCTATCGAATTCTCCGAGCGCCCTACTACTGCATACTGTAGCGAAAACCCTGCGCATCTTGGGTCGAGATGTAAGGAACGTCTAGCAGGATATTCGACCGTAGAAGATCCTTGGGACTTTTAATTGAGGTGATCTTGAAGTCGGCAGTACACAGTTTGTCAGGGTTTTCCATCTTTTTAATCGAATCACGTAGAACCGCATTGTACTCTTCACCGGCTCGTTGGGTTGAGGAATTTCGGGCAGAGTCCGAAAATCTCTCGATTTTTTTGGGCACTGGAAGATGGCTTCAAGACGAACTTGTGGGTCATAGAGCAACTAGGAAAAATGTCGAGTTGTACTAGGGACTATTTCGGGCAGCCTGGAGTCGAAAGTGATTTTGGTCTTTCCCATGGTTGCCTTGGGATGTCTCAAATTATGATAAGGTATCTGAAGTTGTCTTAATTTGAAAAACGTTCAGGAATCATGCATTTTGAACTGTTTACTTATATACTCGGGACCCTTGGGACAATTCTGACGTTTCCTGCTGAATTTTGATGCAAGCTTGCTCATATTTGGAGGACACAAGACTTTGAAACAGAAGTGCTTTTGAAACAAGTGTAAGATAATTTTGGGCGAGAATTTTCGAGAAACAAGAGAAGAATTTGAGGTAGGGTGGGGCTAATTCCGCCTAAATTTCTGTACCCTGAGATTGTAGGAATACAATCCGCCCGCGTTAGCTTCAAGACATCAGGACTTTGAGACACCTTGTGCCAGCTCTCCTCTAGATTTAAGGACAACCACAGGACCGTTTTAAAGCTGCAGCTTGATAACCTCGTTGGAACGATTGGAGGCTCAATGCACAATCTGTTTTTGTTCAAGATTTTGAAAGCAATTTTTCGGTACTTCTGTGAGATTTCGCATCAATATAGAGTTGCAGTTAGTAGAGCTACTGGGATCTTATAAGATTTATACATGCTGCTCAGGTAAGTTTTGAGAAACACTGCGATGTACATACACACTTCTGGTTCAAAAAGCACTTCTAGTTATGGAAATCATCTAACTGATCCCACCTGCTGCACCCCTCTTCTAGAAAGGCCAATCTGTCTCGCATATTCCAAGACTTCCCATTCGTAAAACTAGTCCGTGGCATGATTTATCAGAAAATGCGTGGTTTGCTACAGAAATTTCAGTTCTGCGGCTAGGATGATGGTCTCTGAAAAAAAGGTTGTGGCCTGTTAAGTCACTCCACCTATGGAAAACCGCCACATGGTTATTAATTAAGGGTCAACCCAATTTTTGGGGTCGGCCAAGGTTACGCGGTAATGCATTGCGGTAAAATCATGATCGTCCATATTAGTGTTAAATTGACTTCTGGAGTGTTTTCAAGTCTTTCCACATTCCTTCTATACTCGCGGGACCGCTTTTTGGGTTCAGTACAGAACCGCTCAGTTTTAATTTTTCGCTTCTTTTCCAATTCTTGGAAATTTAACTTTTTTTTTCGCCCTCCCTAGAAATAAGAATTTTTCACCTTTGTAGAAATGTCCTTTTTTTGTAGAGTACTGAGTCTTTTATTCGAATCTACCCACATAAACTGTATACTTTCCTGATTTCAGAGAACTTGTTTCACTAATCGTCTTGACGGGTCTACATATATGATCGGCTGTCGAGGGACCGGGTGTGAAAGGGAGGGGAGGACACATTGATGAAAAGATATAGCCAACAAGCAGCGCAAATCCATCATGCCAACGATTAGCATTGTCATTCGCGGGCTGATCCGTATCTGAACCCGGTTTACGTCGTGATACGCTCTGGTCGGAACCCGATGCGTATCTAGGGCGTGATTTTTTGCACTCTGTCTGCAAAACTGTTGTACATTTCAAATCAGTGAACATCTATTGAGCTCATAGCAGGAGCAGAGAGCAGCCTGTCATAGGCATAAAAAATCGTAAGACTTTTTGAAAGAGGTGTTTTCTGAACAAAGGAAGAGGTTTTAGCAGAGAAAAGCCGCTATTTTTCGCATGTTCTGCAGTTTGATTTTCGTGCATCAGACTGAATGCTTATTGTTCTCTGGTGATGCTCAATAAACAGTTTGTTTATGAAACCTCCCCATCCGTTTCGCTGGCCGAGCAGTATAAATGTTGAAGATGTGACGCATCCGGCACATCCGGCTTGGATAAACAGCTCAGAGTACGGATCATTCTGAAAGCTCGATGTGCTCTAGATGCGAACTTTCGTCACATTTCAAAAAGTTCGCTGAACATAGAACATACCGTCGGCACGGATTGCACTGATAGTTTGCATTCCTTACTGTGTGTTGGCGCGAACCCGGTGCTCGTATGTTACAAAATGCTGTCGTTCTGGGAGCCGAATTCCGGTCCGCAATTGCGGACTACGGCTGTTGCATCACGCGACACGTTATAATCGTGCTGGGAGAAAGGTTAATCGTGACGTTTCCAAGTGGTCCCGACGCGATTATCATTCTGTTGTGTCATGCAACAGCCGTTGTCCACAAACGCGGACTGGAATCAGACTCCGAAAACGACAGTACGTGCATCGAGTTTGCGCCAACGCACCACAAGCAACGCTAAGTATCAGTGCGACCCTGCCGACTGTAATCTTTTCGTGTCCACTCACATTTCTACATATTGATGTATTATTTATTCTTAGCTTCTGGAATGTTCTTATTAATCCAACCCATGCGCTTCTGGTTGGACGAGCGAATCGATAAAATCAGTACCCTAATTAAACATGCGTCGTACCTGACGCGGGCTGGGTTCTAAAGGTCAGTGTGATCCATTCATAAGGTTACATTGTAAAGCCTGTCCGAATGAAGCTTTCCGCTCACGCGGTCGGCGTGCGTGTCAAGCGGCTCCCGTATAGGCACTTTTCCTGTAAATCGATTAACGTGATTCTAATGCGCATAGTGATTAATACCCCAGCTACGCAGCTGTCTGCAGTCGTGGCAAGGGTTGTCCGAAAAATGCCTCCGTGACGACCGTTCGACACACTCACCGACCGCTTGGGCGGGCATTCTCGTTCGGACAGACTTTAGAGTAGGCGCAGATCGCACTGACAGCTCTGCATCACTCTTGAAATTGTAGTTTGCGTTGACTCGAACTCGGTGCTTGTATGCTATAACATATGTATGTGCCCGGAATTCGCGTCAACGCAAACTGCACCGTCAGAAGAGAACCAAAACGGTCAGCGCGCTTCGTGTCAACTGTAGTTAGCAGCGACTGATGAACCAATAATATTATCAGACATTATGTTATAAATTATATAATTTTTATATTTGATAAAATATATACGGCTCAATATCCAAGGCAGAAATCATTAAATCAATATTATTGATCAATAACCTAAATCGTTTAAATTAAGTGTGCGAAAAAACAGCGTTCAAGAGGAAGAAGCGCTTAATGGCTTAGGTATTACTTCCTGAGCTAAGTGAATCTTTAGGAGTTTGTGATTAAATATGTAGTTAACTACTGTGATCATTTTCAGGGCCGATGTACAAGGGAGAATCCGAAATGCAAGTATTTGCATCCGCCACAACACATCAAAGATCAACTTCTCATCAATGGCAGAAACAATCTGGCTCTGAAAAATCTGATATCCGCACAGTTGAATCAGACCGCAACCGGTCAACCGATTGCCGTGAATCCAATTGCTCAGATTATGGTGAGTATATTTTTTGTGATTCCGTAAGAACATTTTTTGGATGAGCAACCTCATTTATCTATTTGCAAACAGCAATCCTCGTCTCTGTCTTACTTCTTCCTACAAGTCTATTCAAATGGACCATTTTATTTATGAGTCATTGAGAACCACAGTCGACGGAATACTAGAATACACCTTGAAGTCGGCTCCACCGCTTCACCACGCACCCCGGGCGTAATCCGTCATTTGGGAAGGCATTTTAGTCACACGAGCGTGGTACTGAGTTTATGCGATTGATAGGTGGTTATGCGCTATCGATCGATGCACACGACTGACACCCGAGCTTCACGCGACCTAAACGCTTTCTCCATGACTTGCTACCAAGACACAGACATCGCTTACACGTCTAGGTACCTGGCCCTAGTCGTTACCAATATTCTTTTGAGTAGATGAATATCAGAACGAGATTGTGTGACACTTTGTTTCTGTTTCTCTTTCTGCGGTTAAGGATTGTCAATCCGGGCGTGAGTTTGATCTCAGATCCCAAAGAAGAGGCAGTCAAAATCGGAAAGGAGTTGAAAACAGCTATTGGAAGGCGCTGATGCTGGTGGATGTCGTGTCTCTTCACGATCTGTAGGAGTACACATCGTGTGCCAAAGCGTTTTACGCATCGTTTTTATACTGCCGCGGCCGAGAGGCGCGGCTCAATGCTTTTGTGTAAGGCGTCGTTAATACTCCCGCCGCCGAGCGGCGCGTCACAGTGCATTTCTGTTATATTGATCACGCGGCGCGTCACGATCGATACTGTAGGATTGCCCTTCGCCGCGCCGCTCGGCAGCAGAAGTATAAACGACGCCTAATATTGATCTCGCGGCGCGGCATGGTCGACGTTACAGGATTTCTCTCCGCCGCGCCGCTTGGTGGCGTAAGTATAAACGCCCCTTTAGGGTTTTATCATTTCAGCGATGGAGATACACGCCGTGCACCACCTTTGGTGCCATCCAGTAGCAAGCCTTCACCCTTTTTCGCCCGCTCTTTCAAATTATGGCACCTTGAAGGCAGTGCTCACGATAAAAGTCTTCGAGTTTTTGCTAAAAATGGAATGATTTGGGGCCCATTTTAACCTTTATGTCGAAAAAAGCAGCTAAAACGGGCCACTCATAACTATTACCGGCCCCAAAGCTTGGGTGTGCTATGCCCGCCCCGCCCATGTCCTTACGTACCACTGAAAATGTGGACGGGGCGGACATAGCACATTCAGCTTTGGAGGCCGTATAGGACTATCCATGGGCCATATTTAGCCGTTTTTCTGACGTCGAAGTCGCAATGGGCCGAATACGGTTACAGCCTTAGTGATTAACAGAATCGAAGCAACCTATGTTCAGATTATGGTTCAATATCTCGGTTGCATTCCTAGTTGCCACCGATCTGTGAGCACAGATTTATGTTTCAATAATAGTAAATTGTGGATTGATCCTTTATTTTTTCTTTTTTTCAGCAGCAACAACAAGCGGTGGCGGCCGCGAATATGATGCCCACATTACCATACCCGTATTATCAGGGTTTGGTATATTCACCGGTTCTACAGGCTGCTGATCCATATCAGGCCGCAGTTTCACAGGTACCACCCTAGTAGTCTCGTTCCGCTTTCTGTTTTTGTCCTTTGCTGCGAGGAGCGGAACGTGTGCGTGGTCGTGTCTCGACGTTACTGTTGGGTGCCGTTTACACTTCCACCGTGAGGCGGCGCGGCAGAGTGCATTACTACCGCGCAGTGATGAATTCGATACGGAAGTCCTCCGTCGTGGCGCTCAGCGGTGGAATTGTAAACGACGCTTAACCGTCCATATCGCGTCGCGACACGATTTTCGTCACGTTTGCACGATTCTGCCGTGTAGTTTCGACTATGTTAACAGCTCGTACTCGATATTGATCACACTCGCGTCTTGGTGGTGTTTTCACCGGCTAACTGCCAAAACCCCTTTCGCCATTTGTCACTATTGGTTCCTAACTGTACGCGTGTCTCAGCAGCAAGCAACTGTGTGTGTATTGCATGGCTTTATGGCTGACTGCTCTGTTCAGCAACTGCAGGCGGCTGCGCTGCTGCACGGAGGTGGTGGTGGTTTGCTTGCTGCTAGTCAAGCTCAACTAGCACAAGCTGCCGCCGCTGCTGGTGTCGCACTGGCTGCTGCTCCGTCGGCTCACGCTCTCCAGCTACCGCTGGCCGCCGTTTCCGCTGCTGCTGCTGCCAGCCGCAAGAGGCCTCTGGACGAAGAATCGCTAGCCGCCGATCAGCAGCAGGCGCACCTCCTCAACCTGGCTGCTGCCGTTTCCGCTGCGGTATTCTTTCCTTCTTTTTAGTCCGCTACGTTTTTATTAGTTTTTTTTTCTTTGGGTTGTTAACAAAGTTCTGTCCGAAATTTGTGGTAACGTCTCTCAGGCGTCGTTTACACTTTCGCTGCCGAGCAGCGCTGCGAAGTGCTGGTCTATAATATCGATCGTACCGCGCCACGTGACCAGTATTACAGAAATGAATTGTGCAGCGCTGCTTGGCGGTTGAAGTATAAACGACTCCTTACAGCGCAGGAGCAAGGCATTCCTCGATAACTTTCTTTACCTTCTGTCGTCCTCTCTGCAGCGTGGGTAATACAATCATACAGTTTTTCTACGCAAATTCGAGCCGGCCGGCGTGAACAGCGGTGCGGTCGGTCATGTCGGAATCTCTGCATCGATAGTTATATTTCGAAACAGCCGATCACTCCATGTCTTACCCTGCCGGCTCGAAATGTTAGAGGAAGGGGGTTCTATAGGGGTAGATGCAAGTTAGGGTTACTAATGTTTGGAGGACACTTTTGGGTACGGGTCTAAATCCTAGATCATAGTCGTGTTCATCGACCTGAAGTCGCAACGCCTTTCGTCCTGCGTTTGAGCATAACATGCAAGTGCAACGACCCATTGCACACTAGTCTTGGTGACTTATCGCTGCGCTTCCATCATAGCAGCGACACTTTTAATTGAGGCCATCAAAGCAAAACAAAGAATTTGTTTCGACTCACCTAGAGGTACCTCAAATGTTCACCGTCTTCGTGTTGAACTGTCGACAGTTACAACCCATCACAAATGTGTTAAGAATGCTTTATGTGCCGGATGGGTAACAGTTGACAGCGCTGCGTTCAGACGAAGCGTCCGACTATGAACTAGGTTCAGGTATGGCTAACGTGTCATTGGATATGAGGTCGCCATTGCCTAGCATACCTGTGCTAGTATACGATTCTCCATCTCGGGGGGCTACCGCTACTTGCCTATAACCCCGCTATCTCCACCGCGCAACCAGTTTCCCAACTGCTGGTGGCTTTTGCTCAGAAGTCTGAGGAAACCTTGGGTCCCACAAACAAACCCATAAGAAGTACTTTTTAGTATGGAGAGGACAATAGAAAAAAATTTCCAGGTCAAGTGGACCGTTTTCCTGGACCTCGACGGAGCTACTTCCCCTCCACTCGGGGACGAGAATTGTTGAAAACATCGAAATTTTTCACGTCCCCTTGGCTTAGTAAATGTTCGATGATTTTGGGACTCCGAAATTGAGGGAACCTTGGGTACCACAAACAAACCCATAAGAAGTGCTTTTTAGTATGGAGAGGACGAGAGAAAAAACGTCGCAGGTCAGGTAGACCGTTTTTCTGGACCTCGACAGAGCTACGTCTCCACCATTTGGGGACGAGAATTGTTGAAAACATCGAAGTTTTTCACGTCCTCTTGGCTTAATAAATTTTCGATGGTTTTGGAAGTCCAAAATTTGAAAAGAATTGAAAATTACTGCAGTTGCCAGCTCTGCTGACGAGCCTCGGAGAGAGTTTTCGTTTTTATCTCAGAACTTCTGCGCCCCTCCCCCTCCCCAAATTTATAATTTTTCAACGGTTATTACGTCCCTTTCTGTTATCCAGCCGGACGTTAGCCGCTTGAACCCTGAAGGCAAAACCCGTTTCGACCCTTAGGGGATAAACGTCTGCTTATCGCTTAATAGAAAATGATCTACCAGAGACCGTGTGCGTGAGCAAAACCATTAATGCTTTTAATCCACGACAAGCAAATTCGCTCGTGCGAGCTCCTTGCAGATTAGATAGAATAGTAGTCCGGGCTTAGTAAGACAGAGAAGTTAGACTAGATAGCGTATGTACTGTGACAGCGCTTTGCGTTATGTATCCCTCGCCTCGAAAAAAGGTGTTCCCGACCGTTAAGCCGAAGTCGCGGTTCTGTAGCGATAAAGTTGGTACCGGTGTTCTCCCTTGGGCACGCCTCATCCTGCTCTGCACCCTCAGCTGGATGAATGTGGTTTGCGGTGAATTACATGTTCAGAGTAGCATTCAGCCACTTACTCCCTTATACCACATTACTGTCACGCACAAATCCGGCTTTAGTCATTCTGTAGGAATTCTAGCAATACTAATTGTTAGAAAGCCTTTAATTTCTATTTTTTCACCCCAGGACTGATTAAAAATGACGGTAAACTCCTGCAGGCGTGGCGCACCCATTTGCCTTTAATCCGTCCTACCGTTAGCAATGATGGTTACTCTTTATTGTTCATCAGACATCGTTCTCGGTTAAGCGGAGAACTCACATTCTTTCGGTGTCTGCGTTCAAACACGACAAAGAGAAGACAGTTTGGGTCACAGCTAGTGCTCCCCTGCTCCATTTATATTGGTCACTGGGACAGCATTACAGTGGAACTCTTGCGAGAAATCACAGAATCACTTTCGCTTTCCTGCTCTTAACTTCACAATTAGGTCCACACTTCAAGCTGGTTTCCTAGGTCTCGATCGTGATCGATCTTACAAGGGAATGCATCTGCGAAAACCAGTTGCGTTGTTGGCATCTCTTGGTCCTTTGTAGTGACATTGTGAACTAGCTCGACCCGATCTGCTGGTTCTAAGGAGTCATAAGCGTCTTCAAAAACTTTGCGAGTAGGCAGGCCATCAGGCAAATGTTAGGGTGTTTCGAAAAAAAATTCGAGGCCTTCATAAAATTTTTCTGGTGGGATGCTTCAAATGAAATATGTCGAAAACATCGGAAAATCGGTCAATAGACATCAGATTCGTGATCAGCACCCCCAAATGACCTTCCATGGGGGACCATTGAGTCAGAGTTGAAATTTTTTTCAGAGCTCTCTGGGAACCACATGATTTTGAAATGGGAAGAGCTCAACACGCAATGGGAAATACGGAAAAATGCCCATTACTATGTTCAAAGTTTGAAATATTGTTATAACAAATACTTTGGCCAGAGTTTTTTTTCGATCGGAAAGATTCGTTTTCAGGCTCTTGAATCTTTTCTTCGCGTTTTGCAGCTACCACAATGACCGTCTCGAGCTTATAACTTCTCGAGTCCAGCAGCTTAGATTGAGCTAATAACGAGACAAAACGGGCTCAAGACAACTCTTTCGCGAACTCCTCGCCGTTCAAAGTCAGAATATATGAGGGAATCTAACTTCCTTCGTAGTTGATCTCGAGCGATTTTTTGTGGACCGTTGTGATTAGCGTGGAATTCTCTCCAAGTTAAGTGGAAAAACTCAAAAACATTTCCGAGGTATGACTGGGCCTTTCATACTGATATACGGCTACCCTATCCCTCTGCCCCACCCTTGCTGTCCCTGCGCTGTTCTGTGACTATACCTTTCAAAGTTTCTTGCAACTGTTTTCTGTGTGCCGAATGGCTATAAAAGTAGTAGTTGAGGTTAAATGAATACGTTCGGACAGGCCTCTCTTAACAGCCTAATATTTTTTTATTATTTTCAATTATTACATGAGAGAGATTGAATTTCAAATTTTTTGCCTTAACGATGCAAAAACAGTAGATTATGGCTCTGGTTCGATTTAGATTTTTTCGATCAAAAAACGTGGCGTGCTTTTTATTTGGTTTAGTTGTACCCTAACGCAGTGGCGTGTTGTGGCATGAGCTCCAAGTGTGCACATATTCATGGTCATGACTCACTAAGGTGGTGTACGTTTAGGCCGGTGTCCCTTGCAAACGTCCTGCCGTTGACAAGAATGGAGCTGTTGTGTACTCTGCAAATCCACAACCAGCTCAGCAATTCAGTCCCTACGTTCTACCGGGTCTTCAGGGCTATGTACCTGCCGTGTCATGTAAGTGTATAGCTTGAACACAAAGCAAGAACAAGTGTTGGTATCATGACTCACAGATGCTTACTGATCATCCATGTGTGGACCATTTAAACTGTACAGAAAACTGTTCCTTATGTGAGAAACGTTCAACCATAATCTTTCGCCAAACTCTTGAAGGTGCTTCTTCGCAGTACACTTGAAATGGTCTGTAAAGGTAAACACTTTTGGGTACAGGAGTATGCATCTAACTAAGAGGGTTCCACTGCAGAAGTGGTCATCACATATTTAATAGACGGCCCTTATCGAATTGAAGCCATCGATTGTCGCTAGCGTTTGCTACCATGACGAAACATCCTCCAGCCAAATTCATAGTCGACCAAAGATTCCAGCAATTATACTGCTTTAGCGTTCCGTTGACCTTAGGTGCGTAGCGGTCACGTTCTCTGCTCAGTGAAGCAGGTTAGGGCCTCCCCATAGTTGGGCGTGGCAAGTCGCGCCGTCATAACGGAGGGTAAGGGGTCGTTTATACTTCCGCCGCCGACCGGCATGGCGATGTGCACTCCTATAGTATTGATCACGCGACGCGGCATGATCGATAGTATAGAAATGTATTTCGCTGCGCCACTTGGCGGTGGAAACATAAATGACGCCTTAGGGACGGCTACGTCGCTTTGTAGTTGCCCGTCATCCCCTATCATTGCGTCGCGACTCGTCCCGTATGACTATGCCGAGGTGCTTAAAGTCGGTGCGAAGTTGTTCTACCGCTTGGTGTATTTTCCGTAGTCTGCGCTTCCATGTGTTTATGTTTTCAGCAAAATACACCGCACTGAAAAACAGTTCGGGGCCCCTCAGGAACACGTATGGTTAAACAGTCGCTGCGGTCCGTTTAGGTTTTCTCAAATAGTTCTGCGCTGACTGTGCGTAAATGTTCGCAACACGCAATTCTACGCCGAATGATTGCTGAAGAGTCGCCGCGTCTGGGTGAAACGTTCCTAGTGCGCTGAAGCCTACCCTTACTCAGCCTAACAGCGACGAAATTCAGTGGTGAATATTCAGCCCCTATATCTGGCAAGGTACGGCGAGCTCATGGCTTGTAGGTCGACTAAGCACTCACACCTCACTCACGGCTGCGTGGCACCACGCTTTCAGTAGCGCTGCAATGATGAGAGGGTAGAGCCACGCGTGCAATGATGAGAGGGCAGCCCAAGCAATAGCGGAAAATGTCAGTGTTGCATCTTTTTTGTTTTTATACGCAAAACTGCGTAAACACCCAGTCTCGCGTAATCGCTCAGCATTTGTGTACCGTCCACACCTAGATTGCAGCGCGATGGGCTTTGGCGTCGTAGAGAGAAGTAAGGTCGCGTTGCGCGGCGAGAACTCTGAACACCGCCTAAGTATGATTCCTGCTACACGGTCCGCCACGAATCAGTATAAATCTGGTTGCTGCGGCAATTTTTGTAACGATTGACAGTGCGGCGACCGGTCGAAGTGACTACGACTGAGCAAGGCTCAACCCTAACATCCAGTTTTACCTAGTCCGCGAAGCCCCTTCTCCATGTTTGGCCCCAGGGACTGCCATGTCGTTCCTCTAACAGATCCAGTTATAGATCCAGAAGAATTTTTATTGATCGGATTTGAACTGTAATCAATGACATCTATTGGAGTACCTTGCGAAGGGCGGGTGCGCAGCGTGCCGACTTCAGCGCGGGGACCGACATCGGGCATGCCTTATGACTATCGATGGCTTCGAATCATTTTGGGAACCATGCTTTGCCTATATTTGGTTTACTACAGCTCCTGCAGTAGTACTCTACGTGACTCCAAGCACAGTTCAATTGCACTAATCAAAAACAAATTTCTCGGAGTTTATGGATTGTTGCTCAAGTCGCGCACACCCAACTTTCGTCGTTCTCAATGGTTTAGCTAAATTGCGGGTTAAGGCTCTTGACGGAATTTTTCCTGCTCTCAAACACTCATTTTTATTATCTCATGTTTGCCAAGTCGTTACCTGCACTAGAGCAAAACCAATGAGATTGAGAGTTAGGACAGGCTATGCTTTTGGGTGCTAGTCGGTCACAAACACAAACGCACACACGAGGCTTATTCTGCTTGTGAAACCAGGCGGGTTTGTATTGTATGTGCCAAGCAGCTGTGGCGCGTATCTACTTGCCAGATGATCTCTAGGGTTTGGGCTGCAACGAAATCATTACTAGATGGTATCTTCATGTAAGTGGATTGAGGGCATCACCAAAATTTTTGCCTTGACCCGCATCACGATTCTGTGTTAGGGGTTCCACAAGAGAGCATTGGTCGAGTAGAACACGCGCTACAGCAGTAGTGCATCTACGAATACCTTCAGTTAATTGCTTTTTTCATTCCGGTTGGGTCATTCTGGTGTCCTACGTATAGTATGAGCAGTGCTATGTGTACCATAGAATCTCTGAGTTCTTCATAATTCCCAGTGGTTAACGTAGCATTCAGATTGTAGCAATTAAAAAGGTGCGTATCAATCTTGGATATAGTTGAAAAGTCAACTGTTAGCAGCGGTGGGAATGTTGGTCCCAAAAATGCCTTCGCGACAGCTGCTCGGCAGGCCCGCCGACCGCGTGAATGGACATTCTCATTCGGACAAACTTCATCTCACGGCTCATGCCTGATTCTCAGCGTCCAGTCATCTTTCGCTACAACTCTGCAGACCTAGTAAAGTGCACAGTGTGCCTGAGGCGATATCTGCTTAAAAGCACTGTGTTGCATATGTACCAACCAAGTCTACATCAATCAGAGTTCGAAAATGTTGGGTGTCCTGACGCTCAAATGCAAATAAATTTGACCACGACCGAAGAAGGACCTTTTCAGCTCGCTGTCGCCCCATGAGCTCCCACTCGGGATGTCTGAAATCGATTAGAAGTGGGTGCACTTCATCAATCAAGCCTCACTAATCTTCATTGTAAAGCGCGCTGTTGTCAGATTAGATTCGAGTGTCAGGGTGTTCATCTGATCGAACGCGTCCTGCAGTGAGATTCAACAGCTGATCGGAAGTGGAGTTCATTTTGTGTTTGTTGGCCTTGATTTTAAGTTAAAGATATGGATTCGCTATGCATCTAGAATGTGAAGGATCTGCGGCGAAGAGGATCGTTCGGAGGCTAATGAAGTCATGAAGGGTACCAGTTCATGTAGCCTGAACACGAAATTAAGGTATAGTTGTCGATTTGCGGGGTACTTCGACAAAGTCGACACAAACTCAGAAAATGGACGCATTCAATGCGTGTCGAATATGCATTCAACTCGAGTGACCACACCCATCGAAAGATTCTATCGCAGGGGCACGTGCTCCAAACAGCAGCACGTGCTGCGAAATTTCATTGAAGGAGCACGTACTGCAAAATTTAATTGCGGGAGCATATGCTGCAAGGTAGTCCAGCGCTATCGTAGCAGCACACAGACACGTGACGCGGCCGGCACACCGACATGCGACTCTGCCAGCTCGCCGAGCACCATTTGGTATGCCAGCGGTTGGAAGAGGTCCCCAGCGGCCGGGCGAGCCAAGTACCACAAACCTGGGGAATTGAACCGGCGACACTGCTAGCATTACAGTCCTACCTCAAAAGTGTGTCGTATGCTTCCCTTTTTTAGAAAATCGTGTCCTCGAGTTGAATGTGTATTATGCACGCATTGAACATTTTATTTGTTGGCGCACGTGCTGTATTTCAAAGCACAATAGGAGCACGTGCTCCGGTCGCAGCACGTTTCCTGACTGTGCTCGAAACCGCCTTGTCTTCGAGTTGAATGCATATTCGACACGCATTTAATGCGTCGTTTGTCTGAGAAGACTCTCACGGGGGGAAGTTTTCGGTGCAAAATGCGACTTTTGATGTCTTCTATAACGCAATGATTGATATGCCTCCAAGTTTCTTTGTAAAGGATATTTGAAGTCCTTAACTCGAATCTGAGGTCCGTTTATCAGGTTGCCATAGATCACGGTGAGTTACGGTGGGTATACGGTAGTTTGCTAAATGTCTCAAAGTTGGCTCATAACTTAACTGTGGGGGTTTTCTGGGGTGCTGAGCACGAATTTCAATTCAAGTCTATTTATCGGTTCTTGAACTACTATGTAAGGTAGGTTACGCTAGGCTAGTTAAATAGCATTATGTCTACCGTGATCTACAGTAGGAGCTCAGAATATCGTGAAGCAGACCTCAGATTCGTATTCAGGACCCCCAATAACGCCAAAGGATGAATTTGGAGCCAATTCAGGAACAATTTCTCTGAACACCCCAAAAATTGATTGATTTCCTTTGTTTTCCGCCCGAGGAACCCGCCATAACTCGGTTCGAAGACAATATTCTTCACGTAGATGAACTCAAAATGTTTGACGGGAGTCTCAGATGGGGTACTTTCATTTAGAAATGCTCTCGAATCTCAAAAACACCAAAGGATAAAATGCAAAAAAAGCGCTCTTGTGGGAATCAAACCTCAGACTACTGGGTGAGAGGCGAGACGCTTGCCTCTGCGCCGCGCCGCTGCCAGTGATCTGCGTGTGTAGAAGGTGTGATGAAGTATGTATTTGCGATGATGTAGTGTGATGAGGTATATCAAATATGCTAGAGTCGGTCCGAATGGGACTGTCCGCCCGCGCGGTCGGCATGCATGTGAAGTAGCCGTCGCGAGGGTAATTTTCGGACTTAGCAATCAATTACAATACCGCTCGTAGGATTTGGTCAGAAAGCGAGCGAGGTCGGGTTTTCGCGTCTTTTTCGTATTTTTTGTATAACTCGCTTCAAACTCAACTTTGAGCGAAACTAGGGTGGCTTTCATGATCCCGGGCTCGAGGGCTACCCATTGGTTGAGCCTTTGTGGCAATTGCGTTGAGAACTGTAGAAGTTTCGCAATCAGCCAGGTTTGTAATTACGTTACCGTGGCGGGTGGGACGCTACCGTCTCTGTCTGCGTTTCCCTTTGTTTACGGTATATAGAGGGCAGGTTGGTTGTGAAACTTCCAAGGTTCTCAACGAAACCCTGAAAATGGCTAGACCATTGGATAGCCCTTAACGCCAGGATCATTAATATCTCTCTAGTTTCGCTGAAGGTTGACTTTGAAGCAAGTTATACAAAAAAGACGAAAAAGACGGGAAAACCCGACCTCGCTCACTTTCTGACCAAATCCATTGAGCGGTAGTGGAGTAGGAATATGAGACGAATAGTGAATGATGACTCACTCAGCTGTCTGCCATCGTGTTCGTTTCCGTGGGGAAAAATGTCTTCGCATCTGTCGCTCGACCGCGTAGGCGGACAGTCCCATTCGGAGAGACTTCACTAAAGATTCCCTCAGTAGTCAAATGACTGCTATGAGTGTTACTTTGGAAGGAACTTTCGACCAGTTTCCCATCCCTTATTAATAGAATATATATTATGTATGTCCCCGAGACTTTTAAACTAGCAAAAATGTTTTTATCATGTTACTAGAGATTCTTTGGGTGTTTGCATAGCATTGCTCGTATGCTACCTTGCTTTGCATAACATAATTTTTCTGTGTTACTGATTTCAGTCAGCGGTCCATTGCCACCTCGTTACTAGACCGGAAATGTGAAGCAGCAGTAGCAGCAGCAGCGTTCGGTCGGTGCCGTTTGCATAACTCTATATGGTAACCACAACCATAGTCATCATCATCATCTTCTCCTTCATCATCATCTCCATCATCATCAGCTTCGGTCAATCAACGAACCATCAAATTCTGTCACAATCTTCACTCATTCACCATCATAACCATACAGCAACAGTCACATTTAACATTTAATTATAACATCAACAATGATACACCCGTCGTTCCGCCGTACTCTGTGATCCTTAACGGTGATTTATTTTGCTTGGTGCAGCCCATGTATAAAAACCGCTATCGGCTTATTCTTGTCATCATCTACACGAAATCCGTATACAGATTGCTGACGCGCTCCACCAGTAATGTGGCCCTCGTTGTCTCCCTTCCATCCTTTCAATCCCATCTATCTGATCCTTTCAAGGAGTGACCTGACCCTCCCCCAACCCCGTAAAGTAAGCTCTGTTCCACTTCTGTCTGTCTTCTCTCTCTTGCCGCGGAGCCCTCGTTTCACGCTTTGATGGATGATCTCGTTCGGTCGGTGCTCGTCTCGCACGGGTTTTCTAGTCGGGCGCCGTGGGGCTTGGCCTACGTCCGTGGCTTTGCCGTCTGTGACGGCTTGCTAAGTTTGATTTTGGAATTATTTTTTTGCGAATTATTTTTTCGATGATTTTAACAGTTTTCCTCTTAGTCTGTTTCTATTCTTTCTATCTTTCCTGATTATAACTATATATACTTTCTGTATATTTCCCCTATTCGTTCGTACAGTGTCATTTCTTATAGTAGTCTTTTATTATATCTACTATACTACGACTATTATACTGTGTTATCGAGTGTATCCACGCTAAATGTTATTCGCAGCGGGTATGGGAGATCCGATCTATTCCCACCTATATACACACCCACATTCATTCACGATACACGTAGACAGAGACCCCGTGTGTGTTTTTTTTGTTTCTTCTTCTTCCAGTTGTACCGTCATCTTATGACCCCCATCCCTCCACTTCGTTTACCCTACCCCGTTCCCCCCTTCTCGAGCTGAGACGTTGTTCGATTATTATTTTCTAGTTTGATTTGTTTCAGTGCGATATACATACAAGTAGAGTCATTGTCAATGTTGCATATGACACGATTGTTTCAGACCGACATATATGTATCTGTTTTTATATGAATGATTTATTTGTGTTTTTTTCCCTGAGTTCTTTTTTTTGAGTTTTTTTTTCTTCATTGAGTTTTATGAACGTTTCTTGCAACGAAGTTTGATGTTGTTTGAATTGGGACGTAAAACGTTGGAACTGCTTTACATTCGATCAAAAATGATGAGAAATGAGATGAGTTCCTCCCATTCATGTTTATTTTCTTGTCACGTCATCACTTCATTTAAAAATGAAGTCGCATTGTTTTTTTTTTGTCATTGACATTTGTTCGAAAACCTTTGGTTTTTTATATTTAGTCCATATGATTCACTGTGTTTTAGGTTATCGATATTAATAATAAAATTCTACTTTGACTTACGTACATTGCAGAACAAGCATGTGTGCTTAAAATCATAGTAGGAAGAAGTTCAATCCTGAGGGTCGAATCCTCTATTTGCTGAGAGATGGAGCGGAAAACCGAGTTTCTCGAAAACTCGAGTGGAATTCGAACTGCAGAAGACTGGCCATTTTCCCATTTCTGTGTACGGAGGCCGCAGCTCTCCAAAGAGGACAGCAGGCACTGTACACTGTTCGCTGTTGAACCGACCCATCTCGAACTGTGTCATAACCCATACGTATTCCCTCGTTCCCCTTATTGTCAGTAGAAACGGAACACGCAACAACACATCAGGGCCACCTGCCAAGACCATTTTTAATGGGGGAAGGCTGGGCTAGATAGGAGGCAACCAATCATGTGGACTGAGAGATCAATAATGTCGGGAGACCCTCTAACCTATGGTTGAACAGTTTGTCCTGCTTTTTTGTGTTTTGCTGGAAATCTCCTAAATTGTACTCATAGAAGAAGCGAAATTTTTGCAAAATCGTAGGGTAGGTAAGAGAATGAGGCGGGCAACTATTTCTGGTGCGTCCTTATACATGGAATGCTTGACGGACAAGTTGCACGCGGGAAAACAAGGCGATGATGGCTATCGATCGAATGATTTGGCGCCCAATAGCCTGGTTTGGCAGAGCGCGTGTTCACACTGAGCACTATACATAGTATCCGAATTGCTTCCTTCGTATATTCGAGATTCGGGTAATCCAATATACGAAAATTTTCAAAAACGCATCTGAATCGAACCATTATCCGACAAATTTAAACCCGGCATTATCTGGATAGAACCATTATCCGAAGGGTCAATGATTCGGATAAAATCGGATAATTGTCGGAGAAAGTCGAATAATTTCTGAACAAAATCGGAAAAAATGCCACTTGGCCACGCCCATTTTTTTCGAACTGTCTATATGGTACATCAACCCAGTGTTTTCCACCTTCCGAAACCGGAAGAGCCGTTGCGGCGCGGAAAAAGGGGCGTGTTCAAGAGAGATGGCCAAGCGGCTTGCTAATAAGTCTAGCAGTTTTTTGTATAGTTGCTTTGCATACTTTTTACTAGCTAGTTGTTCTGAATCAAACCTGTGTATGGATAATACTGTGCCTCCCAACGGCGATATAGTAATTGAAGATTTGTTGACATATTTTTATTAATATGCTTAAGTGAAGTTTGAAATTTGTATGTTAACATGCTGCAACAGCAATGGAGTACTACTGTTTGTTCAATTTTGGATGTTTTCAAAGGCTTGCCTTGAGTAACTGGTTTATTTTTCACAGTTTGGCCCGACCTTATTCCGAAAATATCCGAAGGTATTCGATCGGATATCCGTATCCGAATCATTGAAAAAATGGCATGATTTGGATCGATCCATTATCCGAAAATTTGAAAAAACGCGTTATCTGAATATCCGGGAAATTTCCGGGAATCAATATCCGGTAAATAAAAAATCGGCATTATCCGAATCGATCCTTTATCCGAAGAGACATCTTCGGATAACAAGTATACTGAGCACCCACGCCATGAACTCGATTTTCTGTCGTTTCCTCGAAGAAGGATTCGTTCTCATTGTCGTTGAAGGGCCCGTACTATGAAGAACTCGTGGGCAGACATGAGGCACCTTGATATTCTTCTGTGCGTGTTCATTTACGACGAGAAGCCCGGTTTCGAAACCCAGTGAACGGGTGCGCAGATTAGCCGTGGGGCGCGCGGTCTATTTAGTGTTTATGAGCGGACAATATATTTTTGTATTCGGAACTGCGCTTCTCCCTGATTCATGACGCAAACTTTTTGCCGCCAGACTATAAAAGGTTTTTCTCTCGAGATGGTTGTACCGTTCTGGAATATGGAATGAAAGACGCTAGACGAGGAAATTGCATTCAGGACGACACGAACGGCGAAACAGGAGTCAGATCTGAATCATAATTTGCATTAAAAAAGCGCCCCTACATTTATGACCACCATCGGTCACGTTCTGTTAGAGAAGTTTGCTCGTATATACGAATCATTTTGGTGACATATTTACACATGCTTTGAGAAGTCCCTGAGAGGAAAAACAATGAAAAAAAACTGAAAGAAGGCCATGCACGCTTGTGGGCATGCCATACATACAGTCGGTACGAATTGCACTGATACCTTGCGTTCCTTATTGTGCGTTAGCGCAAACTGGGTGCGCATATGATATGACATACGTGTACCGAGTCTGCGTCAGCGCACAACAGTGAACGCATAGTATCAAAGCGATCCGTGCCGACTGTATCCCTCTGACACAATTGCGGTTTTGTTGTTGAGCACAACTGTGAAGAATTTCGAGAAATACTCCAGTGCTAATCGGAATCGGGTCTAGAGTTGCAATTCACACTGCATGTCAATCCAACATTTTGAGCAAGACCTCCATTCCTCACTTCAAATCTGATCGCCTCTTGAGGCTAGAACTGCAGTTCGAACTGTATGCTCTGGATGAAAAGTTCCATGTATGCATGAACTCTGCATGATTAAACGAAAAGGCGCCATGATCACCCACTTGATCTCTAAACTAGAAAGCATGTACTCTCCATATCAGAGCAAACTACTCTGCGCATTCGCGTGCATGGGCGGAGCGAGAGGAGAGACAACGGAAGAAGGAGAAGTAACATATGCGCGCATACGCACGACATAAACCATAGTAATCTCTACTCCAAATTAGGGACTGGCTTGCTCTGGAATCTCGCGCTCTTCCATGCACGTCAACGTGCGCCTTGTGACCAAATCCTACCAGCTGTAGTGTACATATCAAGGTGGACGAGTGTAGAGATGAGCTGTGCTCTGTCCAATGTTCGGCGCACAGAGTCCCATGTTTTTCGCACGCTCATATTTGTGTTCTGCCAGACCACTGTCATCTGCATTTGTTCCGTGGCAAACGCAAGGTTTTTCGACTGGAACGGAGGCTGTTTCGAACAAATCCAGACGTTCAAGCAATTTCTACTGAGCTAGGCAGGTGTGGGTTGACTCGATGATTCAGCAGCATACCGAACTCGGAGGTCGACGGGTGGACAGCACTTTCAGCGACTTTTGCTAGCCCTCACGATTCCCCTTTTGGGATCTTATGTGGTCGTTCCGGGTTTGTTTCTCTGGATCTTCCGCTGTTTCATTTGTAATCAGGGCTGTGCGGAACTGTTCCGTTTCCGATTCCGTTTCCGTATTCCCGGTGTTTTTTGGGCTGTTCCGTTCCGTTTGTTTCCGAGTTTTGGGCACGGAAACGGAATAAATTAATGCAACACGATTTATGATAGTGGGTCTAGGCAAGGTTTTTTGAAGGTTTCATGAGACGCTGAAAATTACATCCGACCTATTGTGTTCAAGTGAATATCTGAGCTTGGCTGTGATCATTCACGATGTTTGGGAGCCTGCGATTGGAACCCTATAAAATGATGACATGAAATGGGCGTGGCACGAATCTGAACGCCTTTTGAGGATTTCTTTTCGAAAATAGGTAGCTTTTTCTCTGAGATTCAATGATTTCGTGAAGCTTCTCTTCTCGATTCCACTTCTTCGCTTGTTTACCGCCACGAAAGCAACAAAAATCGTGATAGTTTTCACGTGCAGCCCGTCTTCCAGGAAGGGGTCTCGGCAGACAGGTGTAGGTGACCACGGGCAGCGGCGAGGCTCGTTTGAGGCAGATCATAAGAGAATTTTAGAATCTCGCCGAGGAGTGACTTTTTCCATTTTTCAATTTATCCTTTGATATCCACTCCAATTGGCACATATGGTTTTCAAAGAAGAAAAAGTAGTAGCTGATTATCTTAAATTGATTTCTGATCAGTTTTGAAGGACGCCTGGAGTCGCTTGGACTGCGTTCTGGGGGACAGGCTGTACACCAGAGGTGTGCGACAATGAAAAATAAAATTTCGGCAAACGGCAACGGCAGACCCCAAGACGGCCAGCAAACTGCAATTGACAAACGACAATTATCGCTCACCCCTGCTGTACACTATTCTGAAAGGTGGCTACATATATTGAGTATTTTTAGAGGTTGCCTTTTCGGATTTCCAGAAGCGAGACTTCGAAATCGCTGAATGCCTTGTAGTAACTTTATTTCGATTAGGTATCAGTTCACTGACTGAAATCATTGGTTATTGAACGAGAGCTGCGGGCAATGAGCAGCAGCAAAGCGTGAGAATGAGACAACCCAACAGGTTTTTGGTTTCTTTTGTTTCCGTTTCCGGCGTTTTTTGATCATTTTTCTTCCGTTTCTGTTTCCGAAAATATTGAAAAAGAGCCCTGTTTGTAATACCCTCCCCTATACCTCTTTCTGACAGCTCACCGAACACAGCTTTGATCCTGGGCATTGCCTCTAACCAGACGCTGACCGAAGTTCCCTTAAAGGCAGTGTCCACGATAAAAACCATGTCTGATTTTTTGGTGGAGATCGGCAGCTGCAGGGCCTAGCGCAACCCTAACGTTGAAAAAAAAAACTAAGAAAAATGAGCTCGGAACGGTTCCCTACGGCCCCAAAGTTCGACACCCATCAGCTCGTCACACCCAGATGAACTTTCCACGCCCACCGACGTGAACAAATGAATGCTTGAGATTGTGAGATGAGCGATGGTTACCGATCAATAGCCCCGTTCTTCCTCTCATCCTCAACCTCTCTCTTTACTCAGGCCAGCTCTCATACATCGGCTGCAAAGAACGGAAGTTACAAGCCTCGGACAACTCGTCCACCATTTTCCCTAGCTCAATTTTTGAGGGACCATAACTCCGTTCCTAGAAGGTTTTGTGCGATTCCAAAAACATCATTGGAATCAGCATGGGACCGTCTTCAAGATAGGTGGAAAAGCAGAAAAACGATTCTTATCGTGAACACTGCCTTTAAAAGGCTAGCTTCATAATATGACAGGGCTGTTTCAAGTTGAAAGCTAAGCAGGAAACCTTAGCTGACATAAGATCTCATGCTTTGGTCTGACTTCCGTGAGATGAGGTCTGGAATTTGTCCTCATCAGAGCGACTATAAACTCCATTGTGCAGTCCACAGCAAAGTAAAAAAGCGGTGGCGTGGTCGCTGACTTATTTTCTTGTTCTGTAGTCTTTGCTGTATCAATCACTTCTCCGAATCAGATGTGATTTATCGGTGAGGTATTGTTTCCACTCTCACTTGGTTTTTTGCTTGCACATTTGTATTCATATCAATGGAAACAAAAACCTACCGAAAAATAGCAGCTGCTTCGGGAAAATGGTTAGTACCACAGAAAGACTGCAATACGTTAAAGGCACAGGACACCCAAAAAATTAATTTTCAGACTTCATACTTATCTTGGAGAGAGCCACACGCTGATCACGGTGGTATCTTTGAAATCGTTCAAGACCCCCTTTGAACAGAGTTATGGCTCTTCAAAGATGCCTAGATTTTGAGGGTGAAAAATGGATGGACGAGTTGTATCAGGCCTGTATTTCTCTTCATTCGCAATCATCGCGTGAGAGAAAGCCAGGATAAGGAGACAGTCCGGTTATGGATTGAAGAATGACGAATTGTTGGAATTCATCCATCCATCGAACTGCTATCGAGTTCGAAAATCTGTTAGGGGGTCGGGCCTGTGGTGGTGAGCGAAGGGGGCCGGGCCTGTGGTGGTCGCTTATAAGAGTAAACCTGTACCCAAATCCCAGCTCGGGTATACTGAGCCTTATTCTAAATACTTATAGCCTCAGCTCGGTGGTATAGTTTCGATGAATCGAGGTCTAACAAGATGCTAGTCAACCATCTATCATGCCTACATATTGATAAACCTAAAGGCACAATTCAACCTAACGGGTAATTTTGCATGTTATGGTCCGCCCGCTTTATGCGACAGCCCGGCCACATACACTTTCGGTTCTTAGAAAATAAGCGAGAAAATGTGAAAAGCATGACGACCTCGCCTCCATGAAAAAGCAATTAGGTCATGCCTACTGACAAGTTTTCGGCCTCAACAGAGGCATGGGGCTAATAGACTCCAGCCGAAATCTTCGACTTCCCAAATCTTAGTGGTCTCTATAGTCTTACTTGCTACGGAACAATGTTTTCGAGTAACAGAAAAGAAGAGGTTGGAGACTACTCGTCCATAGGGTCTTCGTACTTCATTTTCACGATGTTTGAGGGGCCATAACTCCAACAGAAATCTTAATTTCTTTGGTCTTTAGCAATAATAATATAAAAAAGGCTGAAAACGAGACCTGAATAACCCTGAACGAATGCACTAAGCCCTTTTCCCGCTCAATTTTTCGTTGGCTAACGGAGAAGTGGTGGTGGCGGGCTTACCACATCCAACATCTGGGACCCGTGAATGGTTATTTATTGCTCGTTTTTAGCCGCTTTTTGGTTATTATTATTGCAGTGAGCCTAGGAGTTTTGGACTTCTGAGGGAAACTCGGCGACATCTTTTTACTGCTAACATGCCTTTTAACGCAGCATACACGTTCGAAAAAGTGGTCGAGATTGCGGCGTTATTGGGGTCTCAGTAGAAGGCTCACTAAATGGAAGGGCCAACGATGAGTGAAAAATATTGTATTTCAGCCACACTCAGCGAAAGTGGCAGCGACAGGCTTCGGCACAGTTGCAGTATTTCAGCCCTCCGCGACACGTCTCTACTACCGGCGGGCGACAACTGTTCCTACGACGATCGATGCCGTTGTTCCAATGTGGGTCCCGCAACGACTTGTGCTAGCTTGCATGCCTGTCGCTTATGACAGCGACAAAATATACCATAACCCTTATTCTCGTACTAGCATCGAGTTTTCTTCTATGTTTGTTGGTTTTCAATACTACCAGCTCTATTCCTTCGATTTATCTCCTGAAAACCATTATTGAGGGTGTATGCTGCTTTGAGGGCTTGTTCCAAGCTTTCCGAGGCGCCTGAAGGCAACTATTTTTCGCCGGTCAGTTTACGTTGTTTGTAGAGAATAATAGCGAAAACACCCCCCACAAAGCCCTCAGTATATGGAGAAGATTTGTTCAAAAAAATTCTGAAGCCTTTATACCCACTCTTACGCCTGTTTCGATATGTTTGGTGCGAAATAATTTGAAACACTAGAAATAGTTCTGTGGTTAGAGAACTTCCTTAGTCTGCCTTACATCAAAAACTTTTCAAAAAGAAGAGTGCTCTAACGAGTTTTTCTGGGTTCATGAATCTTCCAAGACAAAAAGTTTTCGACACATCAACAACTGTTCTTTTGGACCTATGACTCCTCCATGATGTGGACGGGTTTATCGGATATGTAGGTCGATCCATGAGATTCTCACTCGCCTCCTGACAGATTCCATCATTATTTCTTCCTTAGCTTGCTCATAGAGACTCAAACCTTATGCTTCTACGATAAAACGTAAAAATTCTCCTTCGTGCGCACTGCCTCCAATGTACTTCAGGTTTTCTAGGTAGTAGCACGAAATGCAATTCCGAGGTTGTGAACTGATTTGATGCGAAAGCACCTGTCTAATTCTCAGTCTTTGAGGATGATCTAGATGCAAAAGAAATCTAAGAGCACTCTTTGTTGAAGGTGCTCAACGTAAAAACGAAAAAAGGTTTGGCCGACTTCTTAGTTTCCGCTTCATTTGATCTTAGAAACTCCACACTTTATGTAAACATATGCACTTATGCACGTGTGTTTATTTATCCTTATCGTGATCTTCATCTTCGCGAGGACGGCACACTTGTCAGTGATATGAATATGTCACTCGTTCGTTGCTAATACGCCTCAAGGAAGCATGGATGGGTAGAAAGCAGCAGGGTTGGCCCAGAATGCTATCGATGAACGTCATCTTAGGCCTCAATGCGGCGCTTATCTGTCAATGCGACTGCCTCCTTGGAGAGCACTACAACTCACCACTAAGCCAATGTCTTTCAGAAAATATGTGTCCAGCCTCGAGCAACGTGGAAGCGAGGCAAACACCCATTTTGGAACAGCTGATAGCCAGTGCAGGGATTAGCAGTAAATGACATCATGAGTGATGAGTGTATACATATGTACATACCAAAAGTTGTAAAACGCGGATCAGTCCACTTGAGACCAAGCCGCCTAAAATATGTTTCTGGACTGGTTTCAACGCTGGTACATGGAATATTTTGTGTCTTTTACTTCATCCGAACTCACCTGGAAAATGTGGTGTTACATCGAAGCAATTAGTTTCTGCTGCAGATTATTGTCCACTTCGGCTGAATCAGCAACTGTCGCGTCCTTTATGTCCACAGTGGTCGCACCAGTACTATTCTGGCCGCAGAAATTCCTTATTCAAATATTCCAGAGATTTTCCACGAGGTTCAGCTCAGGTGAAGCACATCGACGAGCGCAGAACTGGGATCTGCTGCTCAGGTGCTGGAGCGGATTCTGGTCTCATCTTTTTGTTAGTAGAATATCCTTCCATAATATGCGAGTTGCTCAGGTACAATTATTAGATCAAGCCTAAAGGCAGCAGACACGCACGGAAAAGATGTTAAGATAACTATTTTTCTGAAGTCGCATGGCTCCTAGTAGGCTGCTCACGCATTTGGAAGCGTCAAAAACGAGTCAAAACTACTCAATTTCAGCAATGAAAATCGAAAAATTTCTGCAACCCCTCCCCTATGCTTCTGCAACCCCGCCCCAAAATGCAAACGGGTCCAGATTGATAGTACTAATACGGTCCTATGGCTGGCTTTTGATGCATCCAACGAGGTGAACGTTCTAGTTTAGACTGTAAGAGTATATCGGCTTCTCCATCTCAACCGTTTTGTTGCTAATATTCGCTGTTTTAACCGCGCGCCGTAAAACTCGTCCACTTTCACCCGATAACAAAATAACCGTTATTCCTCTATTTTCACACAGTTTTCGTTCGTTTTTTCGTCAGTTCTCAATACAACCAGCTCCAAACCTTTGATTTATGTCATAAAATCGATACCATTTTTGAGCATGTCTGCTGCCTTTAAAAGCACAGGATACCCAAATACTTTTCTCCAGATTTTTTATGATAAAGTTGAAGTAAAAGATCTAATCTGATCTCAAAGGTATATACACATCAATGAAAGCGCTTATGGCCCCTACAAACGGAGTCATTGCTTCTTGATAAATGCCTATATTTTGAGTGCAAAATGTTTTTGGACAGGTTGTCTCAGGCTTGTATCTCTTTTCATTTGCTGTCGTGGCGCGAGAGCGAACCAAGGTGAGGAGACAGACCGGCAAGGGATGGCAAATTGAAAACGCGGCTAAAAATCGTGCATCCACTTGGCCGCTATCGAGTTCAAAAATCAAGAAAGGTGCGTGGCCGATGGTGATGACTGAAGGGGGTCGCGCCCGGGATGCGCGCTTATATCTCGTCTACTTGGAGGAGTTGAGATCTCGCACCTGGCACGCAGTATACAGGAGGGTTCTACAACAGAATTACATGAAAATCACAAAGTTCATGTCTGAGTGTGTACTGTGCCTCTGAAGGCAGTGCTTACGACAATCTTCGGTTTCGAGATTAGGTGCTAAAACGATAATTTGGTCTACGGGTAGAGCAGTAAAGACGAAAAAACTGGGAAGAACGCTCCATAAGTACAAGAAATATTTTACTCTTAGTCCGCCACTCTGCCCTCATTAGGGTCTGCTTTACCCACCCCGTGGCGATTTGGGAAACCATGTTGTCGTTGCTGTAGGTCTGTGACAGTACATAGACGACCCGTGCTTAAAGGCAGTGGTCGCGATAAAATATGCTTGTCTGCTTTCCCTCTCTAAACCCTTTTCTGGGTTTCGAGTAATAGGACCTATAAGAAAAAGTCGCGAAAAACCGCTGTATTGGGCCAAATTTGAAGCCTGATTTTTCTTGTCTTTTGATGGTGGACGAGCCCACTCCACATCATCGGCATCGATGATCCCTATTATAACGAACATCAGCTAGATTGAAATTGGATTTCAATCAATGAGCATTGACGCATCTAGTCAATAACATTGACTGAAGTGTTACTTTCACTGTTCAAATGTTTTTATTCGGTAAATTTGCATTTATTTCTTCCTCTGGACGTCGATGATTTTTGACTGCTCGGCATGAGACTGCGATCTTTTTCAGCTGCGCTGTGCACATGTGCACAAAGTGGCATCTTTGGGCCCTAAAAACTCTTAATCTAGCCCGTTTTTCACCGCTCTACCTTCCTAGTTTTTCATCTATTTTTGATCTGAGCTGATTTATGTAGTTTTTTCGATGACGTTTTTCATCGTGACCACTGCCTTTAAAATTCCCTAAATGGCCGCGGGAACTTCAAAAATGGCATTTTCGCTGCTTCACAAAAACGTAAGGGAATTTTCGGGACCATCGGAAAAAATTTTCGGATTCGGCTCAAAATTTTCAACTGGGAATTTTTTAGGGCGCTGAACCCGAATCCGGGGTCTATTTATCGCCAGAATTAGGGGCACTGTAGGTTACGGTAGGCATAATGTCTTTTAACTGACGTTACTTACCTTAAAACTTCGAAAATCGAAAAATGGACCTCAAATTCGTGTTCAGTGTCAGCTTCCACAGAGAAATTCTGAGTCAAATCTGAGACTTTGACCGAGCTACCGTACACCTTTACAGTAATCAAAGGAAAATCGATAAAATGATCACAAGTTTGTGTTAGGGAGTCCGAAAAAACCCCTATGTAGAAGTTTTGATACGATTTCGTCGTAGCATTCTTGAAATCGTCAGAAGTCGCGTTTGGCTAGTAAAATTTCCCCCACTTTGAAGCTTCGGACCAAATCAGATGGAATGTTTAAGCGATAATAATATCTGGAATAGGCTAGTTGTCCGGTTGGATGAACATGTTCACGGTGGTTGTCACCGGTGAAAAGTGGGGCTAACCAAAATTGGAAGAATATTTTGGGCAAGACCGTATTAGTTAGGGTCCGAAGGAATGAACGGAGCAACACAAAATAGAGAATTCCAAAGGCGGACCCACAAAAGATTTCACTGTCACAACAAGCAGTTCCACTGAGAGTAAAGAAGCGGAGTGAGAGAAAAGGATTACGTGCCCTTCTGGTGCGTTTTCCTCCTTTTCTTCGTCATTTCAGTCCTACTCGTGGGTCAAACAATCGATTCAGCGAAGAATCTCAAAATCGAAAATTATCGTGAACGCATTGTTTTAAGGAAGAAACTAGATAACGTAAACCATCGCTAACAGTGCGCTCAACAAGCTCCCTATTAACTACAGACTTAAATTCTGCAGTTTTCGACAGTAGTGATAGTTCTGGTCCAAAGCGTACATTCTTAAAGGCACAGTCTTTACAGAATTTTAATTTCAAGTATTTCCGCCGAATCGGAGCGCAGCCCCAGTAAACCTGCGGAATCCAAAGAAAAAATGGTCTCCTTCAAGTCATGTGAGCCACTCCAGTCAGCCACTGATCCACAAAAGTGTTTCTGTCGTCCACGTCTTCATTCAATGTCCGCGCTTTCTTCACCGCGCACGGTAAAAATCCTCTTACAGCAGCGTCATGAATGCCGCCATCGCGGTGAAGCTGCCGCGTGGCGGCGAGACGACCACCAACATGCCGTATTAACATCGATATTTTGACTGCCTGAGCTTGCTGCGAACTCCCTAATTCTTACCTTACAAGCCATTTTCTACATGATAATGGCTCATAGCTTACAAAACTTCTGGATTGATTTTTACCTAATCTAGGTGGACCAATCTAGCAAAATTTTTGGAAAAGTCAAAATGTGACCGAACATTGTCTTTAAAGTCAGGGTCCCCGATAAAAACTATTTATGAGTTCTCTTCATGAGAATATAAATTTGGTCATCGCAAAAGAAAAAATAAGTGAAAAAAACGGGAATTAGCGGGGGAAACGATTAAAAACAAGGTATAACGGCCAAATACAGGGGCGGCATGAAGAAACCCGTAGCGCGCGCCAGAACTAGCGGGGTTGTGCTGGCGCTAGAAGAGGCCCATAGCGCGCGCCTGCTTTTTCAGAAAAAATCTAGCTAATGTAGTTAGGGCCATTTGGAAAAACACGCCCTTTTAACACCACTTTTTCCAGCGAAGAATTTTTTTTCTTTATGAGCGGCTTTGCTTTTTTCTGCTTTATTGCTGGGTCTATTTTAACGAACCGCTGAGCTACGGCCCATCAGAGCATCGCACATGACACTGGTAGGCCTCCAAAAACCATTTTTCGCTTTTTGGGCAATTGCAGTTATGACGAGTATTTAGGCCAGCAGCGGTTGACAAACCAGTCTGAACAACTCTTGGTTGTGTAGGAACATTCTGTGGTGTAGTTGAGTTGAAATAAAAAAAGGAATCGAAAAAATTCGGCATTGCGACCCCTCCCGATTTTCAAGTTTGGTGGCGACCCCCCACTTTGGAAAATTTGCAACATTGCTTGACCCTGCTTCAAAGGTGTGCCCCCCCAACTCAAAATGGCAGCGGATGTGCCATGCAGAGAGAGTAAATTGTACTGGATTTCAATTATGTGCAAAAAACAAGATACTTATGACGAAACTTCCACAAAATGAGGTCCCTTTCTGAGATAATACGTTTTTCACCTTTGGATGAACTGACTCAAAACTGCATTTTTTCGCAACTTTGACGCTCCGGCAGACACACTCATCATCCTTGGTTTGGCCGCAAAAGATCCGGGCTTGAAACTACAATACCGCTCGTAGGATTTGATCAGAAGGCGCGCAAGGTCGGGTTTTGGCGTCTTTTTCGTCTTTTTCCTATAACTCGCTTCAAGTAAACTTTGAGCGAAACAAGAGCGATATTCCTGATCCTGGCATTGAGGGCTATCCATTGGTATAGCCACTGTTGGGGCTTCGTTTTGAACTAACGAAATTTTGCAGGCAGCAGATACTGTATAGTTCAGTGTCATGGAGAGGGGGCTCGGCGTCAACTGTATGCGCCCCCCATGCGGCTGCTCTCTGCACTCTCCGCGTCACACGCACTCTTTCTTCATGCAGTTTCTGAGGGCAGCAGCCCACAGATCTCCGCTGGTCCCTCACCCCCGCCTCAATTATGGAGCCCTCCACCCTCGCCTGTCCTCAGCCATCATTCCATTCAACCAGGTGCCAGCGACGGAATGGGTGCCTGTACACACGTGCCGGCTTGCCCAACTAATCCATCGGCCCTATTTAGGGTTACAACTGATAAACTCAGTGAATCGAGTCGAATCAAAAGTTTTCATTGCATGTGGTCTGATCAAAATTCTGACTACAGTGATTGTTGTGATATAATTATATACAACTCATTATGAGTCCTTAGGCAAAGATAAGGGTGAAGTCAGTGATAAAATTTAAAGTGTTTAGAAAAGAATTCATATTTTTCAGGAACATAAAGATCTGAATTTTGAAGGAAGCGTCAAGTTCTCCGAGGAGCTGAAGGGATTCAGCAATAATTGAGAACTCGGCATTTCTTTACCATAGTTTTTTTTACTGTGGAAGTTGAACGTTGAAAACCTAACCGAATCCGATAATAACGCTGTTTTTTAAGACATTACGTCATTCCGCTCTTGAAGAGATCGAAACGTGCCAGAGACTTTAAAATTTTTGAATTCCCTTGAAATCCAAAAACTTGTGATTTTCTGAGAGGATGCAATTTGCACGCATTGGCAGCGCCGCTCGATTGAGGCAGATCACAGGTGAACTTTCCCGAATTCTTTGACAAATTTTTGAATTTTCTTTCGATATTTTATAGCTTTTCAGGTTGAATACAAGAGGCAAAATTTCAAACAACAAAAGAAAAGTCGTCGGCGAAACTATAAAAACTCATCTGTTATCTACTTCACGCGCGCGGCGCGACAACCCGCGCCGCTCTAGCCGGCTCATTTTGTGGAAGATTGGCTGTAAATTTCAGAAAATCACGACTTTCACGCTATTAGAAGCTCGAGTTCTAGTGAGAATGTGGACAAATCCTCGTTTTCTAAGCTCTGAGACTGAGAATTCGACTCAAACCAGGATTATGGTTGTTTTCGATAGAAAAAAAGGTTTTTACGAACCTGATACTTCAAGTTTTTGATGATTCAGAAAAACCTGATTCTACGTTCAAAATTTGTCTTTTTTAGAATGAAATTCGTGCGCATGTGAGTAGATTGAAACACTCCCTTTTTTCTGAAAACCATCAAACGTTCAAGTTTCAGAAAAAATATCGATTTCAAAAGTTGCGAAGGAGATCCTGAATTTGAAAAACGTAGAAATCGTGTATTTTTTTCAGAAATGAAAACTCTGGAAATGGATTTTTCAAATTTCAATTTATTTCCGATTTTTAAATCATGATCTAAATCAAAATCTTCTGTAGAATCATAACTTCTGCATTACTGGAAATTTGAATTTTGTCAAGATTTTGGAAAACTCTTTTTGTTCGGAAGCTCTGAGACTGGAAGTTGGACCTAAACCAGAAAAATCATTGTTTTTGAAAAAAAAACATTTCAATTTTAGCAGAACTGGTAAAATCCTGCCCTCAGAAACTGCATGAAGAAAGAGTGCGTGTGACGCGGAGAGTGCAGAGAGCAGCCGCATGGAGAGACGCACACAGTGGACGCCGAGCCCCCCTCTCCATGACACTGTACTATACAGTATCCGCTGCCTGCAAAATTTTGTTAGTTCAAAACGAAACCCCAACAGTGGCTATACCAATGGATAGCCCTCAATTCCAGGATCAAGAATATCGCTCTTGTTTCGCTCAAAGTTGACTTTGAAGCGAGTTATAGGAAAAAGACGAAAAAGACGCCAAAACCCGACCTTGCGCGCCTTCTGACCAAATCCTACGAGCGGCATTGTAGGCTCAGCATAGGTCACTTTAAAACCGAAGCCACCCGTCTGGAGACATTTGCCGCCGAGCGGCGCCTCGGTAACCGGGCGGGTTTTTTGACCCCTCGTAGCCGGCGTCCCGTTCTCGGCTCTAATGGGACCAATCGACCTGGGACTCGGGCAGTGACTTTTTTTTGAGATCCTCGTCCAAATATGCACTGCACCAGCCAAAGCTGGAAAACTCGCCTAGTCATATTTTTCAGAAGCCGTAAGGCAAAACTGCGTTTTTTCGCAACTTTGACGCCCCGGCAACCCACTCATTGTCCTTGGTTCGGCAGTAAAACGTCTGCGCTCAAAACTAGGCTTAGCATAGGTCACTTTAAAACCGAAGCCACCCGTCTGGAGACATTTGCCGCCGAGCGGCGCCTCGGTAACCGGGCGGTTTTTTCGACCCCTCGTAACCGACGTCCCGTTCTCGGCTCTAATGGGACCAATCGACGTGGGATTCGGGCAGTTCCTTTTTTTGAGAGCCTCGCCCGAATATGCTCTGCACAAGCCAAAGCCGAAAAACTCGCCTAGTCACCTTTTTCAGAAGCCGTAAGGCAAAACTGCGTTTTTTCGCAACTTTGACGCCCCGGCGAACCCACTCATTGTCCTTGGTTCGGCCGAAAAAGGTCCGCGCTTGAAACTAGGCTTAGCATAGGTCACTTTAAAACCGAAGCCACCCGTTTGGAGACATTTGCTACCGAGCGGCGCCCCGGTTACCGGGCGGTTTTTTCGGCCCATCGTAACCGACGTCCCGTTCTCGGCTCTAATGGGACCAATCGACGTGGGACTCGGGATCCTGGATAGCTTTCAGAGCTTCAGACAAGAACTTTCTCAGTTCCGTAAACTGTGAGAAGAGGTTCCCCCAAGTCCACTACGTCGTGCCAGGTATATACGTACCCGATCTTCGTCCTCTATGGCTTTTGACCCCCGAGATCCGCCGTCGTGCGTGAAGTACCCTCTACTTCCCCTCAACTTGCATTTAGCTCGGCTGCAGTTTGGTCTGCGATGCACGTGTGCGCTGCGGCTCGAAGAACTGTTTGTGCTGTGGGTGGCCGTTTGTGGGATGCCAGCCAGTGGCCGTATTCACCAAACTACGGGAACCTCCCGGGAGGGTCAAAAATCCTCTCGCCGCATACATCGGCTGGTTCTGAAAACCTTCCCGGGAGGCTCCTGTAGTTTCATGAATACGGCCACAGGTGGCCATCAATCGATGCAACACACATTTTCGCGGTCTCAATCATCTGTTTCACCTCGCTGGCGAGCATTTCCGATATTTCCTCATTTTTTCTCGACTAATCTTCCAATTTAAATATTTTCTTCCGCTTTATTCGATCTCTCACAGTTAGGGTAAATTTTTTCTTACTATTTTCGTTGTTTTTGGAGTAAATAATTATTTTTACTTATATTTATTCGTTCATTAACTTGTTTCTCGGTAATTAATTTATGATTATTGAGGAATTAATGTTTTTATGTCTGGCACATTTATTTGGTCATTTACATTTATTAATTCACCTTTGCTCATTCATTCATTTGCTGTCTCAGTCATTTGAAGAAATCAATTTGATTACTTCGCTTGTTGTCACCTTGATCATTATTTATAAACAGCATCTCATATTGTCAAAATATTTTGATAGATATTTTTCGAAAACTTCATAGAGGTTCACTCTTTCTGATTCTATTGTAATCAATAATTAATAATTCAATAATTATGCTAGTTATGGAAAAGCGAAATAGAAATATTTTCCGCTTTCCAGTCAGTAGCGTGACTTCTGAAACGCCAAAACAATACAGTTGAAGAAAATGACCCTATATGTAATTTTCAAATAATATCTATCACTTTTTTTGAATATTTAAGTTGCTGATTAGTAATAACTGAATATATTAACAAACGAGCTATTAACAACGGAAATGATCAAGTGGATTGGCCGGGATCATACTTCCCGTGAAGAGCGACAGCGACCGTGCATCTCAGGCATATCGATTTTCGGTCGATACTGATGGCAAACATTGCGTCGCGTCGCTCGTCGTCAGAAGTATGATCCCGACCATACACTCAAATGTCTAAGACAGCAAATAAATACAATAATGAGTAATATCGATGCTTCCCTGAGCTTCATAGTTTTGTACTATATAAGGTTGAAGTTGAAGCTCGTCTGATAAACCTTCATTGACTACGTTTCGGGCAATAAACCCGTCGTCAGGTCAACTGAAATATGTAAGACAAACAAATAGACAATATGCTCTCACCAAACACCAACTACCGACCTGTGGTGACTGGGATGGAGTAGGTCGCAACCACAGATAAGCCCAGAGGTTTTCTAAAAGAGGTGGGAATGATGTAAAGCGCTGTTGATGAGTATCCCACCTACCTCTAAATGGGCATAAGATGGAAATGAGGTAGGGCGGTGGGAGGTCTCACAATAGTGCATTGGAAGGATAGGAGGGATAAGGCATCCAGATATGTATCATATCCCAGTTGACCGCTTCTATTACAAGCTTATCAACCTCATTGCTTCCCTCATTTCTTCTCTGCTGTTGATAGGCGGTTTTTCCTTTTTTATCTCCAGCGCCTCCTTTATTTTTCGTTCAACCGTGTCCTCAACGTTTCTATGAAGAATGGTTGCTCGAAGCCGGGGTGGTTCTTCAATTGTGTGTTTCAGTGTGCGATGTTTCGAAAACGGATTGTTTGGATAGCTCTGTGGGGACCTCAGAGCCCGACGGTGCTCGTTCATCCGTAGAAACATCGGCCTAGCTGCCTCGCCGATGTAGAATTCTTGACATCCTAGGCAATCCACTTCGTATACTACACATTTCACCTGGCATACGTTTTCTCCTCCACTGCAATCCGGGCAATTGATGCGCTCGCAGTGATCCTCATAAAGGCGTGAGGACGTTAGAAGACGTCGTAGGTTGAGAGGTGGTCGAAATACTAGACTAATCGGTAGCCTTGAGCGCTTCACCACTCTATTCACGTCCATGGCAAAAGAATCAGAGATAAATGGCAAGACAAGAGATGTTTCATTCGGTGTCCGGTGAGGTTTCCAATACGAAGGTTGTCCTGTTCCATAACCGTTCTGCCGCAAAACGTTTTTCACCATAATCTCCACTTCTTGAGAGTTCACAGAGGTTAGTTCCGTTGAAGTGGTAATCATATGACGGACTACGTTTGTCTTCATATAAGATGGATGACAGCTCCGACCGTGAATGATGATATTATGAGATGTCTCCTTTCTGTACCACATGTTGCTGACCATCTGCGACTTTGACTTTCGTGTCCAAGAACGGTAGATACCCATCTGATGCAGGTTCTTCACTCGTCAGCTTAATCGAGGGACATGCAGAGTTCAATGTTGCAAAAGTTCGTCTTAGCACGGCTCGAGACTTCGCGACAATAAATATATCGTCGATCTATCTCCCGAAGAACAACACTTCTGGCGATAAAGCGCTTCTTTCCAGGCTATCCATGAATAAGATGGCGAGCAATGGCGCCAATCTACTTCCCATTGCTAGGCCTCTTGTCTGCTTGTAGAAAACATTCCGGAAGCGGAAAGTGTTCACGTTTATCACGCTCTCTAGTAATTGCTCAATGTCTTCCACACTGAGGCCGAAAAGCTGAAGACTTCGGTTGTATTGCCGTAGCAGGCATGAACAGGCATCAACTGCTCTTCGCGTATCAACATTGGTATACAATGCAACCAAATCAAAACTCTGATATTGCAGTCTTGGATAGCCACGGAAGTTGCATCTGTTCAGTTGTTGAAGAAATTGGCTTACGTTTTTCAGATGAGCGGGAATAAACGAGAGAAGCGGGCTCAGAATGTGCGGCAGTAGCCATCCGATTCGATCAGTTGGCCCTCCACAAGAAGACTCTAGGCTGAAACTCCTACAAAGACAGTTTAATTTATGTAGGGATAGCTTTATGATTATGCTGAAATATGTAGCCTTTCACCAACACGCCCTCACCTTAGACCTGTTCCTTGAATTTCTCATCAGTTGTAAATCGAGCAGACTGGTAGCGAAATTCATTCGCCACATGATGACGCGTTTCCAACAATTTCGTCACGACTCGGTGCGTCAAGCGGTTAGAGATCTTCAGTGCGGTCTGTTGGACTCTGTCATTGCGGAGCAAAAACGTCTTCGGAGTCATTGCATACGGAGCATTGTTTATTTCAAAGCAATTCTGAGAGAAAGAGTGAGTCCGGAATGTCTGCAACAATCGATTGCATATCATCGAACTGCATGCGGAATACTCAGACGGTCGACAAAGCAGAGACTTGATCAGAAGTTTTCTCAGTTGAGACCTACACCAACCGCATCGTTTGTGCTTCCTCACTCTGTTCCACCTTCTCGATGCACTGTGATCGCCGAAAATCATGTGGACGATGACGTGAAAGCCTTGTTGAATCTGGGACCAAACTTTTGTCCTCGGCTAAAACTCACTGATTCCACCAAAAATAACATTGTGTCGGCGATTCATAAGTTTTGGTATACACAGAGCTGGAATAAGCAAATTGGACCCTCAGTACCAACGCTACAAGAGACACTGCGTAAAGAAGTACCGTTTCCACGTAAGCAGATCTGCGTTCCACAACACTCACCCGAATTGTCAGAAAAGGTCGCTGCATTAAAAGTCGAAATTCTTCGTATATTCGATGAACATCAACGCCGTCCTGCTCCTGACAACATGACTTCAGCAGAGCGAACGGGTCTGAGGAAAGCAATAAACTTGAAGAACACTGTACGGTTCTCAGTTGGGGACAAATGCGGCGGATTCGTCGTATTGTCGCAAGAGCAAGACATATCCCTTAGTGAAGTGGTTTTATCAGACACCACAACTTACAGCGTGAAAACGAGAGATGAACACAAACGTGAATGCAGATATCTCGAAGAAGTCATGAAGAGAGTGCTTGGCACAAAGCTGGACAAAAGCCTGCTTGCTCAACTGCTGCCGAAGCATGCAAGTACACCAATTTATTACCAGCTTATCAAGACACACAAGTTGGTCAGGGATGAACACAACAACGTGGACAGCACTTCTATCAAGACAAGGCCAATAGTGTCTTCTTGTGGAGGGCCAACTGATCGAATCGGATGGCTACTGCAGCACATTCTGAGCCCGCTTCTCTCGTTTATTCCCGCTCATCTGAAAAACGTAGACCAATTTCTTCAACAACTGAACAGATGCAACTTCCGTGGCTATCCAAGACTGCAATATCAGAGTTTTGATGTGGTTGCATTGTATACCAATGTTGATACGCGAAGAGCAGTTGATGCCTGTTCATGCCTGCTACGGCAATACAACCGAAGTCTTCAGCTTTTCGGCCTCAGTGTGGAAGACATTGAGCAATTACTAGAGAGCGTGATAAACGTGAACACTTTCCGCTTCCGGAATGTTTTCTACAAGCAGACAAGAGGCCTAGCAATGGGAAGTAGATTGGCGCCATTGCTCGCCATCTTATTCATGGATAGCCTGGAAAGAAGCGCTTTATCGCCAGAAGTGTTGTTCTTCGGGAGATACATCGACGATATATTTATTGTCGCGAATTCTCGAGCCGTGCTAAGACGAACTTTTGCAACATTGAACTCTGCATGTCCCTCGATTAAGCTGACGAGTGAAGAACCTGCATCAGATGGGTATCTACCGTTCTTGGACACGAAAGTCAAAGTCGCAGATGGTCAAATCAGCATCATGTGGTACAGAAAGGAGACATCTCATAATATCATCATTCACGGTCGGAGCTGTCATCCATCTTATATGAAGACAAACGTAGTCCGTCATATGATTACCACTTCAACGGAACTAACCTCTGTGAACTCTCAAGAAGTGGAGATTATGGTGCAAAACATTTTGCGGCAGAACGGTTATGGAACAGGACAACCTTCGTATTGGAAACCTTACCGGATACCAAATGGAACATCTCTTGTCTTGCCATTTATCTCTGATTCTTTTGCCATGGACGTGAATAGAGTGGTGAAGCGCTCAAGGCTACCGATTAGTCTAGTATTTCGACCACCTCTCAACCTACGACGTCTTCTAACGTCCTCACGCCTTTATGAGGATCACTGCGAGCGCATCAATTGCCCGGATTGCAGAGGAGGAGAAAACGTATGCCAGGTGAAATGTGTGGTATACAAAGTGGATTGCCTAGGATGTCAAGAATTCTACATCGGCGAGACAGCTAGGCCGCTGTTTCGACGGATGAACGAGCACCTTCGGGCTCTGAGGTCCCCACAGAGCTATCCAAACAATCCGTTTTCGAAACATCGCACACTGAAACACACAACTGAAGAACCACCCCGGCTTTGAGTAACCATTCTTCATAGAAACGTTGAGGACACGGTTGAACGAAAAATAAAGGAGGCGCTGGAGATAAAAAAGGAAAAACCGCCTATCAACAGCAGAGAAGAAATGAGGGAAGCAATGAGGTTGATAACCTTGTAATGGAAGCGGTCAACTGGGATATGATACATATCTGGATGCCTTATCCCTCCTATCCTTCCAATGCACTATTGTGAGACCTCCCACCGCCCTACCTCATTTCCATCTTATGCCCATTTAGAGGTAGATGGGATACTCATCAACATCGCTTTATATCATTCCCACCTCTATTAGAAAACCTCTGGGCCTATCTGTGGTTGCGACCTACTCCATCCCAGTCACCACAGGTCGGTAGTTGGTGTTTGGTGAGAACATACTGTCTATTTGTTTGTCTTACATATTTCAGTTGACCTGACGACGGGTTTATTGCCCGAAACGTAGTCAATGAAGGTTTATCAGGCGAGCTTCAACTTCAACCTTTTATAATAATGAGTAAATAAATGAACAGTTTATAGATTTAAAAGGTTATATCACTTCGTAGGAAAACGAAAATACTAGTCTAAGTAATTAAAAAGTTGATGAATGACGAACGAATGAAGATATAGATAAATTACCGAATAAACGATTAAATATAAGTAAAAAATAATTATTCACTCCGAAAACAACAATAGTAGCAAAAAACTGAGCCTAACTGTGAGCAGATATCGAATATAGCTGAAGAAAATATTGAAATTGGAAGATAATTTGAGAACAAAATTTGGAGAGCATCGAAAATGCCCGCCAGCGAGATGAACCAGATGATTGAGACTGCAAAAAATCGTGTTGCATCGATTAATGGCCACCTGGCTGGCATCCTCCAGACGGCCACCCACAGCACGAACTGTTCTTCGAGCAGCAGCGCACACATAAAGTGTGCCCGAATGAGAATGGCGGCCCACGCGGCCGGCGTGCTTGGCAGGCTGCCGTCGCTTGTGCCGCCCTCGGACGAGTGTTGGATTTTAACGACGGCCGTCCCCTCTCCCCCCATCTACAGAGCTGATTGATCGGCGCAGTGCTTGCTGCCAGCCGGTGGCGGCCCTGTTCGTAGTCGATGTCGGTGGGAACTTTTCGCATGCTCGTCCGAGAGCGGCGACCGCGACGGACGCCTGCCAAGCACGCCGGCTGCGTGGGCAGCCATTCTCATTCGGACGCACCTTACATCGCAGTCCAAATTGCAGCCGAGCTAAATGCGAGTTGTGGGAAATTAGAGGGTAGTTGTTCTCCATCGTACCGCTATGAACCAGATCTTTATGTATGGCCTTGGTTGTCCACCATCCTTGTCGTCTTTCCCCTTTTTCTGGCTGTCAGTGTTTGCTGGTACTGGCGGTGCTGCTTGCTCCTGTAGTCTTTGCGTGGAGTCCAGTGAACGTATTCATGAAACCGCGGGCACAGGAAGGGGCGTCACCCTCCCGTGCCCGGCGTATGGCAACCACTTTTGTGCCTCCCCTGTCGAGATTTCAATAGTGGCGGCCTCCTCTTCGCCACCTGTCAGAGCAGAGACAGGCATGGGTAGCCAACCGCAGAGAAGAAGAGGAGGAGACCGCCTGGTAAGGCTCCGTCCATAGCAGACGATATAGCGCCAAGTGACGCTGGGTGTTTGCACCTTTAACATTTGTTATTGATCTCGCTACTCAGCGACTCCCCAGCGGCCGTGGCAGCCGACCTGTCGCTGACGGTGTAGGCAAGCGGCCCTAGCGGCTGTCACTAATTATCTTTATATCATCGTTAACTCCATGCCGTCCTCGGGCACGTTGGTTGCGCCAGCCGCCGAGCGTCATGCGCCAGCGTTTTGGACACGGTATGACGCCTGCCGCTGGTCGCTGATGCCTGCCGCTTGTCGTCTGCTAAGGACGAAACCTAAGAGGCTGCTGTGTCTCAGCTCCGTTATCAATGCATTCCGGCGGGCACAGCATGCCCCACTTAGATTGTGGGGGTGGACGAGCAGAGCGCGCGCTCCCTGCCAGTAACATATTGATCACGTTCTGAAACGCAAGATCGACGTAGCAGGCAGCCGCGATTCTCTCCGCCCACCCGCCAGGTGGCTAGAAACCCTCCTGTCTACCCGCCAGATAGCCGGAAGCCTTCCTGTCTACCTGCCGGGTACCCAGGAAGGTGCAACATAGGAAACTCGTCCAGCAGCGGGTGGACTGAACCTGCCCGGGAGGCTCCTAGTATTTTATGAGTACGACCCCAGACTGATCACAAGTTGATTATTGCCCGTCACAAACAGTTGAACACGTCTATCCAACAGCGAGGCTTATATAGCGTCTTTCATTACTTATCATTCTTCAGCTTTCCAGCGCACAGCATCCTATCCCCGCTCAATTTTATTATCATTATACTGAAGAGTAGTTGGGAAAGCTTCTGTGCTCTTTCTATTGTGCTGTTTCTCGATCTTTTGTGTTCTGTTTGGCAAAGCGTGATATAATATAGCATTCGTGAGCATATTCTTTTGTTTATCTTTCTGCAGTTTCCATGGAACCCGGTATCTGTCAAGTTTCACATTTAGATTTAGTGTCGTCCATGTAGTGAATGTTTAAAACATTTTATATTCGTCTCCTTCTATCAGAGCGTCAAATCAGTCATTGCTGTTGAAGCTGTTGCCCATTGTAAGGGCTAGATCAGAGCACCAAAACAGGTTCACCGAAATCATTCAGCTGAGCAATTTTTGCAGTTTTGTGAAATTTGCAGCTACTTTTTCTTCCATATGCTAAGACTTTGAGGTTTTGAAACTTCGTGGTTGTTTACTCTTAGGAGTTCCCTGATCTACAATGATTGATTCGCTGATTTATCGACTTTTTTCAAAAATTGAATAAAAATGAAAAATCGACTGTTGAAAAAATTTCAGGACTTTTCAGGCTCAGATGAAGGCGATCTCGCCGAAACGCCTTGGCCAAATAAAGATCAGTAACAATCTCGAACAGGCTTCAAATAATACACACGAATTATTGAAATTGTTGAAAAAAGTAGTCGATTAATTAATATCTTTGAATAGGGAGCCTTTTATAGTATTTAACCACAAATCTTTGTGCACTAAAGTCTTTGAAAGCAGAAGAAACTGCGGAATGGAATTTTTCAAAGATGCGGGTTTCACCTCTGAAGAATGTTTGCGAACCTGCTCTGTGCTGCCATCTAGCCTTCAAAGGATCCAGATGCTTCAACAACATTGAGTGATTTGATGCTTCAAAAGTAAGCAAAAATGAACACAGAGATATTCACTACTAAACCGCCCACTAAGCTTGAATGCGCAATTTGAAACTATAGAGATTTACGGGAAACACCAAAGAGCATTAAATAGAATAAGAAATGCTCTCCATAGCTCCTTATTACACTTCAATGAACAAAACACAAAATATCGGGAAAAAATCTAATCTTTGAAAAACGCTGAAATTTTCCGAGCACTCTAAAATTATTAATATAATAAAAATGATAATAATGATAAAAATAACTTTCATTAATCCGGCCCATTTTCAATTTTTCATATAATACTTCATAAAATAAAATTTTTTTGTCCGGCATTTTTGCACGATGACCAGCGAAGTCCCTTCGGGTCCCCTCCCCTCTCTCAGGCCCCAGAGCTGCGGCCCCGCTTTGGTTATGATAACCGAGAGTGCTTTGTCTTGACTCCAACCCGTTTTCAGAGCTGGGATTCATGACCGTGGGTCCCAGCAGGGTTGGTTGGAAACTATCGCAAACCAGCGATTCATCATCGCTAGGTTTGGTCAGGACTGGGCGACGCCTGGATCCCATGTAGCCGCACCTCCGAGGTGGTGTTTGGTTCGGTTTGGTCCCAGCTGGGGCAGCTAATCAAGCTAAACCAAACCAAACACTGCCGGGACCCAAGACGTTTATGAATTCCAGCCTAGTGGTTATAGCTTCATGGGTTGGGACACCGAGTTTCTCAGTCGGCCCTACTAGTCGGAAACACAAAAAACTGACTGTGATTTCCAGAGTGTACAAGTTCAACATCTGTGTCCGATTGAAGTCTCAGGCTCAGGCTGCGTTCACTCCTACTGAAAGCGCGCGATTACGCAAGTCTGAAGCGCCAAACCTTCTTCGAAGTTCGAAATCTGTCATACCAAACACGCGCATTATTCATTAGGGGAAGCAATGGAACGCTTCAAGAGATTTTTTTGAATTTTTTCTTTCACGAAAAGTGAGGCGTTTCGTGTTGATACGATTTTTTGAGCGTACGCTGTTCTCGACAACGTTTGTGGCCTTGAATAGCTTTCCAATAGGTTTGTGTTCACCCAGGAAAGACTCATGGAACTGACAGGAAGGTCTTATGCTGCGTTATCCTAATACGGGACCAGGTGTGAGACCTCAGTTCCTCCATAGAAGCGAAATATAACCGAATACTACGAGTCCGACCCCCTCAGTGACCACGGCGGACCACGCCCTTTTTCTCGTTTCGGAAGTCAATAGCAGCTAGACTCTTTATCATTCCAAGTGAAGTCATGTTTTCGGTTATCACAGCGCGGAGCGGTGGTTTTTTCGTCGAAACCTCCTTATCAGTAGTTATATTCCACCGAGGCCCACCGCTCCGCTGCTGGTGATAATCGAAACCAACAGGTCACTAGTGATGTGCCAGAGCATAGATGGATGGATGATCTTCAAAACATCTTCGGTTTTCACACCCCTGCCGCTCTGTCTCCTCATCCTGGCTCTCTCTTGCGCAACGCATGCGAACGAAGAGAAATACAAGCTTGAGGCAACTCGTCTACTTGATTTTTTTTTCGTCAAAATAAAGGCATTTTTCAAGAGCCCTAACTGAGTTTCCAGATGGTTTTGAACGATTTCAAAGATATCGTTGCGATCAGAGATTGATTTTCTCCAAGACGAGCATTGAATCTGAAAATGTTTTCTGGGTGTCCTGTTCTTTTAATGAGGTCGTTCGGGAAATATTAGAACGCTCACGCCCCGTTGTGAACGCCATAAAGCGAGCCAAAAATTACTGTATTTGACCCGCAGTGAGCCACCCTAACATATATTCTATCAAAAAGGGGTCTTCCAAGCAAAAGAGGTTTGGTTGGCGTCAGAAACGTTCCAACAAAAAGGGAACAATAGGTAAGTTGAATGAGGAGAGTCTACAAAAAGTGAACAATATTTTCTGAGACTGATTTTCCTGGCCGATACTTCTTAACAGCAAAAACAAACCGTTGTGGTACTTCACAAGGAAGAGTTCAATGGTTTCCAAGAATGGACTTCTATTCGTTGACGAGATTATTTTAAAAAAATATTCTCATTAGATGCTGCACTTTGGTTTCGCTTCTCGTAGCAGCTGGAGCTAACCGTCCGTCTGTGTTTTTGGCATCATCTTCTATTCTGATGGTAAGTATTAGGTTTACATGCACATACTTTTTAACGGTTCTCGTGTAGTCAAGACCATGTTTGGAACCACAGAGGGCTTCTGTGTAGAACACCGCAACGGTTTGTTTTTACTGTTAAGAAGTATCGGCCAGGAAAATCAGTCTCAGAAAATATTGTTCACTTTTTGTAGACTCTCCTCATTCAACTTACCTATTGTTCCCTTTTTGTTGGAACGTTTCTGACGCCAACCAAACCTCTTTTGCTTGGAAGACCCCTTTTTGATAGAATTGTTCACTTTTTATTGATATTACGAAGTAATATCCCTGAAAAATCTTCAATAATTTTCGAATATTTCGAAAGATTGCTATAATAATCAGTAAGCAACAAACTTGTTGCGCACGCTAAAAATGAAGCGCTACTCACTATCCACGACGTCCTGATGATGTCAGAAAATGCCCTATGCACTTGGCACCACCTTGGCACGACGTCCTGATGACGTCACCAGATGCTTTATGCACTTGGCACGACGTTCTGATGACGTCATCAGATGCCCTGTGTACTTTACATGACATCCTGATGACGTCATCAGATGCCCTATGTACTTTACATGACACCCTGATGACGTCATCAGATGCCCTATGTACTTTACATGACACCCTGATGACGTCATCAGATGCCCTATGTACTTTACATGACACCCTGATGACGTCATCAGATGCCCTATGTACTTTACATGACACCCTGATGACGTCATCAGATGCCCTATGTACTTTACATTACACCCTGATGACGTCATCAGATGCCTATGTACTTTACATTACACTGATGACGTCATCAGATGCCCTATGTACTTTACATGACACCCTGATGACGTCATCAGATGCCCTATGTACTTTACATGACACCCTGATGACGTCATAAGATGCCCTATGTACTTTACATGACACCCTGATATTCTCTGCCACTTCTCTATGCAGGCTCTAACCCTTGATCCAAACACCGTTCCAAAGGCACAGTACACCCTGAGGCAAGGATTTTGTGATTTTCATTTGATTGCTTTGTAGACCCCTCCTGTATAGCACGTGCCAAGTGCAAAATCTCAATTCCTCCAAATGAGCCAGATATAAGCGACCACCACAGACCCGACCTCCTTCGCTCACCATCCCGGCCACACCCCCTTCATGATTTCTCGAACTCGACACCCGGTTGATGGATGTATGAGTTCCAACCGCATCTACGTTTTCTAGTTCATTTCTGGTCCATCTCCTAATCCTGGCTCACTCTCGTGCCGCGACAGCGATTCAAGAGGAATACAGGCCTGAGACAACTCGTCTACCGATTTTGCTCCCTCAAAATACGGGCATCTTCAAGGAGCCATAACTTTGTTTGTAGGGAATATTCAGCAATTTAGGAGTTACCATTGTAATCATCGTGTGATCTATTTTAAGATAAGCATAAAATCTTAAATATTATTTGCAGGGTGTTATGTGTCTTTAATACTCCAATAATATTAGTTTGGTTCGGTTTCTGGTGCTTCCGACGACGTAAGCTCTCCAGCAAAGACCTTAGGAAACGATTGCTTTTTAAAGGCAATTTTCACGATAAAATAAATAGACGTGTTGGCTGTTCATTATCATCAACTAATGATATTGATAGAGGATACTGTAGCTTGTTCTAGCCAATGAAAGAGCTTATCAATCTCTAATCATCATTCATAATCAAAAGCAATGAAAAACCAGCACGCCCATTCATACCATCGTGAACGCTGCCTTTAAACTCATCATTGAATATGGCACGCCGGTGTTTAATCCCTACAAAGTGAGGGACATCAACTGTTTGGAGAAAGTCCAAAGCAACTTCACAAGGAAATTGTTTATTAGGATGCATGGTTTCGTTTGTGGCCGCATACCCGATTCCGTGCAGAGAAATGATCTATTTCATTTGAAACCGTTATCCCTCAGAAGAGTAGAGAATGACTTACTTCTTCTCCACAAGATCCTGTTTGGCGTAGATTTCGGTCTTAAACCTGAGGACCTTGTGACAACGAGAGAGTCAACCATTAGGGGTGGCCCCATCAAACTCCACCGTTACACATCTAACCTCAACTGCAGGAGTCACTTTTCATCAACAGAACAATACCCATTTTTGAGAACCTTGGTAGAAATCATTCCATTCCTTCCAACTTTACGTCATTCAAAAATTTCATTCGAGAAAAATTTGAGCTGGCTGATCGAACAAGTAGCCCTTCCTGACTGGCTGGATAGCTTTTGATTCCTTTCTTTAGGTTGATTATTACAGCAATGCGCTTTTCTTTTCTGTTCCGCTGTTGTTTTTTTTTTCTAGTTTCCATGCTTTAAACTTGCTATGGTTCATTCGTATTTCGCGGTCATTTTGAACATTGTTTTTGACTACATAGGCTTGCCTATGTAATAAATAAATAAATAAATATATATATATATATATATATATATATATATATATATATATAAATATATATATATATATATATATATATATATATATATATATATATATGAGGTGTACTCATTCACTTCTAGTCCAATACAAAAATACCGTTATGTATTTATTTGTATCGTTTTTCTTCGGTTTTGTTTTTCAATACTAGCTACCAACGGCTTCAAGTCTTCCGTTCATGCCACATAATTGTCATTTTGAGCGTGTATGCCGTACTTGTACACAGACTTTGTATGCCACTGCTTTTGAAAGATAAAATAATTTTGAAGAACGGTGCAGCAGAATGTGTTATACATTTCTACTTCTCTGCTGGCTTATCAGAAACGCTGACTGCAAGTTTTCGATTTGGAGCCGTGCAGTTTTTGTTTCTGTGTGACTGAAGGATTGCGCCCGGATTCCAGAACATTCCTTCTTCCGTCGAATAATGTTTCATGAGCAATCTGTGACTCATCGAACGCAGACGAGATGGCTGCAGTCCTTACATTTCACACTGGCGACGCATCGAAACAGCGCGGGGAAATTCTCATGAATACGGTGATTGTTTGTGTACATAATGTCTTCGTAGCGTGTAACCGAATGTGTTAATGATTGTGCCCGGGGGATGGGGGCTGACCACTGCGAGGGAGACTGAGGGAAATGAGCGTCGGAAGAGGGCAGCAGGTTGATGGCTGTGCCGATGGTCATCGTCGTCCTGATGGCGTGAATATGTGTGTGGACGGCTGTGCGTTTGTGTTGACAATGGATTGGGTTGCGACTAAGAAGGAAATGAAGACGCCGAACCCATCGCCAAACAGATAGTAGCGGTTAGCTGCGTCTTGGTTGTCCCTCAAAGTCAAGTGAGGGACTGCGTTCAAAACTAGCGACCTTTGCGAGCAGAAAATTTTACCTTTATCATATTTCTGAGTAATCTATTGCTTAAGTCAGTATGGTTTCAAATCCGATTTTCGCCTCCAGCCTCGTCCCAACCGTTTTCTCTGTCTCATTTTGTGTCAAATCCAAGAGAATTCGGTCCATTTTCTAGCAGATGCGGAGATTTGTGGTTGATATTACAGTAGGCACTCAACTCGTGTAGCTCTAGGGTAGTCGGTCTGAGGATAATTGGGCGTGTGCGGGAATCGTCCTATTTGTGTTAGCTGTATCCCATCCCTTTGTGTAGAAGATGTGGAATAGAATTCAGAAATGACGATCATGAAGAACGGTCTGAGATTGACAAGAAAAAGTTTTCAAGTTTATAAGTTTGTTACATTCGCGGGCGGCAAATGTGAGAAAAAATCAGTCATAACGAGAAACAAGCAGTAGAAACGAATGTTACATCACATAGTAATAGCTGTGGAAGCGGGGGTAGCAGTTTATTTCAACTCACTAGGATTCAAAATTCAAAAAGATCTTTCTAGCACGCACTTTGAATGGACTCAATTTAAGCCCCTTGGTAGTATTATGTATCGAAGCGTCAGAATTAGCGCGCTAAGCGGAAGAGGGAGTGTGCGAAGAATGAGACGCCGACGTGCATAGTAGCTCGAAAACGCTCATAGGCTCAGTCCATACGTGGCGAGAGCGTGCGATTACGCAAAATCGATGGTCATCGTGGGCACACGATTCGCTAGCCGCTCACAGGCGCTCCTTCTCGCGAACCGCTCGCTCTCGCGCGCTTGCGCCAGCACCGTGAAGCAAGCAGCAAGTTTCAAGCTTACTGGTCCATCAATAAAGCAGGTGGCATTGAACCTGTATCGAAGCCAATCCCCTTGTTTTTCATAATCCCACCACGGAAGTTGAAAACCGTGGGAAATCATTAGCCGTTGCGCCGACTCGAGCGGTTGATCACTTGATCAAACGTTTTCAATCGAATCAACACGAGGCAAGGGTGTTTGCCTGTATTAATTTGCAGGCAGCGTTGAGGAGCGTCGAGAGGCGCACAACATCGGGAGCGCCTGCTCTCGCCACGTATGAACGCTGCCATACCGCGCGCTACCGTGATTCCTAATGCCGCCTCTGGAAGCATATTTTTGAGACGTCGGAGTATAGTGTTCCAGCTCTGTATGTCAAGGAGTTGGCATACAAACTGGTACTAGGCCGAGATAAAAGTATATGAAGAGGGTCCCGCTAGTTCGAGAGCATTTTTAGTTGAACAGACGGTTCATGTTCAACATTTTATTGTTGTGAAGCCAGTTATGGACCAAGCATAAGGGCGGACGTAGGTTTTGTATGCTCGAAGGAGAACGGACCATTTCCGGCTGCAAAGACCTCTGAAAATGTGAAAATGTCGTAATTTCGCTTGCGCGCACCGAACTTTGATATGCTCAGCGAAACCGAGTTTATCATTATAATGGAAGCCATAGTCTTTCACGGAATTCAGAGGAAGATAGTTACGCCATCATTTGAGTACGAAGTAACCGCTGGGCGTGGGTGAGATTTCAGCTTCATGAAGGTGGTCTTCTGTGGATAAAAAGGCAGCTGCCACTTTTTAGTCTCTCGGCATCTCCCAGCGAATCTTTGGAGCTCTGAAGGTTGACGGAATCCTCTGGATTAGAAATGACAATATATATTTTGACATCATCAGCATACATTCTGACTTTGACCCCTTGGCCTAGAACGATTTTGGGTAAGTCAGCCGTAAGAATGAGGAAAAGAATAAGTGACAGCATACCTTCCTGAGGTACTCCCCTTAAGAATACATATCCCCTAGCCTTACTCTAAAAGTTCTGTCGCTGAGATACTCAGCTATCCATTTGATGGCTACAGAGTGGATTTGCAACTTTCCTAAATTCCATATTTTTTGTGTGATACACGATCAAAGGCTTTCGCACAATCGGAGAAAACAACACCGCAATCAAGTTTGTGGTCGAGCGCAACTGCCCAATCGTCCAAGCACTCCAGCAAATTTGTTTCTACGGATATGCCACCAATGAACCTATGCTCTTTAATAATTTTTCTATGTGGTAGATATTTCATGATATATTGTTTCAAAACTTTTTCAGAAACTCTGCACAATAAGGACATTATGCTTACAGGGCGGTGGTCATCGGAGTTACATGCCGGCTCTTTCTTCAAAACGAGGGAGACGAAAGTGTGTTTCCTCCGTAGAGGAACTTCACCATGCATGAGCGACTGATTGAAAATGTATGCGAGAGGACCACACAATAGATAACCCAACTTCTGGGTAAAGAGAAGTGGTAAATAGTCATGTGTAACAGATGAGGATTTCTCTGAAATTTTTCAACAGCTCGCTGCGGACAACTAACGAATGTCATTGGTTAGATGTCGATTACGCGCTGGAATTCCGGCGGTCAGTTACAGGTTAGTTGCCCGCTACCGGGGCGCAAGATGTCCATCCGAGTCGCGAGCAGCTTGCGGCCGGCATATATGTGCGGACAACTAACCGATGTACCATTGTTTAACTGTTTTTATTAGGTAAATTTGCATTTATTTTTTTCTTTGAATGCCGATGATTTTTGACTGCTCGGCATGGGACTGCGAACTTTTTGGGCTTCGCTGTGCGCGTGTGCACGAGCTGGCATCCTTGAGCCCTAGAAACTCTAATTCTTGCCCGTTCTTCACTGGGCTACATTCATAATTTTTCAGCTGTTTTCGATCCAAGCTGATTTTTGTAGTTTTTTCGATGACGTTTTTCATCGTGACCACTGCCTTTAAGGTTCAGTGATGTCGAATTGCTGCTCGCACTATATTCGTGCCGGTTTTGTACAAACGAGGAGCTTTAGTCAGACTTGGCAAATTGAACTTCCAACGCTCGTACATATATAGAACGTACAGTACTCGAGAAAAACTGTCAAATGAACATTTATACGAGTACTTTTTTTCAATGTATTTCTCTTTAGTCGCAGGGAACGTGATGAAATTTTGGTATGTTGTGGGACATCATAATACAACAATTTTCTGGTATTAGTTCCCATGCTCGGTCTTCTTGGAACCTGGGCATTTACTCAGTGTGTTCTCTCTCCTCTGTCCCTCACAGGTTATTAGGGAGGAATTATTTATTGGCCGACGTTTCGACGATCCCTTCGTTTTCAAGGCCTAAAAGGTTCGAAGCGAATTAACCGTGAAACCCATCCAGCCAAGTCCAAAAAAAGGATGCAAAGCCACACCCTAAGCTCACAACTCAATGTATTTCGCAACTACTGTCAAGTGGTGACCACTGGTACGCGACAAAAAAACATGACCTGCACACTATCCCTCGGTGCATCAGTGTTCATACCACCCACGGTCACTGCCATCTGCTTCGCCCAGTTTTGCCTCCTGTTTCTTCCAAGCAGACTCTGAGCGTCATAGTGGAATCCACTGGAAAGCAGTTGTTCGAGAGAACAGTTGATTGCTTACCCTAATTCCACCACTTGGGCGCCCCCTGCTTCTTCTTGGCCAGTAATGCAAATGGTGAGCACTCCTCCCATATACGATTTTTGGATGGTTTTTGCCGTAACTGCAGTTCAACGTCGCAGTGCACGTTATAGTATGTTTACACAAGGTGCTGAGTTGATCGCAAAACGCTTGGCTCCGAGCGAGATTGAACCAGCATATTCCCTTTCCGGGGGAGCGCCTTATCGCACTGCACCACCGTACCAGCGGCGCTGGGGCTACGGTGGTGCAGTGCGATAAGGCGCTCCCCCGGAAAGGGAATATGCTGGTTCAATCTCGCTCGGAGCCAAGCGTTTTGCGATCAACTCAGCACCTTGTGTAAACTCCTCCCATATGTTATAGCTGGTATATAACGGAGAGTTGGCTATGCACATTGTTCAAAAAAATTTGGTACCAAAAAAGTAGGTCCTGAAATGTTGAAAATGTTCCGAAAATCATTTCTGTACAGTTGGGAAATGAACTTATTTTCACCTGCACCTCCTTCTGACTCGGATCACCTGGAAAAAAATTTTGGTACCAAAAAAGTAGATCCCAAAATGTTGCAAATGTTCTAAAAATCATCTGTTTAAGTGAGAAAACGACTTTTTTTTTAACCTCCACCACCTCGGGACGTACTTTTTCCGACTCCACCCTTGTAGTATGGGGCCTCACTCCATCAACCGTTGAGCACGAAATTTTCTGTGTACTAGCGCTGCCGTAAAGTCCTTTCTTTTAGGCCTAATAAAAAGCTTTCGTTACTTCGGTTCAAGACAATTACACTAGGTTTTTCGTCGAAGGGGTGAAGTGAAATCGCACCATTCGTCATTTATCATGATTCTGCCGCACTCCTTTCATCAATTAAACCTTTCCAATCTTAACCTCCTCTGCCGATTCGAGCCATTTTTTGATCTACGTCTAGAAATTTCGCTCGCAGCTTCCTTATGAGCTAACTGAAAATGTTCACAAAGTTTTTTTTCTCACTTTTTTCTACTTCGCTCTTACACTTGCATTTCCATATCTCTGCACCAGTTTCACATCATTATTTACGAACACTTACAAATAACATTTACTACATCGAATAAACCATGACGGTCTCGTTTTCCAGCAAAACAACTGGTCAACTCATGCAAGCCGCTCTACTAAAACGTGCTTGGAGGAGCACATGGTTACCCTTATAGACGGGTCAGTTTTTCAGGTGCGCAAAGATCAATGGTAACCGTGCCATCTAATAAAAGTTTGTGTGGGCCTTGATGCCGGTGTTTTTAAGTGTGCCGCTAAAATTGTGAAACGCACTGTAGTACTAGTGCTATTTTTTCAACAAGTTTTCGCTGTTGGAGATCTCCCCCCCCCCGTCACCAAGATCAAAAAACACTTGCGGCTGGGGTGGGGGCTGAGGTTCCGTCCATAGCAGACGACAAGCGGCAGGCCTCAGCGGCCAGCGGCAAGCGTCAGCGATCAGCAGCAGGCGTCAAGTCGTTGCTCAAACGCTGGCGCATGACGCTCGACGGCTGGCGCATGGCCTCTACTGCCTCCATGCTTCCACCGTCAGCGGCAGGCCGGCTGCAGGTGGTCGCTGGGGAGTTAGATCAATAACAAAAGTTGCAAATCCCCTGCCTCACTTGGCGCTAGGTCGTCTGCTATGGACAGAGCCTGAGGGAGACCTTGTTGGAGGTAGGAGGGGGGGGGGGGTTCTGACCATTATCGGAACCCCTCTCACCTCGTGCCGTACCCTGATCGCGCACCCCTTCCTCTATCCACGTGATTACTTCAGGCACCGTCGAGTTTCGCCCTTATGCCCTTCCAAATACGAGAGAGCTCTGTCAGAACCACAAAGAAATAGTGTCATCTACAATCCTCACCAAACATCGCCACACTCAATTAACCTAGAGGTTGGGTGGTCTCGGATCGGTTGACTATCCATTAACCATCACTATTCCATAGTTTGATAGTCTATTTAGACATAAGCCATCTTATTCGCACAACGAAGGCAATGGACTTGATCAGAAGCAAAAAAACAACAACAACGCTCAAAAAACAACTATAATACCTTTCGGATAGCATGTTTCGTTAACTGTCCGCAAACTCGCGGACACACCGCGCACTATGCTTGTTATCCGAAGATAATTCTTCGGGTAATGGATAAATTCGGATAACGCCGATTTTAAATTTCCCGAGTTTCGGTTCGATTGAGATAATACGTGTTTTTCAAATTTTTAGATAATCAATCCAGATAATGCCATTTTTCAATCATTCGGATATTTTCGGTACAAATTTGAGGCGAAACTATGCAAAATAAACCAGGTACTAAAGGGAATCCTCGGGAAACATCCATAATTTACCAAACAATAGTACTTCGCTGCTGTTGCAGCATGTCAACATGAAAACTTCAAGCTTCATATATGCAGAGTAATAAAAATACGAAAACAAATCTTCATTTACTATGATTATTTCCGTTGGGAGGCACAGTATTATCCATACACAGGTTTGATTCAGGACAACTAGCTAGTAAAAGTATTAAAATCAACTATACAAAAACAACCTTCTACGCTGAATAACTAGCCACTTGGTCATCTCATCTGACCACGCCCATTTTTCCGCGCCGCAACGACTCTCCCAAGTTCGAAAGGAGGGTTGATGTACTACATAGGCGGCACGGAAAAATGGCCGTGGCCAAGCGCAATTTTCGCCACATTTAGCCGATTGTATCCAAAATTATCCGAATTCTCCGAAAATTATCCGATTTTATCCGAATTTATCCAAATTATTGACCCTCCAGATAATGGTTCGATTCAGATAATGCCGATTTTAAATTTCCCAGATATTGGTTCGATTTAGGTAATGCGTTTTTATAGTTTTCGGATATCGGATTATCCGGAAAAGAGTGATTCGTATACTAAGTATACCACGCACTCACCGACTCACTGTGAGAAACACCACCAACTAACGCGCTTCTACGCTAAAATCTGTCACGGGGAGATTTTTCGAATTCTTAAAACCATTCGTTCCTTCAACAGCCAGCATTCCCCATTCTTTCATGTAATTACTTTCTTTTCCTTTTTTTACTCTGATATGCACTTCCCTCAATCATCCAAATTGTTGTAAACGTATTTCCTTTGCGGAAAACTTCATTGAAAAAGGGTTCAAGTACCTTCTTAGTTCCTTAGTAAGTTTGAATAAAAACCGCCACATCTCTCGTATCCTTGCATCTTAGGGCTTTATACCACGACCTGCTTTATTCATCAATAATATGCACCAAATTTTAACATGGAAATGTCTTCTGTACCATCGCTATCCACCAAATGGCTTGGCTTCCATCAAACTAAAGTTCATTTTCATCCATTATTCTGCTGAACCTAATTTTTTTCTACCTCAAAATCACCACTGAAAACTCGAACAGTTGAGAGAGCCTCCACAAAATTAAAAAGGTTTTATGCAGTCATCAGGTACTATACAGCAGAGAGTGTTCATAGCTCATAAACGTTTTTCTTTTTACCAGTACATATGTCAATTCAGGCTTATACAACAAATTCAGATCAAAAACTGCCAGCTACTTCACATAATTCCAATCATCGAAACAAGCTCGTGTGTTCCATGTGTTCCGATTAACACGTTTTCTAGACTAAAAATACAAATCTAGAATAAGTTACCAACTTTTAATGCAAATACTCACAAATTTGAGTTCTCAGGTACATTTACATCGTTGTTATCATAACTTATGCCTTAGAAAACATGCGTCCTGAGCATGGGATCACTGTTCAGTTGGATTCCTGTTTTCTTATCATTGTCCTCCTTAAAGGCAGTGTCCACGATAAACTTCGTCCTCGGTTTTTGACCTGAAATCGAAAATTCAGAGTCTCATGGGAGCACTGGGGTCGAAAGAACGAACGAAAGCAAGAAAAACAAGGAAGAGCTCCATACGGCTCCGAAATCCGCTCGCGCTAGCCCTTCTGCTCGCGGTCGAGTTTTCCGAGGAACAGTTTGGTCCACTTCTACATTAGCATTGGGGCGCATTTTCGCACGCTGTCTACTTCAGGCCCATGCCGCGCAACTGATCCACCGTTGAAATGTGGCTTTCAAGAAGAAGAGCTGATTTTGGATGTTTCGCACCGTTGTTCATGATTTTTCTTCACTGATGAAACGGTCAGACTGTGAACCTTCGTTTTCTGGTTGAAACTCGAGAACGATTTTTATAGTGGACACTTCTTTTAAGAGAATCACATTTCATGCCTGTAATGACCAGATCTGAAATTTTTCTATTTATTTGTTTCAGCGGAAGCACCATCCAATATTCGAATGCACATCCTAGTAACGGTATTCACATACCGTTCAATGACCCAAAAGTGGTTCCTCAAATTAGTCGTTGATGACTTCAGTACGTGGACTTCTCGTGTCGAAATATTCCTCCTGGTGGAATCTTAAATGGAAATTCTCGGCATCTCTACGGTCAAGGTCACGCATCGTTGTCGCAGGAGCGGTAGGCTTGATCATTTGTCCAAGAATATGTTGGAACCCGAAATCATCTCTGCCACAGAACGTAAGCCAGAAGCTACCAAGGCGGCTATCCCCATGTGGGTCGCAGAATTTAACACCTTGATAAAGACATACTTGGAAAGCTCGTAAAGAAACACCCTTTCCCAGTCTTCCTCCTTTCCACCGTTGTCAATTTCCTTATGGCCATGAGTATATCCACAAGGTGCGCTGGCCAGTGCAGCACCCACCTGTTTCTTTCGTCACATTTATTCTTCTATGAGTCCAAGGGCTTTACTGGGAAATTTGGAAGGGAACGACAATATTCCCTGAACAACGCATGATGACATCTTGCCCAGGTCATGATAGCTTGGCGACATTATTTGGCACACTTAATACAACGCCATCAGTAGGTTCCAATTTTAGTGACATATCCTTGAGGTACTGGTTTAAGACCAAAACCACTCTAAGGAAATGTGGGTGGCCCCATATTGATTTTAGTGATGTAGGTAAATCCTTTCCACCATTGTCACTTTCCTTATCGTTACGCGGTAAGAAACGAGCTAAAAATAGATATTAGGACCCTAAGTTTCCAATTCGTGCACACGTGCACAGCCCCACCCAAGAAGGTCGCAGTGCCATACTAAGCAGTCAAAAAGTCATCGACATTCACAGGCAGAAATAAACGCTAATTTACCTTCAAAAACAGTTGAACAATGTGACCAAGCACTCCATTCGAAGTTTTAACTAGATGAAGACATAATTATTCGATCTGGCCAGTCCGAAGGATATCGGCCATTGATTAAATTCCAATTTCTAGCCAACTAAGATGCTCCTGATATTAAAGATCATCGATGCCGATGATGCGGATGGGCTCGTCCAACACCAAAAATAATAAAGTTCAGGCTTGAGGTGCACTTCCGAGCCTCGAGGTTGTTTAAAGGCAAGACTCGCCATAAAAATGGTTGTTGTGCTATACTCATGAAAAAAGTAGATTTGAGCATCACAAAAATAGAATTAAGTGAAAAGTTTAAGAAAAAAACTACAATACCCGCACTAATTTACTCAAAGAATCGCGAATTCGCGACTTTTCGTCATAACTCGGCTCAAAGTGACCCTGTCGGGGAGCTAGAGGCATATTTGGAATCATCTTCGAGAGCTCTTCATTTTTAGCACACACACTTCTGCAAACAAGGTATATAGGGTTGAAAGAAAAATCGAGTGAAAGAAAACACCACCGAGGTCCCGTTCTCAGCTCATACGGAACCAATCGACCTGCGACTTGGCTTACAACTTCACGTTCTGATCCTCTTTCGAATAAGCACTGCTGCAGCCCAATTCGGAGAAGTCGGTCTTTCATCCCCTTCAAATGTACCAAGTTTATTCTCGCTTCAAACGGGACCAGGTTAAGACATGTTTGTGCTCGCAATAAAGAGCTCTCGACGCTGCTTCCAAATATGCCCCTAACTCCCCGAACGGGTTACTTTGAGCCGTGTCATGACGAAAAGTCGCAAAAGTCGCGGTTTCGCGATTTGCGGCTTTTTTTGAAAAAAATAGTGCGGGTATTATCGCTAGATGTCCGCCCGCCCCCGTTTATTGAGATTTCTATGAACTCCTATCTCGACACCTTTTATTTCGCTTTCAAAAGGATTTCTGAGCATTTCTAGAGACTCCTTACTACTTTAAGAGCAAAATAAAAAACGGATAAACCAGCATTCAGAAGCATCTTGTTAGTTGGGGGGCGGTTGGCGTATGTGTCGGGCCGCCGTCGCGAAAGCATATTTCGGACTTTCAAATTGATTGGTAGGAGTATAAGACGAATAGTTAATGATAATCCAGCCTGCAGTTTGTAGCCGTGAGAAAGCTCCTTCGAAAAATTAATTCGCGACTGCCGCTCGACACGCATGCTGACCGCCTGGGCGGACAGTCTTATTTGGACAGACTTTACTTCTGAGCCTGTATCAAGGTGTGTTCCCAATGCTCCGCCCATATTGGGGAACCTTCTGCGTGGTGTTTCCAAAACCCCATCTACTGGGAAAGTTTTGCGAAAACGAACACTGTCTGCCGAGATTTTTAATCTTGTTTTGATTTTCCAAACTTTGATCTTCTGTTCCACTCAGCCTTGATCCCAGCTACAAACATTTGAACTGATTATACATTTTTTAGACCAAAAATGATACCGATGCGAGACGGCTTGTGGATTCCGTTGATGCGGAATGGCGTCGTTTTTTAGCTGTTCATTGTTTTCGACTTCTTTTTGCTCCACCTGTTGAGCATCTGATAATTGCTGATAGAGTCAAATATCTAGAAGAAAATAGGCATCGAGTGGCAGTGATACCGTTTTTTGAACCTGAGAATTTCACCGAGAACATTCGCTATCTTAGCGATGAAACAGTAGGAAGTACATAATTTTATTAGGAAAATCAGATATTGTCGAATTCACTGTGTTTGGCGGGTCAAGTGCGATCTGCACACACCAGCGACGCGGTCGTGTTGTAAGTGATAAATACAGTGAAACAGCCAAAAATTTTTACGTTCACAAGGCTATATATTAGATGATTCACTTTTCACCATTTCTGTTTACGTGGTATTGAAAAAAAGAATGTTCATTATTGTGACTGCATGCAATAGCACCAACTGGCCACCCGTCGCATGCGAGAGAATCGAGGCTGTTTCCGGCGCTTCCCGTGTAAAATTTGTGACACCGTGCTACAAGATGCAGTAAGCATTATTATGAACAGTGCTAAAATTAATCGAAACTTTGAATTGGTGTTGATCGGAAAATTTATCGGAATACGAAATTTATCCTTGTCCTATATTATTTGCCTTTCCGAGCATTAAATGCATTCAGGAAAACGGCCAATTTTTGGTAACATTATCCGAATATTCCGTCACTAAAAAAATCGTCGCATGTTCATATTACTGAATTTCGAATACTGGATGATTTCTAATAAATGATGGTCAAGTAAATTGTTGATTAATCAGTCGAATACAATTAAGAAAACGACTCATGCAAGAATTTTAAAAAGTCCATATTCATGAAGAATGTTTCATTCGTATTTGATTTTGGGCCGGGAATATTAATAAGATTCTGAAATGTGTTAGTCCAGTCATTCCAAAACTAGCGTCGGATTCTGTCAAACTCGGGTAGCTTCCTAGTTTCAAAGGCACTGTTCGCGATAAACTTCATCCTCGAATTTTCCATGAGAAACGCTTCTCGTGGCTCTCAGAAGCATAACAGCGTCGAAAAACGCTACGAAAAGCTACCCAGGAGCCACAAAACGGCTTAGAAAAGTGGGCAAACCCCGCCGCTGTAGGCAAGTCCCGCCTTTTCCCGCCCCTCGACGTGAACAATGGAACACTCGGAATCAAGAGTTGAGCGATGGTTTCCGATCAAAAGCCCCGTTCTTCCCTTCATTCTCAACTTCTCTCTTTACTCAGGTCAGCTCGCATACAATGGCTGCAAAAGACGGAAGTTACAAGCCTCGGACAACTCGTCCACCACTTTCCCTAGCTCAATTTTTGACAGACCATAACTTCATTCCCGGAAGGTCTTCTACGAATCCAGAAGCATCATTGGAATCAGAATTGGGCCGGTTTCAAGACAGGCAAAAAAAAATAGAAAAGCGAATTTTATCGCGAACAGTGCCTTTAATAATGCTGGCGTGCGACGAGTGGCGAGCGTCCGTCGTGCAATAAAGGACAGTAAGCACATCCCATAGTTTATTTAGGTTCATTTGGTCTTGACATTTTTTCCACGAAATCTTTTAGGTAGACGATTGTTGTGTTATTTATATGGTCGCTCCCGCCGCGCAGCGGCTGAAGAGGTATGGTTTTGCCCGGCTCTTGTGATCACTCAGAATATTATAGAGCAAGTACGCCTGTCACTGAATCTTGGCATAGTTGAATGTTAGTTGTACTTAGTTGTTAGTAGAACCAGGACCTAGATGTTAATCACTTTATTCGGTTGACATTTCGGCAAATCGCCTTCGTCGGAACCTGGAAAGTGAGAACATGAGTGATTTACACTCCCAAACACCCTTTCAAATGACAGAGGAAAAGGACGATCTACTACGAGATATCTACTAAACAAAACAAAAAACGATCAAGCAATGCTCACCTTATCTGCGCCGAGCCAGAGTAGTATTGAGCGCCCTACGCTGCAGTCAGGGCTGGGCACACGTCCCGGCATAGCGATTCTGAATATGCACCCCCCTTAGCTCGGTAATTTTTAGGCACCCCCTTATGGGAAATCGAAATCGGCTGTTTTCCGAATAGTTGGACAGCCATGATCTTGACTTCCTGATTTTGATGAACAAGAATATAAAAAAAAGCACTGAATAGAGAAAATTCCGAAAATGGCAACAAAAAGGGTAGTGTAATTTCTGAACTTCAGAACAACCCCATGAGGAAAATTTGTTAGTAAGACGGTAAGTTATTACAAAAGATAAAACATTTTTCAATACAAAACAATTGAACAATTACCAACAACAGAACTACTACTATTGCGATAATTAATGTTTCCTGTCGAATGTTTTCATAAACCTATGAAGGATTAGTTAATCTGTGTTTGATTGTTCTGATGTGGAAATCAGAACTACTTTGTGTTATGGAACAATGTTAGGATTCATGTGATTCGTAGGGAGTAGAAAACCCGAGTTTTACCCTCCTAGAATGCCGCTATCCCTTAAAAAATCGGCTTGCCGTGCGATAAGGTGTTTGTACGCAGCTACACAGCGCACACGGGAATGGACGCGCACACAATATTTAAAAAAATGTATTTTATTACAGAACGGAGAGGAGAAAAGGATTGAAACTGAAGAAAATGGAAGATGGTAAAGGTAGTCTATTCTGGATGTACCCACTTTAGAAATTCAATGTAAATAAACAAAGTTAGAGTGGGTGTAAATATTTAGCCGTGATAAGGTTCATTCAAACGAACCTAGTTGATCAAAACTAGCATTAAACTGAGAGCAAAGGATATTGTTAGAAAGAGGAGAATCTGGCAAACATTTCAGCATCAATGGGATCGGTTTTTAATGTGATTTAAGGACCTTAAATCTCGTCCCGGTTTTACCCCGAAAACCGGGACAAAACCGGGACAAAACCGGGACGAGTTTTAAGGCCTTCAAACCACATTGAATATCAAATCTATTGCTATTATACTGTTTGCCAGATTCTCCTCTTTCTCGCAATGCTCTTAGTTCTCATGTTTATGGGTGTTTTTAATCAACTAGGTTCATTTGAATGAACCTTATCACGTTCAAAAAATTCACTCCGGTCCAACATAGTTTGTTTACATTAAATTTCTATACTGTATACGTTGAAAGAATCCTTTTTCTGCCTGCTTCCATTTACTCCAGTTTCAATCATTGTCTACGCCCCGTTCTGTTATAAAATACATTTTTTAATTAATATTGCGTGCGCGTCCACTCCAGTGCGCGCTGTGTAGCTGCGTACAAACACCAGATCGCACGGCTAGCCTAGTCTATGAGAGATTGCGGCATTCAAGGTGGATAAAACTCGGGTTTTTATGATCAGGGTACTTCTCAATGAGGAGGAAACGGTCATTCGCTTCTTTCATTGAAACTTGCAGTCTTTAATTTTTACAGTTGGCTCTCTTCATAAGTCACATTCTCATGAATAAAAATCTATTGGCTAGTTGTGATGCTGACTAAGCTATCTGTACTTTTAAACTGTCGAAATAAATCCTAGCCTGCTCGGATGAGTCCGGGCGGAGTAAGCAGCGGAGCGGTCGGTCATGGCAAAGTATAACAGTGTTAAGAAGTGATAACAGTTGACATGATAAGCCCGATAAGCCTTGCTTCGACCGGCTTAAAATGAGCGACCTAGGCTATACATCAGTTCGCTAATCTTTTTTTGAACTTGAATGATAGTTTTCCTGGACGCTGTCTTAGTATATTTGCCTCGAATCGGTAGCCACCCGCGTAATCAATGAACGTGACACCACATCAATCCTTACTTGCTACAAGATAACAGAGTAGTGTTCACTCCTTCATCGAAACAAGCTTTGAGAGCAACTATGAATCATTGCGAACACAACCTGCGTCTCTATCAATAATTTGAATTCTTTTAGTGTTCGACTCAAAAAGCGGGGAAGAAGATATGACAAATTAGAAGAATAGTGCGTATTATTTTTTTTCCTGAAATTCGACAGAACATTTCAGACATAGGGGCGGACTTATCGCGCACAGAACTTGCCGAATAGTACTTACCGCGCTCAGGAACCGTTTTGACCGCGATCGAAAGCCCAATTAGGACTTACCGCGAATAAACTCGCGGTTAGAGCGATTGAATTCCGGTGCTCGCGATACAACCGCTTCGCCATCCGGTCGGATCGCGCGCAAACGCAGTAATAGGACTGATGTCGCACAAAAATCGGACTGACCGCGTTCAACCGTGAGGTGGTGTGTGTGGTGTGTTCTGGGCTGATTTGCGTCTCAGTTCACGCGCAAAGCTGGAATTCGAATTTGCGCGCTTCTTCATGGTGGAGTCCATTGTTTTGTATCTATCTGTACTTCATCACGGTTCTTTCTTATTGGTTCATGTTGATCTCGTATTCATTCATGGATGTTGTTTTTGTTGTTTTTTCTCGGAAGGAACAACAACAACATTGTTGTTATTTCTGATTTTCCATAAATTTCTCGCTGACGAATCGTGGGACCACCATAGCTGTTCTGTATTGCTTCCTTTGAGCTTTCTTCTTTTCCGGATCGTGGTGGGACCACCACATTTGTTGCGTATTGGGCCTTTTCAAGCTTCTCCGTCACGAATCGTGGTGGGAACACCATAATAGTTGCGAACCGCGTCCTTTAAAGTTTCTCGGTTACGAATCGTAGTGGGACCATCGTAGTAGTTGCATATTGTGTCCTTTAAAGTTTCTCTGTTACCAATCGTGGTGAGACCTCCGTAGCTGTCGCATATTGCGTCCTTTAAAATTTCTAAACTTTCTTCGTTGCCAGTCGTGGTGGGACCACCACAGCTGTTGCCTATGGCGAAGAATACTACGTGGCCTTGAGCTGTGGCTCACTACGCGCCGCGGTCGCATTGCGGCGTTGCAATTAGAGCACGCTTACCTCTGTCTCAGTGGGATGTCAGAGTGGGAGCCGAATGCGTAATCATTCACATGCTCTGGTTTCCTTCCATCATTTGAGGTGGTGTAACAAACACAAGAAATCATTTCACCTCAAGTATTGACAACTGATTATGATTCAGGGCAGCGTGCATTTCGAGTATAGAGTAAATCAACTATATACTATTTTCAGGATAATAATAATATTGCAATTTTGTTGTGTTATCTTCACTATAGTGTTACTATCTCTTTGTTTCATATAACTGATTATCACCGCATTTCCTGATATACCTAATCTGAACCCTCTTCGCACTTTGATACATCAGCGTCAGAGCCTTCAGAACTCGGAAGACACCTAATTTTTAGTCAGAACTAATCCTCTTTCATTGCCCAAAGGTCATCCCGATCATTTTTTTCACCCAAATATTTATACGAAATGTTTATGTGATCTTGTGAAGAGTGTATTCTGCCAACCGGCTGCGATTCTTCTTTGACACGTGGTGTTTCTTTGCCATATTTCATCTCGAGGACGGCAGTGGAGTAGTTTCGGCCTCAATTCGCCATTAACGTGGGAACTGGAGCATTGCAATTTTTGAAACATATCCCTCCGTCTTTTTTAGACCGCTTGCTGAATGATAACATTTCTCGCAAGTATTACAGGGAAATGTATTGCAGTCCTTGAATTTAGCCATTTTAACATCATTTTTCGCCTGCTACACCTGTGCGTCTGAGCACTCGTGAACCCCCTTATGTGCCTATACAGGTTCTTGAATGCAAAAGGCTTTAGCTTGCACAAGGGGCAAAAAGTTGATGTGTTCTCCGTACCTGAATGATTTCCGTAAGGGTTTCTGAGACCGATCCTCTGTTGGCAGTCTTGTGAGAGATAACTGATAAGCTCAGGTGTTAATCCTAGGAAATACGGAAGAAGAATGTCTCACAATAAGAAATTATTTAAAGTATAGGAGAAGAGAGTATAGTTGTACACGAACGAAATTTTCGAAAAATTTTTCGTTCGTCTTCTTTCGTTCGAAAATTCGTCGAACTAAGGTTTTTCAAATTCCGTTCGTTCGAAATTTTGTCGAACGAATTTTTTTCATTTTTCGTTTGTTCGAAATTTTTTTTCGAAATTGTACAACTATAGAAGAGAGTGATGACTGTTAGAAACCAGACACTATTAACATGATGACGAGTGATGGAGTTTGACCTCCGTCAGTTCTACCTGACATTTAACACCCATGCTCCATCACTGGAAGTAGGAACCATTGTTGATTGCCAATAATGGCTTTGTAAACAGCGGTCTTCATGCCGCCTTAACACCTGTACATTGTTGTCTGTCATGTTCTTCTTCATCCCATCCGTGTTAGAACACACAACCCCACGGAAAGGCGTTGGCGACGTATGAGCGTGCTCTAATTGGAACGCCGCGACGCGACCGCGGCGCGTAGTGAGCCACAGCTCAAGTCCATGTAGTATTCTTCGCCTATGGTGTCCTATAGAGTTTCTCGCTATCCAGGCGTGCTATTGAATGAGGTAACATCAACAGCGCTAGACTTGAGGGGCCGGATGCATCAACGCGCCGGGTTGGGGCAGGGCAGTCGGCATCTTTGACAATCGCAGTGCGAGGGCAGTAGACCATCTAATCAATAGTGCCCCAGCAGTGTTTTTTGCTGCGCTAGCTGCCCCAGCCCCCTAGCTGGGTTTTTTGAATAACAGAGATCTTCAAAGGCGCAGACTGCCCTGCCCCTGCCCCAACCCGGCCTGTTAATGCATACGGCCCAGCTTCAAATCCTACGCGGAACACGGTGTTGACGTTTATGATACAATAAAGCGCTCCGTGGCTAGCCGAAGGTTACGGTAGCACAAGATTTCGAGTGCTAAAATCTCTACGTGCTACTGCTTCACGATGTCGTTACACTCTGTCCCTACGAGTTTGTTGATCTACTACGATGTTATTACGCTGGTTCATCCCGTAGTAAACAATTACAATTTTTCCTGTCAATTGCGTCATTTGTGCCGTTTTCATCCCGAGTTTGTGATTTTTCGCTTTAGAATGCGTTGGGTCGTGGTCTCTTGATTTATATTAGCCACAATATGCTCAGCTTTCTATCGTTCCGGCCTGGCTCCAGTTAATTTCCTGTGAAGCTCACGGTTAGTTTAACCTAGTTGTTTTCTGAGTTTCTGATAAAAACTCTTTTCCATGATTTCAGAGCGATTTTATGCCGTATGTGAATCATTTGGATAGTGATCAGTCTGTAATTGCCTGGCACTAAATTCGCCACTTCTGGCACGAATTTGCCACGCTCTCTCGGCCACGAATTTCTACATTTGGTGAATGCTTATGTCTCTCCATTGGTCTGTGGGATGGTATCTTTTGTAAAAAATCGGAATTCCCTTTATTCACAGCGCAAGCGACGCTCGCGAGGCTACTGTCTTCGCTTCTCCTCCACTCTCGCTGTCTCTTACCTCTGCTACCGACTCGCATTCGTAGGAAGCATGGGAATTTCTCTGTGACACATTCTGTATCCGCCTGACACTGGCGTTCGTACACTTGGTTGGCGCCGAATTGTCTCGAAACGGTAGGATTGGGTTCATTACCCGTTTTAGCCATACTTTTACTATGACATCATTTCGTTGAAATGCTGCGAAAACAGGTAGAGTTCGCGCAATAATTTTAGTCTGATGAATGGACAGGGCTGCGACGGTAGATCACCCCGCGCGAATCGAAACCCCATTCTCCAGTGAGGCCGCCAATCCCACACAGCCAGCCGCCTGGTCCATGCGTCAGACTAAATCGAAAACGGAAACCATACTAGCGCGATTGTGTACGTTATCGAAGGGCCGTTAAAAGCAGCGTCCGCGCAGAAAACCGCACTTGGTTTAGTCTTCTTAATCCACTGTCTGAACCAAGTGGTGATAGATGACAAGGTTTGAGACCTCAATGCTGCGTATTCAGAATGCTATACCATCCTGTAAACCGCTTCGAGGTCTGAAAGGCTTTTTCCCGGTCGATCATCTAGCGCGAGGAGCAGAAGCGCTACAACAGGCTCCGGTAGGGCGGGGAAATCTAAAATTTCATATTCTTTATTTCCAGAAATCCTCGTACTCAAGCGTGTGTATTGGGAGCTTCTTATTTTTAGAGAAATTTTGACAATGAAAGGGCTAAAAGAAATAATCAACCTAAGAAGTTACAGAAGCTAAACCCTTTCAGACGTCCAGCATTTTCGACATTTGTGTATCACACAAGCCACGTCAGTCAGACGTGGAAAAAAGGAAGCTGAATGCTACGAGATTTTCAAACGGTTTTTTTACGAAAGAAAACCCTGTTATGAACCTTCCCAGTGGGGATCGTCACAATTCTGATACTCAACAATGATTTGTGATGCAGTCGTAAAACTTTTCTGAAATTTCGGGCACCAACAGTATCGTACCTCCGTTTTGGTCCTACACAACGGCCTGATTAACCCGGCTCGAAGACATCACGTTTCCGAGACACAGTTGTCCATGAAAAAATTTAGAGTTCATCCAAGTCCCGCTTGTTTAATTTAATACCTTTGGAGGTGAGATGTTCGCATCTGTCTTATAGTGTTGTATGTATCCTATAAGCAACACCATGCACGAGCTGTGCTTTATATTTGATAATCTATTTCGGAACGCTCGAATGTTTTGCCATTTCTGTTAGTGTTAAATTTTTGTTTTCTGTTGTACTGTTGTTTTGGTGCGCAATGTCTCTTCTATCATGCTCTTGTATGCTCATTCATTTGCGAGTCCTGGAATTTGTTTGCATTCCGTTTATGATCCTTCCGCATCTCGAGTCTACTTCTCTAAGAATTGTTTGCATTTTTCTCTGAAGATGCACACAATGCGTGTCTGTTCGGTACCTGTATGGTTTCGGTAATCGATTTAGTCTGACGCATGGACCAGGCGGCTGGTCGTGCGGTGTTGGCGGCCTCTTTGGCCTACGGGATTTCGATTCACGCGCGGCGATCTACCGTCGCAGCCCCGTCCGTTCCTCAGATTAAATTTATTACGTTAACTGTATCCATTATCCACAGTAGTATTAAATATCCAGTATCCACTAGGCATTATTCGAATTTTTCTTTAATGATTCATATAGCTGTGCGTCCAGTACATTTATGTGTCTTTGCGATTTGTTCAAAATGCGAACGTTAATAAAATTATATCTATTTTGATGTTAAGACTGAGAATTAGTGAACATGGCCTGGAACCATATTCACCGCCAACGCGATTCAGAGTTTATTTCAATCGTCCATGGATGCATATAGATTTTTGGTCAATAAGGATTGTAAGCACAGCTTTTCTTCATCCGTCGCGGTAAGTATAAATCCGGCCCGTGGGGAGTGAAAATTGAGTCTTGTCTCGATTTGTAGACCGATTTCCGGTATTGTAGGTCATCCAAGTCATTCTTGGGCGACCTCTAAGTGAGCGCCCATAGATAAGAATAACAAGCGACCTCTGTCGTTACGGGAGGTACGGTTTAGAATGATATAATGATTGTATCCTTGACGATTGTGGCTATCTATACATGCCTCGCTCTATTGAGCTGTAGATAGCCGCGGTAGCTCAAGATACAATCAATAATAAATTTTTAGCCGCACCTCCCCTAGCGACGGTGATCTTTTGTGTTTGTGGTTATGGGCGCTCCATAGAACCCCATACTGTTTACTTTCGAGGGCCACCCGTGGAAAAAACTTGTTTGGCCCTGTAGGGTTGACAGCACGCAGGCCTGAGGCTACGGTCCTGAAGGTTTGTGCGCGGTATGTCCTATTATGATGAAGGTGTACTGATCGCCTGCTCTTTTAGTGTTGATCGCGCTCTAAAGACGGGTTGATCGCTCCAATTGCCGGTTTGATCGCCCTCCAATACCGGTTTGATCGCCGTTGATCACGCGATTGTTCCTATTGTGCGTCGCGATAAGTCCACTCCTATGTCTGAGATGCACATCGTTCTTTTTTTTTGGTGTTCGGTTTAGGCACCCCACTTTGCCCTCTCTGCAACGTCTAATATGCACCCCCCTAAGGTTACCCGGGACGCGTGCCCAGCCCTGGCTGCAGTTGCAGTGGGTGGTCAGATGGCGCGCGTTCTCGTCATGAAGACGTTGAGATCACAGTCTACAGAGCTCAAACGGGGCGAGCTCAGCTGTTATGGCTAAACACTGATCGTTCCTGTTCAATTCAGGATTTTTAGCGGTTATCCAAAACGCCTCTAAAGTTTTGCTTAGGGTACGACCAGTTTCCTCGATATATTCATCTTTGCAGAGGCCACACACTATGACGTAAAGTACCCCTGATGTCTTACAGTCCTTTCCCAACCGGACGGACATACCACGCAAGCGTGGGTGGCACAAACGCGATCGTACAGCCTATTGCGGATCAGCTGACGCTTCAGGTTAAGGGGAGGAATTTTTACCACCCTTACAGCACCTTCGAAGCTACATTTCCGCAGAGCCGCACGAATCGCAGAGCTGAAAGCGTCAGAAACAAATGGTAGACAGAAAGAGATTTCGGATGCATCGTCAGGTGCTCGAACATCGCGCATCCCAGTGATTTTGGGTTTGAACCGATGCTGATAGCCATCGGAAATAGCGATTTTGCGTGCTAACTCTAATGACTTGGTTTTTCATTTGCAGTCAGATGAAACCATTTTAACAGAGCTGAACAGATTTTTGACCACTGCCTGTTTTGTTTTGAGTGGACGCGCAGAGAGCGAGTGAACCAAAATATTTTTGTTGTTAGGTTTGCGATACCATTTCGTTCGATGAAACCCGCGCTCCAGTTGTAAGCAGTGACATTCTTGTGCCAGTTCATCCTAGAGTCATTGTTATTGGCGATGTAACACTTTCCGATAACGCGCTATCACTCTTGGGTCTCGGTCCAAGTTTCTCTCCAGTTCAATCAATAACACCGTGGGTGGCACGCAGGGTCTTGGGAAACCTCCAAAGTCTTCAGGACAGTCTCCGTTCCAAGGCAAAGCAGGTTACGACGAAAGCGATTGGCCGAAACGTCAACCGAATAAAGTGATTAACATATTGGTCCTGGCTCTAATAACAACTAACTACTACTAACAACCAACTATACCAAGATTCAACGACAGTCGTACTTGGTCTATGATGCACAATGTGCCAGATTTCCATCTGGATATAAGTGAGAGGGTTCAGGGGGGTTCTGCTGACAAAATGTGAGCCAAATCCGTTCAGAAACGCCAACGTTAGATGGGCGAATGCTCAGCAAAAATTCTTGTTGCCAAAGATCGCTGGTGATCAGTTGGCTAGGCAGGTTAGCTGGTATCGTCGTTCTCTAGATGACGGGTTGCCGCGTCGAATCCGGGTTGAACGCGTTAAGCGTGTGGGGTGGCGCCGCCATGCAAAAGAAATGATCGATATAGCGCAGCGTTTCATTTCCCCTTTGCAAGCACTGCTTTCTCATCATTCTTTTCCCTTTCCTTCCTTTCCATCCTTTTTTCCTCTTCTTCTTTATTGCATTTTAGCTTTCTAATAGTTGTTCGTGCTTCGTTTTGCGTAACTGGCAGCTTTTTTTAGTTTATGGCAAACGCTGGATGGTTTCTATTCCAGGAAGGCGCAGAAGCTGCGGAAATTTCGTGAGTCCTGTTTTTAATACAAATACTACATATAAGATGATGAGAAAAGATGTATAATGTACATGTATAATGTGTATGTACAAGATATATAATGTACTTGTATAATGTAGAAAAGATGTACACTTAAAAAATGTATTTAAAAGTTCAATGCTCTGAAAAATCTCGTATAGTGCACACTAAACACTTTTTAATGATTTTCGAAAGATTTCTCTTTTCCGCCCATTTTAGAAAGTTTTTTTTGTTTTCTGTTTCCTGTAGAACTGGATTTTTTTGTTTTCTGTTTCCAAAATTATTATTTCCGCACATCCCTGATCAGGACGAAGTGGAAAGTGGGTTGGGATTCGGAAGGCGTCCGCAGGACGTCGTGGAAGGTAGGCAGGGTTTCAGATGACGCCATTAGGACGTCGTGGAAAGTTGATAGGACATCTGGTGACGTCATCAGGATCTCGTGGAAAGTTCATAGAGCATTTGATGACGTCATCAGGATGTCGCCACTGCAGCACTGCCTGATAGCATCATAGTAAAATTTTTATCAGTACTAGCACACTCCTTGCCTCATATTTTGTGTTTTACTTATCATAAAACAATTTTTCATGTTCGTGTTCGTGTAACCCGTCGGGAAACTGTGTCAGCCGGCTTTGACCTACATCACTAAAGTCAATATGGGGGCCACTCATATTTCTTAAAGGTAGTTTCGGTCTTGAACCAGTACCTCAAGGATATGTCAGTAAAAGTGGAACCTACTGACGGCGTTGTATTAAGTGTGCCAAATAATGTCGCCAAGCTATCATGACCTGGGCAAGATGTCATCATGCGTTGTTCAGGGAATATTGTCGTTCCCTTCCGAATTTCCCAGTAAAGCCCTTGAACTCATAGAAGAATAAATGGGACGAAAGAAACAGGTGGGTGCTGCACTGGCCAGCGCACCTTGTAGATATACTCATGGCCATAAGGAAAGTGACAATGGTGGAAAAGATTCACCTACATCACTAAAATCAATATGGGGGCCACCCACATCTTCTAAAGGTGGTTTTGGTCTTGAACCAGTACCTCAAGGATATGTCACTTAAACGGGAACCTACTGACGGCGTTGTATTAAGTGTGCCAAATAATGTCGCCAAGCTATCATGACTTAGGCAAGATGTCGTCATGCGTTGTTCGGAAGAAAGGAATATGGTCATTCCCTTCCAAATTTTCCAGTGAAGCCCTTGGACTCATAGAAGAATAGATGGGACAAAAGAAACAGGTGGGTGCTGCACTGGCCAGCGCACCTTGTAGATATACTCATGGCCATAAGGAAAGTGACAATGGTGGAAAAGATTCACCTACATCACTAAAATCAATATGGGGGCCACCCACATCTTCTAAAGGTGGTTTTGGTCTTGAACCAGTACCTCAAGGATATGTCACTTAAACGGGAACCTACTGACGGCGTTGTATTAAGTGTGCCAAATAATGTCGCCAAGCTATCATGACTTAGGCAAGATGTCGTCATGCGTTGTTCGGAAGAAGGGAATACTGTCGTTCCCTTCCGAATTTTTCAGTAAAGCCCTTGAACTCATAGAAGAATAAATGGGACGAAAGAAACAGGTGGGTGCTGCACTGGCCAGCGCACCTTGTAGATATACTCATGGCCATAAGGAAAGTGACAATGGTGGAAAAGATTCACCTACATCACTAAAATCAATATGGGGGCCACCCACATTTTCTAAGGGTGGTTTTGGTCTTGAACCAGTACCTCAAGGATATGTCACTAAAACTGGAACCTACTGACGGCGTTGTATTAAATGTGCCAAATAATGTCGCCAAGCTATCATGACTTGGGCAAGATGTCGTCATGCGTTGTTCGGAAGAAAGGAATATGGTCATTCCCTTCCAAATTTTCCAGTGAAGCCCTTGGACTCATAGAAGAATAGATGGGACAAAAGAAACAGGTGGGTGCTGCACTGGCCAGCGCACCTTGTGGATATACTCATGGCCATAAGGAAAGTGACAATGGTGGAAAAGATTCACCTACATGACCAAAATCAATATGGGGGCCACCCATATTTCCTGAGGGTGGTTTTGGTCTTGAGCCACTACCTCAAGGATATGTCACTAAAACTGGAACCTACTGACGGCGTTGTATTAGTGTGCCAAATAATGTCGCCAAGCTATCATGACTTGGGCAAGATGTCGTCATGCGTTGTTCGGAAGAAGGGAATATGGTCGTTCCCTTCCAAATTTTCCAGTGAAGCCCTTGGACTCATAGAAGAATAGATGGGACAAAAGAAACAGGTGGGTGCTGCACTGGCCAGCGCACCTTGTGGATATACTCATGGCCATAAGGAAAGTGACAATGGTGGAAAAGATTCACCTACATGACCAAAATCAATATGGGGGCCACCCATATTTCCTGAGGGTGGTTTTGGTCTTGAGCCACTACCTCAAGGATATGTCACTAAAACTGGAACCTACTGACGGCGTTGTATTAGTGTGCCAAATAATGTCGCCAAGCTATCATGACTTGGGCAAGATGTCGTCATGCGTTGTTCGGAAGAAGGGAATATGGTCGTTCCCTTCCAAATTTCCCAGTGAAGCCCTTGGACTCATAGAAGAATAGATGGGACAAATGGGACAGGTGGATGCTACACTGGCCAGCGCACCTTGTGGATATACTCATGGCCATAAGGAAAGTGACAATGGTGGAAAAGATTCACCTACATCACTTAAATCAATATGGGGGCCACCCATATTTCCTGAGGGTGGTTTTGGTCTTGAACCAGTACCTCAAGGATATGGCACTAAAACTGGAACCTACTGACGGCGTTGTATTACTGTGCCAAATAATGTCGCCAAGCTATCATGACTAGGGCAGGATGTCGTCATGCGTTTTTCGGAAGAAGGGAATATGGTCGTTCCCTTCCAAATTTTCCAGTAAAGCCCTTGGACTCATAGAAGAATAAATGGGACAAAAGAAACAGTTGGGTGCTGCACTGGCCAGCGCACCCTGTGGGTATACATACTCATGGCCATAAGGAAAGTGACAATGGTGGAAAGGAGGAAGGGCTTGCAAACTGTAAGAGGGTGTTTCTTAACAAGCTTTCCAAGTATGTGTTTATCAAAGTGTTTAATTCTGCGACTCACATGGGGATAGCCGCCTTGGTAGCTTCTGGCACACGTTCTGTGGCAGAGATGATTTCAGGTTCCATCATATTCTTGGACAAATGATCAAGCCTGCCGCTCCTGCGACAACGATGCATGACCTTGACCGTAGAAATGCCGAGAATTCCCATTTAACATTCCACCAGGAGGAATATTTCGACACGAAAAGTCCACGTACTGGAGTCATCAACGACTAATTTGAGGAACCACTTTTGGGTCATTGAACGGTATGTGAATACCGTTACTAGGATGTGCATTCGAATGTTGGATGGTGCCTCCGCTGAAACCAATTAAATAGAAAAATTTCAGATCTGGTCATCACAGGCATGAAATGTGATTCTCTTAAGGAGGACAATGATGAAAAAAAGAGGAATTCAACAGGACAGTGATCCCATGCTCAAGACCAGGGGTGTGCGTAATTACGGTTAACGATTTGCGATTTTTTTTTCGAAAAATTAGAAAGCGTTTTTTTTTTGCTCACGTTTCCTCTGAGAATCTAACGTGTCGTCGCCAGAAAGCTACGATTCTGCAACTGATTTAGTGGATATACGAAAAAATAACGTGTGCTGGGTGACCGATACTGTGCTCTAGATAATATGGAGTTGGTACGGATCGGACTGATACTTTGCGATCTCTATTGAAGGTTGGCGCAAGCTTGATGCCATGTTTTTTTAACGTACCTGTACCAAGTTTGAGCCAACCTTCAGTAGGGTACTCGAAGTACCAAATGTACAGCATATGAGTGCGATCCCTACCGAATGTACTCAGACATTGGGATTGGCGGACCGCCGGCATTCGCTTGGCGAGCGAAAACCATTCCCGATGTCGGACAGTCATTAGTCGGCGGTCCGCCGAAACCCTGCCAGCGGTCCGCCAGGACGTTGGCCAACCGATGGCAGTCTCTTGGCTAATATCTGGCCGCCAGCTGTTGAGCAATCATTCGCCAGCGGTCCGCCAATTTCTTGGCAGACCGATGAGTCGAGGTGGGTTCCTCACCGCAGATGTTGCGTAGGAGATCGCCTACGCAACGGTCTGAGATGGGGGACCCACCCCACCTCCCCTCCCCCCTAGCCGTGAGGACTTGCCCCCCAACTGCCAAAAATATGCTAGCCTCTGTAGAGTGACTTCAGGTCACCTTCCAGGGCCGGCATCGAAGTGCCGAATGAACACTCCTTGGACTGAATCGCCTTATATACAGGCTGAGCTTATCAATGAAATCAGAGATCAAGCTATGACATGTTAAAAGGTGCTCTCTCGAGTGCCAGCCATGTGACGACTCATTGCCAAGCGAAGGTCGCTGGACGGTTATGCGCCAGCCGAAAGCCGATTGTTGGATAACTGCGTTTTTATGCGCTCAGTATATTCGGAGTTTGATTGCCCTTGCCAGCTGAACGCAATTTATCACGCAGCTTTCAGGCAGCTGGCACATTTTCGCCAGCGGCCCGCCGCTAGCGTTAATTGAGATGCCAAGGATGAGCCAACCGTCGGCCTCGTGATTGCCAATCGCCAGCTGAATGCCTGTTATCACCCAGCTGTTAGGCAACTGGCACATACTCGCCAGCCGTCCGTCGCTGGCATTAAATGACATGCCGGGTGCATGTCAACTGTTGGCCTCGTGATTGCCACTGGCCAGCTAAATGTTAGCTATCCTCCAACTGTTGATCAACTGGCAAATTTTTGCCGGCGGTAGGATGCTCCCAATGTCTGAGTATGTATAATCGGTGTTGCGGTTCCACTAACAAATGAGGGGAGTTCTCAAATTTGGCTGTTGAGAATCGCTTAGATACGTTGATTTTGGCTTAACGCTTAGTTAGCGTTTCAGTAGTGGCATTACGATTATAATTGTGTCTCTGTTGCCCGCGGACAGCTGAATCGGACATGCGGATTTCTCAAGATCTGGGAAGGAGTTGTGGAGTGAGTGGTAAAGCAAAGCAGAGAAATACGGGTAAGACGATCCCATTAAGGGTATGGTATACTTTCACGAGACACTGTCGCGTCGCTCTGCACAGCGACAGCGACCGGCTGTCGCGGAGCTCCCGCCCTTTAAACCTGTCGCATTCACAGTGCGCTGCGCAGCGACAGGCTTCAGCGCATTTGAAGTATGTCAGCCCTCCGCGACACGTCGCTGCGGCTGACGCGCCATAATTGTTCCCACGGCAACCGATGCCGCTGCTCCGATGCAGGTCTCGCGCGATTTGAGTTAGATTTCATGCCTGTCGCTTATGACAGCGACAAAGTGTACCATACACCTTAAACATGGTTAGCTGTCAAATACTTAACGCAACTTAATGTTTCACCACATTAATATTTTTAGTGGTTATTGTGATTGATTGCTGTTTACGATTTACGATTTACGGTTTACGATTTACGGTGGTTTTGTCGTAATTAAGTTTTACGATTTACGAAATTTGAAATTTCATTTACGCACACCCCTGCTCAGGACGCATGTTTTCTGCGGCATAAGTTATTATAACAACGATGTAAATGTACCTGAGAACTCAAATTTGTGAGTATTTGCATTAAAAGTTGGTAACTTATTCTAGATTTGTATTTTTAGTCTAGAAAACGTGTTAATCGGAACACATGGAACACACGAGCTTGTTTCGATGATTGGAATCATGTCAAGTAGCTGGCAGTTTTTGATCTGAATTCGTTGTATAAGCTTGAATTGACATACTGGTAAAAAGAAAACGTTCACGAGCTATGAACACTCTCTGCTGTATAGTACCTGATGACTGCATAAAACCTTTTTAATTTTGTGGAGGCTCTCTCAACTGTTCGAGTCTTCAGTGGTGATTTTGAGGTAGAAAAAAATTAGGTTCAGCAGAATAATGGATGAAAATGAACTTTAGTTTGATGGAAGCCAAGCCATTTGGTGGATAGCGATGGTACAGAAGACATGTCCATGTTAAAATTTGGTGCATATTATTGATGAATAAAGCAGGTCGTGGTAAAAAGCCCTAAGATGCAAGGATACGAGAGATGTGGCGGTTTTTATTCAAACTTACTAAGGGAATAAGAAGGTACTTGAACCCTTCTTCAATGAAGTTTTCCGCAAAGAAAATACGTTTACAACAATTTGGATGATTGAGGGAAGTGCATATCAGAGTAAAAAAGTGAAAAGAAAGTAATTACATCAAAGAATGGGGAATGCTGGCTGTTTAAAGGCAGTGCTCACGATAAAAATCGTTTTTCTGTTTACCCGCCTATCTTGGAAAGGGCCCCATGCTGATTCCAGTGATGTCTCCGAAGTCGTACAAGACCTTCTGGGAACGGAGTTACGGTCCCTCAAAGATTGAGCTAAGGAAACATGGTGGACGAGTTGTCCGAGGCTTGTAACTTCCGTCTTTTGCAGCCGATCTATGCGAGCTGACCCGAGTTGAGAGAGAAGCTGAGAATGAAGGGAAGAACGGGGCTAATGATTGAAAATCATCGTTCATCTCACGATTTCGAGCATTCATTTGTTCACGTCGGTGGGCGTGTGATGCGCTTTTGGGGTTTTCAATGCGCTCGAAGTTGCAACTTCGGGCTCTTTTGGGGCTCTTCCTGGCTCGTTTTCATGCGTTCTTTTGACGTTAACGTTACAGAGTGTCCCTCCACTACCCAATCCTAGTGGAATTTCGAAAACTTTTTTCATCGTGAACACTGCCTTTAAGGAACGAATGGTTTTAGGAGTTCGAAAAATCTCCCCGTGACAGATTTTAGCGTAGAAGCGCGTTAGTTGGTGGTGTTTCTCACAGTGAGTCGGTGAGTGCGTGGTATACTTAGCATACGAATCACTCTTTTCCGGATAATCCGATATCCGAAAACTATAAAAACGCATTACCTAAATCGAACCAATATCTGGGAAATTTAAAATCGGCATTATCTGAATCGAACCATTATCTGAAGGGTCAATAATTTGGATAAATTCGGATAAAATCGGATAATTTTCGGAGAATTCGGATAATTTTGGATACAATCGGCTAAATTGGGCGAAAATTGAGCTTGGCCACGGCCATTTTTCCGTGCCGCCTATTTAGTACATCAACCCAGAGTTTTCCTCCTCTCGAACTTGGGAGAGTCGTTGCGGCGCGGAAAAATGGGCGTGGTGAGATGAGATGACCAAGTGGCTAGTTATTCGGCGTAGAAGTTTGTTTTCGTATAGTTGATTTTAATACTTTTACTAGCTAGTTGTCCTGAATCAAACCTGTGTATGGATAATACTGTGCCTCCCAACGGAAATAATCATAGTAAATGAAGATTTGTTTTCGTATTTTTATTACTCTGCCTATATGAAGCTTGAAGTTTTTATGTTGACAAGCTGCAACAGCAGCGAAGTACTATTGTTTGTTAAATTATGGATGTTTCCCGAGGATTCCCTTTAGTACCTGGTTTATTTTGCATAGTTTCGCCTCAAATTTGTACCGAAAATATCCGAATGATTGAAAAATGGCATTATCTGGATTGATTATCTAAAAATTTGAAAAACACGTATTATCTCAATCGAACCGGAACTCGGGAAGTTTAAAATCGGCGTTATCCGAATTTATCCATTACCTGAAGAATTATCTTCGGATAACAAGCATAGTGCGCGGTGTGTCCGCGAGTTTGCGGACAGTTAACGAAACATGCTATCCGAAAGGTATTATAATTGTTTTTTGAGCGTTGTTGTTGTTTTTTGCTTCTGATCAAGTCCATTGCCTTCGTTGTGCGAATAAGATGGCTCATGTCTAAATAGACTCTCTAACTATGGAATAGTGATGGTTAATGGATAGTCAACCGATCCGAGACCACCCAACCTCTAGGTTAATTGAGTGTGGCGATGTTTGGTGAGGATTGTAGATGACACTATTTCTTTGTGGTTCTGACAGAGCTCTCTCGTATCTGGAAGGACATAGGTGCGAAACTCGACGGTGCCTGAAGTAATCACGTGGATAGAGGAAGGGGTGGGGGTGTGTATACAAGTCTGTTGGCACCTGCTCGTTGGTGCCCCTGCTTCTACTGACGTTTGAGTGTACACAGGGAACGTTCGAGCGATATAGCGTGCACAACTATATCGCGAAAGTATCCCGCGCATTGCATAAAGGTGTCGCCGTCCGGCACACCAAGGCCTCCGGTCCATAACACCCTAGGATCCATACCTAGGGAGTTCATAGAGTCTTTGGTCACAAGCCACAGTTTCGCCACCCTGAACTGTCGATCGCTGTCGAGTGATATCCAAAAAAATGCGCTATCCAGACTTCTGAGCTATTTCCATGCACCGTTTGCTGCTTTGCAGGAAACCCGCCTCAAGGATAGACCCGTCATCAGCGTCGGAGAGTACACCATCTACTGCGGTAACGCTGACGATAGGAGAGTGGGAGGCTGTGCAATAGCTGTAAGGAAGGATTTCAATGGTATGGTCAAGGAGGTCGGCTCAACGTCGTGCCGGAATGCATTCGTACGACTGCAGGATCACAGAGGATTCAATCTGTGGATAGTGAGTGCTCATGCGCCCACTGAAACCGCTGAAGACAATTCGAAGGATGCGTTTAATGAGGAACTCAATACGTTGCTGGACAGGATACCTTGTCAACATGCTGTTGTCGTGGGGATTGACGCAAATGCGAAGATGGGACTTGATCAGGAATCCGAAGTACTCGGTGAACGGTTCTACCCAGTGGAGCAAACATCGGACAATGGCTACCGCCTCGTCGACTTTTGTGAACGCAGTGGTCTGATTATTGCATCGACATTCAAGAGGAATCATCGCCGCCATCAGCTTACGTGGCAGGGACTAACCCAGCTATATCCAGAAGAGCAGCGGAAGCGGAAGATGACAACTTTGAAACTACAGCTTAACTATGTCCTGACGAGGAATTTCCAGTATCGGACATTCGAAGATCTAGAGCTGTGTGGGATGTCGCATTCGATTCGGATCACCGTCCTGTTCTGTTAAACTTCACTGCGAGGATTCACAAGAGGAAGCGAAGGGCTCAGCCTCTCCAGAGAATTGACATGGCAAGTCTCAGAGATGAAGAGTGCAGAAGGAATTTTCGACAACGCGTTTCTATTCACACCGGAGTACGAACTAAGAAGAAACTTTGCGACGCGGATTCTTTTGTCAAGTGCATCCAGGACGCTTCGAAAGAGGAACTCCCGGTTGTACAGCCTAAGAAGAAGTTCGCCTACGTCTCAGAAGAAACAACATCTACCTACAACAGAGTATGTGCTCTGCTAACTGCAGGAAACTTCGTGGAGGAGAAGCGTCTGAGGAGGAAGTTGCGTCGGCAGCTTCAAAGTGACCGCGAGCGAGAGTGGACGTGTAGAGCTAAGGAGTTCGAGAAGGCTTGGGAGGAGAAGAATCCGAGGAAAGCCTACACGTTGCTGCGACAGTATAGCGGGAAGATTGAGAGATGTTCTCCTGTCCTGAACACTACCAATGGAGTTGCAGTTGGTGATGCGACGCTGCCAATATGGAAGGATTACTTCAGTTCACTACTGAATCTTCCAGCGCCATCAGTACCTGAGCTCCCGCATGTTCAGAGAGCACATTACGATGTCAGTGAGCAACCGCCGACTGAGTCTGAAGTTTTGGATTGTGTCCGGAAAATGAAGAATGGAAAGGCTGGTGGAGATGACAATATCACTGCTGAAATGCTGAAAGCTCTTCCTCCGTCTGGTATTCGTGAAATGACCAACACCATCCTTGCCATATGGATGAGCGAAGGATACCCGATTCGTAGAGATATGCGATCATGGTACCTCTTCACAAAAAGCTATCCGTCACGGATCCTAAGAACTACAGAGGAATCTCTCTACTTCGTGTCATGTACAAGGTTTTAGAACGTATCATTCTCGAGCGACTTATCAAACATCGTGAAAGAACGACCAGAGATGAGCAAGCCGGTTTTCGACCTGGAAGATCGACCATCGACCAAGTATTCGTCGTGAGAAGAGTAATTGAATCGTGGCAGCGGTATTCGAAACCAGTACAGCTTGCTTTTTTGGACTTTGAAACCGTGTTTGACTCTCCTCATCGTGATCGATTGCTCAATGCTCTGCGAGCAGATGGAGTCCCGGAAAAGTATGTTCGGTTAATCGAGGACATGAACAAAGGAACAACAGCAGCAGTTCGTACAGCTGTCGGATTTACGTCAGCTTTCGAGGTGAAAACAGGAGTAAGGCAAGGAGCCGTTGCAGGACCTTTTCTTTTCAACTTCGCTGTTGATGACATCATGCGTAGTTGCAGAACAGTTTCCTGCGGATGTGATCCTAACACCATCAGGACGCTCCCTTGTCGACCTGGAGTACGCCGACGACATCGCGTTATTTGCTGAAAACAACGTAAAACTGCAAAGGATTGTAAACCTCGCTTCGAAGTATGCCGCAGCCTATGGACTTCGTCTTCGTCCCGACAAATGCAAGCAGATGTGGGTCTCTCAGAGGCCTTCAACGGGAGTCTGTGTGGACGGACAACATATCGAACTGGTGGACAATTTCTGTTATTTGTGCTGTTTGCTGAAGAACGATGGTAGTTATGCAGCGGATATTCGACAATGATGTGCGAAAGCTACGTCTGCATTTATTTCTCTAACCAAGTGTTTGTGGTCTACCACCATCGCGAAGGAAGTCAAGTTGCGCGTCTACCTATCCGCTAATCGCCCTATCATGATGTACGGATCGTGCACCGAAGAAGCAGATGGAAAGGTTGAATTGCACGGAGAGGAAGCTTTTTAGGCGTTTGCTTGGATATTTCTGGCCGCGTGTATGCCATAACGAAGACCTTTACAAGGAAATCGTCTCAGTACATCAACGCTTGACACGAGGGAGGTGCCAGCATCTCCTAACGCCATCTCAAGCAGCAATGGAAGGTCGACTTCGACTTCTCGGGCATATACTAAGAAGAACGCCGGATCGTCTCGTAAAACACGCTTTTAGAATGCTTCCAATTCCTGTCTGGAAACGGCCACCTGGGCGTAGGCGAAAGTTCTGAACGGATGTGGTTAAAGAGGATTTGAAGTCACTCGGCATCGAAAGACAGTTTAGGCGCGATGTTTCGTTTCGCAGGAAATGGAATAGTGACAGCTGGATGGAATGTGTTCAAATTGTGGCTGAAGACCGTGAGAAATGGACACGGCTGACTACTAGGACGGCACACCTCGGTGATGATGCGGAATGACCGCGTCAGGCGAAAGCCAACCGATTAAGTCAAGTAAGTCAAGAGGAAGGGGTGCGATCAGGGTACGGCACGAGGTAAGAGGGTTTCCGATAATGGTCAGAACCCCCTACCTCCAGCAAGGTCTCCCTCAGGCTCCGTCCTTAGCAGACGACCTAGCGCCAAGTGACGCTGGGGATTTGCATCTTCATGTTTTGTTATTGTCCTCACTCCCCAGCGACCACTGCAGCCGGCCTGCCGCTGACGGTGGAAACATGGCGGCAGTAGAGGCTGTCTCTAATATTATCAATACCAGAGTTAACCACGTGCCGTCTTTGGACACGTTACATGCGCCAGCCGTCGAGCGTCATGCGCCAGCGTTTGAGCAACGACTCGACGCCTGCTGCTGATCGCTGACGCGCTGCCGCTGGCCGCTGAGGCCCGCCGCTTGTCGTCTGCTATGAACGGAACCTCAGCCCCCTTCCCAGGCGTAAGTGTTTTTTGGCATTGGTGATGGGGGGGAGATCTCCAACAGCGAAAACTTGTTGAAAAAATAGCACTAGTACTACAGTGCGTTTCATAATTTTAGCGACACACTCAAAAACACCGGCATCAAGGCCCACACAAACTTTTATTAGATGGCAAGGTTACCATTGATCTTTGCGCACCTGAAAACCTTTGTTGTCGAAATTCGACACAAAAATATAGAGAAACAAAAATTATCTGGTACTCCACCTTCAACATGGCCGTTTCATAATTATACCTTACCTTGATACCTTGATGATCCATCTTCACTGCGCGTCGCCGCCGTGTGGACCACATCTCAACCAGCTCGACCGATCCCGAGCAAGGGACATCCAGTGATGGTGATTTTCAGGAAGCCCTCGCTCGGTGCAGAACGTCTTGACTCTGCCTGAAAATACAGAGTTCCATCTTGTGGGAGGACGGCCTAGAGGCCGGGGGCAATCACGAGGTAACCAGATTGTTGTACGGAGGCTCCATCGGTCATCCATGCGGCGCAAAACGTGTCCTGCCCATCGGTGTTTGGACTGGGCCATGAACAGAAGAGGGTTCATTAACTGCGACTGCTTCCGAAGATCAGCACTGCGTAGGCCACCAGCTCGCTGGGCACGACGATTAGTCTTCAGTAGTCTGCGTTCCAAGGCCCTGTGAGCTGTCCTTATGGCCTGTGTGGTCGCCTTCGTTTCCGCCCATGTCTCGGTTCCATAGCACAACGCAGGTAGCACCGTGGTGTCGAACAAACGTGCTCGTGTCTTCACATCCCGCAATTTGTCTGTCACTTCCACTATCGATCCAACTGCAGACCAGGCCGCTCGTCGTCTCCGTCCGATCTCCGTAGACAAGTCGTTTTGCATGTTCACCTCTCTTCCGAGATAGACGTAGCTGCTCGTAGTGGGTAGGGGAGTGCCAGAGAGACGAATGGGGCTGTCGTCACACCACTGGTTGCGCATCACTTGGGTTTTCCTCAGATTTATTGTAAGGCCGATCGCTTTTCCTGCAGCGTCCATTTCGTTAAGCATTCCTTCGACTTCTGCGGAAGACGAACCCAGCAGCACATCACTTCTGAATCCACGGTTCGGACTTTGCTGCAAAATCTCTGACTAAGATGTTTCCTCGTAAAGTTGTTGTGAAGTCGAAGCTTTGCACGAAGCATTCTGTGGTCAGAGCCTGTCACGAATGATGGAACAGTGCCGACGTCTAGGAGGGCCCATCGCCGATTAACGAGAATATGGTCAATCTCATTGGTCGTCGTTCCGTTCGGTGACTTCCAGGTCCATCTTCGACTTTCGGGCTTCTTGTAAAACGAATTACCGTGGAATATACGTGCGCTACACAAAAAGTCGGCCAGGCGAGAACCGTTATCGTTTCTGATGTTGCCTCCATACGATCCGATTCTTCCTTCTCCATCTACTGCTCTTCCGAGGACAGCATTGAAGTCGCCCAGACAAATCTTGTAAAAGCCTCTTTCTTTAGCTACTACATCCTCGAGTTGTCCGTAGAACTCATCGAGCTCATCATCCGCAGCAGCTGATGTTGGTGCATATGCGTTGATGGTAGAGATTGCTGGGTGTCCTTTGGGCTTGAGTCGTAAAACGGCCAGGCGCGGGGAGTAGATGAAGTGCGAATCCATAGTGTGTGCCATGGTGCTGTTGAGTAAGAAGCCAACACCGCCAACATTCCGTCCCTCCACTTTTTTCCGAGAATCAACAATCTTCCATCTTTCAATTTCTGCACGGAATCTTTGTTCGTCTTTGTCTCCTGTACTGCTGTAATATCGTAAAGTATTCGATCCGCAGCTCTCAGAAAGACGTCCTGATCCGCTTCAGTTGAAAGAGTTCGGGCGTTGAAAAGCAAAATCGTACACAGTCGTGATGCCTGTGTTTGTCCGGTCCAGTTTGTCCGTTTCCATAAAACGTCCTGCGTACTCCAAGATTTGATCGCCCCTCACCGGTTGCCATACCTTCCGGCGTCGTAGACGGCTGGGCGCGGTGTGCGGAGGACTGGGGCAGCTGATTGGATGCCGATGCGTAAAGGCATTCGTCTCCTAGATCTCATCCTTAGCCTGGCAAGGGCGTGGGATGAGCCCCATGAACGCTTCAGCGCTGGCTTGAAGCTGACATTCTAGGGGGGAGACAGTTTGGATCTGTTCGTCGTTCACACCAAGGCTTGCCAGGCAACCCTACAGGGTCTGTGAACGCTTCCACCGTACACCAACGAGGAGGTAGATCCCTGTACAGCAGGAGGTAGTTTCATAATTATAACAACACTTTAATTATTCACCTTTTCTTCAAAGAATGGAAACTTTCCAAAACACTCCGATAGTCTGTCACTCCTCCATGCCTAGATATGATCTGGAAAACTCGCTTCGGCTTGGAGTCGATCAGTCGTTTAAGCAATCCCGTGTCCAAGTTGCTCAACGGATTGAACACGGCTCTCTTGAGTTCCCCAACTGACTCGTACTTCTTGCCTCCAACGTATATACAACGACAAAGGGTTCTCAAATATGCTCGATGAGATTTACGTCAGCTCAGAAGATTTTCGTTTACTTGATTCCGACTTTGAGAACAACTTTCTGCTTGTCGCCGTAACGAACCACGGTATAGTTGTTCTTACGTGGATAACAACTTGAGATTCACAAACTTGTCACCAACAATTGATCTTACTGTAAGAGCAACTTTATAACAAGTTATCAGCCTTATGTTGTTAGTTGTTGATACCGTACAGCAGAATGTAGCTGACTTGTCAACAACGCTTTCCGATCCACCCAGGGAACACTACCCTATCACTGTATTGATTCGTAGCAGTGAGAACTGCTAGGAATCAATATAGGGATTAGGAAGTATTTCCTAGGATCCTCAAACCTTATCCCATGTTTCGAACACAGAGATACGGTTTGCAATTCTTGAAAAACACCGTTCTGTTGGCGCAGTGTTTCTTAGAAGGCTTCACCGTTAAGAATTATTCTTTAAAAATGCACAAATATGTTTATCCCAACAACTCATGCAGGGGAATAAAGACGGCATCTACATAAAAATCTAGAGAGGGTCATGTGAATGAATAGTGCACAACCTAGAAGAGCATCATTCAAGGATAGCGAAAAAACACAAAAATTAATACGAAATCGGAGAACATGGTAACAGAGGAGGGATAGCACCAACATGGCAAAAATTGCACTAAAGCTTCAGATTAGATAGTTTAATGGACCGGTACACAGATCCGCAAAACTTGATGTCTTTAACGTTTCTTGACTTGTTCAGATGTTTGTAAACTACAGCGGTTTAAAAATTTTAGACAGAAATATATGACCTGAATATAGCAAAGGAGAGAGTGGAAAGCTCATCCAGAAGAGGTATCGAACTTTTTGGGACCGAATTCAGCCGTTTTCGAAAGGTTTGCAGCCTAATACAAATTCTACAGCCTCTATTCTACAGCATTCTACAGCCTCAGTGTTCATGCGATGACTCAATCGGAAGTAAATGACTGACTTTTCATGACAAATGGTCGCGAAATTCACAGTTTTTCGATGAAAAGATCCACTATGAGAGTTCCAAAAAATGAAGCTGAAAAATAGAAGTACACCATCTACCTGAAGCGTACCTTTGATAGAAGTAAACCCAAAAAAGAGGCTTGAAACTTAGAAGTTTATATACTTCTAAAAAAGAAAATACTGCACTCAAGTACCCTACTAGCGCCACTTGTCGCATTCATTGATTGAAAGCAGTTTTGCTCGATCTGGTCCATCAGGCATCACGATTTACATGCCTTGGCATGGCATCACGATTTAAATGCGTTCATGAATTCTTTCTCCTATTTAGCTCTGGTGTGTTTACTGCCACATTCGTACTATCCCAGAGGATATTAGTGTCACACTGGTAGAAACGGAGACACCGTCGCTACGCTTTCAAAATAGCGAGATAATAGCTGCGTGGCGGCTTTCTAGAGTGATGATGCAAGCCATATCTGTGTTGTTGAGATGAACCCATAATCTTTGCATCCCTACAAAGAAAGCATATAATGCGTAGCTTAGATTTGCCTAAACGAATTGTATTTTCAGTATCTCTTGTGCATCTATAGTAAATCTTTGCATTACCCCGCCCCGAGCACCTGGTTTCAGAAAATATGAGCTTTTTTAAAGTTCCGCGAAAAGGCAAGGGTACCCACCAAAAATTTTTTGGGGTGTTTTTTCTAGGGTGCTGGAAACGAATCTGGGGTCTGTTTGTCGAAATTCTTTGGTTCACTGTAAGTTACGGTAGCTAATATGCGATTAGGGGCAAAACCTACTTTAATAGTTCGAATATCGGCTAATGAACATCAAGTTCGTGTTCACCGCCCTAGTAACTCCCGCACACAAATTCAAAGCCAAACCTGAGGCCTTGATCAATCCTCCTCAGTTGCTGAAATTTTAACTACAGCGCCCGCATATTCTACGGAAATTCTCGTTGCAGCACTCGTTCGATCGACCCACCCAGCTTTGATCCTACTAGAAAGACGATCCCCGCTGCGATCGAGCGCATCGCCGTTTCTTCCCCACGGCCTCCAGCATACCAGCGGCCATAATCATCCCTAGCAAGGTCTTCCAGAAGAACGACACGGGGTCATCCTCCACGACCACCCACAGAGTGTCAAGTTATCCGTGGATTGACGGGGCCAACACTGTTCGAACGGCATCCCTGCGTTCCGCGTAGCCAGCGCGGGTTTGAGATTGCATTTTAACACGGGCTGTCGCTAAATCCGTAGATTCTCGCTACAAAGTTATAGCGAGAATATACGGGTTTAGCGTCAGAGAGATTCAATGGTTCGAATTTAGCCTTCGTTTTTACGTAGAATACGCGCAGAATTCGCACCCTTGTAGCCTCGACACAAGAATATGCGGCTTTTATCGTAGCTAAAGCCCGTAAATTCTCGCTACATGAAATGGGGCAGCGTTTCAGGCTGCGCCCTCGGAGGCATCTAGCTACGCGTTGGCAGAGCATGATAAATTCAAATAAACGCAAATCAATGGACGAACAATGAAAACATGCGAAATCGGGTGCTGATTCCGAATTCAGATTTGTAAGAAATTGCGTCCTTAACAAGGGAAGTGTTTATGGCGGTAAACGCATCTGTAAAAATTATATGTTTTTTTTTTTAGTATATCTTAGGCCTTATCTTACAGTATCCCGCCCCGAGCTGCAGGTTCCACGAAGTTACAAGCCTGGAAAGGTCGTTTTTTTGTGCTTTTTGTAGCTTCCAAAACGCGCGTTGGTCTTGGGAAAATCTGGAAATGGACCTCATAATTGTGCTCAGCACCTAAAACTACCCCCTCCCTCAGCTGAATTTGGCTGAAGGCACACTTTTCAACTTTGTACAGACTGATAGCGTTTCGGACTTGTACGGATTTTCGGTTGGGCGTTCATTCTTACCAAATGGAGGGCTTTTGAAGCGGTTCTAGAAAAAGTTCCAGATATGACTAAAAATCCTTCCAGGTTGAGAATTCGGGGTGCTGATCACGATCCTAGGGTCTGTCGGTCGATTTTTTGAAGTTTTTGACTAAATTCGTTCAAAGCTCCATATCGGGGTAAGCTTTGATGGCAAAGTATGACTTTTGACGGTTTCCGGAACGCTACGATAGAAATGGCTTAAAATCTTTAAAGAAGAGTTATTTGGAGAGCTAAGGACGCATATGGAGTCCGTTTATTAATTTTTGGTAGATTAGAGAAGATTACGGTGGGTGGGTATTCGGTAGTTTGGCCAAAATCTCAGATTTTACTCAAAATTCGGATACGCGGGTTATTTGGGATAGAGTTGCTTCTAGTCGTTTTCGCAGATGCGTTTACCACTCTAAACACTTCCCTTGTACGTTTACTTTTGCATTTGGATTTTCGAAGGTGTTTCTGAGTGTCCTGCATCGATCGAATATCAAAAGCCAATTCAGCAGCACCGACTACCCATGATATGTACTCCGACGGATTCAAGAGAAGATTCCTCCTTTTCACGATATGCGGCTACCAACTGTGAAATCCATAGAAAAACTCCATAGAAACTTAACGAAATGGAGGACTGATTTATTTCGCTATCACTGCTGTCCATGGAGTTTTTCACGAAGTTTCTAATTAGTCCCCCCCCGTCCTTCGACGTGTGCATAGTGAGAAATAAAATTGGGAAAGTGGAGAAAACCGATTATCTTGGGTCTAACTAAAAGTTACCCCGACTTCATCAATTTTTGGAATTTTCAATATTCGAAATTCTGACAAAGTGTGATAAACTGCAAAACTGTTTTGAAGCACACAAAATTTTCTATCTCTCCATTCTCATAGGCAAAACTGGCAGTTCCTAAGTTACATGCCGAGTTCGAGTGGAAATTTTTGAAACTGAGATCGTTGGGTGCGTCTATTTCCTTTCAATCAATCCCACGAAGCAGCTAAATATGATAGGACACTCGAACCTTTCGAGGGCTATGTAGATGCGTGAAACATAACGTTCGCAGAATTTTTGATAGGACGTGATTATTGATTTTTTTAAGAAAAAAGTCTTGTAAATGAACATTGCTGCCATTTAAAATTCGCAAGTTCCTACTCGAAAAAAATTATGTGGTCGTTGATTAATAGGATTGCGACGAAAACTGATAAAAAAGGTAAATCAGCCAAGTGGTTAAAAATGTACAAAAAGGTGCTCAAAAAGGTGCTTAGCAGCATTGGCGCTCAGCTAGAGGGAATAGTAGGGAATGCGCCTAGTGTATACTTCGAATTTTTTCATCAAATTTCGGTTCGAAAGCTACCAGGTTTGGCTGAGATCTCAAAAAAGGTTTCACAGAAAAAGATCAGCACTTCCAAACTGTAATGCAAGAATCAGAAGAAAAAACGAAACAAGGAAATATGAGAATAAGAGGAAACAGAAGATCGGGAGCAATGTGAGAGTGTAGAAGTGATTGGAATCGAGAATCTTCCGTGTTTCGAAACCGGCACTCAAATTGTACTTTAAAGGCAGTGTTCACGATGATTTTCGTCTCCGAGTTTTTCACATAAAACAATGAGTTGGCCTCCAAGTGTTACCAAAATTACGAAGAAACGGCGAGAAACGCACTAATACGTCGTACTTCAGTGACATTATTCTATAACGTGGATAAGTTGTCCGGTTGGATGAACATGTTCATGGTGGTTGTCACCGGTATAAAATGGGGCTAATCAGAAATGGAGGAATATTTTAGGCAAAACAGTATTAGTTAGGGTCCGAAGGAAAGCAAGGAGCAGTAGAGAGTAGAGAATTGCAGAGGACGGGTCCGCAAAAGATTTCATTGTCACTGCAAACACTCCCTGTGATACTTAAAAGGCGGGCTGATACTTAAGGATTTCGGGTACTTCCGGTGCGTTTTTCTCATTTTCTTCGTCATTTTAGTTCTACCCGGGGGCCACTTAGTCAATATAGTGAATAATCTCAAAGTTGAAGATTATCGTGAACACTGCCTTTAAGTGAATCAAAGCTTGTTTCCACCGTTTTATCATCTCTAATCGGACAGCAAAGTGGATTTCGAGTTGTTTTCCCTCGTGGATTAGCGCAATGTAGGGATACAGTTGTTTTGAAGTCAATCCATAGTTGATAGTCACTGGCAGAAGTCGATGCTTAGTTGAAACAAACTGGTTTCAAGCTAAATTAGTCAAAATGAAGTTGATTTTGTCAGTGATTGCTGGGAATCAAGTAATTCTAAAAGTTCTGAGAGGGGAACAGGCTGACCCGTCTATAACGGTAACCAGTGCTCCTCCAAACACGTTTTAGTAGAGCGGCTTGCATGAATTGACCAGTTGTTTTGCTGGAAAACGAGACCGTCATGGTTTATTCGATGTAGTAAATGTTATTTGTAAATGTTCGTAAATAATGATGTGAAACTGGTGCAGAGATATGGAAATGCAAGTGTAAGAGCGAAGTAGAAAAAAGTGAGAAAAAAACTGAAAAAAAACCTCGTGAACATTTTCAGTTAGCTCATAAGGAAACTGCGAGCAAAATTTCTAGACGTAGATCAAAAAATGGCTTGAATCGACAGAGGAGGTTAAGATTGGAAAGGTTTAATTGATGAAAGGAGAGCGGCAGAATCATGATAAATGACGTATGGTGCGATTGCACTTCACCCCTTCGACGAAAAAGCTAGTGTAATTGTCTTGAACCGAAGTAACGAAAGCTTTTTATTAGGCCTAAAAGAAAGGACTTCACGGCAGCGCTAGTACACAGAAAATTTCGTGCTCAACGGTTGATGGAGTGAGGCCCCATACTACAAGGGTGGAGTCGGAAAAAGTACGTCCTGAGGTGGTGAAGGTTTTAAAAAAGTCGTTTTCTCACTTGCACAGAAATGATTTTTAGAACATATGCAACATTTTGGGACCTACTTTTTTAGTACCAACAAATTTTTTCCCAGGTGATCCGAGTCAGAAGGTGTAGGTGAAAATAAGTTCATTTTCTACTTGTACAGAAATGATTTTCGGAACATTTTCAACATTTCAGGACCTACTTTTTTGGTACCAAATTTTTTTTTTTCACGTGATCCGAGTCAGAAGGAGGTGCAGGTGAAAATAAGTTCATTTCCCAACTGTACAGAAATGATTTTCGGAATATTTTCAACATTTCAGGACCTACTTTTTTGGTATAAAATTTTTTGAACAATGTGCATAGCCAACTCTCCGTTATATACCAGCTATAACATATGGGAGGAGTGCTCACCATTTGCATTACTGGCCACGAAGAAGCAGGGGCGCCCAAGTGGTGGAATTAGGGTAAGCAATCAACTGTTCTCTCGAACAACTGCTTCCCAGTGGGTTCCACTATGACGCTCAGAATCTGCTTGGAAGAAACAGCAGGCAAAACTGGGCGAAGCAGATGACAGTGACCGTGGTATGAACACTGATGCACCGAGGGATAGTGTGCAGGTCATGTTTTTGTCGCGTACCAGTGGTCACCACTTGACAGTAGTTGCGAAATACATTGAGTTATGAGCTTAGGGTGTGGCTTTGCATCCCTTTTTTGGACTTGACTGGATGGGTTTCACGGTTAATTCGCTTCGAACCTTTTAGGCCTTGAAAACGAAGGAATCGTGGGAACGTCGGCCAATAAATAATTCCTCCCTAATAACCTGTGAGGGACAGAGGAGAGAGAACACACTGAGTAAATGCCCAGGTTCCAAGAAGACCGAGCATGGGAAGTAATACCAGAAAACTGTTGTATTATGATGTCCCACAACATATCAAAATTTCATCACGTTCCCTGCGACTAAAGAAAAATACATTGAAAAAAAGTACTCGTATAAATGTTCATTTGACAGCTTTTCTCGAGTACTGTACGTTCTATATATGTACGAGCGTTGGAAGTTCAATTCGCCAAGTCCGACTAAAGCTCCTCGTTTGTACAAAACCGGCACGAATATAGTGCGAGCAGCAATTCGACATCACTGAACCTTAAAGGCAGTGGTCACGATGAAAAACGACATCGAAAAAACTACAAAAATCAGCTTAGATCGAAAACAGCTGAAAAATTATGAATGTAGCCCAGTGAAGAACGGGCTAGAATTAGAGTTTCTAGGGCTCAAGGATGCCAGTTCGTGCACACGCGCACAGCGAAGCCCAAAAAGTTCGCAGTCCCATGCCGAGCAGTCAAAAATCATCGGCATTCAAAGAAAAAAATAAATGCAAATTTACCTAATAAAAACAGTTGAACAATGGTACATCGGTTAGTTGTCCGCACATATATGCCGGCCGCAAGCTGCTCGCGACTCGGATGGACATCTTGCGCCCCGGTAGCGGGCAACTAACCTGTAACTGACCGCCGGAATTCCAGCGCGTAATCGACATCTAACCAATGACATTCGTTAGTTGTCCGCAGCGAGCTGTTGAAAAATTTCAGAGAAATCCTCATCTGTTACACATGGCTATTTACCACTTCTCTTTATCCAGAAGTTGGGTTATCTATTGTGTGGTCCTCTCGCATACATTTTCAATCAGTCGCTCATGCATGGTGAAGTTCCTCTACGGAGGAAACGCACTTTCGTCACCCTCTTTTTGAAGAAAGAGCCGGCATGTAACTCCGATGACCACCGCCCTGTAAGCATAATGTCCTTATTGTGCAGAGTTTCTGAAAAAGTTTTGAAACAATATATCAGGAAATATCTACCACATAGAAAAATTATTGAAGAGCATAGGTTCATTAGTGGCATATCCGTAGAAACAAATTTGCTGGAGTGCTTGGACGATTGGGCAGTTGCGCTCGACCACAAACTTGATTGCGGTGTTGTTTTCTCCGATTGTGCGAAAGCCTTTGATCGTGTATCACACAAAAAAATTATGGAACTTAGGAAGGTTGCAAATCCACTCTGTAGCCATCAAATGGATAGCTGAGTATCTCAGCGACAGAACTTTCAAAGTAAGGCTAGGGGATATGTACTCTTAAGGGGAGTACCTCAGGAAGGTATGCTGTCACTTATTCTTTTCCTCATTCTTACGGCTGACTTACCCAAAACCGTTCTAGGCCAAGGGGCCAAAGTCAGAATGTAGGCTGATGATGTCAAAATATATATTGTCATTTCTAATCCAGAGGATTCCGTCAACCTTCCGAGCTCCAAAGTTCCGCTGGGTGATGCTGAGAGACTAAAAAGTGGCAGTTACCTTTTTATCCGCAGAAGACTACCTTCATGAAGCTGAAATCTCACCCACGCCCAGCGGTTACTTCGTACTCAAATGATGGCGTAACTATCTCCCTCTGAATTCCGTGAAAGACTATGGCTTCCATTATAATGATAAACTCGGTTTCGCTGAGCATATCAAAGTTTGGTGTGCACAAGCGAAATTACGAAAGTTTCACATTTTCAGAGGTCTTTGCAGCCAGAGTAGGTCCGTTCTCCTTCGCGCATACAAAACCTACGTCCGCCCGCATGCACGTATGCTTGGTCCATAATTGGCTTCCCAACCATAAAATGTTGGACATGAATCGTCTGTTCAACTAAAAATGCTCTCGAACTAGCGGGACCCTCTTCAAATAGTTTTATCTCGGCCTAGTACCAGTTTGTATCCTTGTCATATATTATTTGCCTTTCTGAGCATTCAATGCATTCAAGAAAACCCTAGAAAGCTGGTCATTGAGAACTCTACAGTGGGGTTAAATGCGGGCAGTTGATTACATGCATCACTGAAAACCTCCCCAAATTGGTCCGCGAGCAAGTTGGCCCTATCCACTTCTGAAAAAAAACGTTCCCTGATCTCTTCAGACAATGAATTTCACAAGATGGCTTGAGTTTCCTGTTCAAGAATTTGAAAAACCCATTTTTATTCCCCAAAATGATCTCCTTTTCATGACTCCTATTGAATTTGTTCAAACGGGCCTCGAATCTGCAGGAATACTGCTCGAATCTCGACCAGTCACCCTCCAAATGAGAAGTGCTGGCCAACTTAAACAAACAACTCCTATGTTCCAACATGTTTTGAAGATAGGGCAGCAAGCATGAGCGTGAAACACAAGCTCGCTCAATAGGAACAAACATCTCAATACCATTCTGCAAAACCGCAATGAACAATGCATATACCGTATTTCCTGTAGTAGAACTACACCCTCTATTTGAAGTACACCTCTATTAGAAGTACATATAATATAGAGGTCTGAGAACTAGAAGTACACTTTTTCACAAGTACACCCCTTTCTGCAATGGACCTCCGGTACTCGAGTAAGTGTTTGGCAATTCGAATGCAAGAAGAAAGACATCGGCGAATGCATTGTGCCCCGTGTTGATTCGATTAAAAACGTTTGACCTGGTAATTATTCACTCGAATCAACTCGTTCCCTGCTTATTTATCGCGGTTCCGCATGGCTTCGGTAGGCCTATTACACACGAGTGCGTCGGTTTTGAGGTGAGTTCGACTTTCATTGCTTGAAAAATTTAGCAAATGGCTTAAAAGTGTCTGCTTTTTTTCGAATTGAGCGTAAGCGAGCGAGAACGGGCGTGAGCGTGCGAGAGCGGAGGTAAGCGCGAGAGTGGCAAGCAAATCGTGTGCCCTTGATGAACGTCGATTTTGCGCATTCGCGCGCCCTCGCAACGTATATACGCTGCCTCACTGCCACGCTTTGACCTGCGATCCTCAGCAGTGGGCCGCGATCAGGCTACGGCGCGTGGTGCGATACAGCTCAACTTTGGCCCGACCCCCCCATAAATCGGGCGATTCGCTCACACCTCCCCCCACTGTGAGGAAGTCCGTATGTCTGTTTGCATGTATGACTGTCCACATGTAAAATCGTACCCAAACTTTCATGGACGCAGCTTGAAGCCGTAGAGCACTACACTAGATCGGCGGAGCTTTTTTCTGCCCTGAGGGCACATAGGTGCGGTTTCGGTCACGAAAACTGCATTCAGAATATGGCTGTCCGCAAATGAAAACGCACTCAAATATTCAGGTACGCAGCTCGAAGCCGAAAAGCACTACATAATCGTGTTTCATAGGTGCAGCTTCGATGATGAAAACCACATTGAGAATATGGCCACTCGCATCTGGAAACGCAACCAAAATTCTACAGACGGAGCTTGGACCCGAAGAGCGTTACACCAGTAGGGGTCCGGGAAAGAATGTGCAAGTCCGGGATTGCGATGGAATATTTACAAGTATTCATCGAAATTCGATTGTATCCCACATAAAAAAGGGAGTTCAAAGACCGTTTTGATCAGGCTAAAATAACTAAGTTAGTTATTCGGGTCCAGCACTAGGTTTTCCGCAAGTTGTAGAAACGCGAGAATCCCCAATTAGGATTTCGATAAATGTGAATATTTCATAATGATCCTGGACTTGCCATGCGGACAGTCATATTCTAAATGTGGTTTTCGTATCCGAAACGCACTAATGTGCCCTCAGGGCATAAAAATCCTGTGTATCAGGCTATACCGCAGTTTGAAAATTGCCCAACAAGTCAATTTTGTGGAGGAATTCGCAAGAGATATCACAGTGAAGAATGCTACTCTAAAACAGTCAACATCTTTCCTAGCCTTGGCGAAATTTTGATCTTTGGCGGGATCGAGCGCCGAGTGAATCCTTATTCGCCTAGAAATGCATCTTAGATTGCGAAATTCCAGAACATCTGTGTGACTTCGCTGACAGGATAGTCCGCTTGTAATGACCTCGATGACAGCGAATACTCAACACCACTGCTGCTGACATATCCAGGAGCACTTTGGTGACACACTTTACCTGACCACGACTCCGCCATGTCAGAGTCATTAACGATGGCCATGCTACTGTCATCTATTGCCTTGCATACCTTCTCCACCAGTGAATTGTCACCTCTTCTTGGGAGTTCCTGCCTCGTTTTTTCCATCTCCAGACATAACCAGTTGTTCTCCTTTGAATCGTCAACCACGTTGACGATTGACTGACCCGGTCGTGTGTTGATCGTAGATCAATCGACCGGAAATTGATTGTGGCAACGAAGCCCCGCCCCGACGCCTGAGAAACTAAACTCTGGTACCGCCGTAGTGACCTGTTGATTTCGATCAATACCAGCAGCGGAGCGGTGGGCCTCGGTGAAATATAACTAGTGATAAGGAGCTTCCGACGAAAAAGCCTCCGCTCCGCGCTGTGATAATCGAAATCAACAGGTCACTACGGCGGTACCAGAGTTTACCTCTCTTAGGCTCCGTCCATACGTGGCGAGAGCGTGCGATTACGCAAAATCGATGGTCATCGTGGGCACACGATTCGCTGGCCGCTCACAGGCGCCCCTTCTCGCGCGCCCTCGCCCGCTCGCTCTCGCGCGCTTGCGCCAGCACCACGCAGCAAGTTTCGAGCTTACTGCTCCATCAATAAAGCAGGTGGCATTGAACCTGTTTCGAAGCCACTCCCCTTCTTTTTCATAATCCCACCACGGATGTTGAAAACCGTAGGAAATCATCATTCGTTGTGCCGATTCGAGCGATTGATCACCCGATCAAACGTTTTCAATCGAATCAACACGAGGCAGGGGTGTTTGTCTGTGTTAATTTGCAGGCAGCGTTGAGGAGAGTCGAGGGGAGCACAACAGCGGGTACGCCCGCTCTCGCCACGTATGGACGCTGCCTTATTAAAAGACATTAGGTCATGAGTGTTCCGAAAATCGGCACAGAAGGAGTGATATCTGCCAGAATTTTTATCCTTGTTTATTCAACATCAACAATTAACAGAATGAGTATCACACCCTCCCGAAGGAGTATCTAAGGAGTCATCTCTCTCTCCGGTTGGAATGTCATCCTTTCTTCGTGCTGTAGCGACGTAAAGATGGATGACGGGGTGCCGGTTACCCTTGCTTCTCGCTTTTCCTTCTGTGAGTTGTTGCTGAAAAAATTTCAGAAATCGTTACTATCTGTTGGGTGAGATAAAAGCATTCACGGGTGGGTACTGATAATTATCCGCAGTTATATAATGAATATTATACGTAGAAAAATCTAGTATGATATGGCATTATATCACTGCTACTAACGTCAAATTGACGCGGCGACGCGCATTTGTGTACCTGATCATGTAATCGACGGAGGTTTGCGTATCCTTACATTCATTTTGTTGAGAACACATGAACTTACCACTCCCCGTCTTCCCTTCAATACCTAATTCTTGAGGTTCGATGTCAAAATTGTTTACGACTTTACATTTTCTAACAAGATTAACTACAACCTGGAGTGGATAAGAGAAGAGTGAAATTTCCATGTTCAAAACATTGAGATTGTGACATTGAGAAAAACAAAATTGAGATTTTTCGTGTGCAGCAAATGATTCTCACCCCACGAAAGCGCAGTGCCTGCATCTTCGTCGCTGAATGAGGCTATACACAGCCTGGAGTAGCTCTGACATAACACAAGACCGATTGTAATGAGTAGTGATTTCTCCTGCAAAAAAAATCTATAATCTTTTCTATCATAACACTGCACTCGAAAGCAGATAGTCTTCGAAAAAAATTTCTCTAGAGAAAAAATGATTTCAAAAGCCAAAAAATGATGTTTTTTCACAACCCAGCCTTCTTTAAACAACGCCCAAGACTTCGAAAGAACTTTTAGCGATAAATCAGAGGAACAAAAGTTGAGAATCTATGTAAAATAATAGCAAAAAAAGCATATGATGTTGATGTGGATCGCACGCGGCCGCCACGCCGCCTGTCCCGAGCGGCGCGGCAGCAACAAGGCGGCGGCCGCGTGCGGCTTCCCCCCTCAGACAGTCGGTGGTACTCGGATGCCGCCGATGCGGAGCTCGGACGCTCCCACAGCGACGTCTGGCCTGGAAGACGGGCGCTCACCGGCCACAGAACCTTCTCGGACGCCGACCTCTATGAAATTTTGGCCGTGAGCGCCCCTTCACGCTATTGTAGGCCGTCGATTTTTCGTGATGCTTTATGACGGATCGCGAAAGCTGTTAGGAAACAAGCCGAAAGGCCTGTTTCCTACAGAATTTGCCTGGGGGCATTGAGCCCCCAGGCCCTACTTCCTTATTGGGCCATCTGTGCAAAACCAAGACCTTGCATTGCCCTTTGACGACCATGGATCGACCGACCACCTAACCCCCACGCGTCCCGTATACAGCGCGGGTTTGCAATAATCCTTCAGCATGTACTCTCGTGTTGGTCGCTTGACGGTTGTTGGTCTGCGTCCGGGAAAATCGACATAGCCGTCTCGCTAGGAGAGCTACCGGTCAGCATCTCCCATCCCGCTCACTCCAAGGTGCGCTCACCGGACACGACACCTAGAAGTCGGCGTCCGAGTACCACCGACTGTCTGAGCCGTTGAAAGGTTTCGAACAGAAAAGTTCCAAACGTCTCGCGGCGCCGCGAGGCCGTGCCGCCTGATCGACATGGCTGTATTTCAGTTCGCCTCGCCGCGGCAGAAGTATAATCGACTCCTAAGATGTGATAGGCCTAGGAAATCGGGGGGCAGAGTAATTCTCTTAGTTAATCGCAGGCTATCATTTTTGAATGTTTTTTGTTGAATCAGTGGTGAATTCGTACAAAATACTATGTGCCGATATTTTTTGCGTAGGCTACAGATTCAGGGTTATTGTGGTGTAGAGAGCTCCCTCCTGCCTATCCATAAAATCTGAGCAGCTGGTGAAACTTATTAGCGATTTATTTGCTTGTGACGTGCATACAGTTGTTGTGGGTGACTTCAACATGCCTGATTTCAACCATCGGGACATAAATTCTGCTAACTCCTCTCCGCTTAGCCTTTTGAAAGCATTGGTTTCCTGCCACAATCTTTTTCAACATGTTAGACAACCGACTAGAGGCGATAATATTCTTGATCTAGTGTTTTCGTGCAAAGATAGCTTAATTAGAGATATAAAAGTTCTGTCACCTCTGGGAATGAGTGATCACAGTAGTATGTTTTTCAGCATTCATAGTTGGAAAAGTCCAGCCACACCAGTTTATTGTAGGATTCACTCCAAGTGTGCAAGTTTGGCGGGAATGAGATGAATTGTTATGTTCAAAACAAAAAAATAACGTTGATGAGAAATATGAACTCTTCTTTACATGAATCTATAGAACTTCATGTTCCATGGGAAAATTGTGCATCACTGAGGTCTTTAAAGCTGACGCAGTATCTATAACATATGCTCGAGCATTTGGATTGCCTCTTTTATAAAGCCAGATGCACCAATGACTGGTCAGAACTCAGGAACTTTGGTTCCCAACTCGATAATGCGGAAAAGCCGGGATTAGGTCATGTTAGCGTAAAAAACTTGACTATAGACAATGTTAACACTAATCTGGCTTTGATAGTTTATCAAATCGAACTGATAAAAACACATTCATAAAACTTGGAGCTTTAGGAGCCGGAAAAGCGGGGACTAGGTCTGATTGACCTGGACATAGCGAAATTGATAACTTTTGGCGGAAGTCAGGCGTTGATACTATATCGAGCTCAACTGGGAAGATCATAGCTCTTTGAGTTGTAAGTTTTCACACCAGTGGAGCGATAACTTCCTTCTGATGACCTGGAATTCGAAAAATTAAATCCTTCTGACACAAGTATAATGAATCGATAACTTATGAAACTAGACTGATGATGTCTTAAATCCATGACTTTCACGTTTTCAGCTAGAAGGAGCGCGAAATCGCTATTGATAACTTGGGCATAGCCAAATTACTCTTTCCTCGCACAATTCACGCACTAAAACCTTACCAAATCAAATTGGTGAGGTCATAACTATATGATGTCGAGCAATCCGAACCGGAGTTGCTTCTTGGATTTTTTTCCTATCGAATCGATTTGAGACTAACTCGATTTTCGATTTTCTATTTTCTTTTTGTATATCATTCGGTTTTCGAATACGTTCGGAAATTTCGTTTTCCGATTCTTCGATTTCCAAAAAATGATTGAAATTTTATGCTTTGATTGTTGTTCTTGAATATTCAATTTCTCGAACATCCGAATCTGAGCAATGCACCAGAGTGGTGCCAAAATTATTGAAAAAGCACCTTTGCACAATGTCACAATCTCAATATTTTGAACATGGAAATTTCACTCTTCCCTTATCCACTCCAGGTTGTAGTTAATCTTGACATAAAATGTAAAGTCGTAAACAATTTTGACATCGAACCTCAAGAAGTAGGGATTGAAGGGAAGACGGGGAGTGGTAAGTTCATGTGTTCTCAACAAAATGAATGTAAGGATACGCAAACCTCCGTCGATTACATGATCAGGTACGCAAATGCGCGTCGCCGCGTCCATTTGACGTTAGTAGCAGTGATATAATGCCATATTATACTAGATTTTTCTACGTATAATATTCATTATATAACTGCGGATAATTATCAGTACCCACCCGTGAATGCTTTTATCTCACCCAACAGATAGCAACGATTTCTGAAATTTCTTCAGCAACGACTCACAGAAGGAGAAGCGAGAAGCAAGGGTAACCGGCACCCCGTTATCCATCTTTACGTCACTACAGCACGAAGAAAGGATGACATCCCAGCCGGACGAACTCCTTAGATACTCCTTCGGGAGGGTGTGATACTCATTCTGTTAATTGTTGATGTTGAATCAACAAGGATAAAAATTCTGGCAGATATCACTCCTTCTGTGCCGATTTTCGGAACACTCATGACCTAATGTCTTTTAATAAGAGAGGTGGTGGCTCAGGCGTCGGGGCGGGCCTTCGTTGCCACAATCAATTTCCGGTCGATTGATCTACGATCAACACACGACCGGGTCAGTCAATCGTCAACGGGGTTGACGATTCAAAGGAGAACAACTGGTTATGTCTGGAGATGGAAAAACGAGGCAGGAACTCCCAAGAAAAGGTGACAATTCACTTATGGAGAAGGCATGCAAGGCAATAGATGACAGTAGCATGGCCATCGTTAATGACTCTGACATGGGGGAGTCGTGGTCAGGTAAAGTGTGTCACCAAAGTGCTCCTGGATATGTCAGCAGCAGTGGTGTTGAGTATTCGCTGTCATCGAGGTCATAACAAGCGGACTATCCTGTCAGCGAAGTCACACAGATGTTCTGGAATTTCGTAATCTAAGATGCATTTTTAGGCGAATAAGGGTTCACTCGGCGCTCGATCCCGCCAAAGATCAAAATTTCGGCAAGGCTAGGAAAGATGTTGACTGTTTTAGAGTAGCATTCTTCACTGTGATATCCCTTGCGAATTCCTACACAAAATTGACTTGTTGGGCAATTTCCAAACTGCGGTATAGCCTGATACACAGGATTTTATGCCCTGATGGCAAGTGCAAGTCCGGGATCATTATGAAATATTCACATTTATCGAAATCCTAATTGGGGATTCTCGCGTTTCTACAACTTGCGGAAAACCTAGTGCTGGACCCGAATAACTAACTTAGTACTAAACTTTGAACTCCCTTTTTTATGTGGGATGCAATCGAATTTCGATGAATACTTGTAAATATTCCATCGCAATCCCGGACTTGCACATTCTTTCCCGGACCCCTACTGGTGTAACGCTCTTCGGGTCCAAGCTCCGTCTGTAGAATTTTGGTTGCGTTTCCAGATGCGAGTGGCCATATTCTCAATGTGGTTTTCATCATCGAAGCTGCACCTATGAAACACGATTATGTAGTGCTTTTCGGCTTCGAGCTGCGTTCCTGAAATTTTGAGCGCGTTTTCATTTGCGGACAGCCATTTTCAACTTTGGTTACGCCATTACCTAAGGTGGCTGGTGCTCACACAATAGGTGATTTTCGACCAATTAGTTTAACTCTCACGCCCTTAAGAGTAATGGAAAAAATCATCAAAAATAAACTTATCTCCTGGCTTATCAAGTTTCGTGTGATTCCTGCTGAGCAGCATGGTTTTATATCAGGCTCATCAACTTTGTCTAATTTGCTAGATACTTTTTTTGATCTGAATCAAGCTGTTAACTCCGGAAAATCTGCGGATATCATCTATGTTGATCTTTCCAAGGCATTTGATAAGGTTTCTCACATCAAACTCCTTGCGAAACTCGAATCATACGGAATACGTGGTGCATTATTAGAATGGATCAAATCATAATCAAAGCAGACACTTTCAAGCCATTTGCTAAATTTTTCAAGCAATGAAAGTCGAACTTACCTCAAAACCGATGCACTCGTGTGTAATAGGCCTACCAAAGCCATGCGGAGCCGCGAAAAATAAGCAGGGAACGAGTCGATTCGAGTGAATAATTACCAGGTCGAACGTTTTTAATCGAATCAACACGGGGCTCAATGCATTTGCCAATGTCTTTCTTCTTGTACGGGTACTCGTCAGCGTTGGGGAGCGCTGAGGACTGCTGGACAGCGAGGGAGCGCGTTCTGGCGACGTATGCACGCTGCCTGAGGCTCCGCTCATAGCCAACGACCAGCGGGAGGCGTCAAGTCGTTGCTCAAACGCAGGCGAACGACGCTCGACGGCTGGCGCATGCAGCGTGTCCTAGGACGGCACGGGGTTAATGACGGTATTGATAATATGTATAAGTGGCAACAAGTAGTGGCGCTATACTTCCACCGTCAGCGATAGGCCGGCTGCAGTGGTCGCTGGGGAGTGAGAACAATAACAAATGTCAACCCATTCATGACCACGACTAGTTTTGGGTGGCTGCACGTTTGGACCGTGTGCAATATTGCGTTACCGTATACCGTTTCCAACCGGTGAGACACGCAAGCTCGAATCCATCAAAAAAATAAACATCGAACCTAAATTTCCGTTCGTGGAGCTCTTTCTTTCATGTGAAACAACTGGGGGTGTGTATACAAGTCTGTTGGTACCTGCTCGTTGATGCCCCCGCTTCTACTAAACCCAGCAGACGTTTGAGTGTACACAGAGAACGTACGAGCTATACAGCGTGCACAACTATATCGCGAAAGTATCCCATACATTGCATAAAGGTGCCGCCGTCCGGCACACTAAGGCCTCTGGTCTATAACACTCTAGGATCCGTACCTAAGGAGTTCATGGAGTCTTTGGCCACAAGCTACAATTTCGCCATCCTGAACTGTCGCTCGCTGTCGAGTGGTATCTTAAAAACTGCGCTATCCACACATCTGAGCAATTTCCATGCACCGTTTGCTGCTTCGCAGGAAACCCGCCTGAAGTATAGACCCGTCATCAACGTCGGAGAGAACGCCATCTACTGCGGTAACGCTGACGACAGGAGAGTGGAAGGTTGTGCAGTAGCTGTAAGGAAGGATTTCAACGGTATGATCAAGGAGTTTGACTCAACGTCGTGCCGGAATGCATTCGTACGACTGCATAATCACAGAGGATTTAACCTGTGGATAGTGAGTGCTCATGCGCCCACTGTAACCGCCGAAGACAATTCGATGGATGCGTTTTATGAGGAACTCAATACATTGCTGGCCAGGATACCTTGTCAACATGCTGTTGTCGTGGGGATTGACGCAAATGCGAAGATGGGACTTGATCAGGAATCCGAAGCACTCGGTAAATGGTTCTACCCAGTGGAGCAAACATCGGACAATGGCTAGAGCCTTGCCGACTTTTGTGAACGCAGTGGTCTGATTATTGCATCGACATTCAAGAGGAATCATCGCCGCCACAGGTTACGTGGCAGGGACCAACCCAGCTATCTCCAGAATAGCAGCGGAAGCGGAAGATGACAACTTTGAAACTACAGCTCGACTATGTTCCAACGAGGAATATTCCAGTATCGGACATTCGAAGATCTAAAGCTGTGTGGGATGTCGCATTCGATTTCCGACAAGAAATTTCCGACAACTCGTTTTTATTCACATCGGAGTACGGACGAAGAAGAAAATTTGCGACGCGGATTCTTTTGTCAAGTGCATCCAGGACGCTTTGAAAGAGGTGTTCCCGGTTGTACAGCCTAAGAAGAAGTTCGCCTACGTCTCAGAAGAAACAACATCTACCTACAACAGAGTATGTGCTCTCCGAACTGCAGGAACCGTCGTGGAGGAGAAGCGTCTGAGGAGGAAGTTGCGTCGGCAGCTTTGAAGTGACCGCGAACTAGAGTGGACGCGTAGAGCTCAGGACTTCGAGAAGACTTGGCAGGAGAAGAATCCGAGGAAAGCCAACACGTTGCTGCGACAATATAGCGAGAAGATGAAGAGATGTTCTCCTGTCTTCAACACTAACAATGGAGTTGCAGTTGGTGATGCGACGCTGCCAATATGGAAGGATTACTTCAGTTCATTACTGAATAGCCCAGCGCCATCAGTACCTGAGCTCCCGCATGTTCAGAGAGCACATTACGATGTCAGTGAGGAACCGCCGACCGAGTCTGAAGTTTTGGATTTTGTCCGGAAATTGAAGAATGGAAAGGCAGGTAGAGATGACAGCAGCACTGCCGAAATGCTGAAAGCTTTTCCTCCGTCTGGGATTCGTGAAATGACCAACACCATCCTTGCCATATGGATGAGCGGGGGATACCCGATTCGTAGAGACATGCGATCATGGTACCTCTTCACAAGAAGCTATCCGTCACGGATCCTAAGAACTGAAGAGGAATCTTTCTACTTCGTGTCATGTACAAGGTTTTAGAACATATCATTCTCGAGTGACTTATCAAACATCGTTAAGGAACGGCCAGAGATGAGCAAGTCGGTTTTCGACCTGAAAGATCGACCATCGACCAAGTGTTCCTCGTGAGAAGAGTAATTGAATCGTGGCAGCGGTATTCGAAGCCATTACAGCTTGCTTTTTTGGACTTTGAAACCGCGTTTGACTCTCCTCATCGTGATCGATTGCTCAACGCTCTGCGAGCAGATGGAGTCCCGGAAATGTATGTTCGGTTAATCGAGGACATGAACAGAGGAACAACAGCAGCAGTTAGTACACCTGTCGGATTTACGTCAGCTTTCGAGGTGAAAACAGGAGTAAGGCAAGGAGCCGTTGCAGGACCTTTTCTCTTCAACTTCGCCGTTGATGACATCATGCGTAGAGTTGCAGAACAGTTTCCTGCGGATGTGATCCTAACACCATCAGGACGCTCCCTTGTCGACCTGGAGTACGCCGACGACATTGTGTTATTCGCTGAAAACGACGCAAAACTGCAAAGGATTGTAAACTCCGTTTCGAAGTACGCCGCAGCCTATGGACTTCGTCTTCGTCCCGACAAATGCAAGTAGATGTGGGTCTCTCAGAGGCCTTCAACGGGAGTTTGTGTGGACGGACAACGTATCGAACTGGTGGATGATTTCTGTTATTTGGGCTCTTTGTTAAAGAACGATGGTAGTTATGCAGCGGATATTTGACAACGATGTGCGAAGGCTACGCCTGCATTCAATTCTCTAACCAAGTGTTTGTGGTCTACCACCATCGCGAAGGAAATCAAGTTGCGCGTCTACCCATATTCGCCCTATCATGATGTACGGATCGGAGACGTGGGAGCACCGAAGACGCAGATGGAAAGGTTGGATTGCACGGAGAGGAAGCTTTTTAGGCGCTTGCTTGCTTGGATATTTCTGGCCGCGTGTATGCCATAACGAAGACCTTTACAAGGAAATCGACGCTGTACATCAACGTTTGACACGAGGGAGGTGCCAGCATCTCCCAACGCCATCTCAAGCAGCAATGGAAAGTCGACTTCGACTGCTCGGGCATATACTAAGAAGAACGCTGGATCGTCTCGTACAACACGCTTTAAGAATGATTCCAACTCCTGTCTGGAAACGACCACCTGGGCGTAGGCGAAAGTTTTGGACGGATGTGGTTAAAGAGGATTTGAAGTCACTCGGCAATGAAAGACAGTTCAAGCGCGATGTTTCGTTTCGCAGGAAATGGAATAGTGAGAGCTGGATGGAGTGTGTTCAAATTGTGGCTGAAGACCGTGAAAAATGGACACGGCTGACTACTAGGACGGCACACCTCGGTGAAGATGCGGAATGACCGCGTCAGGCGAAAGCCAACCGTTTAAGTCAAGTCAAGTAAGTCATGTGAAACAACTGTCTGAAGTCACTGTAGATCAAGCTGGAATATTATTTTGCCACCACTGCTCCTGAGGTAATCATTAAAAAGAGTTTCTTTGAATCCGACTCAGAAACCTGCTATCTTTTTACAAACTTTGTCTCCTGTAGGTTTGGTTATGTTGGGTAAAAAAGTTTAAAATGAAGAAAATCTATGTTTCGGGGTCATTGTAGGTGTACTCATGGTAAAGTCACGTTTCCAGGTAAACAGAACGTAATTCCAACTTTGCTAATAGAGCTAAGAAATGACAGTGAAGGAAGAAAGAACCCATAATGCGCTCGAAAAATTGTTTTTGCAATGATTTTCTCGTATTGAGCCCCAACTACCTCCACAAAAGTTTGAACTTTGTGCTATAGTAAAGCTGCTGATGAACCACAACTTCCGTGGCCGAGCCTACACTCACTCACTCAATCCGTAAGCTGGCGGCTGGTGGAGCATGATGACCTCTTAACTAGTACACTGATGTTGGTGCCATACTCAGAAAAATGAAAACAAGTTACTTGTAACATAAAAGGCCGAAAACAAGTTACTTGTAACATATCTGAGCCGATGTAAGTTACTTGCGACTTATCTCAGGTCATTTAAGTTACATGTAACATATCGGCCGGATAGTGCGTGCGGTGCGCCTCCGATATGTTACATGTATCTTAAATGGCCTGAGATAAGTCGCAAGTAACTTACATCGGCTCAGATATGTTACAAGTAACTTGTTTTCGATTTCTGAGAGGATACTGTGGGCAGTGCGCCTCCGATATGTTACATGTAACTTAAATGGCACATTATAAGTCGCAAGTAACTTAAATCGGCCGAGAAGATATTTCCAAGGGGGATGTACGACGCACTCGCGGGGTCACGCTTACGACTGGCGTTGCTGTTGGTTCAATTACCCAAGTTTGAGGTACTTGAACCCAAACCAGCAGGGGAGGCCCCGCACATTATTTTTTTGCTTAGTGTGTGGTCTGAGACGCGCGCTCTGCGTCGCGTGTCTTCTGCGTCACGTGATGGCCACCCACAGTGAAAATATAAATGTAGGTTACGTGTAACATAAGCGTAACTTACATGCAATATAAATTTAAGTTACATGTAATATAAATGTATGTTACATGTAATATAAATGTAAGTTACTTGAGACATTCAAGTAAGTTACATTTATATTACAAGTAACTTGTTTTGATTTTTCTGAGTAGGAGCTCGTGTGGCCTGAGCGATACGCTTCCATTCAGTGCGGTTCGCAGCAATAAACCTAGCATTAAGGACAATGCACCGTTGAGACTTCAGATCCGCCTCGACTTGCTTTGACCACGTGTTGTCCAGGGCTGTTTTCTCGACCTTCCACAGTGCTGGGCGTTTTCTCCATAACAGTCTGTGCGGACGTCAGCTCGTTTCCATTCTACAGACGTGTCCGAACCAGCGCAACCTTCTCGTTCAAACTTCTTCTTCGATCGTGGCCTGATGGTCGCAAGTGTCTCGGATAGCGTCGTTGCGTTTGCGATCTCTAAAGGGCTCTGCAGAGTGGCGCCGCGGCGAGTCCCGCTGCGACATGGCAGTATTGAAGAGTTGGGGGCGCCACGCAGCGGGCGAGGTTGGCGACGTTCCGTGCGAGAGCCGCGACGCGGGTACCTCGCAGTGCTTTCGCCGCCGCGACAGCAGCGGCTTACGGAGCGACGCTGCCAGCGAGCGGCGGCCAGGAATGATCCGGACCATATCTGTCGTCGGCGAGCAGCGCTGTCATCGATCTTTTCAATGTATTTTTCCACTGTTTGGTCATCCATGCAAACTTTTTCTATTTTCACTTTGTTACTTCTGTGCCTGACAGGTTTTTAGGGTGGAACATTTATTGACCTGACGTTTCGACAATCCGTCGTTTTCAAAGGCCTAAATGGTTCAAAGTCGAACCTTTGATTGATCCAAAACGGTCCCAACCAGGGATATGCGGCAAACAATTTTAAAAAATCGGCAAACGACAATCGACAAAAATCGCCCAAAAACGGCCATCAAACGGCAATCGGCAATAGACAAGCGGCAAAATAAAAAAACTCGTACAGAAAAGGATACGAATGTTCAAAAAGTAACTGTAGAAAAAAATTAGTTCTTGCACATTTCGTATCCCAATCACAAGATAAGAAATGTGTTTTTCCATAACCCCACGAGAAGCTGAACTTCTCAGTACAATACCTGATATGAAAAAATAGCGCCGGAATGAGTATTCCATTTAAAATCGGCAATGAGAATATTGTGGTGTAGGAATAGTGTTTTTTCGAGGTTGTTTGGTGTCAGCTTTTTCCGGAGGGCCGGAGCGATAACTCCAGCTGTGATAATATCGCCACTAAAGATTGGCTTACGAGCAAAATAGCTTTGCTTTTCCTGAGTAAATACTTTTCGACAACTTTTGAAACCCTAGGACCAGTTTATGTTAAAGTCTACCGTTAGACCTGTCCCGCTCTTTTTAGAAACCACAAATATCAGATATCTGCTACCACTTGAGCCACTCACAAGGGACGACCCCCGGGGGAAGTGACGTCCTGAAAAAAGTTCTTCTATAAGTTGTGGGGGGAGGATACAGTAACATTACTGTATGTTGGGTTTTACCTTAACATTACTGTATGTTGGGTTTTACCTAAGGGCCTTCTGATATTCCAGAAAAAAAAGAAAAACTATTTGAAACTACCTGTAACCTCTTTCTCGGAGCAGCTCGAGTGAGTTCATATGCTCGGCACACATTAAGTTACAACAAAATTGCCCTATAAAAGGTTTGACGGTTTGATTCTGGCCCATTCGTGAGATATAAGCCATTTCCGAGCTCACTGTGCATTCCATTCCTCGTATCACTTGACTGAAGTTGCCCAAGTCACAGTGCAGGGATGGACGAGAGGGTAACGATGGGGAATGATAGACTACGAAGGGTTGTGGGTTCGATTCCCGCAATGCAGCTTCTGGAAAAATTGTTTTGCATTTGTTCGATTGTTTATCCACGAGGTTTCTCATTCACATTTCAACTTGCTTTTTCCAATCTGGCTGGATTTACAATTTCTATCGCGTGAATCCCAGTAGTATGTGAGCATTTCCTCACCTTATTCAAAATTATCCTTCTCTTCTCTTCTTCTTGTGCTGGCATTTCGGGTTCATTGATAAATATTGTAATGTGAGCATCTTCTCACTTTGTATAACTTTGCTTGAGTAAAAGAGAACACCTTTCTTGAACACATAAAAGTCGTTTGCGAATCATCGCGGAAAAAAGCATTGCCATTGTAAGAAGCAAAGCGATGAACCCTTTTTTAAAAATTATCATTATGGCCGCAGTTTTCACTTTCAGAAATCGGCAATCGGTTGCCCAATACATCTGCTGGCCCTTCATCGAAAACTACTAAACTTGGCTCGATCACACAGATTTTCTTTCGATTATCTTATCGAGTTCGACGGTGAATGAGTGAGCATATGGCGAAAAAAAGTCGAAAAAATAATTCTCTCCATATTGATCCAAATAAAGCAGATTGAGGTATATGGGTGTTAGATATAGTAGCCAGCCAATTTTCGCTTGTGAAAAACCGAAAGCACATCCATGGTGGTCGGTTGAAGAGAATGCGCTCGCTAATTTTTCATGTTTTTCCAATTTTTTGCTCTATCGGATGGTCCTTAGGTAAAACCCAACATGCAGTAATGTTACCATATCCTCCCTCCACAACTTTTAGAAGAACTTTTTTCAGGACGTCACCTCCCCCGGGGGGTCGTCCCTTGTCAGTGCTTTTCAGAACCCATTGTGTCCTCCCCAAAATTGTTCAGGATAATACTCCTTGGTCCGAAGAACCGTATGTTGGTTTCCCGAGCCTCATAAAGGGTAACTTGGTACTCTTTCAGACAAGGGGACTCACTCAAGAATGACACTATGATACTAGCAAGTGCTTTGAGGTGATCTATCGTTCAGAGGTCGCGATAAAATGTTGCTGTCAACTTTTCTTCACTAGAACCCTACCTATATTCAGAGTAGTAGATCCTATATGTAAAATCGCAGAAAAAAGATTTTTTTGTGGAATTTACAGCCTCAACTTTGCATGCTTTTGAAGGTGGACGAGCATACTCCACGTATCGGCATCGCTGATTCGCAGTGTCGAGGTCATTATCTAGCTTAAAATAAGGGTTGAATCAATGACTAAAGGCTGTCGGTCCGGCCGGTTACGATATACTCATTCTCTCCAGTTAGCAAAATATACAATTGCGCTGCTTTTTCCTCCGAAAACTGTTTTATGTTTTAATTTCAGCTTCATTTCTGGCTGTGCGCGTTGGTAATGTTCAACTGCACACAGAGAACTCGCACATTTTGGGCGGAGTTGTGCAGCTGTGCACAGGTTAGGGTCCTGATAACTCTAATTCTAGTGCGTTTTTCGGCTCGGAACGTTCTCAGTGTAGAGCTGTTCCTGAACCATTAAATTGCACTACGACGTATGTAAAGTTCATGTGTATAAGAATATATAACAAGTACGGACAATGAAAGAATTGCCATTTTCTAATTATATTTGACCCAATCTTCAAAATACTAGAAGTAAGTAAATCAAGAAAAGGAAAGGTATGAAGGAGAATTTGACAAAGCTCGTTTCGCCCCTGGCCTCAGACGAACTTTATCAAACAGCTCTGCCGGGGCTCCTCAGTGAGAAACAGAACTGTCGATGAAAAAGAAGGATGAATACGAAAGCATGAGCCGACCAGAGTGAAGTAGCGTTAGACACGTTAGAAAAAGGTATTAGGGCAAGAAGCTATAGTATACTATCAATATCAGAATGAAGTCCATACGATCACAAGTCCTTATCATGGACAGTATCGAACACAGACCTATCAACATTGAAGACTTAGTATGTTATGCTTTTTACCAATTTTGTTATACTTTTCTTTTCATCTCTTAGGTTAAACTTATATGTCATCATTTTTGTTCATAGATGGATTTTATCATACTTACTTCTACGAATTCCGGTGTATATAGGTTTTCAATTAGAACTGTTTTCATTTCTTTGAGTTTTTTTCCGTGAAGGACTCTAAATTTGAACAGATATTAGCTAATCTCAAGGTCTCCATGTAAATTGTGGATGCTTTGACTTTGATAGAGATATCAGAATGAGCATGAGGAAATCTTTTAACTCTGAAATTAAAATCATCCCTTATTATACGTTCCTGAAACATACCCGCTTTTTATGATTTTTTTGAGGAGCTTTTGCCATCGCGACCACTGCCTTTGAACCAACTAGCTTGAAGTTTTCAAAGTACGGCTTGTTTCTTTTCTTTCGTGCCGATGGCAACAAGGCTTACCGGGCTTATCATGTGTAATTCTTCTTTCATCACTAATGTATTCTGCCATGGTTGACCACTGCGCTGCATGATCCGACCGAAATCATAGGAGCGAGAAAGGCTTCAGGCGTATAAAACCCTTCGAGTGGGAGTGACGGTACCGTAGTGGGACCTGGATACAATGACACCCGAACAGCAAAGTGTTTCTACTCAAAAGACGGGAGAGTTGGATAATCATTTGTTATTAGAGTCGGCTAGCTTACTATGTATTTTGCGTCCATACCGCGGCGCTTGTTATCTGTTACTCGTTTTTTTTTGCCGAATTTTGTCGAAAAGTGAGAGAAAAAACGGCAAACGACAATAGACAAAAATCGTTCAAAAACGGCCGGGAAGCGGCAATCGGCAACCGGCAAACGGCAATTGTCGCACATCCCTGGTCCCAACACTGCCAGATTTCGTCATCGATCGGCGCCACAGCTGATATCCTCGTGAGCAGAGAGACGACGGTTGGCGCCGATCGATGACGAAATCTGGCAAAAAGCCAGACTCTACCGTAGTTTTAATGCGAGTCCGCAACCGCACCATGTCCTTTTAACATTGCGGTCAACTGTAGTGATCGTACGCTTCGATAAACGCCTATACTATTCAAGTGTGATTTCATGGTTTTTTGAAATCGATTAAATCCAAATACTGGCGTGGAATTAACGAGGTTGTACGTAATGTAGGAAAATGAAGAACGACGGCAGGCATCGCGTCCACTCTGCGAGGAATCGAAGTGCTCGGCGGCGTGCACTTCGATCGGTGCAACTCTGCTCAGCCCTTAAAAGTTATCCAGACGATTTGCCGCAAACACCGCGTTCGGAAACCTCCAGCCTGCCGTGATCCAACTTCAGCAACGTCCACTACTCTGACCCGCTAGGTAGAGTAGTCGAGCCCAGGATAGGTTGATACACTGAACATGAGAAAGTTTAGAAATGCATCCTTGCGGCAGAAAAGTCAATTTTTGAAAAGCTTGTCCCACCGGTGGGACACGTGGTCGTGAATGATTAAAAGATGCAAACCCCCAGCGTCACTTGACGCTAGGACGTTGGTTATGGATGGAGCCTGCTAGAGCCGTGCCGGTGTTGAAGACATCAACTTGACCCGAATGGGCCGACCCCGACCAGTGCAATAATCCCTGAAGCCGTTTTTTGCCTTTACGAAGGTGTTTAAATCCGCTAACGCTAATCCGATCCTGATGAATACCACGTTTTTATATTGAAGACTCAAAAACGAATTTCATCGTGAACAGTACCTTGAAAGAGGTACTCTGTCGAGGGTGGGGGGGGGGGAGGTACTCATGAAACGAAGTGTATTAGCCCATGTTCAAACTCAACACAAAAACCATCTGGGCTGGGATTTATGAACGCAGACCATGGCCTACAAATGGGCTTTTCCCCAAAGATTGCGTGCTATTTGTGCCGCAAACTCAACGGTAGCCCATGGTTTCTCGTTCATGAATCCCAGCCCTGGTAAAGAGATGATAGTTACTCCAAAGTCGATCCCTTTGACTCGAATAATACGAACTTCTTGTCAAAATGTTAGGAACGCATATGAAATAAGTCGCGTGGATGTTACATTTGATGCTTAGGTTTAGTACCAAAACAGGCCTGGTCGGCCATAAGTTCAGCTTTACTTATGAACAAACCATCAAGTAAGCCAAAGCGGAGGGATTGAGCTTAAAATTGCCTGAGTTGATGCAATAAAAGGCTAGCTCTAGTTCCAAATATCTAGCTCCAAATACGGCAAAACCCACCGCTAAAAGCAATACTAACTTGAGGGAACCTAACCGTAATACACATTCAAGATCTGCCCGTATGAGACTGCCCGCCTACGCTGTTGGCGTGCGTGCCGAGCGGCCGTCGCTAAGACATTTTTCGAACTAGCCTTCCCAGGACTGCAAACAGGTAATTAGGATGCTACTCACTAGGTGTCTCTTGTTCCTACTAATCGATTAACAAATCTAAAAAATGCTTTCTCGACGGCAGCTCAACGCACACCTCCACCACTTGGGCGGACAGTCTCATTGAACCGACTTCACCTGTGTTTGCTTATTGGTGATAATGCAACATACCACTCATTCTACATCTGTAAAACACAGGTCATCGAAAGCTGTACGGTGTCCGTAAACATCCAGTTACCACACCCCCACCCCCCCCCATCGCCTAACTGCCCTAGGGCTGCACGAATGGCTGTGACACCACTATATACTGTCCTGAACAATCCCTCCGACTCTTTGTTGAAAAACGCGACCGACCGCTACCACATTTACCCAATATCAGCGAATGTCCACCATAAGCAACCCACAATTACCGAAATAAAAGCAAATCGACAAAATCCAGTCAAGAGATGGCCAAATTGGGACGAAATAAGACGGACTGCAAATTGACTTCTGCGAAATATCACTTGGAATCCGACAAAGTTTGGACAGAAGCCTGGGGCTTACCTAGAGTCCTGAATTTCACACTTCGCCAATATTTGGTTCTCTAAACACACTCTTTTTGCCGCTGCACTATTAACTTTTTCTTGAAATTGTAGCAGCCAGAGACATGCAGCACACCTGCTTGCAACTGGTGAAGCTTGGAAAGTAGAGCTCTCCAGAAATGCCTTAAATTTTATGCATTACTGTTCGTAACGGAATAAACGCGTTGTAAAACACAGAAGGCGCCTAGAGAGAAAACTCAAATTCATACTTGATTATCAATTTACCGATTAAGCCAAAATGGATTAACACGAGATCTTCTAATCTTAACAAATAAAACGCATAACTGTACACATGAAGCAATCTTATAACAAGAGATTACATTAGATTCTTGAAAGTAAAATGATAATAATCTGCTCATATACAGAAGCTTTACAACGAAGTTTCAACAACATACATTAAATAACAGACAGCACAAGCATCTCGCAACCTACCAAAGACTCTGATGCCCAAAATCTCTTCGGTTTTTTCTATCCAACGGCGTATCCGGAGCGGCAATACGCCGAAATTCTGGAGTCAGATCACCGTGAAGCAAACCAGCAACGGAATCTTTCACTGCCACATGTGGATCCCTGACGGGACTTTGATGAGGAGTGATCTGAAATGAATCCTGTAATATGCCATTGACGCTTCAAAAGTAGAGTTTACCGAAAAAGTAACGCCGAAAAATTTTAATTATGAAATTTATATTCATGTGTATTCGACGCAGAATTATTCTTCAGTTCGATGTACGCAACCGCATTGTGCGTCTACATGAATCTGTCTGCTGAGTGCGGACTCGATGTCATTTGCAGCCCGCGCTTCTATGGGTATATGTTTTCGACGGAACATGCCCACGCCGCCCATACCAGTTATATAACACAAGGGACAGGCATCGAATTTTTTAATATTCTTTATCGCGAAGGGTTCTATCATTCCAGCATGTGCCGTGAGCCATCTTATTTTTGAAGAGTTCTCGGTACAATAGACAGAAAACAAAGTCACTTACCTAAGAATATCGATGCGGGGCAAATAATTTCCGACGTCAGGTTTAACGCTTCATTTGCAGTCTCCCGAAGCACTCGAACAGGCATGATTGAATTTTTCAGAGATTTCTTTGAACAGCTTTTCTCCGATATTTGAGTGTTTTATGGGGAGCTTACCCTAATGACTTCTACTTAAAGGCATCAAACGCGCAAAAAACCGTATACTATTTTTCATGACTTTGCGTAGCTTGGCCTCTATAGTGAACGAAAATGTCGAAAAGACACATGAAAACCCTTCATTTGTGAAGAATAGTCTATCGGAACACATTGTAAATATGAATTTGAATTTCGCGCCAAAATCGTTTTTGAAGTTTTTATGCGTTTGTACGCCTCATCGTTGTAATCTTCGAAGTTTTTCTGCATGCGGGGATTGTGCCGTAACTATTTTCCATGTTTTTGTGTAGCCTGGCCTCTCTAGTGAACTTCAATGTTGAAGGGGCCATGAAAAACCTACAATTGTAAAGAAAAGTCAATCAGAACACATTGTAAATATGAATTAGAATTTCGCGTCAAAATCCTTTTTCAAATTTTTTTGCATGTAGAGTTTGTGCCGTGACTGTTGTTCGTGTTGTTTGACGATCGCATCAACATTCTATTAAAAAGTGCTAGATGACTGGTGAGAACTGGTGGCGAATCCTCATCTTTAAAGGCAGTGGTCGCGCTCAAATATGCTCGTCTTCTTTTCCTCTCTAAACCTTTTCTGCGTATAGAGTAGTAGAACCTATAAGAAAAAATCGCGAAAAAACAGCTGTTCTGGGCCAAATTCGGAGCCTGAACTCTCTTGTCTTTAGATGGTGGACGAGTCCACCCCACATTATCGGCATCGATGATCTCTAATATCGAGAATATCAGCTGGCATGGAAGAGAATTTCAATCGATAAAATTTTGGATTTATGTACACATCTAGTTAAAAACATTGACTGAAATGCTTGCTTTCATTGTTCAACTGTTTTATTAGGCAAATTTGCATTTATTTCTTCCTCTGAGTATCGATGATTTTCGACTGCTTGGCATGAGACTGTGATCTCTCTGTGCACGTGTGCACGAACTGGAAATTTAGGGTCTTAATAACTCTAATTCTAGCCCATTTTTCACCGCGCTGCCTTCGTAGTTTTTGAGCTGTTTTATATCTAAGCTGGTTTTTTGTAGTTTTTTCGATACGTTTTTGATCGTGACCACTGCCTTTAAGACCTAACGGAGCGCGTGTTCACACTGCGCACCCACGTCATAAAACATCCAATGTTTTTGAAGTATCAAGACTTGGGATGTTTCTTGAATATGAAAAGGAACTTTATAATTTAACCTATTCACATTCAAAGAGGTCAAGCACTTTGAGAGTTCCTTGTTATTTTACCAGCATCTTCAGGAATGACAAAGGACACTTTTCAAATTCTCGAGCTTCTGTGGTCAGATATAAGTAGTCCCAAATTTCCCCGAGGGTTATTCGAGTTAGTGCACAAGGATTTGGTGCTCGTTTTTCAACTTCCAATGAAATTTGCGCCGGCTGCGTAAAGTTAGTCATCCGTCAACTTGGTGTCGGATTTCGCTAAATTCCGAGTGGAGGGTAACTTGGTGGGCGGGGGGGGGAGCTGAAAGCCTACCGATAGTTCAATGCCCAAGATTTTGCTGGCTTAGAGGTATACGTGCAGGGACTAAACAATGAAAGTGTTTATTTTGCGATTTTCAACAAAATTGTTGTCGTCTGCCATTCGATATGTGCTGGTGAACATTTCAGGCTTTGATGCGACTTCGCCCAGGTGGTCATTTGGGAGGGTGTGGGTGCTGATCACGAATCTGATTCCCATTTTCAGATTTCTGTTAAGTTTTTCTTTTCTATTAGGTTTGGCCGGTTACAACATACAACTTTGCAGGTCAAAGTTTCTGAGTCCGCCGAAAGTTCTTCATGAGGTGTGTTAGGGCATTACAGGCCATAAAGGCTGTGTTCACGATAAAAAAATGTGTTTCAGTTTCCACTAGGAATCGGTAGCGGAGGGGCACACTGTAACGTTGACGTCGAAAGAACGCATGAAAACGAGCCAGGAAACGCTCCGAAAGAGCCCAAAGTTGGACACCCGTCAGCTCGTCACCCACAGATGCACTTTCCACGCCCACCGACGTGAACGAATGAAAGTTTGAAATCGTGAGATGAGCGGTGGTTCCCAATCATTAGCCCCGTTCTTCCCTTCATTCTCAGCTTCTCTGTTTACTCCGGTCAGCTCGCATAGATCGGCTGCAAAAGACGGAAGTTACAAGTCTCGGACAACTCGTTCACCATGTTTCCTTAGCTAAATCTTTGAGGGACCATAACTCCGTTCTCAGAAGGTCTTGTACGATTTCAGAGACATCATTGGAATCGACATGGGGCCGTTTTCAAGATAGGCGAGAAAACAGGAAAACGATTTTTCTCGTGGAAACTGCCTTTAAAGGCACAACACACCCTCAGATATGAATTTTGAGATTTTCATGTAATTATGTGTAAGACCCCTCCTGTATAACACGTGGTAAATGCGAGATCTCAATTCCTCCAAACAAGCGAGATATAAGCGACCACCACGAGCCCGACCCCCTTGCTGATTTTCGACCCCGATATCGGCTGGATGGATGGATGAATTTCAACCAAGTCAACGTTCTTGAGTCCATTACCGGCCCTTCTCAAAATCCTGGCTCGGTCTCGTGCAACGATTGCGAATCAAAGGAAATATAGGCCTAGGACAACTCGTCCACCAATTTTTCGCGCTCAAGAACAGGCTTTTTCGAGAAGCCATAACTCCTTTCGTAGGGGATCTTGAACGATTTCAAAGATACCACTGTGATCAGCAAATGACCGTCTCTATTATAGGCATGAAAACTGAAATGTTCTGGGTGTGCTGTGCCTTTGATTCCGTCCTTTTTTTTTAATTCCAATACTCCAGGTAGGCTTCGCACGGTGCAGTCCCAAAGATTTGCTGTAGCCTACAGAAAATTCTGAAATTCGACAGACAATCGTTTGATTCCGGACCAGCGCGCCCGGAAATGCGGAAACTCGTTTTTTTTTCAAATCACCTTGTGCGAGCAAAGTTGAATTACCTTCCGAATTCCAAACACACCAGGTATGTAAGAAGGTAAATGATCATTGTTATAACATTGCCTTTCTTCGATTCCTGAGGAGCGATATACTCTCAGGTGCAAAGTTAATGGAATAGTAATTAGGCATCATGAAAGAAAGCCTGCTCCAATCAAAAGGGTTCCCAGCGGACCAGTTGTTCGCACACGTCAGCCACGGAAACGATTAGCCGTGGAGCATGCGGTCTCTCAAAGGCAGTAGTCACGATGGAAAACGTTATCGAAAAAAAAACTAAAAAAATCAGCTTAGATCAAAAACAGCTGAAAAACTTCGAAGGTAGCGCAGTGAAAGAACGGGCTAGAATTAAAATTCCTAGGGCCCAAAGATGCCAGTTCGTGCACACGTGCACAACTCTACACAGAAAGATCGCAGTCTCATGCCGAGCAGTCAAAAATCATCGACATTCAGAGAAACAAATAAATGCAAATTGTGGTGCGCGCGAAGCGCGCACCTGATTCGGAAAAGGATTGCTTCTGCGCACAACCCTCGTTACAGAATCTCGGTTTGGAAGATAGTTCCAAACTTGGAATTTTCATAAAATGTAGAACAGTAAAGCTTCTTAAAACTGCCCAAGTTTTAGAAAAATCTGCTTTGAGATTCTCGAGATATTGAAAAATTTGTGAATTTTAAAACGTGTGGGTGCTGGGAGTGCGCCAAGCGCCGGGAAAAGTGTGCGGGACTCAACTGGGAGCGCGCCAAGCGCAGGGGAACGTGTGTGGGACCCAACTTCGGGTGCGCCAAGCGCCGAGCAAAGCGTGAGAGACCCAACTGGGAGTGCGCCAAGCGCCGGGGAAAGTGTGCGGAACTCAACTGGGCACGCGCTGGGGAACGTGTGCGAGACCCAACCTCGGGTGCGTCAAGAGCCGAGCAAAGCGTGAGGGACCCAACTGGAAGTGCTCCATGCGCCCGGGAACGTATTTGCGACCCCACTGGGAATGCGCCAAGCGCCGGGAAAATTGTGCAGGGCCCAAGTGGGAGCGGGCTAAACGCCGGTGAACGTGTGCGGGACCCAAGTTCGAGTGCGCCAAGCGCCAAGCAAAGCGTGAGGGGCCCAACTGGGAGTGCGCCAAGCGCAGGGGAAAGTGTGCGGGACCCAACTGGAAACGCGCCAAGCGCCAGGGAACGTGTGCGGGACCCAAATGGAAAACGCACCAAGCGCCGGGGAAAGTGTGCGGGACCCAACTTCGGGTGCATCAAGCGCTGAGCAAAGCGTGAGAGATCCAACTGGGAGTGCGCCAAGCGCCGAGCTAAGCGTGAGGGGCCCAGCTTCGGGTGCGCCAAGCGCCGAGCAAAGCGTGAGGGACCCGAATGGGAGTGCGCCAAGCGCCGAGAAAAGCGTGAGGGGCCCAACTGGGAATGCTCCATGCGCTAGGGAACGTATTCGTGACCCAACTGCGAGTGCGCCAAGCGCCGGGGAACGTGTGTGGGACTCGACTGAAAAAAACGCCAAGCGCCGGGAAAAGAGGGCGGGACTCAACCGGGAGTACGCCAAGCGTTACGGTGTGTTTGACCCAACTGGGAGGACCGGCAAGGGAGAGAAAATCGAAAACGTGGTTGCGATTCATCCGCTCATCTAGTCGTTATTGGGTTCGGAAACCAAGAGAAAGGGTGTGAACTGTGGTGGTGCTAGAAGGGGTGGGCAAGTGTTATGCAAGAAGGGTCTACTACACAACTGCATCAACATTTGAAAAGTCATATCTGAGGGTGTAATGTGCCTTTAAAAGAAAACCTTCGCTAAAATAAAGTGAAATTATCTAACTGTTTTGCTTTGCTACGGATTAGTATGATTTGGAAATGTAACATTCGTGAGAAACTCGTTAAAAGAAGTGAGATGTTTTATGCTACTGATTTGGCATGGGAATAAACTCGAAAGAAGCGCTAAAAACTCAGTTAAATGAGTCATCGTTGATTTGGCTGTGCATTTGTTCACTAAACAACAAAAATTGAGTGTGACATTGAAAAACCAAATCACGCGCTTCTCTTCTGAAATCAACCTAATGCTTGCAGTTTAGGTTAGCAAGTCTCAGGTTTTGCAAAATTATGTTGTGTCTCCCACATCAATCATTCAGAAATTGGCTTTCAAGAATTGCTAAACTATTTGACACGTTCGCTTCCGATTGTCTATCAATTAATGAAAGTGGAAATAACATCACGTAATGTGTTTATTCGAATGTCGTCAGCTAAAGCCTAGTTTTGACTGCAGGTGGTCGCTGCGGCCATGCGATGGACAACTGTTCCTTTTTCATCGCGCGCAATGGAAAGCCGCTCCAATTGTGATCCCTTCGTGGCAAACGTCCTACATCGCTGGGTCGCGGCGACGAAATCCTATGTTTTACCGCATCGCTGCTTGAAGAGCGATTCTCAATGGTCGCTGACCGTCGCTCCATCGCGGCCAAAATGGCAGCGATGGAGCGATTGCCAGCGAATGACACGTTTCGTCTAGTAAACGTCGACCCTTTCGCAGGACAAGGTCAGTGTTTACGGGTCGAAACGTGTTATTGATAACTACCAGCCATTATTTTCACTGATTGATTGAATTTCTTCGATCATCCGTGAGGCTATGCACTATGAACAGAATCGCTGCCGCTGCTACATCGCTGCAGCAGCGGGTGTGAAATCGCTTCAATGAAAAACAGCAGCGATGCAGTCAAAACTAGGCTTAAGAGAACTGCTGTCACACGAATACATAAATGCTCAGTAAGAAGTGCGTGATTCGGTTTTTCAATGTCACACTCAATTTTTGTTGTTTAGTAAACAAATGCACAGCCAAATCAACGATGAATCATTTCACCGAGTTTTTAGCGCTTCTTTCGAGTTTATTCCCATGCCAAATCAGTAGCATAAGACATTTCACTTCTTTTAACGAGTTTCTCAAAAATGTTACATATCCAAATCATACTAATCCGTAGCAAAGCAAAACAGTTAGATAATTTACCTAATAAAAACAGTTGAACAATGAAAGCATCACTTCAGTCACTGTTTTGACTAGATGTGTACATAAATTCGAAGGTTCATTGATTGAAATTCAATTTCTTCATATTTCCTTCATATTAGAGATCGTCAATGCCGATGATGTGGAGTGGGCTCGTCCACCATAAAAGGACAGGAAAGTTCAGGCTCCAAATTTGACCCAAAACAGTGGTTTTTTCGCGATTTTTTCTTATAGGTCCTACTACTCGAGACCCAGAAAAGGCTATAGAGAGAAAAACACGACAAGCATATTTGATCGCGACCACTGCCTTCAAATGCTAACCCCTTCCATCCTCATTACCCTATGTTTTTGACCCAACGAAGCTCACCGGTGTGGTGGGTGTACCAGGCTCATTCATGAAATTGAGCCAGAAAATTGGAATCGGTTATCAGCGCAAACGATGCCATTAAAGACAATGTTCACGATGATTCCCGTTCCCGAGTTTTCCACTCAAAACAAAGCGTTCTCCACCAAGTGTTACCAAAATTACGAAGAAGTAGCGAGAAACGCACTAAACCGTCTTCTTTCAGTGACATTGTTCTGTGGTTTGGACTAGTTGTCTGATGGAATAAACATGTTCACGTCCAAAAAAGTCACATGTCACAGCGAACCGTTCCTGTGAGACTCAAGAGGCGGGGTGAGATTCGGAGATTCTGTTCCCTTCTGGTGCGTTTTTCTCGATTTGTTCGTCATTTCAGTTCTACCCGGGGGCCAAACAATCGAATCAGCAATTAATCTCAAATTCGAAGATTATCGTGGAAACTGCTTTTAATGGATTTACCTACTCAAAAACATTGGAAACTAGAATACGGTTTTTTACCGTTAACACAGCCTTTACAGGCAACGTTCACGGCAAATCTCGTTTTCGAGTTTTCAGCGTGAAACACTAAGCTGACAGATGCAGGAGGGGATAGGGACGAAGACAACAGCGAAGACGGGCCAGAAATCGATAAAAACGGCCGCGAAGTGAAAATTTCGTTAGCCCAGTACGCCGGCTCAGCCTGCCCCAGTACGCCGGCTCGGCCCGCCCCAGTACGCCGGCTCGGCCCGCCCCGCCCCCGTTCTAACCAGCTTGCGGGGCCGCGGACGTTTTCGATGACGAATTGCCAAGCAACTCTGTTGCGTAAAGCCTGATCGATTCCCGCACCTTTCGTCTTAATGCGCGCCTGTGGAAATTAGCGGGGCGCGTAAGCTGGTCCTCGCCCTGAACCTTCACCCGAGTTAGAAACCGTTTTTAGCTTATTCTGGACGCGTTTCCTCGCCGTTCTTTCACTATTGGTTAACTTGCGACCAAACGACCTCAATTTTGAGTCAAACTCGAATATGATACTCATCGTAAACCCTGGGGTGGTAGTAAACGGGGTGTTAACCGCAAACAAACCGCCACCTCCAAGCCGCCAACATACCGCGACATAAATGCAGTAGAGCCGCCAAATTAACGCAAACAAACCGCCACCTCCTAGCCGGCTACGAACCGCGACATAGGTGCCACGGTTTGTTGCCGGTTCAACGAAAGCTGCCCTCTGCTTACACATACATACATTATGCGTGACCTTCGTCTGCATAGGTATTTTCTACACTTGGACACGAACGAAGTTTACGGTGGAAAGACGAGGGATCGGAAAGATTATATGTACAAGTAATGCTATTAATTTTATTCATCAGGAAGGGCATTCAAAGGGAACTTCGTAATATTTCGCTTGTTCGAAACACGACCAGAACGCAATTTTTTAAATTTTCCTTGGAAATCCTAATTCTCGTAATTTTTTATGAGCTCCGTGAGTTTTTAGGATAACTCTCGAAAAGAAATGTTAAGTTAATCATTAGCCTCAATCAATCAAATGCGTGTGATCTGACAAAAGTTTGCATTTGTAGTTACTTTGTTAACGTTTTTTTTAAAGTTTTTCAAACAAAAGTTTTTTTTTGAAAAACAAAAAATTTCTCCAAAGGAAATTTTGAGCGAACGAAAATTTGAAAATTTCTGTAAGAATAATTTACAAGGTGTTCTTGGAAAGGTAACGCTAGGTGCGAAAAAGACATTCCGAAACTCGTCGAGTAATGCATGAATTCAAAGAATGTCCTGCATTTAACTGAAATGGATAGTTAAGAACTTATTAGAATGATGATAAACTAGATAGCCTATTTTCGTTCTTGTAAAAGAATTGAAGTGTTTTTTTTTGGAAGCGTGCAACTGAAATCTGGCGTCCGAGATTGGGGTAGTGGTGTGGTTTCGGTCATTGATGCAGTTGAATTTGTGAAGTGTTCGCTGTCTTCTCAAAATGAAACTAATCCCCCGCGCGCCGTTAGTGCTGAAAATATATAGAAACTGTTACACACTCATATGCGCATCATGCAAGGAGAAGATTTTGTACACATATTTCAAGGTAAGAATTTGAAACACTTCGAGTGGCTCTACCAATGCACCAAAGCAACTGCGTCGCGGACCATCAAAAAAATAAGAGGCCACGATGGCACTGATCTGGCAATGAAAAAGGAGTGTTCGAATCTTGCAGAAAAAGGAGAAGAAATACAGTTGGTTTTAGAATCAAGTTCGCATTTCTTTCACACAAAATTCGCCCGATACGCCCCGACTAATGCTGATTAAGCATTACTAAAGCATCAAATCACTTGAAAATCAGTGGCTTTGAAAATTTTCACATTTTTGCACTAAGAAAGTTACGGAAACCTTTTCGAAACGCGAGCAAGCAAATAATTTACTGCATATTCCTAATAGTCTGTGCTATGCAATGAATTATGAAAATGAAACTAACCTGATAATAGCGAAGTGAATGAATTTCGGAAGAAAAGAAACAAAAGCGGAGAAGTGTCGGCGCTCGCCAAAAAATTAACAGCTGATTGGGAGGAATTGATTAGTGCCACCGAAGAAGACGGCCAACGTGTTTCAGCAATGATCCCTGCTTTGTTTTTGATCCCTCATCGCCCGTTTCCCTGGCGGAGGCCGTTAAAAGACTATCCCTTGAAACACCTTTCAGTTTTAAAGGTAGGCTGACGTCCTGAATCAAAATGGCTAACAGTGCTATCAAACTTCCTTAAAGGCTGTGGTCACGATGAAAAACGTTATAGAAAAAACTACAAAAATCAGCTTAGATCAAAAACAGCTGAAAAACTATGAAGGTAGAGCGAAGAAAAACGGGCTAGAATTAGAGTTTCTAGGGCCCAAAGAAGCTGTTTCGTGCACACGTGCACAGCGATGACGAAAAAGATCGCCGCCTCATGCCGAGCAGTCAAAAATCATCGACATTCAGAGGACGAAATAAATGCAAGTTTAACGAATAAAAACAGTTGAACAATGAAAGCATCACTTCAGTCAATGTTTTTGACAAGATGTGTACATAAATCCAAAGCTTCATTGATTGAAATTCAATTTCAAGCCAGCTGATGTTCTTGATATAAGAGGTCACCGATGCCGATGATGTGGAGTGGGCTCGTCCACCATCAAAAGACAAGAAAGTTCAGGCTTCAAATTTGGCCCAAAACAGTGGTTTTTTCGCGATTTCTTCTTATAGGTCCTACTACTCGAGACCCACAAAAGAGTTTAGAGAAAAAAAGACCACAAGCATATTTGATCGCGACCACTGCCTTTAACCCTCTGCATGAATTAAAGTCGTACTTGCCCTCAGTATAGATGGTCAAAACTGTTCCTAGTGTACCTTGCTCACCGCATCCAAAAACTCCTCGGGAGGAGTGTGTTAAACGCGAACTTACCGCGAGGATTCCACATGTCGGAATTTTAGAGAAAAAACAGACCTGAAAACGTTTTGAAAAGGCTATTTTTCGTAACAAAGGTCACAATTGTCGCTTTTTCAAGGCGTTTCCATTGAAAGTGTATAAGAGGCCTACCACTGGGGGATGTTAGGGTGAAACTAGAGCGAGTTCTCTCTTAACTATCAAGAGTTATCATTACAATCTGGGGTGGTAGTAATTGGGGGTGTTAAACGCGAGTTTAGCCACAACCGAATCTGAGCAGGACTCCTAAGAAGTGGGAGAGAATTCGCTCTAGTTTCACCCTAACATCCCTCAGTGGTAGGCGTTTGTTACACTTTCAATGAAAACGCCTCGAAAAAGCGACAACTGTAACCTTTGTTACGAAAAATAGCAATTTCAAAACGTTTTCAGGTCTGTTTTTCTCTAAAATACCGACATGTGGCATCCTAGCGGTGAGTTCGCCTTTAACATACTCTCGCAGACAGCACGGAAATAGTGCTGAAATGCGAGAGGAACTGGCGGTTAACGAAAAACTCCTCCCGAGGAGTTTTTGGATGCGGTTAGCAAGATACAGTGGGAACAGTTTTGACCATCTATACTGAGGGCAAGTACGAGTTTAATTGATGCAGAGGGTTAAGGAAGTTTGATAGCACTGTTAGCGATTTTGATCCAGGACGTCACCCTATCTTTAAAACTGAAAGTTGTTCCAAGGGAGAGTCTTTTAACGGCTTCCGCCAGGGAAACGGGCGATGAGGGATCAAAAACAAAGCAGGGATCATTGCTGAAACACGTTGCCGTCTTTTTTGGTGGAACTAATCAATCCCTCCCGATCAGCTGTTGATTTTTTGGCGAGCGATGACACTTCTCCCGCTTTTGCTTATTTTCTTCCGAAATTCATTCGCTTCGCTATTATCAGGTTAGTTTCATTTTCATAATTCATCGCATAGCACAGGCTTTGAGGAGTATGTAGTAAATTATATGCTTGCTCGCGTTTCGAACAGGTTTCCACAACTTTTTTAGTGCAAAAAAAAAATTTCCCGAGCGACTGATTTTCAAGTGATTTGATGCTTTAGTAATGTTTAATCAGCATTAGCCAGGGCGTATCGGGCGAGTTTTGTGGGAAAGAAATGCGAACTTGTTTCTAAAACCAACTGTATTTGTTCTCCTTTTTCTGCAAGATTCGAATACTCCTCTTTCATTGCCAGATCAGTGCCATCGTGGCCTCTTTTTTTTTTTGAGGGTCCGCGACGCACTTGCTTTGGTGCATTGGTAGAGCCACTCGAAGTGTTTCAAATTCTTACCTTGAAATATGTGCACAAAATCTTTTCCTTGCATAATACGCATATGAGTGTGCCACAGTGTTTCTATATATTTTAAATGCGGGCGGGAGATTAGTTTCATTTTGAGAAGACGTCAAACACTTCACAAATTCAACTGCATCAATGACCGAAACCACACCATTACCCCAATCTCGGACGCCAGACTTCAGTTGCACACTTCAAAAAAAAACACTCGAATTCTTTTTCAAGAACGAAGATAGACTATCTAGTTTATCATCATTCTTATAAGTTCTTAACTATCCATTTCAGTTGAATACAGGACATTCTTTGAAATTATGAATTACTCGACGAGTTTCGGAATGCCTTTTTCGCACCTAGCGTTACCTTCCCAAGAACACCTTCTAAATCATTCATCTAAAAATTTTCAAATTTTCAATCGCTCGAAATTTCCTTTTTCCAAAAAAACATTTGTTTCAAAAAATTAAAAAAAACGTTAACAAAGTAGCTACAAATGCAAACTTTTGTCAGATCACGCCCATTTAATTGATTGAGGCTAATGATTAACCTAACATCTCTTTTCGAGAGTGGTCCTGAAAATTCACGGAGCTCATAAAAAATTACGAGAATTAGGATTTCCAAGGAAAATTTTAAAAATTGCGTTCTGATCGTGTTTCGAACAAGCGAAATATTACGAAAATCCCTTTGAATGCTCTTCCTAATGAATAAAATAAATAGCATTACTTATATAATCTTTCCGATCCCTCGTCTTTCCACCGTAAACGTCGTTCGTGTCCAAGTGTAGAAAATACTTATGCAGACGAAGGTCACGCATAATGTATGTGTAAGCAGAGGGCAGCTTTCGTTGAACCGGCAACAAACCGTGGCACCTATATCGCGGTATGTTGGCGGCTTGGAGGTGGCGGTTTATTCGCGTTTAACATCCCATTTACTACCACCCCTGGTGTGGTTAAACTCGCGTTTAACGCGTATTTAACACCTGTTAACTCGCGTTTAACACCCCAATTACTACCACCCCTGTTTTTAAGGCGTGATACTCGGACCATAGGCCCACCTGGTCGTAATGCGAGTAAAGCGAGCAGGGTTAGGCTCACGCTGTGGTGATCAGAAAGGGGGCCGCATCTCTCGTCACCGTGCAAAAATAGTTGGTATTCAGCGACACAAGAATTCGCGAAAATGAATAGATTGAAATTATGAGCACAAAACACGTCGAAAACTGACTTGAACTGCAAAAATAATACTGAACCTAATCACAGATTTATTGAATTTTTTTCAGCGGTTATATCGTTGTGAAGATCACACTGACCACCTATCAGGGAACCGTATAATTTTCACAGCCGGAGAGAGAGGGAGTCGCACAAACTTCCAAGCTGGAGGTAGAGGGGCCGCGACTCTCACAAACCAATCACAGCGACACGCCTTACACTGATCCGAAAACGAGTGAATCGTCCGTGTCATTCAATTGCTGGGGGCAGGCTTATACTTCCCGCCACCAGCGCCGGAAGCGACCTGTTGTGGATACACAACCTTGTGAATGTATACCTAATATATAATATGTATAGATAAGGGCAAATGGTATTGGGGACTAAGAATCAGAACGGTCATAAAACATTGTAAAGTTCATCCATAGCCCAGACACCACTTGCAACTCTGCCGTTAGGCATCGTATCCAGAAGGTGGTGTCTGGTAGGTTAATTACACGGGGTGTGCCTCATAGGTGCCGCTACAATTGAGAGATGAGATATTGCTAGAGGCTCGGTGCGCCCTGTGAATATATGTGTAATTACAACTTTGTATGATATTTGTTTGTGAGGCCGCCTCCCCAACCTGTATGAAAGGCGATGGAATCTTGATGGTGTGTTCGTCTGTTCACTGAGCAGACACTTGTTAATAAATCTAAACATTGCAAGTGTCTGTAACCATTGGTATCCACCAAATTGGTGCATCGGCCAGTGAACGATCCATCGCTTCAACTCTCAGCTAGTGTGTTCCTCCCTGGGGAAACGAGAGAAAAGTGAGCCCCACCTACCCAATCCTCTCACCTAGTGTTCCTCATTGAAGGAACGAGAAGTTAAAGCGGGAAACTCTGTCTTGTGCGTCTCCGCAATGGGAACCGGCAGAGTAAACCTCTCAACGACTTATCTTCTCACTTAGTGCTCCTCATTGTAGGAACGAGAAGAAAGAGCGTAACCTCTGTCCTATGCGTCTCCGCAAGGGGAACCGGCAGAGGGAAACTCGAGAGTATCTATCTTGTGCGTATCCGCAAGGGGAACCGGCAGTACACAACTTCCAATCTCTACCAAGAGCGTGAACTCTGTCTTGTGCGTCTCCGCAAGGGGAACCGGCAGTGTTTCACTTCTAACCTACAACTTCAAGAGCGTAGACTCTGCCTTGTGCGTCTCCGCAGGGGTAGCCGGCAGTGTTTTACCTCTAAACTTCACAAAAAGAGCGTGCTCTCTGTCTTGTGCGTCTCCAAAAGGGAAACCGGCAGAGTTTAACCTCAAAATCGTCTTGTCTTGTGAGTCTCCAGAATGAGGAACCGGCAAGGCGTACTTCGAAACCTTCATCTTGTGCGTCCTTTCACGAGGAACCGGTGAAGTAATAAGCTTTTTCCTGCAATCAGGAAAAAGTTCTGCAGCAAGTTCTCAATTTGAGCTTTCTCAGGCAAGAAGCCAATAGGAGTGTGTCAGAGCTTTCGTTTCCTCTAGTGAGAAAATTGGAAAACGAAGCAGCTTCCTATTAAACCGGGAGAATCTAACAAGCGAAGCAAATCCTCCTTGAGGTAATCAAAAAAAGAAGATGTCCCGCGTGGCAGGAAGTTACCTAATGCGGAATCAACAGAAGCAGTAAAAAATCCAGGGAACCTTGAGCTGGGAACAAACCAAAAAAAATGGCTGGAATTCAAGTCTTCAAAACAAAGATCACAAATGCTTGTGCGCTAATCAAATCCTACGAAGACGGTATGAAGAAATTGGAAACACCATTCACATTCCCTACTGAAAAAAACAGAATGTGAAGTCTTCATACGGGAACGCACTGTGGAATTAAACCACCTGACAAGATCCATTACAAAAGCCAAGGAATCCCTGGACAAATGCGTTCAAGGCGCCATCGAAATGATTGATTCACGGTCGGAACAGAAAGAAAGTGATAAGCTGATGCTCGATCTCTACAAGCACCTGGAATCTGAGGCGAACAACTTGAATATAGAAGTCATCCAATGGCTAAACAAAATTGAGTTCAGAAAAGAAGAATTCGCTCAACAATCGATGCTCCTCACAAAAACGAATAATTACGGTAGCCAACAGGCTGGCAGCAGCACTAACAGCCGCAACGCTGATGACTACGATAGTCGCAGTGCAGTAATTAGCAATCACCATGTGAGAGTGAGGCGACCACAGCTTGAAGTACCAACATTTTCTGGTAACTTCCGAGAATTCAACACTCTCTGGTCGGTCTTCGAGTCTCTAATTGACAGCGATACAGAACTGAGCGACCGAGAGAAGTTTCTGTTCCTCAAACAGGCGCTGAAAGGAAAGGCCGCAGCATCAATAAGCAGCATTCCTGTCTTAGGAGAAAAATACTGCATTGCTGTGAACCTTCTCAAAAAGCAGTTCGACAGGTCTTCAATTATTGCTGATGTGTTAATTATTGAAATCGAGCATCTACCTCGAGCGCGAGAGAATTCAAAAAGCTGTCGTGAAACTCTCTCAGCCATTTCGTCTCGCATCACACACATCGAGCAGACTGGTGTACCAATGGACGCCGACCGAGTGTGGAGACGTCTGATCCTCTCAAAATTCACGGAGGAAATTTGCAGCAAAGTGATCAAGAAGGAGAAAGAAGCCGGCTTCTCATACGGATTGAACAATATTATGGAAGCAATCCAAGAAATAATAGCACTCCAAGAGACAACAGAACTTACAATGAAGACAATGTTCGGCAATGACTACTGCCGACAAAAGGATATCCATAAAGAAAATCGGCCGTCTCATATCACGCATCAGAAGCATACATACAAAAGTCATCGGTTTGGCAGCAACAGTTCCAACACGCCTTCGGAAGCAGAGTATGTCGGCCATCCAGAAGTAATCTCAGCGCAGGCTCTCCACTGCAACGTTTCACAAAACCGTCAGCGAGTCAGACAGCAAGTTATGCCCATAGCATCGGCACTAATTTTCAATGAAGCTGAAATGGAATATGAGCCAGTAACCCTAGTGTTGGATTCTGGATCTCGAAGTAGCTTCCTGAGAAGTGGGGTCGCAGATCGGATGCAGCTTCCTGTAACAAGCTCAACGATGCCCACAACTGCTGGAATCGGAAAATCGCAAGAAAAACTCAGTCTCAATGAAACATGCATAACTCTGAGAAGTCGATTCTGCTCGAAAAAGCTGAGAAACGTGTCACTATCAACCAAGGATAGACCGAATTTCTGCACGTAAACTGCTGAATTGTCGGCAGCAGACAAGAACTTTATGAAGAAAAGGAGGATTGCAATTTCCCAGCTTAACCGCCCATATACAGAAGTGTGCCCAGAGATTCTCATTGGACAAGACCTCCTGTGCGATGTTATTGAACACAATGATCCCGTCATGAGATTGCCATTCGGTTTACTTTTAGCACCAACAATATTCGGCTCTATCGCCTCATCTACGAGTATCAAATGCAACTGTTGGACCTCGAGAAAACATGAAATAAGCTCCACCACTGTGGCAACAACCATGACATCTTCAATAAACGCCTACAAGAAAAGCATCAAGAAGCTGAACGGACTAGAATCACGCGATATCGGCAGCAAAACTAGTGAAGATCACTTCAAGGGGCCATATCAAGCGAGTCCACATAAGCCATGTCAACAGCCGTTGCAGAGAAAGTGTCGCCCCTCCAAAAGAAAGCGGCAACGTAAACGTGCAAAATACATTTATGCGGGCAGCACACCAGTTAGAGAACCGCACGAGACGCCGCAAAGCGAGAGGGAACCTCCAATACAAATTCGAATACAAGATGACAGCTACAATCGCTTCAGTGTCCGAAACGACCGCAACGAGGATTACCGACAACGCAGTCATGTACGATCACACGCACCTCGGATCGAGTACGATTCAAGGAGATCCAGGAATAAACTGCCGTTTCAGAAGAATATCGCCAGTTTGAATAGTACACCGTAATTTTTACTTCATTTTGTTTTCTTGTATTACCCGTGTTTGTTGTAAGTTCTGCAGTCAGACTTGGGATAGGGGTATGTGTAGATAATGAGTTCTATTAATTTCTATCGCTCCCGCTCATTGCCGGCCGCCCCAGTGTTGTGAACAACCAAATCTTAAACAAATTTTATTTATTGCACGCTGTTTAACCTTCAAATGTGCATGAGAGTATTGGCCTGATATCTGTACAACATTTTAACTACCGCTTATTGCCGACCGTCCCAGTGTTGTGGATACACAACCTTGTAAATGTATATCTAATATATAATATGTATAGATAAGGGCAAATGGTATTGGGGGCTAAGCATCAGAACGGTCATAAAACATTGTATAGTTCATCCATAGCCCAGACACCATTTACAACTCTGCCGTTAGGCATCGTATCCAGAAGGTGGTGTCTAGGAGGTTAATTACACGGGTGTGTGCCTCATAGGTGCCGCTACAATTGATAGATGAGATATTGCTTGAGGCTCGGTGCGCCCTGTGAATATGTGTGTAATTACAACTCTGTATGATATTTGTTTGTGGGGCCGCCTCCCCAATCTGTATAAAAGGCAATGGAATGTTGATGGTGGGTTCGTCTGTTCACTGAGCAGGCACTTGTTAATAAATCTATATGTTGCAAGTGTCTGTAACCATTGGTATCCACCAAACGACCCATCCTCCATCACACCTCACGAACCGGCGTTGGACAGGACGCTTCGCTTTTAATGTATGCGAAATCATTCGATCGGAAGTCTTCATACATTTTTTACAGTCGGCACGGATCGCACTAATACTTTGTGTTCCTTATGGTGCGTTGGCGAAAACCCGGTGCATGTATGTTATAACATATGCGCACCGAGTTTGCGCCAACGCACAAGGAACGCAATGTATCAGTGCGACGGAGCGCTGCAGATGCGTGTCCTTATTGCTATAAGTAGTAATAAGGACACACAACGAAAATACTTTATTTTGAATGTACCTCACCTCTGCGCTTCTTCTTGATCCGAATTTCTCACTACGACTACCGACAATGGTTTTATCGTTATTCTTCATGGGCTTCTTTCCTTCGAAAAACTCCGGAAATACGACGAAATTCGTTGACTGCCACACTAAAATAACCACTTATTTAAAATCATTCATTTACCACTATGCACACCCATGCCATCTCGATATGCTCTACTAGCGCAAATTTTTGCGCTGCACCGTGGAACACGACAATTTGAAGACCGGTCGATCATCAAACTCCCAATCAGCATTTTTTTCAAAAGTTTCTTTCAAAAGTTCACACCTCATCGAATCGGCTTTCACGGGACGCTACGATGATGCTGAATCATCCACGCCGCGCTGTGTTCTACGGCGCAGAAGCAGGTTCTCAATACCAGTGCCAAATTAACGATTTTGGCAAACTTCAAGATTGAAACTTCAGAGCTCCAAGACGACAAGCATCAAGTCCGACATCTGTAAGAAACGCCCATATCTGAATCCCAAGTGATCCACAGCTCTGGTCAAGGGATCTTACCACTGAGATGGGCGTACGTCACGATATAACTCTAGCGCGAAGTCAGTTAGTGTCATAACTTCAGCACGATTCTGTAGTGACGCAGCTTCTATAGCGCGCTATCCTGCCTTGAATGTCTGCAGCGTTTGCCACGTCGAGGTGGAATGTCTGAGCCGGTGCTGGGATCCATTCACCCAAATGTAGTGAATTCGATAAAAAGGACATTAACGGCTCACCCGGGTTTTTCATGCCATAGAATTTTGCCAGGAATTGTAAAAACGCATCCGACGGTCGATCAATCGCTACTGCCTTTGCCGACGTGGACTCACGCTGAATAGAAACAACTAGGAACGATTGTGACACACTTTGGCCAACGAAAATTTCACGGAATAAAACGAAACGATGAAGATACGACATACTCTGAGCATATGATCAAACAGTTGATGTCCATTGCCTTTTCGCTGGACAGAATCGTGTATATAAAAATCTAAAATACACAGCGGCTCCTCCTCGTATTTTTGCTGAGCTCCATCCAGAAGATACAGATGCTTATTGCCAACCTTCAGCATGCCAATAACAACACTTGTTGAGCTGAAAGGTGAAATATTTTCATTCTGAAGTTCATTTATGACAAATTTATGAGGGATCAAATACGGCCACCGGAGGGCAGCTATGTATAGATTGAGGCTCCGTCCATACGTGGCGAGAACGCTCGCTCTCGCTCCTCAGCGCTCTACAACACTGATAGGTGCCCGCACCGGCAGAAAGACACCCGCAAACGCATCCGGCCTCGTGTTGATTAGATTAAAAATACTTGACCCGGTAATCACTCACTCGAATCGACTCATTTTCTGCTTATTTATTATGGTTTGGGATGGCCTTGATAGCAGGGATGTGCGGAATTTTCTGTTTTCTGTTTTCTGCGCATTTTTTGCCATTTTTGCTGTTTTCTGTTTTCTGTGAAAATAGGCAAAAACTGGACAGAAATAGAAAAAAACGTGTACCGCGATTTGCAGCAGGACTGTTTCTTTTTGATTTTTCGAAGCTAAGCCAATAGGGTGAGGGTGTGCTTCACCCGCGTGGTGGGAGGAAACGGCACTGCTCGCTGTACACGGTCGAGTTCGATCCTCCCCGAGGTGAACCAAACCAACCAACCCTCCGGGATCCTTCAATTGGTAACAGGTTCATGTAGAGAGATGAAGGCACTCATTGGGAAGTCGGCTGGCCCCCGCAAGCCACTAAATAAGCACGAAACCCATTCCTCTAAAAAAATTTGCCGCGTCAGCGCCGGGAAACTACCGCGATCCTCGAGTGTACCGCAATAGTTCCGCGATGGCGCCGCAGCGGCTCCGTGATCAGACGATTCTGCTGCCGTGCCTTGAGCCTCGACATCGCCGCGATAGTACCGCAGCTGCTCCGCATTATAACCGCGTCGGCTCCGCGAGGATGCAGCGGCGAAGCCGCGTGGAGTACGATGCACTGTGCTGTGTGGTAAAACGAAATTCTCTGCCGGTTGAATATACCCAAATTTGAAGTACAGACCGTGTTTCCTTGTGCGCAAAAGCGGCGGTAACCTCTGTCCTTATCAAACAAAGGACGTAGCGACCACAGGTGCGAATTTTTGTTCTTAGAATCAGACCCTCTCTAGTTGTCTTATGATTCTTGAATAACTTCTTATCGGACACTCTCCCGAAGCCGCTGCGGCGTTATCGCGGAGCCGAAGCGGTACTGTCGGGTCCCCGCTATGGCTTCGCGGTAGTGCCGCTTCGGTGCCTGTACGCGCCAAAGCCGCACTATCGCGGAGCCGCAGCGGCAATTTTTCTCAGAGTCAAGCCTCTACAAATATCCGCTCCCTAGCGTACCCGCTTTAGTAGAGCGGGGTGCATGCAAAGCTCTAAATACGTGTTTTAATTCACTGCAACGCAGATGGCACAGAATTCAGTTAAGATGAAGAGCCAAAAAATTGATGGTGAGCCTATGAGGCTGATGATAATTCTGCCACAGAGGTACGAGAGGCTCTCAACAATGGAGCAAACGGCGCGTCCGGCCAATTATACTCCAACGGCACAGGCGCGCGGTACGGGCGTGGCTTTCAGCTCTGAGAAGTAGTACAGTGTTCAAACCAGCAGTTATCCCGCAATAAGTTTCAAATCATGTACATTCAGGAACGGAAAGCTCGCTCCGACTTCAATACGTACTCCTTGCACAGACATATGTATTGAGCTTCTAATAAAATAATCGAACTTTTATTGCCTGGGAAAAGGAAGGTTCGATGAACATTTGTCATCTCGTCGCACTCATAATCTGCAATTTTTGAGCGTCTATACTTTTCGCTCTGGCCAACTGTAAGGTTTCGAAAATTCAATGAAAGCATAGATCACTCGAAAAATGTTTAAAAAAAGTTCAATGTTTTAAAAAATTTCGTTTAGTGTACGCTGAACACGCTTTATTGATTTTTGAAAAGTTCTGTTTTCTGTTTTCTGCCCATTTTTAAAGATTTTTCTCTGTTTTCTGTTTTCTGTCAAACTAAATTTTCTGTTTTCTGTTTCCGAAAATATTTTTTCCGCACATCCTGCTTGGTAGCCTATTAGACACGAGGGTATTGGTTTTGAGGTAGGTTCGGCTTTTATTGAGGATAAAACAGATGGGTTGAAAGTGGCTGCATTTCTTCCGAATTAAGCGAGAGCGAGCGAGAGGAGGCGCGAACGCGCGGTAGTGGGCGTGAGCGCGCGAGAGCGAGAGTAAGCGCACGTGAGCGGCTAGCAATCGTGTACCCTTGATGACCATTGATATCGCGTTATCGCGCGCTCTCGCGAGGTATGGACGCTGCCTGAACGCAGACGCAACCGAGACGCAAGAGTAGCTAATCCTATGACTCAGACTCCGACGAGGGCGAATCCGCCGAAACGCTAGTCAATAAAGTCATCCTACCACCTCGTGCGTGCTACAGACGAACGTTCAACACATTGTTCTGATGACGAGGTTTATCGAGAGTCGAACTTGGAGAATCCTATGACTTTCACAGAGCCTAATGAATTTTTTGACCAGAAATTTACGGAATTTTTTTTAAAATCCAACTCACGGTTTAGTCGAATGTCGATGCCACATGAGATAGATTGTTTGCTCTTCTGGTTGATTCAAAACTTTCTCATAGGTAGTCAGTATTCGTTTCAAGCCCTGCGCCTGTAATGAATCAGATTGGGAATCTGGAAATCCAGGAATCATTGAGCAATCGTCTAAAGGGGTCTGCAGAGTTGAACTCGTGTCGTTGCTCGCAACGACGAGCAGAGCTGGGGGATGCAATAAGGATCACATTCGGCGACGAGAGCGACCGACGCGGCGTGCAGGGCGACGAGGGGGGACCGCAGTGCTTTGAGGCCGCGACGGCCCTGCGTCACTGCCAGCGGGCGGCAACTGACGCTGCGACGATAATGTTGGGAACCATCTTTGTCGCCGAGTCAAGGCTGACGCTCGGCGACCAGTCGCCGGTACGTGCAACTCTGCAGACCCCTTACCATATGTGGCGCGCCATATTTCATTTTCCTGATAAAAGCCATTCAACATCGATTGAACAAAATTTACCGTACATATTTTCTCTTTTAGAAGTACATGTACTTCTAATACTCAGACCCCTATTTTATATGTACTTCTATTAGAGGTGTACTTCAAATAGAGGCTGCACTTCTAATTCTCAGACCTCTCTTTTTGGTGTACCTTTATTAGAGGTGTACTTCTAATAGAGGGTGTACTTCTATTATTCGGCGCAATTTCTTGAATTTCTAATGGTAGACTCTTCACATTTCTTGGATTCCAGTTAAACACCTAAAACTTGTATTTAATAAAATTTCAGACTAGACTCAATTGAATTGATGCTTACACTATCTCTGATATCATTTATTCACACCTTTCCCAAGTTAATTTCTTCCAAAAAATGTATAAATTCGTTTTCGATTTTGTTTACACGTGCTTCATCGACTTGTTAGGCTTAAAAACAATTTAAAGGCATCGTTCACGATGAACATCATCGGTGGCTTTCCACAGTGAAATGACAGGCGAGGACGATTCTAGGCTCCCAAGTGTCGAAAAAACGGTAAAAAACGAGCCAGGAGTTTCAATATAACAGCTGCAAACAAGCGTTTTGATGTCCCAGAACCGCCTGGTGCTCCACTTCCGCCCCCTCGGTGTGAACAAATGAAGACTCAGATTACAGGTATAATCAAGTCAAGGAAGTAGTGATAAGTGAGCTGATCGCTTGATTGCACCTTCATATCGGTCAATTCCTCCACGCTCAAAAATCAGCGTAAAAAAGGGAGGGCCTACTTTGCTCAAAAACGCGTCTTTCGCGTGGTTTTTAAGCATGCCTTGCTATATAGGGCACCAGAACTTCCGTAAACCGAGGTGATATCGGAAGTGAAATATATTGTGAACACTGCCTTTGATTGATCGCCTTTCGAGCCGTCCAGAGCGATTGAAAAGCGCGGTTCTTGAGCGACCTGAAAACAACTTTTCCAGAAGCGAGTTCTTTGCGTCCACAATCCACTGTAGGTAAAGTCTACCATTAGTGGTTTTTGATTTCCTCGTCATATAAGCAATTTCTATACGTAAATGATCCAATCTTCGGGAATCTTGATTTTTCAAGCAGTCAACAAAGTCAACATCTAGGGCCAAAACAAGTCGACTTTGATCCACTAAAACCCAATCAAACAAAAATTTTTGTAAAGAACCTAAATAAAATCCGTGCATTCGCCGCGAATAATACCAATGTCGAACTTCAGCTCTGCGTTTTTTTTCTGGTTATTTGAAGTTCGCTGAGGTTTCATCTAAGTTGTCCCTTACAAGCAATCTTTGACCAAGAAAGGGATGGCCGATAGTTTTTTTTTGTAAACATTCAAACCTCACATTATTGAAACAATCTCGGGCAAACTGGTCTCTCTCAAATGCCACATTCGAATTTCCAATCACTTACCCAAGTACCGGGGGCCCATTCCGAAAAGAGGTGTACTTGCAAAAGAGGTGTACTTCAAATAGAGGGTGTACTTCTAATACTTAGACCTCTATTTTATATGTACTTCTAATAGAGGTGTACTTCAAATAGAGGGTGGACTCCTAATACTCAGCGTTACCTTTTAGGTGTACTTCTATTAGAGGTGTTCTTCAAATAGAGGTGTATTTCTTTTAGAGTAAATACGGTATGTAAGTTGATTGAATGGTTGAAAGCTCCAATCAGGGCTGGGCACGCGTCCCGGTTAACCTTAGGGGGGTGCATATTGGACGTTGCAGAGAGGGCAAAGGGGGGGGGGGGGGTGCCTAAACCGAACACCAAAAAAATAACGATTGTCGAATATGTTTTGTCGAATATCAGGAAAAAAATACACACTATTCTTCTGGGTTGCCATATCTACTTCTCCGTTTTTTGAGGCGAACATTTGAAGAATTCAAATTATAGATAGAGATGCAGGTTGTGTTCGCAATAATTCATGGTTGCTGTCGAAGTTTGTTTTGATGAAGGTATAAACACCCTTCTGGTATCTTGTAGCAGGTAAGGACCGATGTAGCGTCATGTTGCTTCGGTTCAACGTTCATTGATTACGCGGGTGGCTACCGATTCGAGGCAAAGATACAAACACAGCGCTCAGGAAAGCTATCGTTCAAGTTAAAAAAAAAAAACTAGCTAAATGATGTATAGCCTATGTCGCTCATTCTGAGCCGGTCGAAGCAAGGCTTATCGGGCTTATCATGTCAAAATCTCCTTATCACTGTTATAAGTATTTTGCCATGACCAACCGCTCCACTGCTTACTCCGCATTGACTCATCCGAGCAGGCTAGGCTTTATTTCGACAGTATAAAAGTACAGATAGCACAGTCAGTATCACAACCAGTCAATAGATTTTAATTCATGAGAATGTGACTTATGAAGAGAGCCAACTGTAAAGACTGCAAGTTCCTATGAAAGAAGCGAATGACCGTGTCGTCCTCATTGAGAAGTACCCTGTGCATAAAAACCAGAGTCTTATCCACCTTGAATGCCGTAATTTCTCTTGCCCTACGATAAGGTGTTTGTCCGCAGCTGCACAGCGCGCAGTGGAGTAGACGCGCACACAATATTAATTTAAAAATGCATTTTATTACAGAACGGGGCGGAGAAAATGATTGAAACTAGAGGAAATGGAAGAAGGCAGAAATAGGATACTTTCAATGTATCCACTATAGAAATTTAATGTAAACAAACTAAGTTGGAGCGGAGTGAATTTTTTGGACTTGATCAGGTTCATTCAAATGAACCTAGTTGATTAAAAACACCAACAAACATGGAACTAAGAGCATTGAGAGAAAGAGGAGAATCGGGCAAACATTTCAATAGCAATAGGTTTAATATTCAATGAGACTTAAGGTCCTTAAAACTCGTCCCGGTTTTGTCCCGGTTCTCGGGGTAAAACCGGGACGAGATTTAAGGCCCTCAAATCACATCAAAAATCGATCCTAATGAAACCAAAATGTTTGCCAGATTCTCTTCTTTCTCAAAATATCCTTTGCTCTATTTATGATGCTAAATTCGATCAACAAGGTTCGTTTGAATGAACCCTGTCACGGCTAAATATTTACACATGCTCTAACTTTGTTTATTTACATTAAATTTCTAAAATGGGTACATCCAAAATAGACTACCTTTACCATCTTCCATTTCCTTCAGTTTCAATCCTTTTCTCCTCCCCGTTTTGTTATAAAATACATTTTTTATTAATATTGTGTGCGCGTCCATTCCCGTGTGCGCTGTGTAGCTGCGTACAAACACCGTATGGCACGGCAGGCCGAATCTTCAAGAGATTGCGGCATTGTAGGAGGTTAAAACTCGGGTTTTCCACTCCCTACGCATCACATGAATTCTGAAATTGTTCCACAACACAAAAAAGTTCTGATTTCCACATCAGAACAATCAAACACAGATTAACTAATCCTTCATAGGTTTACGAAAACATTCGACAGGAAACATTGATTATAGCAATAGTAGTTGTTCTGTTGTTTGTAATTGTTCAATTGTTTTGTAATGAATTTTTTCTATCTTCTGTCATAACTTACCGTCTTGCTAACATTTTTCCTCATGGGATTGTTTTGAAGTTTAGAAATTACACTACCTTTTCTGTTGGCATTTTCGGAATTTTCTCTAGTCAGTGTTTTTTATAATTCTTGTTTATCGAAATCAGGAAGTCAAAATCATGGCTGTTGTGCTCAACTTTTTTGGAAAATAGCCGATTTAGATTTTCCATAGGGGGGTGCCTAAAAATTACCGAGCTAAGGGGGTGCACATTCAGAATCGCCTTACCGGGACGTGTGCCCAGCCCTGGCTCCAATTTCCGAGTTTCGTTTTCCATTTCCCGAGAAGCGCCAGAGTGCGGTAAAATCAGAAAACAGCGCAAGACAGAAAAAATTTTCGCTTTCCAAACCCTCAATTTCTGACGGTTTGTGGCATTTTCATTTCCCATAGAAGATATTGAAATCGGTTTGCTGCTGCTAAAATTATGAAATTTAAAAAAAAATTTGATCATCCCTGTTCGAGACCTGGTCTGCAATGCCAAAACTTTGAACCCGATCGGAGTTTGAAAAAAAAAAGAACTTTAGCTGAACTCCCGTATCATATACGTTTTGATCCTTCTGCATATCTCTTTCAAAAGTCTCAGCCCATTCAACAAATTTTGTTGCTATCCAAATGTGTTTTCTCATTACTACAATGCCTTTCGTTGGATTTGGTCAGCGAGCGCGCCTGAATTCGTTCTTGCGTCTTCAACAGCCTTTTTAATAACTTCCTCTGAGTTGAACATTTTCAGACCTGAAAAACTATTTAAAGGCAGTGTTCACGATAAATTTCACTTCCGTTATCTCCACGACTTACGGAAGGTCTGGTGCCCTATATAGCAAGGCATGCTTAAAAAGGACACGAAAGACGCGCTTTTAAGCAATAATAGGCCCTCTCTTGTTTACGTTGATTTTTGATCGTGGAGGAATTGACCGCTAGAAGGATGGTACCTATCAGTGCAATGAAGCGATCAGCTCACTTATCAGCACTTCCTTGACTTGATCATTCCTGTAATCTGAGTCTCGATTTGTTCATTCCGAGGGGCGGATCTGGGGCACCAGGCGTGTCTGGGGTACCAAAACGCTTGTTTGCAGGCGTTATTTTGCCGCTCCTGGCTTGTTTTCTACCGTTCATTCGACACTGGGAGCCTAGAATCCTTCTCGCCTATCATTTCACTGTGGAAAGTCAACGAGGATGATCATCGTGAATGCTGCCTTTAAGATCCTGGTCGAAAAGGCTATCCAACGGTACATTGATTGCTATGGTTTAAGTTCAAGCAGAAAAAAATTGGGATGAAACTTTTAGTGAGTCATACAGCATAGAAATACAGTATGCAGCTGTACAGTGCTATGTATACCGTATAATGACCTTAAAAATACATTTTTCGCTTTTTACTCGGTTATAAACCCTGGATAGCATCAAACTGCTGGATAGGCCTCCTCACCCAGATTCCGAATAACTTTAAGATTTGAAAATAGTTCATTCTGAAGGAAGTTATTAAGGGCAGTGTTTACGATGAAAACCGTTTTTCTGTTTTTCCACCTATCTTGAAACCGGTCCCATTCTGATTCCAATGATGCTTCTGGAATCCTACAAGAACTTCTAGGAATGGAGTTATGGTCTCTCAAAACTTGAGCTAGGAAAGCATGGTGGACGAGTTGTCTGAGGCTTGTAACTTCCGTCTTTTGCAACCGATGTATGCGAGTTGACCTGAGTAAAGAGAGAAGTTGAGAATGATGGGAAGGGGCTACTGATCGGAAACCATTGCTCATCTCACGATCTCGAATTTTCATTTGTTCACGTCGGAGGGCGGACATTGTGCTTTTGGGGTTTGCCTTGCACTTAAAGTGGCAACTTAGGCCTCTTTTGGGACTCTTCCTGGCTTGTTATCATGCGTTCTTTCGTCGTCAACGTTACAGTGTAGCCCTCCACTATCCATTTCTAGTGGAAACTGAAACACATTTTTATCGTGAGCACTGCTTTTAAAAGGGGAAGCTTAAGACGCAAAAACGCGTCCCCAAGCGCCTTCTGACTAAATCCAACGAGCCGTAGAATACTGTATCCACCTGAAAATTTCACTCACCTCTGTGGATAACTGTCCTAGTGTGTCGATCGACTTCTGTACAGCCCAAAACTTCCTCGGATTAAACCGAACCAGCTGCGTACGGTCAATACGTTGGATCGGCTCTGACGCGAAAATCTCGGAGAAATCGTAGCCGATTTCCATCTGGATTCGAACGGTTTTTATAGATTCATTTCAGTGAATATCAACATCACGACGGAACATGATCATACGCCGGAATGCACGAGTACTTTATAAGCGAAACAGAATGCGCATCAAGAGCCGATATGGTGGCCAGCGGCGCGCGCACCACTGTCCTTATCTAAACATAATTGTGGCCCGCACTGACGGACAACCGCTGTTGTAGCACGCAACACGATGATAACCAAGGTAGGACAGTGATCATCGTGTTGCATGCTGCAACTGCGGTTGTCTGCCACTGTGGACCGAAATTTCGCTTCGATAAAGACAGTCGCGGTAGAGAGTGATCGCCTCGTTTCTAACAGCGCGCATTGTAACTCATCGAGAAGACTTCTTATGCAAAGGGAAGCGCTCAGCTGACTTGCCTCGTCTCCTCCAGGAATTTAGACAATGCGCGCCGCGGCGTGACCGTAAGCGTGGTTCAGGGGCAATCGCCAACGGGCAGGACAGTCATTGTCCCACAATAATTGAGTGTACACATACCAATGGTGACGACAAAACGAAGGAAATATTTCGAGTTTAACACTTTTTTCAAGATTGTGTTTTTTTGAGGAGAAAAATCTTTGAGAAAAAATAGTAAAGTGAAAATATAATATGCATCCCGGACAGAGCGTAACAGGATAGAAAGAAGGAGGGGAATAGTGAAGATATGCATGTAGAACTACGGAGAAGATTAGGCCCCTCAAACAGCTTATCGGTACCATTTAAAAGGCATTGTTGAAGGAGAACTGAAGACATTCTCATACTATTTAGATAGTTCTGAAGTATTTAAAGCAAATATCTAGAGCATAACGTCAGAATTCTGACAGTGGCCTTCCACTGATATGACTATCACATGTCGTCGGTGAGTAATTATTACACCAAACCTACTGAAATGGTGTGCATATATACTTGTACACAATGGAACTGGAGAGCGATCTCAATGGTCAAATGAGTAATCATAGCGTTAATTCCATGACATTTAGAGGACAATGAAGAGACAATTGAAGGCATTATGCGTGCGGACACTACCACAACACACTGTGTTTCCTGGATATACGATTTCGAACATCTTATCATTTCAAGAAGAATTATCATGAAAACATTTTTTGCGTCACTATTCGGAATGTAAGCAAAAAAAACTTGGGAACAAGCAATGAATAAATAGATGGACCATTTGGCAATTAATGGATAACAAATACCCCAATCCTCCCCTTGGAAAGTTTGTATATGGGCAAGTGAGTTGCCTACCAAAAAAAGAAAATAGAATTAGGGAAGTGACTGTAGAGAAGCTACCCCGCAAGCACAACTGATAAGGGCCTCATTAAAGGCAAAGTTCCAGACAAAACTGATTACCAAGTATTTTTTCGCAACGAAGGAGCGATAATAAACAACACCAACTAATTAGAAGTTTCGAAACAGAAATGAGCCCAGCATTCTGTAAAATATGATTTTGAAAATAACAAAAACTATCGCAAAGCGCGACAAGGAGCAGACGCAGGAACGAGTTTCTAAGATTTCTTTGGAAAGTTCTCTCAGGTAATTATACGAGATTTCAGCGAAATCGCTGCAAGTACAGTAATAGTTGCACCAGCAAAAAAAGTCTACAGTGAAATATTCAAATCTGAGATATGCCCCAGTTCACGGATACACGGACACAACAAATTTAAGACGCGGCTCGGTTCTGGCGAGCAGCGCACGGCTTTCTGTCGGGTTATATGTATGGTTTCCGTTTTCGACTTAGTCTGACGCATGGACCAGGCGGTTGGCCGTGCGGGGCTGGAGGCCACACAGGAGAATGGGGTTTCGATTCGCGCGGGGTGATCTACCGTCGCAGCCCCGTCCATTCATCAGACTAAAATTATTGCGCGAACTCTAGGTGTCAAACATCTCCGTGCGGGGGCCATGAGTGCTGTCACGACGTTATAGTCACAGCAGAAGCATCACAAGTTGCTACGACAGGTAAACTGAGTTTACGGCAACAGGTTGATCCGCCCACGGAAAGTCACTTCTGGTCATCTTGCACGTATCACACCCAAAAAATTAATTCTTAGATTCCATGTTTATCCTGGAGAGAGTCACACGCTGATCACAGTGGTATCTCTGGAATCGTCCAAGACCCCCTTTGAACAGAGTTATGGCTCTTCAAAGATGCCTAGATTTTGAGGGTGAAAAATTGGTGGACGAGTTGTCTCAGGTCTGTATTTCTCTTCATCCGCAACCGTTGCGCGAGAGCGAGCCTGGATAAGGAGACAGTCCGGCAATAGACCGAGGAACGACGACTTGTTGAGAATTCATCCATTCATCCAGCCGCTATCGAGTTCGAAAAACTGTTAAAGGGTCGGGCCTGTGGTGGTGAGCGAAGGGGGTCGGGCCTGTGGTGGTCGCTTTCATCCCGCTTATTTGGAGGAATTGAGATCTCGCATTTGGCTCGTGTTATACGGGAGGGGTCTTCTACACAATTACATGAAAATCTCAAAATTCATATCTGAGGGTGTACTGTGCCTCTAATAGGAAGTACTAGTACCCTTCTGAACCTCACAAAGCATCCTCATCGTATGCGATGTTGGTTTTGAAGGCAGTTTTCACTATGAATACCATATTCGAGTTCGACTCAAAAATGAGGTTATTTGGTCAAGAGCTATCGAATAATGAAGTGACATACAAAGACAAGCGCTCTGAATAAGCTAAAATAGCGGTTTCTAGCGTACATACTGGTTCAGGGCGCGGACGAGCTTACGCGCCCTGCTACTTTTCGCAAGCGCGCGCAATTGGCTAATTGTGCGCGAATCGATAAGGGTGGACGTGGCGGAGTTGCCTGGCAATTTGATAACAACAGCGTCCGCGACGCCACAAGCTAATGAGAAATGGGGGCGGAGCGGGCTAAGCAAGCGTACTGGGCTAACAAAATCTTCACTTCATGACAGTTTTTTATCGATTTCTGACCCGCTTTCGCTGCTTTCTTCGACTCTATCCCTTCAGGCAGCTATCAGCGCAGTTTTTCATATTGAAAGCTCAAAACGAGATTCATCGTGTACACTGCCTTTGCCAGAGATCAGTCGGATCAGAGTATCCTGAAATTGAGGTTGAGAAGAGGGAAAACCAAAAAAAAATATATAGGTGAGGCAAGCACACAACATGCGGTTAGTTTTCAAGTACTCAGAAATTAGTGGGAAGTTCCCGAGTAAGACAGCAGAACTTCCCCCGAAACAACTGGGGAACTTCCCCCGAATTGGGGGGAGGCGAAGGGGACGTCTCGACAGCAGAGTAATGGGGAAAATTTCCACAGCAAGAGTTCTCTTGTTCTCCCGACTGCAGGTCTTCCCGCGAGCTTTCGACTGCTGATCTTCCCACTGTTCAATGATTGATCAAAAATCAGCTAGCTAGATCTCGCTGTTTTCGACAGTCTCCTGTTCCTGAAAAACTGCGATCGGTCCAAAAATATTCACCTCTGACTAAAGGTTATAGAGAAGCTTATTAGCTCCTCTGAAAACCAGACAGAGATGCATTACGTAGTCCTTGAGTGGCGGATCTACCTCCTCAAGTTGAGAAGTGCGAGACCACCTCGCGACTAAATCGTCTGCATCACCGTATACGGTGCGGCTTTGTTTTCGCGTTCATCATGTTCGGGGGGAAGCCATGGGAACAACCGTGAAGCAAACTTCCCTTGTTCTCCCCCCGAGTTGACTGTTTCGAACGCCTTATCGTTGTGTATAATTCGAGCCTCGACCGAGTGATAACGACCAAATCAGGTCTATTGTCCTCGGGAACTTCCCCAAAAATTTCTGAGTAGAACGTGAAAAGGAGAGAAACAGATAGTCCTATTGAAGAAATAGGAAAGATTTCGGAAAGACATCCCGTACTAACCCTAGACCTCGTTTTGGTTATGATAAGAATGCTATTTATGAGATAACCTCTGTGACGACTACTATGTCTGCCTGCGGATATCAAAGTGAATGCCGTGATGAGGTAGTATATTTTTGAGTAGTTTACCACAAAATTGACAGCCAATAGGTCAGATCTATGTATTTAATTCAATTTTTCTGGTCATGAATGTATAAATTTGTAATGCATGTGCTCACATTTTTAGGATCCATCCTTGATAAGACGTTTAAGAACACCGACCTTAAACAAGCATTCCTGTAAATATGAGCAGTCACTTAAATTTCATATTCTGCAAATGATCGATATACTGTTGTATATCGATCATTTACAGAATTCAGATAAAGGCGGTGTTCACAATGCGAATGTTCCCTTCTTTTTTGCGGAAGCTTGAACACTGGGTCCTTCTGAGGGCAGAAAGGAAAAATGAACGACGACAAATGACCGCGGAGGGGGTGAAAATTGCGTGGATCAACCGACCCACTGAATCATGTCAACCTGATCATGGGAAAGACGTTTATTTGAAGGAACAGTAGCTGAAGTGCTGACCAATCTTGATCTTCAAGGATGGATCCTAAAAATGTGAGCACATGCATTACAAATTTATTCCTAGGATTTCTTGAGAAAGAAAGACGAAGGAGAGTCAGTTATTCAGGAAGCTTAGAGCACAATAATGTTTCTGGTGTTTCAAATTACATACGTTGCACGAAGCACACCGAAATAGGCATGGAAGGCGGAAATCAAATGTTTTGAGGTTTTTAAAGTTTTCAATTCAAACAATGAGGGTCTTGAGAGCCTCTTCGCCATCATCCTCTATTTCAAGAGCGTAAATGCGCATAAAAGCCTTGAGAATGGGATACGATTTTTATAGTATACGCTGCCTTTAGGAGAGCTTATCGACATAGGATCCATTTTTAGCAGGAGGGCCGTTGAATGACAGCACTAAATGTGAGTTCATTCCATATTCATGAGCACCTGAGAAAGACCATTCACTGCCGAACCCACTGCTACACTATGATAGGGATATGTGCACTATTATCGACTCGAATTGAGTATCTTTCGAATTACATTGGATATACATCATATCAAGGCTCATGCAAAACCGGGCCAAATTTGCAAAATATTAAAAAAACAATATCGTCCCCTACACGTTTCATGAGTAGCGCTTCCATCGATTTTTGGAAAGACATGGATATCTATATATTTGAACGTCATCTGAAGCGTGCGCTGTCATAGATCGCCATTACAACTGTCGCGGACGAGCACTGCATACGAGGTGCGGCCCAAAGCCACACTGCACCAGACTAGAATTTCCGCCGTGTCAGAACGTACAGCCGGCGCGGATCGCACTGATACGTTGCGCTCCTTATTGTGCACTGACGCAAACTCGGTTCACATATGTCACTATATGCGTGCACCGAGTTTGCGTCAACACACAATAGGGAGCGCCCAGTATCAGTGCGATCCGCGCCGACTGCATATCGGGTCAAATAGCCGAAAGGAAATATCTCTTCCTTTACCGCAACTTCAAAATCATACATGTACTACTAATGAATCAAGAATCTAGAAACTGGAATTTTCATCGGACTATGTATTCAAGCCTGCCCGCGATACCCGAGCAGCTCGCAGGTCGGAGCTTGGCCTGCGTTGCGGCTCGTTTTGATAAGAGGTGAACGAGTGGTTGTGTGGTGTTCCGGCCTCAGCCCGGGCACCTGGTAATCGATACTGGTGGCTATACTTCGGCGACTCGACAAAAATTTCGAATAATCGAGTTTTCGACTAACTCGATTTTTCAGAATTTCGAATAATCGAGTTTTCGACTAACTCGATTTTTCAAAATTTCGAATAATCGAGTTTTCGACTAATTCGATTTTTCAAAATGTCGAATAATCGAGTTTTCGACTAATTCGATTTTTCAAAATTTCGAATAATCGAGTTTTCGACTAATTCGATTTTTCAAAATTTCGAATAATCGAGTTTTCGACTAATTCGATTTTTCAAAATTTCGAATAATCGAGTAGTCGAATTGACTCGATTTTTCGAATAATCGAATGATCAAGTTTTCGGCTAACTCATTTTTTGCAAATTTCGACAATTGAAATTCTAAAACACCTCATTTCGACTGTTTTACTCGAATCACTTTTCTTTTCTTTTTCGAACCAGGAGCGTACCGCGATTCTGTCAGCCTCACCCCTTATCGTACTGCGTCCTATCACCCATGCCGTCTCGGTGTTTTACCCGAACGAGTGTTGCCTATCAGATTAACCCAAAGCTATGAGGTAGTTGCCCGTGTCCTATTTCGCGCCGCTTTACAAATCTGCACAGCATGAGAGTGCTGGACCGGGGGGAACGATCACGGTAGCATCATGGTACGTGCACAGGAATGACCACGGGTGGGTCGATCGGGTAACTTTCGCGGGACGGCGGCGGATCGAGGGACAAGGGAAAGACGAGCGCCGCACAATCGCGGTGCCGGAGCGAAAGATGTTCTCACAAGGGAACTATTATTAGTTGCTCTGGCCATTCCGGTTGAGGTGTACTTTCCTAAAACCGTTTTTGACGTAGAATCCAAGCGCGCTCTTCGAAGTTGCCTAAAGCCACTCTGTAAAAAGTTATAGGCGTTTTTCGCCAGAGTTCCGCACCTCTTGTACGTTCCAAAACGCGCTTCAGCCTTTGGAAAATCTGGAATCGGACCTCATAATAGGTGCTCAGCGCCCAAAACAACCCCTTGTTCGAAGTTCAAGTGAGAGCATATTTTTCGATTTTTGCACAGAGTGACAGCGTTTTCCACTTTCACGGATTTTGCGCTCAGCTTTTATTTATATCATTATAGAGGGGTCTGAAAGCGTTTTTAAAAGTGCTCCAGATTTCACCTGAAATCCTCCCAGGTCGATTATTTGGGGCGAATCTTGGGTTTACTTGTTTACGACTCCGAAGTCTACGACTTGCTTCGTTCAAAGCTTCGCAGCATGTAAAAACTTCAAGGGCAGAACGCGACTTCTGAGATTTGCGGATTTCTACAATAGATGTGGCTCATATTGTTTTTTGAAGGGTGCTTTGGAGTGTTTAACACGAACCTAAGGTCCAGTTGACGATTTCTGACAGATTACGGTAGATTACGGCGGGTATACGGTATACTTAGTATCCGAATCACTCCTTTTCAGATATCCGACCGGATATCCGAGAATCGGATAATCCGATATCCGAAAATTCGAAAAAACGCATTATCTGAATCGAACCAATATTCGGGAAATTTAAAATCGGCATTATCTGAATCGAACCATTATTTGAAGGGTCGAAAATTCGGATAAAATATCGGATAAATTCGGATAAAATTCGGGTAAAATTTCGGATAAAATCGGTTAATTTTTGGATGAAATCAGATAAAATTGCACTAGGCCACGTCCATTTTTCCGTACCGCCTTCTATTTAGTACATGAACCCAGGATTGTTCTCCTCCTTCCGAAATCGGAAGAGTCGTTGCGGCGCCGAAAAATGGGCGTGGTCAAGTGAGATGACCAAGTGGAGTAATTGAAGATTTAAATCACCCTTGGAGACTAGAACCGTGGAAATAGGCGGGTGTGAGTTTAACATTAATAAGTCACGACTATTTCGAGATTTTCTAAACTCATGGAGGAGTCTCCGCCATCATGGTCCGCAAATACGTTTTCGAAAACTGGTGGCTTAGTTTCGGTTAACTACATGAAGTAATTTACCTGACTGTGATTTCTACTGACTCGAAACAGTCGACTATCGAGTTCATTCGACTATTAGGGCCTATCGAATAATCGAGTCTTCGACTAACCCGAAATTCCAAAATTTCGAATAATCGAGTCTTCGACTAAGTCGATTTTTCAAAATTTCGAATAATCGAGTTTTCGACTAAGTCGATTTTTCAAAATTTCGAATAATCGAGTTTTCGACTAATTCGATTTTTCAAAATTTCGAATAATCGAGTAGTCGAATGACTCGATGTCGACTGTTTCAGTCGATACCAAGACTCGATGACTCGACTCGACATAAGTATACTGGTGGCCATCACCACCAGGTGTCCGGGCTGGGGCCGGAACACCACAAGCCACCCGTTCACCTCTTATGAAAACGAGCCGCAACGCAGGCCAAGCTCCTTTCTGCGAGCTGTTTGGGCATTGAGGGTGGTTATCAGGGATGAGCGGAATAAAAATTCAAAATTTCGGAAATCGGTTTTCGGGTTTCGGAACAAAAAATTTTTCTCGGTTTTCGGATATCGGGTGCGAAACGCCCAAAAATGCGCGGAACTTCGGTTTTCGGAACGCGAAAAGCGGAAGTTTTCAAAAAATGCCAAACTTCCCTAGAGTCTCAGAAACACATTTGGTTCCAGGGAATCATTTTCAGAGAGATTCTGTCTTAATGAAGGACCAACTATGCAACTTCAGTAGACCATCTGGATACATATAAAAATCGATCCCGAAAAATGCACAGATTTTTGCGCTAAAGTGCGTTGCAAAATTATAAGGCATACCCCAAATCTCGCGATTCCAAACTTCGCGTGATTTAAGGAGACAAACGGTTAACGCCAATCGATGAAGCACCCTCGAAAACCCCTGGGTACGAATCTTCATGAAATTAGAGCAACTGGCAGGAACCTGGCAAAGGAAATTGTCAAAAACGACCGTTGCAAAATTATACATGGCTGACGTTCTCGCAGAAATTGCAATTCTAGACCCTCCGTATCAGTTCGTTCATGGTAAAAACCATTATGAACATCAAGCTAATAGTCTTCAGAATTGCCTTGATGCCCAACCACTTCCAAAACTCTTTTTGGTATGTTTCAACCCAGCTTTTTGTGAAAGCCCCTTTCAATCTGCGCCCATTCGCTTATAACGGCTAGTTTGAGCGAAACTACACACTCGCATTTTCTCCTCTGGTTGTATACTAGAAGCTCGGGAAGATATCAAACGTTTTCCTCTGGGTTGAGGTCCTGCAAACTGGCCGGCCATTCTAGCAAATTGGCATGATTGGCCTGAAACCAAGCCTGCGTCGTCCTATTAACAAGAAGTGAAGGCGGATACGAACTAGAAAGAACTGAAAATGAAATTCCGACACATTCTGATAATCAGTGAGGTTCACAGGTCATGTCGCGAAAACCTGGTCCAGCTTGCCACATCACCTGAATCTGGGTCTATACATTTTTTCCACACACATTCTCCTCCAGAGTTCCTACACGAAGATAAGTGTGGGTTCTTTTGTAGATCTCTCCAGTGCTTAGAATATTTAGGTAAAATAATTAAATAGATTAGAATATTTCAGGCTCGTTCGGACTGAGCTTGCTTTCGACCGATAAGAAAGGGTTTCGAAGGATCCACCTATGGATCAGAACTATCCTTGAGTAGGAACTTCCGAGAAGAAAGAAAAATGTGTTGACCCGGATTCGGGTGGTGGACCAGGTTTTGGAACATGATCTATGAACCTCATAGATTATCAGACTAAGTCAGAAAATCATTTCGAGTTCTTTCTAGTCCGTATCCGCCTTCACTTCTTACGACGACGCAGGCTTGGCTTCAGGCCGATCCTGCCAATTTGCTAGAATGGCCGGCCGGTTCGCAGAAGCTCAACACAGAGGAAAACGCTTGATATACTCCTGAGCTTTAAATATACAACCAGAGAAGACAATACGAGTGTATGGTTTCGCTTAAAGGCAGTGTTCAAGATAAGAATCGTTTTTCTGCTTCTCCGCCTATCTTGAAGACGGTCTCATGCTAATTCCAAAGATGTTTTCGAAATCGTACAAGACCTTCTAAGAACAAAGTTATGGTCCCTCGAAAATTGAGCTAGGGAAGGAACAAAGTTATGGTCCCTCGAAAATTGAGCTAAGGAAGCATGGTGGACGAGTTGTCCGAGGCTTGGAACTTCAGTCTTTTGCAGCCGATGTATGCGAGCTGACGTGAGTGAACAGAGAAGTTGAGAACGAAGGGAAGCTATTGATCGATCGGAAACCATCGCTCATCTCACGATCTCAAGCATTCATTTGTTGACGTCGGTGGGCGTGGAAAGTGCATCTGGGGTGTGATGAGCTGACGGGTGTCCAACTTTGGGGCCGTAAGGGGACTGTTCCGAGCTCATTTTTCTTAGTTTTTTTCAACGTTAGGGTCGCGCTATGCCCCGCAGCTGCCGATCTCCACCAGAAAATCAGAAATGGTTTTTATCGTGGACACTGCCTTTAAACTAGCCGTTATAAGCGAATGTGCGCATATTGGAAGGGGCGTTTACAAAATGCTGGGTTTAAACATACCAAAAAAGTTTTCGAAGTGGTTGGGCATCAAGGCAATTCTGAAGACTATTAACTTGATGTTCATAATGGTTTTTACCATGATTGAACTGATACAGATGGTGTAGAAAAGAAATTTCTACAAGAACGTCAGCTATGTCGTATAATTTTGCAACGGTCGTTTTTGACAATTTCCGTTGCCAGATTCCTGCCAGTTGCTCTAATTTCATGAAGATTCGTACCCAGGGGTTTTCGAGAGTGCTGCATCGATTGGCGTTCACCGTTTGTCTCCTTAAATCACGCGAAGTTTGAAATTGCGAAAATTGGGGTATGTCGTATAATTTTGCAACGCGCTGTATACTTTACCAGGTTGTTCAATAAGTTTTGTCGTTCGATGAGAGAGGGCGTTTCTACTGGTCCAATTCTTTTTTGTTTTGTTGGTACACTCTTCAAATGAACGTATGTGAAATTTCATTCAAAAACTTATTGAACAACCTGGTATACTATCCACTGGAGAAAGGAATCGTTCAGAAATTGTCAGAACCAACGTGTCAGACTGAACAGTAGAGAATTTTCGATAATTTAGCTCTCTTACAAAATTAGTGGTTTGGTAATGTCATATTTACGAGAAATTAGAGGTCAAAGGAGTCAAAAAATGTCCTGGAACATTTATAAAAATATTTGGCTCACAATAATCTAGGGTAAATAAGGAACTGGGAAATGTAATGAGACGATTACAAATGCGTTTGAGTGGTCAAACATGGACCAATTATCGATAAGTAAATACAGACGAGGGACCGGATCCTACAGGTTTCTCCATTGAACATATCAAAGCAAAATCAAGCACGATATGGATTGGGAGCGCTGCGGTTTCCCAGCTTCACCAGTGTTGACTGCCAGTGATAACAAGGAATATGTTTCACTACATACAGTATCCGCGCTAAGTTTTGTAAAAACGGGGAGCATTTCACAATTTTGCAAAAAAAACGTCCGATACAAGTAACTTTTTGAACGAAGACGTTTTTCGGTTTTTCAGGAAACGCTATCGTATTCACAGCTCAAATTTCTACCCACTAAATTGTTTTGTGGACCGAACTCCTCTAGAATCGCTTTGTCGTTGAGTAAAACTGCTTTTGCGGTCGTTTCTCAAAAACGTCGCGTGCGGCAAAGTGCGGTGTAACTTTGAGTAGTAATTGCACAAGTAATAGGAGAGCAATCTATATGTTTTCTTCGTAAATAAGATGAAATGTGGAGTAATCGTAAGATCTGTGCAGGTTGAATTTTCGATCTCCTTCATTTATCGGTCTGGAGCTTTCGCTACAGAAGTCAGATTTTTCAGGAAGTAAACCTGCACGAATCTCGAGATTACCCCCCTTTCATATAACTCACAAAGAATACATAGAGATTGCTCTGCTATTACTTGTACAATTACTACTCAAAGTTTCACCGCGCGCGACGCTATTGAGAAATGATTGCAAAAACAATTTTACTCGAAAACAAAGCGATTTTAAGGAACTTCGGCCCGAAATGCACATTATTATGTAGGAATTTGAGCTGCGATTATGACAGCGTTTTCAGAATACAAAAACACCTTTATTCGAAAAAGTTATGAGCATTGGACGTTTTTTTGCCTTTTTTCGCAAAGTTTCGCAAGTGCTCTCCGTTTTTACAAAACTTAGCGCGGGTATTGTAGTTTAATAGCACTTTTGATTTTGTTTTATTAAATGCAATGGAGAAGCTTGTAAAATCCTATAATTCGTCTTTTACTTTCGAAAAGTGATCGATGACTGGCCATCAATTCATGTTTTCAATCCTTTCACGACATTTCCCAGGTGGTTTGTTACTTCAGAATATCGTGCGCCAAGACATTTTTTAAAATATTTCAAGGCATTTTTTGACCTCTAATTTTTCGCAAATATGACATGCCAAATCACTTCCTTCGCCAGAGGGCCAACACTCTAGAAACTCCCAGTATTTTTCTCGAAGAATCCCTTTCTGATTTGACTTTTGCTGAGAGATTCAATTTTGAGAGAGGAAACTCCTCTGACAGCTTTTACCTTCGGTGAGTCTTCGAGCGTAACACTGTCTCAAAAAGGCACAATCCTGGGCGAAACCCTATCAGTAACGGTGCTGGTTTTCATTAGTTTCCATTTTTGAGGGCGAGGAAGCGTCGGGTGGCTCATAATAATATGCTTATATGTTTCTGAATGTCCTCGGCCTCAGTTTTGAAGTGCCGCTAAATTTGAGCAATCAACTCCAAATTCTCTAAATTGGAATAGAAGGTATGTATCTGCACCCATTTCTAGCCCTTTGTCGGAGAAAAGTCTTCCTGTCTCATCGAGAAGTGATCTCACAAGATCGTTAACGCTATCTGAGAATAAAAGAAAATTAAAACCAAAATCGAGCGGTTTTTTTCATGCTTTTCGAATCTCAGGAAACCATTCCAGACCACTTCTTGGTGGTGATACCAACTTTTGTGCTCTCATCAATGGAAGGAAAATCGCTCCTCCACAATTACCCCAAACGTTGTTTCCGGAATCGCAGGGTTGCGCAAGTGCAAGTTGAAGCCAGATCTGGTACACGCTTAGCGCGCAACACAATTTTCATACATGGAACGTAGAAAGAAATCACTAAACTAGTAAAGCGACAGTAAAAATTTTCGAAATACGACGCCCAGATCAGCTGTAATTTGGTAGTTTCGACCGGTCTTCAGAACCTGATAATAATTTTCATCAGAATAATATTCTTTCACGACGAGGTGGGAGAAGAAAAAAATTGAAGATTTGATGTAATGTCAAGTTATTCAAATCAGTGCAGAAAAATCATCGGGGAAATTCTCAATTAGGACGCAATCGCGATATTTTGTTCCGCATTTTCCGCGTTCCGCAGCACTTTCTGCGGTTTTCGGAAGGCGGAACGCGGAAGGCCAAAAACGCGCGAAACTGCGGGTCTCGGAACGCGAAACGCGGAACTCCGCTCATCTCTGGTGGTTATGCACCGGCGGGATGAAAATGTTTCACGATGACATTGCCACAGTTTGCCGTGTGGATTCTGCAGTCTTGCGTACACCTCATATTGCAGACCAGAAAATTGGAGCGCCTTCGGAAGAGATGTTTTCTTTCTCCATCGTGAGATTATTGCAGGAAATTTCTCTTATTTTACCACACTTCTCATTGTAGAGCTGATTATGCTATCTTTATCGTGTTTTAAAAATTCAATCCTAGAAATTTTCAGCAGGTGGAAGTTACCAGTTTTCCCAGCGGTTAGATACCGCAGCGACGCAGTGCGCGGTGCGGCAGCGAACATTAGGCGTCGTTTGTAATTCAGCCGGAGAAAGACGCGGCGAAGGGCAAACCTACAATATCGATCGTGCCGCATGATCAATACTGCAGAAATGCACTGTGCCATGGTTTAGAGTTCGACCGCGGCCCGACCAAAAATAACATCTCATCTTGCCGTTCTGTGTAAAAACTTCAACATATAGCCTAGCTTCCTCATTTTGAGCCTGTCGAACCCAGGCTTATCATGCTTATCATGTCATATTCTTCTTATCACTATTATATTTTGCAATGACCGACCGCTCCACTTCTTGCTCCGCCCGGACTCCTCCGAGCAAGCTAAGCTTTAGGTCTGACTGCTCGGTGTGATTTTTCTCCGCATTTTTCTGGGTACAACTGTTCCATTCGGAATGCATCAGCACAGAGTAAGTTTCCGTTAGTAGTAACAGTTGTCTTGTCATTTCCGCAGCGTCCCATTTGTGTATAAGTAGGGCCTTAGTACATAGATGGATACACCAATGGAGCAGTAGAACGGAGTGTGAAACCATGAGCCTACAAAAGATAAAGCGACATGAATGCTAAATTTGACCTACCAAATACGGAAACATACATATCATCTAAAGAGTACAGGAGTACGAAAGTAACTCTATGCAAGAAACCCATTCTTGCACGCCCAACATTGAGCTTCTGACCGGTTAGAGCATTTAATAGTCCATCACTTTGAACAATTAAGACGCCAAAACGGGCTACCGTCAGAAAAAAACCGTCTCAAATGTCGCATGTATAGTACCAAATCGTATTAAAGTTTGAGAAGTGGAACAGACTTAGGAGAGATTCTGTAAGAAAGAGAAAAGATCCTTTGTGTGACTAACCTTTGAAAAGGAAAGCGGCCGTAGTGACTCATTCGGGTCATATTTCACGGAAGGGTTTCCTAACATACACAAATCGGTAAAAAAGACTGCACTCCTAGCTCGTCAAGTGGGACCCTATATAGGGGACAACGACTTTCAAACAAGAAAATATAGATTCAGAAAAAGTACAACGGTCTTAGCTGTTGTTCACCTGCAAAGCTGCTGTTCCCTCAACTTCTAAAAATCGGATACTGAACAATGAACACAGTGAAGGGCTGCGACAAAGTCCTCAGAGCAAAAAGTGAGACATTAAACTGAAAATCGTATTCTATTTTTATTACGAATTCTTGAGAAAAAGCAAAATAATATAATGCCGCTTACAACGCGGAACAGCATCATTAGCTACCAAACAAAAGTTATGGATTTTTGGTGAAATGTAATGGGAGAAATTGTCTTCTATGCAGGAACGAAGTGTGTATGTGTGTCAGGGTATGGCATGTCGCTGTGAACGTTTCGTGAGAATCGTGGATACGTACAATATCCGCGCTAAGTTTTGTAAAAACGGGGAGCATCTGGCGAAATTGGCAAAAAAGCGTCCGATGCATGTAACTTTTAAGAAATGGGACTCTTTGAAATCTGAAAACGCTATCATATTCACATATCGAATTACTAACTAGTTATGAGGCTTATGTACCGTAGTACCCTTAAATCGCTTTGTTTTTCAATGAAGTAGTTCTCGCAATGGGTTTTCAGATTCGTCGTGCGCGGCGAAATGCGGCGAAACATTGAGCAGTATTTCTAAAGTAACGGAAGAGCAATCTGTGTGCTTTCTTCATGAATTAGGTGCAGGCGGGAGAATCTCAAGGTTTGTGTTGATTGAATTTTCGAAATTCTTCATTTAAGAGTCCAGGGTTTTCGCAACAAAACTCCGACTTTTCAGATAGTTTTCAAGCGTGTTTAATGAAGGATTTCGAAAATTCAACCAACACAAACCTTGAGATTCTCTCACCTGCACCTAATTTATGAAGAAAGCACACAGATTGCTCTCCCATTACTTGTACAAATACTCCTCAAAGTTTATAAAAATCAGTTTGAGGTCTTTTCCTTCCTCCAGCAAAACGACATCATCCTCATTACGTCGATGGGATTCAGTTCCCGGCATCACCTGAGGTCTCGACCTTCGTGCATTGGTGACACATCAAGATCATTCACGTGACTTGCAACCACCTCCCGAACTTTATACCCCACCCCAAACCCTGATACACCGTTGGTAAGTTTTTTCAAGCGGCTTCAAGAATCATTAGAGGATTTCTGTGTAGTCTGAGAACCTTCTGTAACGATGATAACTTTCGTCGCGCGCGAAGTTTTGAAAAACAATTGCAAAAATTATTTCCTTGAAAAACAAAGCGGCTGCAGGGAACTTCGGCCTACAAGTCATATAATTAAGTAGCAATTTGATCCGTGATCATGATAGCGTTTACAGAATTCAAAAAAGTCTTCATTCAAAAAAGTTACGTTCATCGGACGTTTTTTTGCCAAGTTCGCCAGATGCTCCCCGTTTTTTACAAAGCTTAGCGCGGGTATTGTACCTCCAGCTTTGAAATTTGTGCGGCTCCCCTACCACCGGCTGGGAATTTTGAGAGATCCACAGGTACATAGGTCGTTAGTGTGATCTTCAGATCAACAATACCTTCGGCAAAATTCTATAATTTTGTGGTTAAAAATATTGTTAAATTTATAGTTCAAGTCTTGAACGTGCCTGTAACCATAATTTTTTTCTTGTCAGTTTCGCAAGATTTTTTGCCATTGAATACCCTTCCTCCCCCTTCCTCTCCCTTCCCCTGGCTAAAGACTGCGGTCACCTCTGTGACAATCACAGTGTGAGACTTGACCTGACGTGTGTTTGAGTAAGAGGCTGCTCCAAATAATATATTCCCATGAAGACAGAACTGAAAAAAGAAATCCTAAACGAAAGCATTTCAATAAGTGTAGCCAAGAGTTTGAAAACTCTATTGCCGAAATTCGTTAATAAATTTGTAACAAAAATTGAATGAGAAACAACACGAATAAATTAGCATAGTCTACATTCCTATAGTTTCGAAGGAAACAGCACTACAGACAAAAGTCACCAATTAGCAAGATAAAGTTTATGCCTTGCCTTCTCAGCAACCGTCCCGGAACACTTCCGCAACTCTAGACTGCTTCATGACTGAACTGCGACTCTACTGTTAACTATGATTACATAGAGTGTCTTCGTCTTCGTCACGCCGTTCTCGCAATAGCTCGGTACTGCGGCAACCTCCCACGATGGCCCCGTGACTCGGCCTACACTCTAACACGTCTGAAGTAAATAAAATTTTAGGAGTCAGAACAAAGCGGAAAAAAGACTAGATATGAAGACATCCGACTAGAAAACCTTGCTACTCATGTATAGACTTTGAGAATCTGTGAATGGTTCCTGGTCAACTCGGACACGCTTTTTGGGTTAGAAATGCTTGCCGAAATGTCGCGGTTTCAAACATTCATAAAAACTTTTGCAAAAGTCGAAACACCTCATCGGGTTATTTTTTTGTGCTCAGGAAAACAGGAAAAACATTCCCAGCTCAAAATACGAGAAAAAGTTTCGTCCCATATCACCAAAGGAGGTAGCCTATGCAAAAAAAAAATCAAAGAAATTTATTTTCTCGGAACCAAACCAGGGCAAGCTCATTCTATTCCGCGTCCAGAAAAACTCCTCCTGCTCGTTCTACACTCCCCGAAAGACCGAAAACTGCTCGAGATAGCTGCGGTGATACCCTTCTGTAGGCACTTTAAATGGCAACAATATACAAATTTGAAGATAATAAATCTTTTCCTCAGCATTGATGGTACATCACGAATAATGGACCAAAACAAATATGATGTTCACACACTGCACAGTGGATGCACATGCTGACACCCGTTTACACACGAATTTAGGCGCAGTTCGATATAATGGCAAATACTAAAAAATGGTCTCAATTTTTTCATGTTTCAGACTCCTGTTAAGAACGCTGCAAGAACAAAGCAAATCAATTGAATCGCTAAGCCGATAGGGGAAAACTATCTGATAAGATTCCTTGCGAGAATCGCAAGCACATTTGCAGTCAAGGGGATCGATCTGCTGTCCGCTTACTCACAAGCGCCGCTTCTTACCTGTTGCTCCATTGCATGATAGCGGTGTGAGGCGAGATAGCTGTGAAGGCTTCGAGGCCATTACCACAGATCTCCATTTTAGATTTGCTTATAGCTGGATACGGTGTGCCCAGCAAAAATATATCTACTAATATTGCACGAAGTGTTGTATAAACCCTTTAATTGGTAGCGAAATAGTTAATCACAAGGTAATAATTTTAACTAAAAATAACTTGCTAACATAGGATCAGCTGCAAAATTAAATGACAGATTCGGAAAATCGTGTACGATTTTACCAAGAAATACTCACAGATTTTCAAAAGCTCGTACATGACTAACGAGATTCAGAAATGTTCCCCATATTACAAAATGAAGTACGCTTAAATAGCGTCCCGATGGGATGGATTTCGCAAGGATGATGTCTCTTAAGGAGAAAGACCATGTTGACAATGAACACTGTCACCATGAATCAGCTATGACACTGACACTGACGTCTTTCAAGAGAGGCGGATGAAATGAAACATTTCATACGTACAGTAATGTTGCGTGAAATTAGACCCGTCGCGATCATGTCAGCTATACCTTTGCAAATTAACGAAAGCAATCATGCATTCGATTGCGCATTTTTTCACAATGACCTTGTTCTCGAGACTTTCCTTTGTGGGCGATGAGACCGCCCTTTTTCTCAAAGCGGTTTTTTTTTAGATAAAAACGAGGACACTGCACCGCCTGACTAGTTCTCGAAGATGGTTCTAACTACTCAGGTAAAATGGGAAAACATTCAAGGATTAATTCTCGAGGATAAGATTGACAATGGGGATAAGAGTCGTCATAGCATTAAAACTGATGAAAGCACATGGTAGATAGAAATGAAATCAGAATGTTGCAGCTCCAAGCAGAAGTGAACGGAGCACGGCCATTCAGAACCCTGACAATGGCTCAAGCAGCTAATTACATAAACGAATAAATCACGCCTCATAAATCGTCGGCGAATGCGGAGGCACTGGTCACTCAGAAAAAGCGGACGCTACACCGCATGACATTGGAAACGTAATCTGCTAGCCTCAGCGTAGGAATGGAAGGAAGCCTTCTCGGTAGTAGCGCTTTACCATTCGGGTTCGTTTTCGCTCACAAGGGAAGTTTTATGGCGCTAAACACATGTGCAAAAACGACTTGTATTTTTAGCATCTCTTCGGCCTCCATAGTTAACCTGCGCAGTACCCCGTCCCGAGCTGCAGGTTCCAAGAATTTAGAAGTCTGAAACTTTCGTTTTTTGTACTTTTTGTACCTTCCCAAACGAGCAGATGTAATTCGAAAATCTGAAAACAGATCTCATAATCGTGTTTGGCGCCCAAAAAAAGCCCCCCTGGACAAAGTTTGGCTGAAAGCACACTCTTCAAACTTTGTACAGCGTGAAGGCGTTTTGGACCTGCGCGAATTGTTTGGTGACCATTTCTTCTAGCGATTTGTGCGTTCTAAAGCGTTAAATTTTTTTTTAGATTTGACTTAAATTCCCTCATCGGGGCCATTTGGTGGGCTTATCACGAATTTGAGGTTTATCCGTCCTTCGTTTTCCCACGTTTCCGACTAAATTCGGTCTAAGTCTCCAATCCGGGGAATTTTTGACGGCCATATGCGACTTTCGACGATTTCCGAAACGCTATCATCGAAATGGCTCGAATTGCTTTTCTATAGGTTACTTGGAGTGATAAACACAAATCTAAAATCCGCTTATCGATTTTCGACAGCTCACTGTAGATTACGCTAGGTTTACGGTAGTTCGGGTAAAATCCCAGAATTGACTCACAATTTCTAGGTGAGATTCACTCGGAGTGCTGAATACGCATGTAATGTCCATTTGTCGAGTTTTAAAATGCTAAAATGAGTTTTGCCCCCTAAATGACATTTTACCTATCGTAACCTCCAATAAACTTGAGAATTTTGAAAAACTGGACCCAAATTTCGTTTTCGGACACTTATTAAACCCTGCATACAAGTTCTCAGTTAAATCCAAAAAATTAGAAACACCCAAAAAATGCCCCGGCCCTTTCCGCGATGCTTGAAAAATGCCTATAACTTCTTGAAACCTGGTATTTTAAAAAATTCAGAGTAAGTATTGAACTGAAAAAAGGCAATATCACAGCATTGCGTATAGTATTATACACTTACTTCAGAACACTTCCAGTCCAGTGCTGACTACTCCGGCACTCGTAGTGTCTCGCCAGACCGTTGCCATATGAAGGCCAAATTCGTTGCCCCAAAACGTCGCTTTCTCTAACGCCTGATTTCCTCCGAAACACTCTCTGTTCCACCCGAAACACCTGGCGTTTGCAGCGAGACAAGCAGAAACAACAGCGGTGTGGCCGAACACAACTACGCGTGTCTGAGAATACATAGTTGTACCCCAATGCGATCGAATAATCATGTCAATCAATTTTTGGCTACATGTCAGAATGGTTTGAGCTACCCTCGGTTTTGGAGTATCAGGTGAAGGGCGGCTTCCCATAAAAGATGGCAGATAGAATTCTTCACACTCACAAAATCACTATTGTCAAACATCTTAATGGTATCGAATATTTGAATATTGATGGACTCGATCACTTTCAAAACAAAAACTTGCCTCATTTTTACAGCCATTTTCCATGATCCAGTGTTTTTCTGTCCGACACAGCTGACATAGCTGACATCAAACCACCTCGTTCATCGAAAAACACGACAACATTTTCTATTGCAGGCACTGCCTGCCTCTAACTCGAGAAAAAACATTAGAGCGATTTTATGAAAACTGCTTCTGAATTGCTGTCGCTTTCCTTTATACATGCTAGCAGGTGCTTACGTCAATTAATAGAAAAATTGAGAGGCAACTGTTGTGAAGAAAAAAAACGTCTGCTTCTAGAGTGCTTGCATACGTGACGGACACGCAACTATTAAGGTATCGACAAATTCTAACACGCTTCAACAATTCTGTGAACATTATTCATTCTTGATAAAAAGCTGAAGCATGAATCTTATTCCATTCAGAAATCGTCGGTTATAAATCGAAAAATGCATTACCTTGTGGATCGTGAAAAGGGCTACTTGAAAAATTCATCCGTAGATAGAACGAATGCACGATTTCTCGAATCAATTATTCAAATAATGCACTTAATCAATTACTCGAGATGTAAAAATAGTGCTTTCGAATTACAGTCTTTCGCATATCGAATAATAATGCGGGTACTCGATTATTTCAATAACAGCTTCAGTTGGAAACACCAATTACTTCCGTAATTCCTGTGAATGATCACCCGGATCTACTATTTTTCAACCTCCGCCAAAAGGGGGGGGGTTCAATTAGAGGGAGGGTTTAAGACAGGGGGAGAGGCTCTATTTTTCAACCTAAAATTCAAGAGTTAATATGGGCAAACAAAGTTTATTAGGCAAACTAGGCAGATCAATCTCTTCGAAATTGTCAACAAGGCTTTGGATGTCGACATCTCGAGCAGCGCGTAGCAATTCACGACCGGTAGGAATGGGTCCGCAAGCTTCGAAAGAGTGAATGGCGTCGTCTTCGGAATCATCTGCGGCATTTGTAATCCCACAGACCTTGAAGGAACGAGCGACAACTCCGGTGGAAAGCTGCTCGCATGCAGTCGCAACACAATTCAGGTCGGCGTGCCAGGATGGAGCATTTGCTAAGAGAGCCTATGCGTCCCTACGCCTCTGGCTACTCTGCCCTAGGCAGAGGGCCACTTCTCACATCCTGCGCGAAGTATATAGGTAGGTGAACGATTGGCAAAAACATGTACAACAAGTAAAAATGTCTGGGACAGAAAGTGGATACCAGTTAAAAATCTCCAATGACTTTTCAGCTGAAGGGGGGGGGGGAGGGTAATAGAGGAAGGCGTTCTATTTTTCAACCTCCAATGAAAGGGGGTTCAGTTGGAGGGAGGGGTCCAAATAGAGGGGGAAATGTTCAATAACAGGAAATACGGAATTGGAATTTATTAGCTATTGCTCCGTCCGAAGCAGCGGCTTTCATGAGGTTCGCAAACATACAGTGAACCTCGTGCCTGTCGCAAACCTGCTCAGAATTTGCCGCAAACCAAAAACCTACCACGAACACCTTGGCTCTGCGATCTTGAGTTTCGAGGCACGCCTGAACCTGCTACAATCTGATTAGCAGGTTGAACGCCCCAGAGGGACCGCATTCACTACGATGAAATAGGGATTGCGCAATAAAGGACGAATTTAGAGATAATATGTGAAACTCTCAAAAGAATCTCCAGCGGCGAGCTCTCGAAATCGTAAATATGCTGCAATAGTGTCACAGACAGTTCAGCAGTAGGTTTTCGGTGCGAAAAAAATGGTTTGTGGCATATGCTGTCTTTAACCCATTCACGACCACGTGTCCCACCGGTGGGACACGCGTTGACTATCACTTAAGACCGCTTGTCCCATTGGGGGGACACTTTTTCAAAAATCGATTTCTCCGAAACAAGAAACTACTTTTGAACCCACATATAATCAATGTCTTGACCTACCCAAGACTTGGATAGAAACCTCGTGGTTCATCAGTAGGTCAAACTCAACAACATATTTAGACTTTTCTACAATCAGGTGGGCTGAGATACAGGGAAAAACGGCTGTAAAAAAATTGCAATTTCAGAAGCACTTTATGTTTTCTTTTTCCTTCTATTGCTAGCTTTTAGGGTGTTTAGTAGAAACCTATCGTTTGGAACTTGTTTTCTTTTCTGAAAGCGTTGCAGCTCAGTTGACCCCGTTTGGTTATGAGTAATTGTTTCTCGAGAACGAAAGCGTCTCGGATGCTCAAACTCTGGTACTGCCCGACCGCCGTTGCTAGCTACAATAATGACACAAAAAAAGTGAGAGCAATTACCCGTGGGACACTATACAAGCCAGCGTGTTCCACCGGTGGGACACGTTATACGGTGGCGCAAGATTGCACGCGGTCCGAACGTGCCGTCACCCAAAATTAGGCATGGTCGTGAATGGGTTGAAGGCACAGTCCAACCTTAGAATCGTTTTTCTGCCTATCGTGTAGTCGCTCCTACGCTGATTCCAACTATGCCTCTGGAATCATACCTGACCCCCTAAGAACGGAGTTAGGGCACCTCAAAATTTGAGCTGCAAAAGCATGGTGGAAGAGTTGCCCGAGGCTTGTGTATGCAAGCCGACCCGATTGCAGAGAGAGGCTGAGAATGAAGGGAAGAACAGGGCTATTGATAGTAAACCATAGCTCATCTCTTCACTGTTGAGCTCGAAAAATCGTAAAACGGGGCGTGCCAAAGTGGCTTCCAGTATGGTCGCCCCAGGGTGTCTTCCTCTCATATCTCGCTTATTAGGAGGATGAGAGGGCTCGTATTTGGCAGGTGTTATATAGGGTGGGTCTACTTCACAATTATGTGGAAATCTCACATTTCATCCCTGAGCTTCGATTCTGCCTTTAAAGGCAGCGTCCGCGCTGAAAACCACATCTGGGTTTTTCTTCTCAATCCAAGGTTTGAACCAAGTGGAGATAGTTGCCGAAGCTTGAGACCTCAATGTAGCGTAAAAATAATGCTATAGGCTCTTGAAAACTGCTCCGTGGTCTGAAAAGGCGTTTCCCCGGTCGATCATCTAACACGAGGAACAGAAGCGCCACGACGGGCTCCGGCAGGCAACTTAAATCCAAAATTCTATTTTCTCTTATTCGAAGGATCCTTGAATTTGGACGTGTGTATTTAAAGCTTCTTATTTTTTAAGACCTTTTGACAGCTGAAAGACGAAAAGAATTGTGGAACTTAAAAAGTTAATGAGGATAAACCAAATCAGCCGTCCAAATTTTCCAAATTTGTGCATTGCACAAGACACACCGGACAGACGTGAAAAAAAGGGAGCTGAATGCTCAAGGATTTCCGAACGAGTTTTTCTCAGGAATTTGAGTGTTTTGAGTGGTCCCTTTGCGATATATCACAACCTGGCAGGCCTACATGAGCGAAATTGTGAAAAAAATGAACACGGTTTTTTGCGCGTACGCTGCCTTTAAGCTGCCTTGTCGGTGCCTTGAAACTGGCGATTCGCGGAAGAATCGCGGCAAACTTGAACCAAGGCATTTCTCAATTCTCTCATCATTGAAAGGATACAAAATAAAAGACTTTTCGGACATTCTGTTTTTTTTTGGATAGTTAAGATCACTCGGCTGTAATCAAATATTTTCCAGAAGTTTATACAAGTAGTTGAATACTCTGTAGACGTGCCTATTGAATAGAGGCTGGGAATGCAACAAAATTTTTGGAAAAAGCAGCGATCGAAATATTCACTAAACTTTGAATTGAAATCACTGATTTTAGAATAAAATCAAAAAATCGAGTGCACGAACAAAGGGGCATTCTTAGTTTCTTCTCCAGATATTCGAATTATTCAGAAAGGTAAAATACTGGCATCTCGGATAATCAATTTGCTCTAAAATTCTATTTTTTCGCTTTTTTTGAAGATCAAATTTGTGCGCGAATTTGAGTAATTCATGTTTTCGATTATTTGGCCAACTGGCGACAATCCAGTATTCGGGCACCAAAAATTTTCAGCTGCATTAATGTAATGTTATAAAATTTATGGAGAACTCAAATACTCAGTTCACTATTCGTTTGAATAAAGAATATTCGAACAATAGAGTAGTCGAAAAAAAAATAGGAAAATGTAAAACTAGGAAAATCATTCATTTCTCCATACACCCGGAACTTCCGAAATTCGAAAAGGTTCGTTTATTCAGAAATTCCTAATCAATTCGGAATCAGTGATTTGTTCTTTGAAACCAGAAAGTACAATATTCGAATGACTCATTCGAAAACTACTGCCGTTTTCGGAGCTAAATTTCGGTCCGCGCTTGCGGACAACGGCTGTTGCATCAGCAACAGAATGATAATCGTGCGGGGCCCCGTGGTGCCGCCACGATTCACCTCTCTCCCAGCACAATTATTACGTGTCGTGTGATGCAAAAGCCGTGGTCCGCAATTTCGGACCGGATTTTGCTCCGAGAACAACAGCACATGGCCTCGGATCGCCAACGTCGGTGAATGACCTACTCGAGATTTCTGCAAATGCTAAATTTACAAATTCATTCACTCGAATCCTCCGAGTATTCGTATCAAATATAGATATAGTCTGCAGCAATGGAAGTATGTAGGACCTGGTGAGATTGTGGACTCATCATAACATAATGTAGTCTGATTGTGTTATACACTCATTTTTTTCGAAATAACTGAGTTTGGTCGGTGAGTTTTTGTTTCCGCTCTCACACTTTCGCCTGTTTTCATTGCTTCCACAGATGTAGTCATATCGGTGAGAACACAGACTATCACAGCTGTTTCGGAAAAAATGAGTCATACTCCTAACAAACTATCGTATGTTAAGACGAGTCCGCAACCTCACCAGGTCCCGCTTCCATTGCTGTAGACTATACTCGTTTGAAATAACTGTTCGAAAACAAACGGATATACTACAAAAACTGAAAGCGATTTGTTGGCGACTGAGAAGGCCCATTTTTTCAAAAAACTTCTGAATTTGTGAGCACAAGATTGTTTAAACAAAATAGGTCACCTTTAAATATCCAACGAAAATGCGTCATTTAGCCAGTAAAACAGAAATTTCACGTTTTGGTGTCAACTGTAAGATGTACGCAGATGATATCAAAATTTATAGAAAAGTAGAGAACTGCGAGGATTCTAGGGCTATACAGGCCGCGATTGATTACATAGGTAAGTGGGCAGATACATGGGAGTTACCCTTGGCCATAGAAAAATCGAACCACCTCCGAATTGGAAAAAGTAATTCTGATATTGATTCTACGTATACGTTAAGGGGTCAGATTCTCACGTCCGTCCCTGAAGTAAGAGACCTAGGTTTTCAAATATCCACTGATTTGAGTTTCAGAACACACTACAGAAGTTTGGTTAGGAAGGCTAATTCCCGTACGTATAATCTTTTCAAGGCTCTCAGAAGCAATAACCTTCAAGTACTTCTACGAGCTTAAAAAACCTATGTGAGACCCTTGGTTGAGTGTGGTATCGCAGTCTTTAACCCTGTGAAGAAGAAGGACATTGACTTACTAGAATCCATTCCAAACAACTACACCCGCAAACTAATGATGAGGTGTTCCGGACTCGCTTATTCCCAGGTGCCCAATGGTGCCGAGAGAGCTAGAATTTTGAAGCTTCCTAGTCTTTGCAGGAGAAGGAAAAAGGCTGATCTCATAATGATGTGTAAATTACTTACTAGAAAGTTGTCTATAGACCCAGTGAAATTTTTCGGAGCTCCCATTTCGAGAAGCAGAAGCGGGAAGCTAAGACTATATTCCAATTGCACGGTCACAAGCTAGGTGAAGTTTTTTCACCTACCGCAGCTTGAGAAAGTTCAATCAACTCCTAGGTGAGAATGCGATCCTACTGAGCATGCCTTTGAATGCTTTCAAGTCCCTTCTAAAGAACATATGATCTTCTTCCTGCCTATTTGGATGGTTCTTTTGCCTCATCTACTTGTTTTTACATGCTTTTTGAATTTATTTCACGGCAAGTGCGTTTTGTTGATTACTCAGTCTAGGTTCTTGTAATTGTGTGTAATTTTTCAGTTACCTGACAACTTTTATTATTATGATGTGTATTACTCACGTGGACTAGTTCCGCGTCTCAAATAATTAAATAAATAAATAAATATGAACCTTTGATGGTTTTCGGTCAAGGAGGTAAGAGAGCAGTCCGTCAAGTATCACTTCATCAGCTCAAGTCGCTCAAACACAAAAAAAAACACTTTTTTGTTTAAGATGAACAACTATACTCAATAGCGGATAATTTTTTAGCTCATTTTCGTATAGCTTGTGGTCATGAAAAGGGTAGATCGTTTTAAAGATTCCAAGACGATCACACATGAATGTGTACACTTCCGCATAAATGCACATCACAGTCGATCTGTCTCTTCTATCCCATGACGAAAAAAAAACCTATGCAAACAACGTGTGCGTTATGCACAACGATTATAACGACCAGATGGCGACACAACATTGGCAGGCCATCCGTCCAGTCTGGGGCCCGGCTGGACACGGCACGAACGGCTAAAGAACTACTGCACTTGACCATCTGGCAGATGTCAGAAGTGTCAGTGCGTCACCAGATTAACGTATGAAGAAACATGATTAGCTTGTGAAGCGGCACCAGAAACCGTCAGAAATCCCACGACGACAAAAACCTAAGCTGAACGCCCACCAGCCTTCTGCCGTCATTACGCCTCGTTTTTACCGGAGCATCTTACACTATGGATAACCCTCTGACGTTATGCATGCAGCTTTAGTTCCTCATTATTTCTGAGTTAAAAAAAACAGAATGTCATGAAGAGTATGGAATAGAGACAAGCGCACATTGCGGTGGGTCCAGGCGCCCGCGATTCGAATGTGGAAATAACACTATTTGGAAGAATTCAGATAAAGAAAGGAATTGCACCAATATCGGAAAAAGATGCTCTATCCCTGCAACTCCACTGCCATTTCGAGGCACGGTGTAAGAGCCTAGTCACGCCGATCGTGTGAAATTCACACACCTCAATTCAGCGATCAACAATCGAAAACAGATCACGATTCTCACCATTCAGTTCATTTCTAGCAAGTCTAGATTAAACATATTAGAAGTCGATATACTTTCTACATTTCTCAAGTTTATTCCATTTTCACGAAATTTTCATATTTGAGTTTTCTCATGAAATCGAAATTTCAGAGTGCGCCAATTCTAATCCAGAGGCTTCTTACAACGGCATGTGATCAGTGGTCGGTTATGCAGATGCAGATCGTTCCTCTGTGCTATGTGCTGCGTTACTCTTCGATATCATTGATTCTGCATGTCAGTACACGAAGTCAATACAATGTTTATTACATACAAACAACGGGCACAAGACTTCAAAGACACACACGATCGAATACATTTCTATGATATTTGTTAATGCTATTGTCCATTATCACTATTGCTATTACAATTATTATGTTTTTCATTATAAATATTATTGTTGTTATTATTATTACTAGTATTGGACACTATATTGTAGCGAATGATATGAAGAAAATCTGAGGTAACGTCACTCCCAGAATGGCGGGGCCGGGCGGCGCTGAGTTGAGGCGGCTCAGCTCAACTCAGTGCCGCCCGGCTTCGTCATTCAGGGAGTGACTGTCAATAAAAAGGTAAGATGACATGACGCTGTTCAAACAAAGTTAATTATGGACTGGTAGAGGAACAGCAGGAAATGAATGAGGAGGTGAAGAACTCACGGTGAACTGACTGGGAGCCTCAGAATCGATACTATCCTTAACGGCGAAAATTTTCGCTCCTGAAGTTGTGGAGGATCTCGGGGAGCATGGAGTGAGAATACCATTTTTTCTATGGTAGTCGTTTATGGATCTCTTTAAGGCTGCACATGTCGCCTCGTCGCTCCCTTGATTTGAGGGATAAGGGAACTGAATGACTTCACGCAAACAAGGAAACTTATATAGAGTTTGCTCATAAGGAAAAAGTTGCAGAGAATCGGACATTCTTGTAAGACAAGACCTTGCCTTATCCTTCGCCTGTCTGCTCTTAAAGGGGCGTGTTTCTGTCAGATTCACAGGGGAGCACTTATTTCTAACGCCAGGATGAATAATGTGACTGACCTACCTAGCTGCAGCGAATAATCCATCCACGTCGGTTTTACACATGTACGGGTAGGCGATAGCTTGAAAATATGGCGTAAAAATTAGAAACAAATGAAAAATAGTTTTATAAGAAAATGAATAATCGCATAAACAAAATAAAGTATAATAAAATAGATAATAAAAAAACAATACCGCAAACTTGTTTTGTAAACTATGTTTTCTACTCGATTCGAGCTCGCACTTGGGCAAATAAACAATTTTTCGAAATCTGAAGTTTTCAGCGAGATTCGGGTGTTTATTGTATGGAATGCTATTAAATAAAAATGCTAATCAATTGAGACCCGAGTTCATCCCGCTCCGTCATAGCTGGGTCGATGGAGCAATCATATGCTTCGCACTCTCGTAAAAGGGATTTATTTTCGAACACCTCGCAAGTGCGGCTTACTTATGGGCTAAGGTAACAATTAAGCGAGATTTGAGTGTTTATTGTATGAAACTGCACAGAATAAGGTGAAAACCGCCCTAGCCTGTTGTAGAATTTGGTCTTTCGTCACTGCGACAACTTTTGCTAAGAATAGCGATTTACGAGTTTTTTTTTGCCTTCTGTCGAATTTCGGCCATTTTTACAGTAAAACAGAAGAATTGGCCAAAATGAGAAGGATAAAATAAGGCCTAACTAAGTTAGATATTCTCCCAGGGCCTACCAGTAGATACCAGTAGATCAAAGAAAGTGAGGGAACTCCCCGGAAAAAATGCCATAGGTGACGGGCCTAAGTAAGTGAGATATTTGCCCGGGCCTTTCCACTGAGTGAGTGGACGTGATGAGGATTCTCGGAGAAAATGTCATGTAAACGGGCCTAATTGAGTGAAATATTCGCCCACAACCTTCCCACTAAATCAGTGGACGTGAGAGGAATCTCCGGGGGAAAAGTTGCAGTGAAAGACATAAATATGTGAGTTAATTACCAGAGCTCTACCCCAAAACCAGTGAACATCAGGGCAAGTCTAGAAAAAAACGTCATAAAAAGGGACTTGAAGGCAGCCGCGCGCGGCGTACCACCCTTCCCGCACCCGCTATAGCTGGAGTTTCTTCCTCCTTGAACGCCATGGCTTTTGCCGCCTTCATCCTGAAAAAATATTGTTAATGATTGGATGGGGAGAAGCCGCGACGCTGCTTGGCGGGAAAAATCGCTCGCGGGAAAACGAAGGGAGAATTGCTACATATTGATCGAGTGATTTCGCGCCCGATTGCTGAGCGCAGCTTCCACCTTGAGAGACTGACGATACCTCTTTAGACACAAATAGAAAAAAAAACAACATGGCTATGGAATGCAGGTAGTTTACAAACGAAAAAGGACAGCTGGAATTAAACGAAAATAGCCAAAATTTATATGTAAACGGACAATTTTGGACTAAAACGCAGGGAAACATTTTGAAGAATTTCGCCACAAAAATGGTTTGTGAGGATTTCATAATCAATCGCATTTCATCACGAAAACACGATATACTACAAATTGGGTCCCAAGGAGAATTGAACTACTACACCCAGTGTAGATGTTACTGCGAAACTTACTCATTTCGTGTGTTTTTCAGTCTAAAGAAGAAATTTCAACAAGATGATGCTCAAGTCTATCCCAGCGCAAATTAAGCGCTGCAGAAAGATAGATGACGAGAAGAAAGCAGAACAAGAGAAGGAAACACCCCCTATAGCAATCAGAACAAAAAATGTTGAATTGCGGAGACGAGCCTCAGAATATCGAGAGGTTTCTCCCTCTTTGAACGCTACGGCTTTCGCCGCCTTCATCCTGAAAAAAGTTACCTGATTAGACACAAACAAAAAAAAAAACAAAATGGCGATGAAATGGAGGTAGTTTACAAGCCAAAAAGGCTGTTGCAATTACACTTAAAAAAGTCAAAACTTACATGCAAATGAACACTGTTTTGGACCTAAACGCAGGATAACATTTTGAGGAGTTTCGCCACAAAAATGGTTCGTGAGGATTACATTATCAATCGTATTTCATCTCGAAGGCACGATATATTCAAAATTGAGTCCCAAGGAGAATTCAACTGCTACACCCAGTGCAGATTTTATTGCGAAACTTACTCATTTCATGCGCTTTTCATTCCAAAGAGGAAATTTCACCAAAATGATGCTGAAGTCTATCCCAGTTTTAATAAAACACAGCAGAAAAATTAGATGAAGAGAAAAAAAGCAGGACAAGAGAAAGAAACACCCCGATATAGCAATCAGAACAAAAAAGGTTGAATTGTAGAGGCGAGCCGCAGAATATCGAATGCTTACGCCAATCGTGTGTGTAGTGCAATTTCTCTGCAGACGACGCCTAAATGTCTCGGTAGGCACTATACTTTGACCGAATCGAATGATTCGAAAAGTCATTCGACTGAAAAAGTCGACTTCGAGTTATTCGAAAAGTCGAATATTCGAAAAAGGCGAATTCCCGAATTATTCGAGAAGTCGAATATTCGAAATGTTCAAAATCCCGAATTATTCGAGAACTCGAATATTCGAAAACATCAAAATTCCGAATTATTCGAAAAGTCGAATATTCGAAAAGTTCAAAATTCCGAATTATTCGAAAAACCGAATATTCGAAAAGTTTAAAATCCCGAATTATTCGAAAGATCGAATATTCGAAAATCTACGAAAACATTCGAATGAATTCGATAGTCGAATTTTTCGAATGGTTTTTCAAGAACATTCCATGAACCCAAGAGCAGTTCGCGCGCCAAGGATGCACACTGTCGCAAATCGTAGGTGTTTTTCGAAATCAAGGCAGAGCGAAATTATCAATGATGACTCACTCATGTGGCAAGCGACTAAGGAATCTTTCAGTCCTTACCGTAAGGCCTAGTGCATACTTGCGTCGCGGCGACGGTGCTGCGGAGTAGGAACTGATACATACCGCCGCGCCTAGCGCAGCACTCAATTGCGCCTAGCACTGACAGTCGTCGCGCGCGACGAATCTAGTGGGAGCTGCTATACGCGACGGTGTCGTGGCGGTGTCGCGGCCAATCTACACTCTTCACAACGTGCGCATTGTTTAGCGCCATATGGATGGTGTGTCACGTCGTCGTGCACTGCACTACGACATCGCGACGCAAGTAACAGACATCCGGCCTGTTAGGCAGTAATATGTTCATTTCAGAATTTTTCTTGTAGCGACCATCTTCCACTCGAAGGTTTTCATTTTCCTGAATACTACCATGGATTTCTTCTTGATTTCGATCATTCCAAAATTTCTTTTTTTTCATGATTTTTTTAAGCAATGCACTATTCCTTCTCTAAATGGTGTTCGCATTGATATTCATAGAGAGAGGCGCTTCATTTAAAGAATGGAAATCACGAAAATGGAAAAATTGAATTCGGTTGAAATTTTTCGCACGGCACCGCTGCCAGGGTTAATTTGGGCGGTCAACCAAAACATGGGATTTTTTGGACGATTTTCAAAAGGGTGGGGAAGGCCACGCCGAAACGAATAACTTCATCGGTAGGTAAATGTTCTGGATTTATGGAGATGCAACATTGCACAGAATGAGTCTTTTTGTGTGTTGATCACTAGTAAGTCACCATCGGCTCGAGATTTTTCATGGATCGCAAATTTTTTCGGTGTATAAAACGCAACTCAGCCACCTTACAGGACTATCTCAAATTGAAAGAAGTATCTTATAAGTGATCAGTGCCTTGGAACTCTGCATAGATAGAATTTTAAAAGGGTTAGGCTCCGCGGAAAAGGTCAAAGATTCGGTATTTCTAAAAAATTTGTGAAATTCCTTCTGATGGATTTGGCGGTCAACAAATTTTTTCAAATGTGGTGAAAATGTATCGCTCCAGCCGCGAAGCTGCTGGAGAGGTTTGGTTTTGCCTAGGCCTTGTGATCACTTACAATTTTATAAAGTAGTTTATAAAACCATTGAAACAAATTTCTTGCAGATTCCCTTCCGGATATACGTGAATTTGGCGAAAACACACCACCTGTCAAAATTTTGGCCAAATCGGTTCACAAATAACAAAGTTGTGAGCCCTAAAGCTTAAGAAAAACTTATGGTGTGCGCCGCGGGCCGTAAGCATTCACGCTTTCCATTCACTGCTAATGGAACTCCTCAGAAGTTTCAACCCTAGTTACATGTTTTCCTCAGTAACATACATTGAAGGGCACGCAAACAGCCGGCAAAGAGCAAAGAGCGTTTTCTGCAGTTTTTCCTGACGCTGCTGTCACAGTAAGCTCTTGCTTGACCTACCACAATCCGTAAGAAACTGAACATCCACAATTTATCGTGTACATTGCCTATAAGTAAGTTAGTTGTGCCCTTTATTGTATGTTACTAAGGAAAACATGTAACTAGGGTTGAAACGTCTGAGTCAGGAGTAGCCACTGCCAATGATAGCAGGCGATCAATTGGGCAGGCAGGTAAGTTGGTAGGAGGTATTCAGGCTGGTCAGTAATCGATTTCTAGGTCAATCTGGCTTCTGATGGCGTCATCGGGACGTCGCGAAAAGTACTTCGAGCTTCTGATGACGTCATCGGGACGTCGTCAAAAGGGCATCGGGCTTCCGATGAGGTCAACCGAACGTCGTGAAAAGTGCATCGGGCTTCAAATGACGACGTCTTCAAGACGTTGTGGAAAGTGCAGAGCGGTTCATGTAATATGTGCGTGTTGCCACGAAATGTGAGTTGCGCTTCATTTGTTGTGTGCTTCACAATTCGATTGCACAAGTTGATAGTAAGCCATCGGCGCATAATTCTCACGGAAGTGTAGCAGTTTTTCTTGCCAGAGTTTTCCATGTTTAGGCCCAGATATCGTGATATCTTTATAACCGGTGAGGCTTTTTCCCTAATCCCTAGTCTGTTCAGCTTCAGCCGCTCACCTCCAGAGAAAGACGGTGTGAGAATGAAAACACACCGCTCTCAATTTCTTCTATACACTACTCTTTATCAATTAGTTATCATGAATTTTCTTTACGGTGAGAATTTTGTGCCGATGGCAACTTATAATCGTCTGTTGATTGCTTACTGATTATCGTATCAGTCCAAAAAGGTTGATAAGTGTTGCATATTTTTGTGAGATATTACTGCGTAATATCAGGAAAAAAGTGAACAATTCTATCCAGAAGGGGTCTTCCAAGCGAAAGAGGTTTGGTGCGCGCCAGAAACGTTCCAACAAAAAGGGAACAATAGTAAAGTGAAGTGAGGAGAGTGTACAAAAAGCGAACAATATTTTCTCCAAGCGATATTCTCGGTCGACTCTTCTATACAGCGAAAACAAACCGTTGTGGTATTTTACGAGGAAGAACATAATGGTTTTTAAAAAAAGGACTTCTATTCATTCACGAGATCATACCGGAATACTTTTGCTTGATAATATATTTTAATTGTTCAATTTTTTTCTCAAGAGCTGAAGCTAACCGTCTGCTCTGGCCAGTTTGACATCATCTCTTTCAATGGATGAAAACTATCAGATACAAATACATGTATATTTTTACCGGTTCTCGCATGATCGGAGTTATTTTTGGAACTACAAAGTACTTCCAAGTAGAATACCGCAACGGCCTGTTTTCGCTGTATAGAAGAGTCGACCGAGAATATCGCTTGGAGAAAATATTATTCACTTTTTGTGCACTCTGCTCACTTCACTCTCCTATTGTTCCCTTTTTGTTGGAACGTTCCTGGCGCGCACCAAACCTCTTTCGCTTGGAAGACCCCTTTTGGATAAAATTGTAAATTAGATTTGGCGATCAAAGAAATTATTGAAATATTGTGGAGTCCTTTTAAATGAATACAGCGATCAACAATTTTTCGAAATGTTGTGAAAATGTTGAGGATAGAATTTGCCTTGAACAAAGACATGAATTGTTGTGAAAATTCTCTTATTGGATTTAGCGATTATCGAAATCTTTTAAATGTTGTGAAATTGTAGAAAAAAAGATTTGGCAAGCGCAATATAAATATTAAAAGTCTTGAAAAAGAAAAGAGAAAAAAAAGAAGGATGAGACGTCTTCTGATCAGTCAGGTCCAACACGGTCCCCGAAGCCGCCGGAGCTGACAAGAGCCGCTCCGAAGGCTTCGGCGACCGCGTTGGACTTTACGCCCACGTTAGGGGTCACATTTTTAGTTTGGATGGGGGGTCTATCGGGACGAAAAATTGCTAACATACATAACTTTGTGGGGCGGTTTCAATGGTATACCGCTCATTTTCCTAACTTCAGTGTGAGTGGTTGGACTCTCTGTGCGGTTTGCGCGCGGTAAGGAATCAAAGCCAAATCTAAATGCGCGCTTCGCGCGCACCACAATTTCAGTCGAATCTAAATTTGAACCAAATTACCTCACACACAGCGTAATCAGTTAAAAAAGGGGCAGGACGAAAACAAAGTCCAGCTCCGTGTTAAGCATTAACAAATGAACCGCTTTTAGATTACAGAACATTAGACCCTATGACTGATAGGAGATCTCTGTCAAGAATATAATGTGTGCATTTGGTAGTGGACGAAATAATGCGTCAACTCCATTTGCAATGCGACCGGCCGATGACCGATCACGTCGCTGAGGACTCTGTCGCGGCGACGCCTCGCACACGCGACGAAGCATGCAGAAGGATTGAGGACTCTCTGTCGTGGCGACCCCGTGACGAAGTATGCACTAGGCCTAAGCGTTGCACGTGCGGTGGACTATGAAAGTTTTCACTTCGCGGCACGCATGGGACGCGCGAGAAACAACTGAAATCTCCGGCGGCATCGGCAGGGCGGTGCGGGTTAAATTTGGGCGTTAACTGTGACATACACAGAAATTTCTCGCTTGCACTTGCGTATACGGCACCGTAGGATAGTCTCACAATTCTTGATGTTAGAGTGTACCTAAACTGAGAAGGGTTTTAATAGTCTAGTTGTGGAACCGAAGCCCGAGTTATTGTTTTGTACTCACTTCCTATCGGAATTAAATAATGAGAAGCAGTTATCTGCATAATTTGTCGCATAATCCGTATATTTTTCAGACATTGCCAACCGTCTCGATAGTGTTTGTTTGCTTCCCTAATCGACAGTTTGGTTCAATCCGAAAAAAAGATAGATAATGCTAGCTGAAGTAATATGGCTTTTCTCTGGAAAATAGTGGCGATGACATTTTTTCGTAATACTCCAAAAGTCGAATGGAAAAAATTCGAAAAATTATTCGACAGTCGATTGAAAAAGTCGACTTTTTATTCGAAAAGTCGATTATTCGAAAAGTTCAAAATCCCGAATTATTCGAAAAATCGAATATTCCAAAAGTTCAAAATCCCGAATTATTCGAAAAGTCGAATATTCGAAAACTTCAAAATCCTGAATTATTCGAAAAGTCGAATATTCGAAAATTCAAAATCCCGAATTATTCGAAAAATCGAATATTCGAAAAATTCAAAATCACGAATTATTCGAAAAGTCGAATATTCGAAATGTTCAAAATCCCGAATTATTCGAAAAGTCGAATATTCGAAAAAAATCTGAAAATGTAAAAGTATAGTAGGCACCACCCAAGCCGAAGTGCGCGTGGGTGAATCAGGATTTGGAGCGTTGGGTAGATTGAGCACTCGGTCAGAGTTACCGTGGGTCAACCCAAACCCAACCGAATGTGGATGAATCCGGCCCCAGAAGAAATCAGTGACTTCAATTTTCCAAATGAAGCGATTGTTCGAACAGCAGCGTACAATAAGACCACGTGGCGCAGCGATGCACCTCCGTTCAGCCCTTTAGGCATCGGTTATGCTTTTTCGACGCGGCGAAGTGCAATCCTGTAACATTGAACGTGCCGCATCGCGTGATCAACATCACAGAAATGCGCTGTTCCGTACTGCTCGTCGGCAGAAGTATAAATAGCCCCTTAGTATGTACATTCTCCCCTTCCGCAACTGTTAACCTATGGTTAGGTATTAACTAGATGGAACAGCTGCACAAATTTTTTTCGAAGACTAGTAAAAGCTCAATAACGGATTTAAAAAGCTAACTATGTCAGCACAAGGTTGCCAATCTATCCAGATTTTCATGGTTCCCAATTTCCCCAGAACTTTTCTTGTAAATGAGGTCGAGATGTGCAGAAAATTAGATTACTCGTCGGGCTGGCCAGCCATTTTCGCATAGCGCAATCTGCGCTTTGATGAACTGTGCACTAAAAGTGCAAATAAAAACCCAATAGAGATCAGCTGCTCGACAAGCGTAACAATGACGAGAAAAAACTGAGGATCAACAAACACTGCTGCGCTTTTTCTATAAATAACAAGTGTAAAACGATTCCTCTCGCAGTTCACAGTTAGTAAACACATGCATTTCGAAAGAAACTTGGGAATGAGCATGTGAGAAATGGAGCAGCACCACATCGAACTGGGGGTAAGGCAGGCTTCCCAGAACCACTCCCTATTCAGCAATTATGTTCCACCAACAACAAATAAATGCTCTCAATGGTGGTAGTAACTCGCAATTTATGAGAATGGAGCCGAATAGAGACAGCAGCGATATACAACGAAAGAAATGTTAAGCTTTACTACTAGAAAGGATAGCCTGAGTTCAATACATCCTGACCAAGAGCTTGGGTTGAGTACAGCAACACCAAGGCAACCGGACTGAATTGCGGACAAACTGAATGGAGGACGACGCGCCTTGGAAAGTCCAGTTTCTATGGCGAGGGCTTAAACAGTTTCGCTTGAATAGGAGGGCACAGCTCATCCTATTCACACCCACGACCCGCCACTCTGCCATTGAGGAGTGAATCACATTATTCGAACGAGAAATCCTTCAATAATTCTTATTGCGGTCATGTACCTTGGAATCTCTTGGTTACGGCTAAATTTTCGGCGGTACCTTCACTGGGTGTTGAGAGAATAAGAATATAAGGCAATGTTGACGCTGAAAATTTAGCAAAAACTTGAGCTTTAGATCCCTCTTATAAGAATAGGAACGGTAACGCGACGATAAGCGGCCAGGAATCGCGTGAAAATCTCGTGGACCCACCGAACCATCGGCTCACCGATCGCCCATGTCATATAACAGTTGTCCTGCGTTCGTTTCACCAGAGGACTTGTTTCCCAATTTTTGAACACTCTTCATCGTGAAAGATTGCGACAAGATCGCGACAAGCATGTGCATTGGCCCATCTTATTTCTAAAGAGTTTTTTTCGGTACAAGTAACATAAAACAAGGTCACCTATGTACCTAAGAATTTCGAAGCGTAAAACCATTTGCGACGTTCTCAGACAAGCCCAAGGACGATCCGCGGCGCTTTTGCAGGATCGTCCGCTGCCGACGACCAGACGATCCTTCACCGAAGCCGCTGATGCGCCGGCAATGCGCCGCGGACCATCTTGCCAGCGCCGCGGATCGTCCTGCAGGCGCCGCGGATCGTCCTGCAAGCGCCGTGGACCGTCCTGAGAGCCGCCGCGGACAGTCCTTTTGAATATTGTTATACAGCCCACCCCAACCGACTCATTGGCCATGGGACAGATTTTGAATTGAGTACGCTTTTCGCGCTAGCATTCCATACTCCTCAGAAAGCCTCAATATCACAATTTTGCAGGATTTCTCCATCGTAAGAGCTAATTTCAAGAGTAGAACAGCTCGACTAACATGCATAACTGGTTTCGATAGTTTAGCTGTACAACTGTGACATGTATCGCTGAAGTATTGTGAAAATATTATATTTTATTGCAATCTTTTAAACATCGGTGATGTATAATTATGATTATGAACAAATGATTAATGTATGATCATGAGCTTTAAATTCTCGAAATCGGGAGCTCATATTTTATGACTCTTAAGCAACAACTTTGCAATATTAGTTTAGACTGAAGACCTGTAACACATAGTTATTGCACAATCAGTTGTTTGTGTTACCATGGGCATGCATTGCAATATGCCATGAACTGAACAAGTCTACGAATGCACATCGAAACCAGTTCTACATGTAAATTGAGCTGTTCTACCTCTGAAAATAAGTCGTACGGTTGAGCAACCCTGCGAAATTGTGATACTGATGCTTTCTGAGGAGATAAGAACGCTAGCGCGAAGAGCGTGCAACAATGCCGAAATCTGTCTCACGGCCAATGAGTCGATTGGGGGTGGGCGAACTGACTGTTTCCATCTAATTGGGAGTGGTGCTCTACTAGAATATCCCATTCGATGGAAACAGAGATCATGTACTGTGCTTCTCTGCGTCAAATTCCCTGTGCAATTGCGTATTGAGACGCTTCGCGGCCGCACGCGAGCGAGCCGGACGAGATTCCTGCGCCGTGGCCGATCAGCTGATTATAGGTGTTTTTTTCATTTTCTTCAGTTTTCTTGGCTTCTGTGACCAAACCCGTCCTTCTGTGTTTCTTCATATATTAAAGTATTATATCTACATGCACACCAATTGTATGCTTCCAGATGGCTCCGCAACAACTTCTAGGGAGAAAAATTCACGGTGGTAGGTAATTTTTCATTTTCACGTTTATTTTTGTAATTCTCTTTTGTTTTCCTTCCTTACATTCCAGTGATTTATATGATTGTTTGGTTTTCTAGGGTAGATCTGGTTTCATGCCGAAATCGATCAAAGTCGGTATCAAACCGGAACTATTCCTAAAAAAAACATGAGGAGAATTACCAAACCAAACAATCATGAAAATTATTTGAATGAGAAAAAAACAAAATCAGAGGAGAATCTCAAAAATGAACGAGAATATGAAAATTTACTTACCATCGGGAGTTTTTGCCCTAGAAGTTGTTGCGATGGCATCTAGAAAGAATAATTAGCGTGCATGCAGATATAACGGTTTGAAGAAGTTACAAATACGATAAAGTCGAAGTCAGCGGCTGGAAAATTGTCTAAGACTGCGGGGAATGAGGTGGTGGAGTCGTTCAATCCAAAAACAACTCAAAAATATATGTGGCTGCTTTTCATCGATCAGTATTGAGATGGTGGATTGGCGGTGCGCCCCGGAGCCACCCCCTCGAGAACAAACAGCGCCGCGGATCGGCCGTTTGACCGTCCCACTATCAATCGTGCCGCGGATCAGCCGCCAAGCGCCGCGGACCGTCCGGAAAGCTCATCTGCCGCCGCGGACGAGCCGTGAGTTTGTCTGAGTTACGTTTGACGCCTTGTCTGCAGTCCCCCGAAACACACCAAAAAGATGTAATTAAAAATTGCGAATTTTTTTAACAGTTCCGTACGGTATTGGAGCGTTGATTCGATTGGATTTGATTTATTACAATGTTTAAGACAATCGGACGAATCAGCAATATAATTACTGAAGGTACACGACAAACATGTTCGAAGGAAAGAATAGGAAATAGGCTTTTTCTCAAACTTGGCTCACACATCAAGCCACATCACTATTGAGCAGCTTTAGTTTACCAAAACACCTAAAGCTTGAGAATTTCATGGTGTTTGGATTTGTATTCATAAGCGCATGGTATGCCAAGGCGGCCCTGCTCTGAGAAAATTCGCCGCGCCAGTGCGTATCGCGACCCTCAACTGTGCCGCGACAGTTCCGCGATAGTACCGCGGCGGCTCCGTGAATAAACGATTTCGTTGCCGTGTCTTGAGCCTCGACATAACCGTGATAGTACCGCAGCGGCTCCGCGTTAGAACCGCGCCGGCTCCGCGAGGATGCGGCCGTGAACTCGCGTGGAATAGGATGTACTATCCTGTGTGGAAAAACGGACTTGTCGCCGGTTCAATTACCCAAGTTTGAGGTACATCTCATATTTCCTTGAGCGCAAAAGCGGCGGTAACCTCTGTCCCTATTAGACAGAGGACTTCGCGACCGCAGGTGCGTATTTTTGTTCTTAGGCCCCCTAGTTGTACTATCACTCTTAAATAACTCCCTATCAGCTACTCTCCCAGAGCCGCTGCGGCTTTATCGCGGAGCCGAAGCGGCACTATCGCATCGCCGCTACGGCTCCGCAGCTCCGCGGTAGTGCCGGCGCGGCTCCGCGATAATTGCCGCTTCGGTGCCTGTAGGCTCCGAAGCGACACTGTCGCGGAACCGCAGCGGCAAATTCTCTCAGAGTGGTGCTAAAGGAGTTCTGTGGGACTTTTCCCAATTACCTTCTACTTCGTGAACTTACCAACTCAAAAACATCGAAAACTAGGATACGGTTTTTTCGTTGCTTTCAGTGACACCTGTAGGCCCAGGGTTAGGAGCAGTTCTGATTTCAAACTCCTTGATTTACTAAGTCGTATCTTTCCTATCTCCGAAAAGAGCTAGCACGTGGAAGAAAACCTAACCTCTCTATCTAACTTTGAGCCTGTCGGAGTGAGACCTGCACAGTTTATCATGCCAAAATCTACTTAACCCTAGAATGTTCTGACATGAACGCCCGCTCGGCCGCTTGCTCTGCCCGGACTCATCTAAGCGAAATAGGCTTAACCAAAAAGACTACAATTTTTCGATTTCAAACTTCCTGATTTAAAATGGCCTTTTAGGTTTCGATTTCTGGTATTGAAAAGCGGTGTTTCCGTTTTCCGACGTTTGGAATAATCTCGCTCATTCCTGGCTCACACAGTGCCATGGCTGCCTGCAAATAATGTCATGCGACACTCGCACAATGACCGAAATGCCCGAAAGAGCAACGAATCTTCGGAATCTATCATGGCATAGAGTTCGAAAACATGAGAAGTCCAAACTAACTTAAAGGAAGCCTTTCAGGTGAAATAAAACTCTTTTTAGAAAAGAATATTTATATAACCACTCGTTCACTAGGCAGACCGCAGTACATATTGTAGTCCTGAAAAATAATTAGTGCTTCACTTCATGTTATGTGCGTTTGGGAGTTATGAGGAATTCCACATTCAATAAATTTGAAACCAGGCACTGATGGGCATGTTTCTTCCTAAACTTCCATTTTTGTGATTTTCATCGATTTGAAACTCTTATATGTGCAAGTTGAAGAAAACCAATGCCATCATGTTCGGCTTTTCTTGATTCTTTTTTTTCTGGCACTTCTGATTGTAAACTTCGTTTGTACCAGTGGAAAATGTTATACGAGAGGATCACTAAAAATGTTGCGTTAACAAAATTTGAAGAAATATTACGGAAGTAGTGAATTCCACTACAATTCCGCACTACAATGCCCAACGCACCAGTAAATAAAAGTTGAGACGTGAATCATTTTGTTGTTGTCCCCCGGTGCAGAAAAATGGCAAACGGAGAGACAGAGACGCTAATTGATAGGATAACTGAGATTGAATCTAGAAATCCCGAAACAGCAAATGATGATAGAACACAGATTTTGCTCAAGGAAGAGAATAAATATTCATTTAAACTAAAAGGAACTGAACGTCGAAAGTCGAATCTGTCACACAATAGAAAACATAACGAAAATCCAACACAGAAAATAGAAAACGGAATATTTCAAGAAACTTAAAACTGACGACGTGCGAGAACTTGCAGGCAGAAAATGATTATATAGATTTCTTGAAGATCAAATATTATGCAGAAACGGAAGATTTAGAAAATAGGAAGAATACTGTGAAAAACCAGAAAACTAAAATGGGAGATTTTTGGAAATATTTCAGATTAACACTTTTCGTATTCTGACCATCATTCATGAGGAAATTGGGCTTGGACTGTATGCCACAAAGCAAAAAATTCAGTCTCAGAACATAACTGTGGCCACTGCTAAAATTTTTTAACTTCTCACAAGTTTGAGCATTCACTCCATTGGGACAGTGGCTTTCACCTATACCTTATAGACAAGGAATGCAAAAACTTTTTTAAGGGCCAAATGCGCAGATCATGTAGAAATTAACACAAAAAAGAGGCGTTTTTTTTGTGAAAGACGTAAAGAAGCAAAAAAAACACGTAACAGAAGCGGAAGCTAAGAACATCTATTCCGAAGATTCAATTTTCGACCCCATAACAAATCGTTCCCGAGCGGAACTCCTGCGGACTCTGGGTGATTCTACTTTTTTATAATATGTTAGGACATAGTTTGACTCTGCACGTATTTGCCAACACCTTTTCTGTTTCTCGAAAAAATATTTCTAACGTTAGGTTTCTGTAACTTTTAACGCTAAGAATATGGGCGTTCCAAAGGCGCCCCCGAAAATAAATGGAGTGATGTACTAAGGCCAATCTTGCTCGGATGAGTCCGGGCATAGCACACAGAGGAGCGGTCAGTAGATCAAAATATACCAGTGATAAGGAGCTTCTGACATGACAGCCCCCACAAACCTCACTTCGACTGGCTTAAAATGAGCAAGCTAGGCTATTCAAATCTAAAACCCGATCTCTGGCTCGATATTATGTACTCCTTGGAATAAATCAGGGAAATTTTCAGGATTCGAATCTGAATTACAAGAGAACGAACAGAAGAATAATGAAAAATATGTATGTATACAACGTCATCTTAAGGGTTCATACAATCGCTTTCCTGGAGAGCATGCCTCCACTTACACCAACGTGCGCCTAGCTCTGACACACCTCAGCCAGTTGACACGCAAAGGTGTGTACTGCCACAATCATCAATTGTTTGCATTTATGTGTACATATTTTGCAGGATTTTTTCACGAATTTCCCAGAAACTTTTATATACATGAGCCTACTATTTATTCCATTAGGCGTCTTTCAACCAGAAGATAAGATAGCAGCTAAAACTGCATCGTGCACTCCAAAATTACGGGCTTCGAAATAAGATTTCTTCTCAAAGAATAATTCGCATAACAGTTTATTATTGAGCTCATAGGAATTCCCGTTATAGGCAGCTATTGCAGGAGAATGAATCGATATGAGAAAGCACAAATAAAGGCCAGGCGTCGTTGGAAGAGCGTGAGGGCAACGGATTGAAAGAGGGGAGGAGATGGGGCTCCACACAGCTCTTCTCCATTGCTGGTTAGGGCAAGCCAGGCCAATTGACGACAATGAATCGGCAAGTTCGCATGCGAATTGCGTGGCTAATTCGGGAATGAAGAGGAAGACGGGCGGTCATTTCGTCCTCGTTTGCCTTTTTCGGAACACCATTCTATGTAAAACTGAGATTCGAGGCAGAAATAGGCTGGATCGATTCTCAACAGAGCACATCAACCCCCTGACAACAAACCACAAACGCGGTCGGCCAACCTGCAAAACGCTCCGTAAAAGGTCAGCACCACCCGGTGAGCCCTTACTAAAATTGCAGGCTGACGCGCGAGGACGTGGCCGACGAGAGCGAGGAGGGGGAAGGGGTGAGGTTGAGGGCGCTGGCTGACGCTAACCTTCCTCGTCTTCATCGCGGCGGCCAACACCCATTTTCCACCTCAGTTTCCCCTCCTCTTCATTACATGCTTTCCCGCAGCACAAGAGAAAGAATCCTATGCATAATAACAACGAACCCCACACGTCGGCCAACGCTTAGCGCACCCTGTGACAACAAATCGAGGAAATAACCCCGATGGCTGTGTCTGCGTGAAAAATTCATTCGAGTAAAGGTTGAATGTGTCATGCTGGTCCACAATATTCGCTCGGCAGAATCTTCCAGAAACTGACAACTCAAAGCATGCTATGTATTTTCCAGTCCCTCCTTGGTAAATACTCGAGATGTTTCGAACAAGGCTCTAAACATGTACCCTGTGACTTATCTTTACAATTTTAAGTCACATGAAACCTTCGACATAGTAAGTATCTTGCACGGTGTGAGTTCACTTACATGTGACATAAAGTATTCATTTATAACTTAAAGGCATCGTTCGCGCTAAAAACCAATTTTCATTTTTCAGGCTCACTTTCATCAATGAGCCCGGTGGACCACGTCGGTGAAGTTTCGCGCGTCAAAAACATACGGTTCTGAAGTTAGAGTGGTTCAAAACCACGATCCGCCACCAATTTTTAACCAACCATCTAGCACAAGGAACAGAAGCGCCATCACAGGCGCAGATGATTCAGCATTTGAAATTTTCAATTCGGGAAATTCTAACATTCAAACTTTTCCAATGGATACTTCTTTTTTTAGAATTAATTCCAGTGAACGAAAGGCAAAAGAAGTTCATCCACCTAATGAGTTTAAAGCAAAAAACACATCCGACGTCTGCGAAAAAAACTTCCGACGTATTGCACCCGACACACCGAAATTGACGGAGGGGTGGGGAGAGAATAACTCGAAACGTTTTGAAACGAGTTTTTCCGCGAAAGTTGATGGTTTTGTGGAGCCTTTCCACTCTTATTCTAAATGTCAGAGAAGTGCCTTCGCAAAAACATGAAAAAATGAGATACGGTTTTCTGCGCGTACGATGCCTTTAAAGCTATTATTTTATCGCACATGTAACTTATGCACGCTTTTTACGGGAATGTTACACGAGATATTGTATGCAACATACTATTTAAGAATTTGACTGTGACGCGACAGGCCATTCTCTACGGACACTTGAGGCAGGAATCAGATGTCGGCATCGTCTTTTGTTCAATTACCCTAGTTTTAGGTACTTGGCCCCGCCCAGCGGCTGGAAGCGCGCCCAACCGTAGCGGGCCCAGATGGCGCTCGACGAGCCGTCCGCGTTGCTTGTCGTTGTGACGACCGCGTCACGTGTCAGTGGATGTGCAGGCCGCGTCGTGAGTCGGAGTCAAGGTGCTTGTAACAACTTTGCGAGTTACCCGCAATTTCGTGTAAGTCACATGCATTTTTAGCGCAAGTTAAATGTTTCTTTATTCGAAAAACTCGTCAAGTTACGCGTAGCAGGGTTTCAAGTTAATAGTGAACTTGAAGTAAGTCGCGTGAAGCGATCACGCAACTTGCGTTGAAGGATCAGGTTGTGGTGTTTGGGAAATTCCAGAGCATCGGCATCAGTGATAATTGTTTCGTTACTTTTGAGTCACCCGAAGTTGTTTCGGCGGGTATTGTTCACAAGCATTGTTCTGCCTAAGGTAATTCCAAATGAGAGTGTCCGTCACGCGGTCAGCGTGCGTGTCGGGTCGCAGTCGCGGAGGCATTTTTGGACGGATCCTCCGATGGCTGTAAGCAGTCGACTGGGATATTATCCACTATGCGTTTGATATTCATGCTTACCAAACCGAGAGGTGGCTTCACGACGGCAGAACGACATGCACGCCGACCGAGTGGGAGGGCAGTCTTATTCGGACGAACTTTATGTATGGATTCGACGAAGCCCTTCCACCTACCAGGTTAACTTATTCAGGAGCCCGAAAGCAAGTCAGTATTGGAAACGCAGCATGCTTGGCCCATACTCGCAGTTTTTGTTTCAGCTTGTTAGCATGACTTTCTCTAGTCATGGCTGAACCCCGAACCGATTGGATACATCGCTGTGCACTACAGATCGCCCCGTATATAGGGCTTGCACCGAATCAAAGGTCGATACATCTGATTAGCGCTGCTGGAAGGCTTTGGAGACTCTACCTATGACAGTTTGCATGGTGTTTTAGAGATTTAGGATAAACCGCAATTTATCGAAGCCGATTTAGCACCTTTATTAACAGTATACAGACGGATTGCACCATACCAAGTTGCGCTTTGCACGTCAACAACCTCAAAGGCAGTGTTCACGATGAATATCGCACTTAAGGTCGACCCAAAAATAGAATTGTTTGGTCGTCAGGTAACTAATAGTGAAGAAACAGGGAAGAAAAACGTCCAGAGTAAGTCAAAACAACGGTTTCTAAATTAAGGGCGTGGACGAGAATCATGGGCCCTGCTGATTTCGGCAAGCGCGCGCTAATCGCAAAATCTGCGCGAATCGATAATGCTAACTGCGGCAAAGTTGCTTGGCAATTTGCAATCGAAACGTGTGCGGCGCCACAAGCTCGTCCGATTGGAGGGGGCGGACCGGGAAAGGTAGGCGCACCGGGAGAGCTTTCAAAGCCGTTTGTATCTATTTCTGGCCAGTTTTCGTTGCTCTCTTCAACCCTATCCTCTACAGCACCTGCCAACTTAGTGTTTCACACCGAGACCACCAGAACGAGATTTATCGTGAACACTGCCTTTAAAGAAAACTTATCATTAAGGAACGGCTCTTGCAAAAAACTGGCCAATCCGAACAATAAACAACACATAAAAGTCAATTTTTGACGAAAAATTCGATTTGACTTTTTTAGCCACGATCCGTTTCTCTGAATGAGTTACAATAATTCCAAGCATTTGACTTACAAGCTTGTTATTTGCGGATCTCTAGAGCACCCTGTGATGCACCGATCCCATCCTTAGACCAGCAATCGTCCTATAGTGTGATTGTACCCGGAAAGATGTTACAATAATGCAGGAAAGGGCGCGCGTAGATGGGATCTCCCGATGACACAGTCTAACATGGCCAATTGGCGCAATCGGAGTGAGGGCTGTTGATGGAGAAGTCAGGAACGTTCAAATTCCTGCCGGGGCCGGTTTTTGCTCTCCTGCAAAAGACTCATTTTATAATAACGTTTCCGTAGTTTGACCAGATTCGAAATCAAACTAGAAACCTTCGAAATCCTGGAAATCACTGCATCATTGTGAGGCGTCTAGCTACTCATTCGGAGTGTACTAGGAGTGATTAAGCTCTACAACCACAAGGGTCACCCAATGGCCTGGTGTTTGCGGCAAGCGTCACAAAGTCTTTTGCGGTGTGCCCAGAATTATGTCAGAACTACCGGAAAAGGTGAAGTCCAAGCAGTGGCGCAAAGTCGATGTACGTAGAGTTCGCGCCATAATTTTAGTCTGATGAGTGGATGGGGCTGCGATGGAAAGATCACCCCGCGCGAATCAAAACCTCATTCTCCAATAAGGCCGCCAACCGCGCACGGCCAGCCGCCTGGTCCATGCGTCAGACTAAATCGAAAACGGAAACCATATGTTATAGCATGTGCGCCCCGAGTTGGCGCCAACACACAATGGGGATCGCAAACTATCAGTGCGATCCGTGACGACTGTATGTCCCCTGGGAGATAAACAAAACTTGAACGGACGAGGCTCAGTGGAGGGTTGCCCCAGATTGATTCCCTCCACACAGCCTTGGAAAACACATGAAAAAAATCTTGGGAACGATACAGCGAAAGAAGGTAAACTCGAAGACTGAGGTCGAAATCCATTGCACATTCAGCTTCTATCGAGTTCGAAAATTCGTCCAAATAGGTGTGTGAAACTTGGTTTCTCAGGAGAGGCCTTTGATTTCCCGCGGTGTCTTGCTCACTCGGAGGAATTTAGATGTGATACAGATTTTTTCATAGCATTTTTTTTGTTAGGATCTATCGACATGCGGAGTTGTTTTTAAAAGGTTTAAATAGCAAATGAATAGTTGAATAAATGCTGAGCGTATATTATTCCTATATTTTTCATAGCTTAATCTCTTCGTTTTACGAAAGCAAGATTATACAGAACACTTTAATCAAACGACGAACGGAAAAATATTGGCACGTACATACATATTTTGCTCAGTAAAACACTGAAATGTTTTACTCCAAAAGATTTCAACGTTCAAGCACTTCAGAGAGAAACGTCGTCGCGCGGAATCTAGAAAACTTTGGAGGAAACACCGAAATCGAAAAACTTCAATATCTCCTCTAGTTCATAATTTTCACAAGTAAACAAAATGTAAAGGAAATCCATTGGAATTCAATTGGATGTGTGTAATATACTAGCTGTCAATTTCAACATCTCGGTAGTAACGCAGCTGTTATTATGTTATTTTGATGTGGTATATATATACTTCTCCCCGTTCTTTGCCAGACTAGTTTCCCCGTAGGAAGGGGAGGGGTCGAAAGTGCTCTCGGCGATTGCGAAAGGGCTTGACGCGTAATCCCTCACATCAGTTTTAGAATATGACCACAGCAGAGGTAAAACTCGAATTGCAAATAGTAAATGCACATATTTAGCCGTCAGGGATTAAATTTAATCAAACCAGCATATTTTTCTTCAGCTACATTTCCTGCTGTGTCTCTCGAGTATTCTCTCCATGATGTTGGAGACTAGACATGAGCATCGGAAACTAGCTTTCGAATGCATGCATAGTTCAAGTGCATAGCTTCTATTTCGGAGTGAAATTTATTTCCGTTCATCGCGTGCATCTGCGCGCGTATGCTGCGTCTACTTCTCCCCTCCCCCCGCAAGCGCGCGAAGGAATAGCGCGCCTTTTCAAAACACGCAGAGCAAATGGGTAGCCCAAATAACGTCTTTTGCAAATTCCACAATGAATGAAATTGAATAAAGCCACACCAAAATCTCCGAATGATTAAACTTCTCCCACATGGCCTTTTTCAAAATTTCGACCTCATAAACAAAGTCGAAAACCTGTACTCTATACAATTCGAATCATTACGACAAAATGTATCCGTACACATTCCGTGTTGCCTGTTATTGAACACCCCGCTCTATTGGAACACCTCCCTCTAATTGAACCCCCCTTTCGGTGGAGGTTGAAAAGTAGTACACCCCCCCCCCTTTATTGGAGCCTTCCCCCAACCACTTCAATTGAAAAGACATTGGAGACCCATTCCTACACCCAAAATCTTGTTGACATGTTCAAAGAGATTGATCTTGAGGAGGACATCAACAAATACTTTATTGATGATGATCTCTTAGTGTTCGCCGAGTAATTCATTATTGTCTCACTTTTGTTTGCCTAATAAATTTTGTTCGCCCATAGTGAATTCTTGGTTGAAAATTAGAGCCTCCCCCACTATTTGAATCCCTCCCTCTAATTGAACCCCTTTTGGCGGAGGTTGAAAAATAGTACACTCTGGTGTTCAATTACAGAAAATACGGTATGCAAGTGATTCGTCCAAGTATGAACAGTTATTCGAGTTTTCGGACAAATTTAAAGTGAAAGAACTCTCGGTTCAACAACTTTCGTGACTGCATATCCTAAATCCTTGACATGGAATCGGCCAAATATCCACAAAGTGTGAGACCCAATTACCGCAAAGAACAGAGTTATCAAAAGCGCAATTCTATCAAAATCTCAGTTGAATCGAATTCAACTGATATCTTGATTGAACTGCGCTATAAACTCCAGTGTCGAATGAGTAGACTATTCGGTCAAAAATAATACATAGTTTGATCCCCGCATAGACCGAGTATTTGAAAGAAAAATCAAATCTCAAAATAGTGAAGTTTTTGAAAATCTGAAAGGTTTGCCTCGCGAGTGAGTCGGATGATCAAAAAACCAAGTGATGATCAGTCGAAATTTCCCTACTCAATCGAAAAATCGAAAAACTGAGTAATTTGAATTCCCAAGAATGATTCCATTGTTCAACGAACCGATCGCATTGAAGTCTCCTACAAAACGGATATTCGAAAGAGAACGAATTATTGAGATTGGGGAAAAATTAAATACGCGAACACTCAAATGCATGAAATATTCCAGTAATTGCTCGAATCGGACGGTTGGGAGGAAGAAGACCGGACTGGACCCGAGTGAAGATCGAACATCAAACCTGCATAGTAAGAATAGCCCCTCTTCCCACAAAGCTACACTTTACCGCTATGTTGAAAGGACATGGTGCGGTTGCGGTCACACACTAAAACTTTCATTATCTAAACGCCAGATTTGATTATCTATCGACAGCACAGCTGATTTTCTGAGTAAGTTACGGTTTTTCTTTTTTTCTTGATTTTTTCGGCCTTATTTTTGTTTCTGACTGCTTACATATTGCGAGTAGGGGCTTTTCTTACAAGGGACACCTTCGAACATAAAATGGAGTTTTGAAAAACGGTCTTTTGAGAGTTGTAGAGGGCGTAAAAATAAACAATTTAAGATTTTAAAATTTCACTTAGTCCTCACGGGTAGATCAAAAACCACCAAAACAATGGATTGCGGTAGGTAATATGCCGTTCAATGCACCCTAACCTGACGAAATCCGCTGAAAAACAGGAAAAGGACCCTATAATCGTGTTCAGCGTCCCAAATCACCCCCTGGGGCTGAGTTTGGGCGAAAAAAAAATTTCGACCTCTGAACCCCCAAAAATGGCCTTGAGCTTCTTACCTCACGGGGCTGCAAAAGTCGAAAAAAATTTACCACCCAAACTTTGCTCTCGGAGGTTATTTAAAGTGCTCATGACGAATCTGAGGTCAGTTTATCGATTTTCGACAGATTACGGTAGATTACGGTGGGTATACGGTAGTTGGGTGAAAGTCTCAGAATTGACTCAAAATTTCTGAACAGGGGTTATTCGGGGTGCTGAATACGAATTTGATGTTCACTTGTCAATTTTCAAATTATTAGGGTAGGTTTAGGCCCTCTATGTCATGACAAGTACCGTAAACTACAGTAAACCTCAGAATTTCGGAAAAAGATCTCTAGATTCGTGTTCAGCACCCTACATTACCCCTACATACAAGTTTCGAGCCGAATCCGAAAATTTTCTCCAAACCACCCTGAAAATTCCTTGATGGGTACCCTTGCCTTGTCGCGAGGCTTGGAAAAACGCCTGTAGCTTTTTCCCAGATTTATTCAGAGAAGCTGTGAAGAGCATACTCGGATTCTACGTTCAAAATGGTTCCAGAAAAGTACATTCAATCCAGAATGGCCAGGCTGAATAAAAGTAGTTATCTTGTAAGATGCCTTTTCAAAAGAGTGGTTCTGTTCTACTCCAAATTTTAGAATTGATAACGAAACACTTTTCTTGAGTCTTCGAGCCATGCGCTAAAGGATTAGGTTGCTTCAATGGATTTTGTAGTTTAGGTTAACCCACTTCTGTTTACAACAATAATTTCTGAAAAGGTTGATCATTGATCAAGGAACAAGTCTACGAAGTTTCGTTTTGTCCGAACTTTTTTCCAGCGTCATATATCAAAATAAGTCCCCTAAAGTGTTTCTCCGAATTAAGGACGGTTTTTCTGTAACATAAGTGGGGGAGAAGGGTAAGGGTATTCTTGATATTCTAGCAATTGTCGAAACCTCGGAATTTCTATAGTTTCTAACATTGATGCGAACCGTTCTCCGTTTATATCACGTTACCTCTGCGATATAAGAAAAGAGGTATAAAAAACAAGAGACACTATTAAAACTCAAAACAAGTAAGGTGAACACATAGAAATGTCATATTACCAGCCATACTGCAGTAATGAGCCCACAGTATTCCAACCTTCTTTCGATTGCTTCGTAATCCAACGCCTAACCGACTGAGCCACGGTGTGCTGCTAGCTCACCCCGACTATCACATTGCAGTGATCGGTGGTTTGAATGCAACGAGCATTGTTCAGGGGATCAATGAATAAGTCATAACTCAAGAACCTAGCCAGATTTCATTCGAACTGTATTTTTTCTCAAAAATCTGTGCTGAAACCGAGAAAAACGGCAAATTCCTCTCGCACACTAAGAAAAGCCCCTATTAGTTATATTATAAGAGTCAGAAACAAAAATAATGCCGAAGCAAACGAGAAAAAAAGAAAAACCGTAACTCACCCGGAAAATCGGCTGTGCTGTCGATCGATATTGGAATCTGGCGTCTTCCACGGTAGTTTTAGTGTGTAACCGCAGCCGCACCATGTCTTTTTAACATTGCGGTAAACTGTGCACTGCGTATCTTATAGGCAGTGTTCACGATAAAAAAATGTGTTTCAGTTTCCACTAGGAATGGGTAGTGGAGGGGCACAACGTAACGCTGACGTCGAAAGAACGATTGAAAACGAGCCAGGATAAACTCCAAAAGAGCCCGAAGTTACCACTTCTAGCGCAAGGCAAACCCCAAAAGCGCAACACACGCCCACCGACGTGAACAATTGAATGCTCGAGATTGTGAGATGAGCGATGATTTCCAATCAATAGCCCCGTTCTTCCCTTCATTCTCAACTTCTCTCTTTACTCAGGTCAGCTCGCATACATCGCCTGCAAAAGACGGAAGTTACAAGGCTCGGACAACTCGATCACCATGTTCCCTTAGCTCAATTTTTGAAGGACCATAACTCCGTTCCCATAAGGTTTTGTACTATTTCAGACACCATTGGAATCAGCATGGCGCCGTTTTCAGGATAGGCGGAAAAACAGAAAAACAATTCTTATCGTGAACACTGCCTTTGAAGATAGGACATCCCCTGAATTTGTCGATCTTGTGTTTGTTGGGCGGGATAGCTTTTTCCATCAAAACTACTGTGATCAGGATGTAAAATAACCCTCGTATACCTTTTTTGAGTAAGATCAGACGTTTGTGCACTTTTCTGGAATAAATTTATGTTTTACGATAAGATAGATTTTTACGATCAAAAAGATAGGACACCCCTGGGCTAAGTCGGAATTCTCGTTCAATAAAATTGTGTGATCACGAATCAAATGATCGAATGGCTCTTCTTACTCCCTTATCGCACCAAATACTCGATTTGGTGTACTATCGACCAAGTTAGCCAGCCTTTGCGAGTGGATCTTGCTCCATTTCTCGGTTATTGCCTGTTGGAGCGCAGAAATCGAGAGATATCGCCAGCCATTGGCTCAGACCCGACGAACTAAAACACTCAAGAGATTCCTCATTCTGTTGTAAATAGGACTGTAGACTAGCCACTTTGGACAAGATGGTTATTGCAGAGCAAAGAAGCCGACAATAGACCTGCTCACGTAAACTTTCTCGTTGTCTTACCAGAAGCTGTAACTTTGTCGCCTGAAAACATGATGACATAAAAATAAGTATTACTCTGATGTCCTCTCGTACTCATTGGAAACCATCCGTCTCCTGGCGAACGCAAGCTGTAGGCATCCTTGACGGGCAGATGCTCTGACGGACTATGGGAGATCCGGCTTCGCAGTTCTGACGGCTAAATTGGACAGGACTCATCCTCAAACTCCTTTCGTAGCACTTCCAACCATCAGTTTTAACGGGACTCAACTTCTTCTCGACAGAAACCATCGCCTATACACAAATAGTCGAAGCCACTGTCCACTTCAGCGGTCGGAACTGCGGACGTAGATCTCCTGTTTTCTGTCAGAGCATTTATCCATCAAAGACGTCTTCAGCTTGCGTTCGCCAGTTTTTTTTTTTGCAATTAATCGGTTGGTTTCGCCTGACGCGGTAATTCCGCATCTTCACCGAGGTTTGCCGTCCTAACGGTCAGCCGTGTACATTTTTCACGGTCTTCAGCCACAATTTGAACACATTCCATCCAGCTGTCACTATTCCATTTCCTGCGAAACGAAACATCGCGCCTGAACTGTCTTTCGATGCCGAGTGACTTCAAATCCTCTTTAACCACATCCGTCCAGAACTTTAGCCTACGCCCAGGTGGCCGTTTCCAGACAGAATTAAGAAGTATTCTTGAAGCGTGTTGTACGAGACGATCCGGCGTTCTTCTTAGTATATGCCCGAGCAGTCGAAGTCGACTTCCCATTGCTGCTTGAGATAGCGTTGGTGGATGCTGGCACCTCCCAAGTGTCAAGCGTTGATGCACTGCGTCGATTTCCTTGTGAAGATCTTCGTTTAGGCATACACGCGGCCAAAAATATCCAAGCAAATGCTTAAGAAGCTTCCTCTCCCACAAACACTTGATTAGAGAATTGAATGCAGACGTAGCTTTCGCACATCGTTGTCGAATATCCGCTGTATACCAACCATCATTCTTCAGCAAACAGCCGAAATAACCCTTCTTGAGGCGGCTATAATGAAAAATCACATTTGAAAAACAAATTACACACGATTGACGTCACGATCGCGATCAAAGCTAACCTAGCGGCAGCGGCAAGGGAGGCGGAGGGAGAAAGGATAGGGTTTATGGCCCGAAACGTCGCGAATAAAGCGGTTTGTAACGACAAAAATCACCGCATTTTGAGTTTCTACATCATTTTCAACAACATCGATCAAATGAAGCTCAGGAATCAAGCAATATTGAGTGATCTGAAGTTCCTACAACGGTATTTCCATTTATGTAGTGATACTTTTGAGATAATGTTGAATTACATCGCTTACCATCAGCATGCGATCTGTATAGATAAGTCCATTAATTTTCTGCGTGATTGCGAGAGTAGTTCCCTGGTCCCATCTTTCATCAGGAATATGCTTAACCGTTTCGCCAACTACAGTCAGAACAATGTTCGACACGCTATAAATTCACTGAGGATGGCTCTTCTCTCTTCGGCAGTCGCAGAGCAGAAGCGAATTCGTTCGCGGTGCATTAGGAATATGGTCTCTCTTAGAACGGTTCTACAGACTAGACTCAGTGAGGATTGCTGGACTCAGCTGCTCCATTATCACACGTTATCCTGTGGTGTACTCCGATCATCAACCAGAGAGAGATTGCGACGAAAACTTGACGATTTGAAAGGATTCGAACCACGACGTAATAGTTTCATAATTCGCGAGGCAGTCCCTCCAAAGCGTTGCACCGTCATTGATGGGGATAGGATCGTCGATGATGTAGAATCAATGCTGAACCTCGGACCGAATTTTGCGCCTCGCCCATTGCTTAGTGATGCAATTAAGACCGAGATAGTGACCGCCCTACACAATTACGCGTGCGCTCCAAAATGGAAGGAACAGATCGGCCCGACAGTCCCTAGCCTGACCGAGCATTTGGCCAGGTCAGTGCCTTTCCCCAAGAAGTTTGTCAGCGCTCCCAAAAATATCCCGACATGGTCCTCAAGACTATCAACTCTGGAGTCTGAACTCATGCGTATAGTGGAGTGCAACCGCAGGATTAGACCGCCGGATAATATGACCACGGCGGAACGAGCTGAACTGAGGAAAGCACTCAAACTTCTACGTTCTCTACGCTTCTCTGTTGGCGACAAGTGTGGAGGTTTTGTGGTGATGACGCAGGAGAGAGACGTCAACTTATGCCTAGCGACACTTTCGGATCAAGACACTTACGATATCTCTTCCATGGAGGAATATTATAGGAATTGCAAGAGGCTTCAAAATATCATCAAGACCACCTTGGATAAGAAAGTTGACGTAAAGATTATAAGACGACTTCTCCCAACACATGGAACGGTTCCTACGTTTTAGCAGCTTGTAAAAACCCACAAGCTTCCATCCCCTCTTGCAAGTGAGGCCTTGACGAACGACCAAATCAAGGCGCGCTCCATTGTTTTCTCTTGTGGAGGGCCTACCGGTGGTATCAGCTGGCTTTTGACCCACATCCTGTCTCCACCATTAAAATTCGTCCCATCGCACCTGGTGAATACTGATGAGTTTCTCCGAGGCCTGAGGAACTGCAATTTACCTTCTACCGATGTGCAGTACCATAGTTTCGACGTGGCAGCGCTGTATACCAATGTCGACACAAGTGCAGCAATCGAAGCATGCCTTGAATTTCTACGTCAGCATGAGAGGGAAATCTAGCTTCACACCCTACAGCTCGACGACATGAAGCACTAATACGTGCAGCTGTCGAATTCAATTTCTTCCGATTCCGAAATGTCGTCTACCCACAGAAGCGCGGTCTAGCAATGGGAAATAGCCTTGCACCACTGTTGGCGATTCTATTCATGGACAGGTTGGAAAGGAACGCTTCAAGGACAGATGTGCTCTACTATGGCCGCTACATTGACGACATCATCGTGGTGGCCGAATCCGCAAGTATGCTGCAGAACATTCACAGATGTTTGAACTCGCAGTATGAAATGATAAGGTTGACAGTCGAAAAACCGGGGGCAGATGGCTACCTTCCCTTTTCAAATACGAGGATTATGATTGAAGCTGGTCATGTCAAAACAATGTGGTACAAGAAGCCAGCGTCAAAGAATATTCTCATACATTCTCGTAGCTGCCTTCCCACCTACGTGAAGAGCGGTGTTGTACGCAGCGTGCTGAGCACCGCACGAAAACTAACGTCGGACAGAAAAGAAGATGTGGAAACACAGATAGCAGAGGTGTTGCAGCAGAATGGCTACACAGAAGGCAGCTTCGGCACATGGCGCCCTTACCATTACCTATCCGATACCTCTCTTGTCCTCCCCTATGTTAAAGGCATCGAACGCGCTGAAAACCACTCACCGTTTGTTCGGTTCAAATGACTTTCTGGGCCCACCCAAGAACGTAGGGAGAGTTTGTTCGGTTGAAAACGCCTTATTCTAAAGATAAATGGGGTTGAATGTTTCAAATTCCGTCAAAAGAGGCCGGCCGTCCGTCAGTCATCTGACACAATTTGCTGGCAGCCATCATATAAGTAAATGATCAACATTTGATACAGAATAACTGAGGGAAAGTTGATGGAATATACTGTACGATTACGTGAAGACTGACTTTTCTACACACATCGATTAATCTTTCCTTCTCCACAAATCACTTGAAAGAAAGACAAACTTCATTTGATCGTGAGGTCATTGGTCAGAACAGCGATCTCTAACAATGGACTCTTCCTTTCTAGAAAGACGATAGAGACATTTTCGGTCTGAAAAAGGGGTTTTCAGTGATTTTTTCGCGCTTTTTCGAACGTAGCTCTTATACTGGGTACTGGAGCTCGCATTATATATGGAAAACTCGAAGACGAAATTCATCGTGAACGATGCCTTTAACGAACGGTTTGCGAGGGACCGTAATAATGCAGCTCTAAGGTCTGCTCTCCCACTCCGCCTTGTTTTCCGGCCGCCATCAACACTTTGGCAACTCCTCAATCATCCAGACCGTATGAAGACCGTTGTGGAAGATCAGGCTTTACATACCGCACCACGAATGCACGAATATGCCAAGTCCCGAATGCCGTCTACAAGGGCAATTGTCAAGGATGTGGGGATTTTTACATAGGCGAGACTGGAAGGCCACTATACAAGAGATTGGATGAGCCCATGCGGGCTCTTCGGTCACCATCATCTTACCCGAACAGTGCATTTTCGAAGCACCAAACGCTCAAACACTGGAACGAAGCCACACCCGAAATGAGAGCAACTTTGAAATGGAGAAATATTCCGGATACGGCAGAGAGGAAGATAAGGGAAGCGCTCGAAATAAAGTTGAATGCACCTCCAATGAACAACCGGGATGAGATGAAAGACGCAATGATGATGATGACCATCCAGCGCGACGATTTTGATCACTGATAGTCGACCGTTCTGTAGTCGTTCGCTACCACGGCGCTGATCAACTCAGATACTCGCGGCTTAGTAAGGCAGCACGAGGGGATTACTAACGCATTTACTCGTCGAGGTGTAAGCCCCTTTCGTTCCCCCAACTGCTGCCATGGGCAGCACGTTGTGTCCTCTCGCTCCGCTCACTGCCCCAACTGCTGCTCGTATAGTTGCCCCACCTGCTGCTACAGTCGCCCCAACTGCTTCAGTCGTCGCCCCAACTGCTTCAGTCGTCGCCCCAACTGCTGCTCTTCATTGTGGCCCCAATTGCTGCTCCTCATTTTGGCCCCAACTGCTGCTTTTCTCTCCCTAACTGCTGCTCCTCATTGTGGCCCCAACTGCTGCTCTTCATTTATGATCTTTTCTTTCTTTCTCATAATCCTTCTCCCGCAGGGGATATGTCGAGCTCAGCATCAGTGCTGGGTCGACCTGTCAAAAATAGAGACCTCATTGAGGCTCATTCATATCTACAACGGCTTATTTATCCTTGATTATATCCTTTGATCTTCGCTACAGCTGATGGAAATGATGCTGGCACTACGGGCTGTATCATGCCCACCCTAGGCGGCCTCGTATCTGGCACGAGTTTGCGAGGGCCGTTCAACACAGGCCTCGGTCAGTAGTGATTGTGAGTCTCCACAAACATTTCTTGACACAGAATTTCTCTATACCTTGAACAATAATTGATTTTCACTCGGTTTCGGTACTGTAGAGATGTGAATTAGGCGTGATAATCTGTTTCTCTCATTTTGAAAAAACGATTTAATTATTTATTTATCATCAATACACTACATAAGGTGGACGTGAAAAAACGGGCGTAGAGTATGATACAGCAGAAAACAAATTGAAAAAACACCACGCAAGAAGAATACTCGAAGCTTTGCGTTTGAAAGCAGGAAAAGAACGGGATACAATCTCCAAATTCAATTTCAAGGAGACGAATGCTGAACCAGCCCTACATGTGAAACTGTTCAATCTGAGATTAGTTTTGGGAACCCCATACCAATTTTCTCAGGGTTTCCACGTGTAGAATTATGACTTTCTCTGTAAAAAAAGTTATATCCACATATTCCAAGAGTAAAGTTTCATTCAAAATGTTTTTGAGTCGCTGAAATTAGCACTGTTTAGAGGAACTTTCAGGGTTGAGCGGAATTCAAATATCAGAGTATTCATCATTTATTGAATGGTGATTTCTTCTCTTCCGAAAAACAACGATTTTAGAATTTCTTGAACATTTTTTCTTATTTCTAAAGTATTACCGTGGACATTTTTCGGAAGAGTTCGAATTATTATTTTCATTGAAAGGTTGTTTTTGAGAGTTGTCGGCTTTTAATTCTGTGAGCATTGTGCTTTCGTGAAGAAAAGGTATGTATTCCCCATTTCGCCTAATTTTTGGCAAACCATCGCCGCTCAGCATTTGAAAAATACTAGTTTCTGTCATTAAACCGAAACAATTGGTTTTTCTATCAAAAATGCGAGTATAGTTTGAGTCCAAGGAAACGCATTTCAGAGTGAGAAGGTGATTTTTTAAAATTTTCCGTTTACACCTTCGAGATTTATAAAAAAACAAATTGTTGTAAATCTGAAAGGACACTAAAAAATCGTTCTAGAAGAGCCGAACGCCTCTCGAATTTTTGGGAGAAGGGCGACTCCTCCCTTTTTCCAGAACGATTCATCTGGTTTTTAGCCGGGCTGAATCGTTTAAACTGCTTGCAAGGAACTTCTTTTCTCGAGTGTGCCATTTTAATTTTTAAATTGACATTTTCTTCGGAGTGAAACGACGTTTAATTTGATGATCAGTGAAATACCGAAAGTTTTTTTTTTTTGAAGACTTGATGCGACGAAAATGTGAATCTTGCATAAAAGTACCACGTTTGAGAGGTCGCGCGCTGATACAAGTGAGCTCCCCGCGCAAATCATTGGCCGCCACCGCGCGTTTAGCCTAAGATTGAGTCATAGAAAGGCGACCAGTTGGAGATGAAATGAAAGTGTTGAAAAATGGCTTCGAGCAGTTGGCAGTTAGTAGCGTCAGGTCGCGGCTATTTTGCGATTGGATGGCAGCGTGTCTTGGTCGACGGCGACGGGGCGGCGCCTGGTCTTTAACTCGAAGACAAACTGGCATTGAATTGACAAACCTTTGCTGCAGATTCATAAGGAGGGATCGTTTGACTTCAACTCCCTCTATTGTTTTTTTTTTTGCGAGCAACAGATATTGGTACAGTCGACCTGATAACAGAACTGTCGAAAAAGTGTACAGCGGAGAAGGGATGCGAAAATCGTTCCGATGCACTCACTGATCCAGAAATATGAAAACACCACCAATGTCAGAAAAACGGCAACGAACGAGCATAAAAAGACCTGTGCGGCCCTAAACCTGAGTGTTCCGCTCACGACACGCCCACTCTTTTCAACCGGTTCAGATCCGTAATTTACTGAAAACCCGGCCTTAGGGGTAACAACATACATCCAGGAGGTTACAATCCACTCCGCTCAATAAAACTTACCCCATTTGATAATCGGTTGCCTTCTTATAGTCGGGTCACTTCAGTCAGACCCTTTATCGGTAGCCGTTGAGGAAGTGGGAGTGGCGTGAGCGGGCATTCAAGTTTGGGACTGTGTAGGGCTATTTTGTGATCGTTCTTAGCCGTTTTTTCGGCACTATTGATGCATTGAACCACGGGTCTTTCGATTTACGTTGGAAACCCGAAGTGTTTTGATCGTGGGCACTGCCTTCAAGGTATTCCGCGTGATAGGGCTGGAGATCGATTGGTTGTGTTAACTCAATACAACTTTCCAGGAAGTGGCCATGTTCATATTCTTAAAAGGCAAGAACTCTCCATGTTAATCATGAGTATGGTCGTAGTTACCTACGGGACCACTTTGAGCAGTGTTACCACACTAAGCTGGCCACAACACAGAGCAGCAGCTGGGGCGACAAATGGAGAAGGAGGGCAGCACGTGCTCCTCGAGCAGCAGTTCGTCCCCTTGTGCTGCTCTCGCTATTCTAGTAAAAGTGAGAGATAGTTGCGCTCCTTGACAGCCCACGATCGTCTGAGATGAAGATCAATCGATTGCTTAGATTCCATACGCCTTGCTTGGGGGAGAAAAGAGAATTAGTGAATTGACATATAACTAATCAGATGTCTATATGTGCATGCTCAAAACAAAGAAGTCCCCATGCTGATTGTAAATATGCTCGTAGCTGTCCAAACGGACCACTTTGAGCAATGTTACCACTTTACAATAGCCACAAAAAAGAGCAGCAGCTGAGGCGACAAATGGATGACGAGGGCAGCACGTGCTGCTAAGAGCGGCCAAAAGGCAGCACGTGCTGCTCGAGCAGCAGCTCTTCCCCTCGTGCTGCCCTAGCTATCCTCGTCGAGGTGAAAGCCTATTGTGCTCCATTACGACCCCGCGATCCTCTGAGAAGCCGGCCAATCGTCTGGGGAACCGTAATTCTTTCTCCCTCCGTCTGCCTTGCCGCTGCCGCTAGGCTAGCTTTGATCGTGATCGTGGCGTCAATCGTGTGTAATCTGTTTTTCAAATGTGATTTTCCATTATAGCCGCCTGAAGAAGGGTTTACGGCCCAAAACGTCGCGAATAAAGCGGTTCGCAACGACAAAAATCACCACATTTTGAGTTTCTACAACAATTTCAACAACATCGATCAAATGAAGCTCAGGAATCAAGCAATATTGAGCCGAAATAACAGAAATCGTCCAGCAGAAACTTATTCTAAGTAGACGTCGTTTCCTCTGAGACGTAGGCGAACTTCTTCTCAGGCGTACAACCGGGAGTGCCTCTTTCAAAGCGTCCTGGATGCACTTGACCAAAGAATCCGCATCGCAAAGTTTCTTCTTAGTCCGTACTACGATGTGAATAGAAACGAGTTCTCGGAAATTCCTGCTGCATTCTTCATCTCTGAGACTTGTCATGTCAATCCTCTGAAGAGGCTGAGCCCCTCGCTTCCTCTTATGAATCCTCGCAGTGAAGTTCAACAGAACAGGACGGTGATCCGAATCGAATGCGACATCCCACACAGCTCTAGATCTTTGAATGTCCGATACTGGAATATTCCTCGTCGGAACATAGTCGAGTTGTAGTTTGAAAGTTATCATCTTCCGCTTCCGCTGCTACTCTGGAGATAGCTGGGTCGGTCCTTTCCACGTGAGCTGATGGCGGCGGCGATTCCTCTTGAATGTCGATGCAATAATCAGACCACTGCGTTCGCACAAGTCGACAAGGCGGTAGCCATTGTTCGATGTTTGCTCCACTGGGTAGAAAAATTCACCGAGTAATTCGGATTCCTGATCAAGTCCCATCTTCGCATGTGCGTCAATCCCCACGACAACAGCATGTTGACAAGGTATCCTGGCCAGCAACGTATTGAGTTCCTCATAAAACACATCCTTCGAATTGTCCTCGGCGGTTTCAGTGGGCACATGAGCGCTCACTATCCACAAATTTAATCCTCTGTGATCCCACAGTCGTAAGAATGCATTCCCGCACGACGTTGAGCCAAACTGCTTGACCATACCAGTGAAATACTTCCTTACAGCTATTGCACAGCCTCCCCCTCTCCTATCGTCAGCGTTACCGAAGTAGATGGTGTACTCTCCGACGCTGATGACGGGTCTATCTTAGAGGCGGGTTTCCCGCAAAGCAGCAAACGGTGCATGGAAATAGCTCAGAAGTCTGGATAGCGCAGTTTTTTGGAAATCACTCGACAGCGATCGACAGTTCAGGGTGGCGAGATTGTGGCTTGTGGCCAAAGACTCCATGAACTGCTTAGGTACGGATCCTAAGGTGTTATGGACCAGAGGCCTTAGTGTGCCGGACGGCGACACCTTTATGCAATGTATGGGATACTTTCGCGATATAGTTGTGCACGCTATATCGCTTGAACATTCCCTGTGTACAGTCAAACGTCTGCTGGGTTCAGTAGAAGCAGGGGCACCAGCGAGCAGGTACCAACAGGCTTGTATACACGCCCCCCATTTGCCAGTAGTCGGATAATTTTCAGTGAGTACCAGAAGGATATCAGAGTAACGCCTGCTTTAATTTTCCCATGTTTTCAAAGGGCAAAGTTGCAGTTTCTAACAAGACAACGAGAAAGTTGACGTCTAAGGTCGGCTTCTTTGTTCGGCAGTAACTATCTTGTCTAGAGTGGCTAGTATACAGTTCTAAATTCAAAAGAATGAAACATCTTCGGGGTATTTCAAGTCGTCAAGTCTTATGCAAGGGCGGTAGATATCTCTCGATTCCTACGCTCCAACAGGACATAGCCCAGAAATGGAGCAAGACCGATTGGAAATGCTGGTTAACTTGGTCGGTAGAATGTACACCAAATCGAGTATTTAGTGCGATAAGGGAGTAAGAAGAGCCAATCGACCATTACATTTGTGATCACACAATTTTATCGAACGAGGATTCCGATTTGGCCAAGGGGTGTCTTATCTTTTTGATACGCGATTCAAAACATTAATTCGTTCCAGAAAAGTGCGCACATATTTTATCTTACTCAAAAAAGGTATACCGGGGTGATTTCACATCCTGATTACAGTAGTGTTAATGAAAAAGAGCTATTCTGCTTAATAAACACAAGACCGACAAATTCAAGGGGTGTCATACATGTCTATGATACGCGGTGTATACGTGTACCAGCTCGCCTCTGGGTAAATTGATGTCTGGTTAAGAATAAAACGGTGATATTGATTTTATTTCATCTGGTCTTTTTCACCAAATCGATTCAATGCCTGCAGACCTAATTTTTAGTTATGAACATATGTACATAGTAGGGTATGGCCAAGATAGTCTACAAAAAGGCAGATTTTTTTTCTCAAGCGCCTAAGCGAAAACCTAGCTACGCATATATAGTTTTCCGGCGCGGAAACGATTAGAAGGACAACTGAAAGTTCACCCAGCTGGAGCTCCTGCTGTCCTTTTCTTAATAACGTCGAAGGAAAATGCAACGTACCAAGTGCAAAGCATTGAACGAATCCAGTTTGTAACACATTGAACAGAGCATAAGGTAGCCTCACCAGAAGACGAGAAACCCGTTGGTCTCAAATCAAAACGTATCTGTGGGAAACTCTCAAATGATGCTGAGAAAAAGCTGATGGCCAAGACTGGTTTGACACCGAGCGGCTTGGAAGTTATGAAACCCATAGAGTAATGCATAGTGGGAATCGGCAGGTGGGGAAGGTTTCTACCGATTACTCAGACACTATAGATGATTTCACATTTATTGACTTCCAGGCCTTTCAGTTTTTCTACATTTGCATGAACAGCGCATACAGTGTGTGTTGTGGGTTGGCAACGGATAAAGGCGGTGGTGCGGTCGCTTACCTATACTGTACCCATGGCTGCCTCAGTTCAAAGAATTGATGATGAATGATTGATAGTTTTCATCTATGTGATGTTTCTCTGATTTTTTTCCATTTTTTCGCTTTATTCTTGCATGTATGTATCTATAGTAAATTATTTAGGTGTATTGATATTGTGTGTGTTGTGGGTTGGCAAACTTATCGATAACGACGTTTTCCAATTCGAAAACAGAAAAAGTTCTTAAATTGAGAAACCTTCGTTTTTAGTCAATCAGAAATCCAACAAAAAATTCGAAAAATTACATTTTCAAATTCAAAAAAACCATTTCTAAAAGTTTAGCTTCCTGGCAAAAGTAATGATTTGGCAATGTTATAATTTCAAGAAATCAAGAAGTCGAAAAAAATTTTAAGAAAACGTCTTGAAATATCTTAAAAATGATTTGGCGCAAAATAACCACAAGCAATGAAAATGCTGGGAAATGTAGTGGAATGATTAAAATCGGATTTGGCGGTTAGTCATAGGCCAAGTTTTTATAAGTAGTGAAAGACGAGGTATAGGATTTTACAAGCTCCTCCGTTAAACATATCAAAGCTAAATCAAGCAGTCGGATTTGAGCGGTACGTTTACATTGCTTCACCCAACCTGATTTCCGTATTACAGCTTCAATGAAATGTTTTACGGTTTCCGTTGCGCGCTTGATTTATTTTGATAAGTTTAACCGAGAAGCTTGTAAATCCTATACCTTGTCTTTCGCTACTTATAAAAAGTTGGCCTATGACTGACCGCCAAATCCGATTTTAATCATTTCACTACATTTCCCAGTATTTTCAATACTTGTGGTTATTTTGCGCCAAATCATTTTTAAGATATTTCAAGACGTTTTTTTTTATTTTCTTCAACTTGTTTCAATAATTTATAAAGACTCTTCGTACAATCTAATCCAGCGAATGGAGTGCATTGAAAGCCATGCTCACTTTCCGGAGCCATGCTGATCATCGTCCATTAGTCGGTGGTGTCGCGAACGCCGCAATGGTCTCGCCTCATCAATTCACTGTTCATTCGTATTTTATTGCGCTCGATGGATGGATGAATTCCAACAATTCGTCGTTCTTCAATCCATAACCGGACTGTCTCCTTATCCTGGCTTTCTCTCACGCAACGGTAGCGAATGAAGAGAAATACAGGCCTGAGACAACTTGTCCACCAATTTTCCACCCTCAAATTCTAGGCATCTTTGAGGAGCCATAACTCTGTTCGGAGGGGGTCTTGGACGATTTCAGAGATACCATTGTGATCAGCGTGTGACTCTCTCCAAGATAAGCATGAAATCTGAAAAATAATTTCCTGGGTGTACTTTGCCTTCAGGCGGGGTACGAGTGCTTTCACTTGCCTGCTCTTGCACCAACACGGGTGTATTATGGGGGCAGGCAAGAGGCGGAACATTTGTAGAATTGATTGATTTTTGAGAGCAGAGATAGTGCCTACCTGGTTGGGGGCCAGATGGGTGCATAGCGGTTGACATAGAAGTAGGAGGGTCGCACGTGGCTTACGTGGCGTTATTGATTGTGTCTCGTGGTTTAGCATCCCGTTCAGTGACCCGTTTTGCAAAGCGGGAGCATAGCGTTCGCCGTCGGAGGGTTGCCCCGTCCCTTACGTGACGTAATCAGTCGTTTAGCATCCCATTCACTCATCCGTTCTTGACAGCGTTCATGTGTGTTGTTTTCAATCAACGGGATGCTCAACGCCTTTGCTAACGATGGCTGGCAGGCAGCGTCCATATGTCGCGAGAACGGGCGTTCCCGCTGTTGTGCGCCGCTCGACGCTCCTCAACGCTGGAGCAGCCCGTGCTCGCAAATTAACACTGGAAAACACCCCCTACCTCGTGTTGATTCGATTGGAAACGTTTGATCAGGTGATCATTCGCTCGAGTCGGCGCAACGGCTGATGATTTCCCACGGGTTTCGACTTTCGTGTTGGGACTATGGAAAACAAGGGCAGTAGTTTTGCTACACGTTTAATGCCACCTGCTTTAGTGATGGAGCAGTAAGCTTGAAGCTTGCTGCTCGCTTAGTGGTGCTGGCGTAAGCGCGCGATAGCGAGCGGGCGAGGGTGCGCGAGAAGGAGCGCCTGTGGGCGGCTAGCAAATCGTATGCCCACGATGACCATCGATTTTGCGTAATCGCACGCTCGTATGGACAGAGCCTGAGAGTCTGACGTTTTTGGATTACCATAAGACATACTGCGTCGCATGTGCAAACCACGTACGTGTCGCGGCATCTGTCCTACCGTACTCCAAAAACAGAATTCATCGTGGAAATACATTCCTGCCACGTTAAGAAGAGTATAAGAGACCTTAAGGTTTGATTCAGTTCTCTACTCTAGATATAGTTAGATCCGTGGCTTGTTTCTTCAAGAAAAAAAAGCATTTAAATCTCATCCGCGGCTGGTGAGGGTGGTCGCGTGCGCCGGCCTGCTAGTCGATTCAAGCCGAGGAAAAAGCGCACCTGATCAGCTTACCACACCGCCAGCCGTGAGTAAGATTTACATGTTTTTTGCACGTATTAGTATATAATATTAGTTCAGTTAATTTAGCCACTTCTATCTACCGTAAACTACAATGTCGAGTGCCTTTGAGAACAAGGTCAAAGGGTTGCCAAATTTTGCAGCGGGGGACGGGGTCGCAAAAAAATCTTGGAAAAATTTTTGATGGTGGTGGGGTAGCTCTGATTTCGAAAAATTACGCACTCCGACCCGCTTGACTCTGTTTGAGAGCAGAGCCTTGAGTACTCTGGCAAACTGGGGCGTCGGCAACAGGTTGATCCGCCCACCATGAGTCACCGGTGGCCAACGCGCCGATATTCGACGGGGCCGTGCCCGCGAGTTATGCTCTGGTCGATGTCGAGCTGTTGCACAGCAATTACGGCGGCGAGTTATAATCTCGTAGATGTCGAGCTGTTGCACAGCCAACGCTCTAGATACGAGGAATGTATACGGCGCATTTTTCAGGCATGCTGTGAATGCTGAGAGCGCAGCCGGTTTAATTACACCAGTTTGCGGTACATTGGCCCCGCCCAGAATCTGGAGGTCCTGCCTATCCGGTGGTGAACCCAGTGGAGGCTGGGCGACACGGCCGCGACGCGTGTCGGTGTGCCGGCCGCGACGTATGTCGATGTAAAGTAGTACATAAGCTAGATGAAGCAGTCCTGTAGGACGTGAACTGCTGCTAAATAGGCTGCTAAACACGACACATCGAGTTGTTAACAGCCCGATAACAGGCGGACGTCGCTGGGCAACGGGCAGGTCTCAGGCTGACAATACGCGCGATTAGACTTGTCAACTGGGTAGCGGTTTATGAGATGACAACTTATCAACCTGTTGTCGACACCCCAGTTTGCCTGAGTAGGATCAGCCAACCATTTTCTGGCGAGACAACTACTGACGAGGGTGTGGTGGAAAACTGCCCGAAAGCGAGATTTCCTCTCTGGCGAGGCTGAGGGGTGCGCTCATTTTTGACTGGGTTTGACCGTTTATGGTGTTTAAAATGGAATAAAATGTTATGAATATTGCACTATTTTCAATTTTTGTCGATTTTGCAGTGTGGCATTTTGAAAATATTGCATTCCCAGTCGACTCGGATTTCGAGCATTTCGGGAAAGTTATGGAATCTTCTTGAATGCTCTATTTTTGGCGTCAGATACTTATGCTCAGAAGGGAAGTATACAGCGCGTAGGTCGGTTCTGCAGAAACGAATTGTATTGCTAGTATCTATTGGGGATCTATAGTAAAACTGCGCAGTACCATGTCCCGAGCCGCTGGTTCCGAGAAGTTATATTCCTAAAACGGTTGTTTTTTGGGCTTTTCGTACCTTCCAAAACGCGCAGTAAACATTCGAAAATCTGGGAACGGATCTCATAATCGTGTTCAGCGCTCAAAGCAACCACTCTGAGCAAAGTTTGGGTGAAAGCACATTTTCCGAACTTTGCGCAGACTTACTGCGTTTTGGAAATGTACAGATTTTCGGTTGGGCAACTACTTATTAGGGGCTCTGAAAGCGCTTCAGAAAAATGTTCGAGATTCGACTTAATTTATCGGTGCGCTGACAACGAATCGGACGTTTATTTGTCAATTTTCCAAAGTTTTCGGCTTCATTCGCTCAAAGCATCCTAGCGGGGGAAATTTTTGAGGGCAAAACGTCACTTTCGAGATTCCCGGATTTCTTCGATAGATGTGTCTCAAAATCATTCTCTGGGGGTAATTTGATGTGTTCAACACGAACTTGAAGTCCGTTTGCCGATTTTCTACATATTACGGTGGCTATACGGTATCTAAATCAAGTTCTCATATCTGACCCAAATTCGTGTGCGGGGGTTATTCGTGGTGGTGAATACGAATTTGACGTCCATTTGCCGAGTTTCGAACTATTAGACGATTATGATTATGAAATTTCAGCGATTATGAACGGCGAAAGCTTAAGAAGGGTTCTCTACTCTGATGCCAAGGTCGTCTGGATTTGTTGGTGCTAAACTGATTAGGTGTTAAGTGACGAGTAGATGCAGTTATTTGATTAGAAGTTGGAGCTTGCTATTTGATGAGTTGTAAATTAGGTCCACGAGAGTGCAGTGCTCCATAATTATGGATGCACGGTTACTTGAGCATTGTACGAACACTAAGTTATAATTAAAGGATCAAACACATGGGCAGGTTTACATGAACTATGCCAAAGACCAAATAAGACTAGTTCCCTCAATGCACATCATCTCCACGATTACTGGCTCGTGGTCGATTCATGGCGGACTCGCAGAATTTTCGCGGGTAAAGATCACGAATCCATCTCAGATTCCCTCCGCTTAGCCTCCAAAGTTCCAAACTCGATATGTGAGACTGTGATTATTCCTCACGCATTCGCCTCAACACTACGTTTGTGGAACAGAAGGTCAATCTGGGATGTAGATGTGATTCAGTCTACGTCATAGTGCAAGTAAATCTGCATACGCATCTGATTCTCGAAATACAACGTAGTGTCTGTAAAATGCTTTAGTATCCGGGCGCACAGAATTAGCAAGCAGCACTTTTAATTAGATGTCATCCACTTACATATATGTGCTTTTTTCTGAATCTGTAAACTATGTCCCCTTTCTGTACTGAAGCTTGTGCTATTTTATGAATGCTGTATAAGAAAATATGAAGAAATTCATGGTTGAAATGTTTTTGAATGAAATTCGTTGAAGAAACGGGTCTGTTCTGTCATGTAGTTAAACTATTGAAATTGTGAAAATAGCACGCCGGCTCATCAAGGAGGATTTTGGAGGTGAAATTTGGTGAAATAGGGGCCAGTCGACGAGTGCTAGATTACGGAGGTAGATATAATGGAGAATTACGTTGGGTTTCCACTTGGAGGCACTATTCACGGAAAATTTCGTCCTGAGTTTTCACTGAAAATCTATGGCAGTAGCCCCCGAAGCAGAACATCATTGAAAAAACGGACCTAAACGCATTCTCAGATTCAAAAAACCGGCTTCGAAAAATTATCCACACAGCAAGGTTGGCCCCTTGGGTTCAGTTATTGCAGTCATTGGCGACAGCTCTATCACTGCCACATCTTGATTTGCGTCTATCAGCAGTGTTTTTTTATGAAAATATTGTAAGGCCAAATGCTGACAAATCGCGGATTTTCATAAAAAACCCTGCTGATAGGCGCAGATCAAGATGTGGCAGTGATGTGTCGCCAATGACTGCAATAACTGAACCCAAGGGGCCAACCTTGCTGTGTGGATTATCTTTCGAAGCCGGTTTTTTTCGCATCTGAGAATGCGTTTAGGTCAGTTTTTTCAATGCTGTTCTGCTTGGGGGGCTTCTACCCTCAATTTTCAGTGAAAACACAGGACGATTTTTTCCGTGAACAGTGCATATCATTACGGAAGATTCTGGCGAATTACCGGAAAATTCTAACAGATTACCAGAAAATTCTGGCAAATTACCAGAAAATTCTGCCAGACTACTGAAAAAATTCTGGCAGATTACGGGAAAATTCTGACAGATTTGTGAAAAAGTTCTGACAGATTTCAGATGAATTCTGACAGATTACGAGAAAATTACCACTAACAGAAGGCAAAATATTTCGGAAATCTGCCAGAATTTTCTGGTATTTTCCGGACCTGAGCAGTACTATATACACTCATATTATCAACAATGATTTATTTGCTTTAATATAGGAAGTCGTTACTTTTTTTGTTCGAAAAAACGATTGTTCTCCACGCACTGGCTCTGATCTTTCGTGCGTGATCTCCGTCGATCGCCAATCAACAAGCGAGAGAGCCATCGATCTCGCTACTGGGGCGATTCGACCGAGATGGACCATTGCTGCCAGTCTGTCTTTATGTCTCCTCCTTCTCACGTCCGGAAAATACCAGAAAATTCTGACAGATTTCCGAAATATTTTGCCTTCTGTTAGTGGTAATTTTCTCGTAATCTGTCAGAATTTATCCGAAATCTGTCAGAACTTTTTCACAAATCTGTCAGAATTTTCTGATAATCTGTCAGAATTTTCCCGTAATCTGCCAGATTCTTTTCAGTAATCTGCCAAAATTTTCTGGTAATCTGCCAGATTTTTCTAGTAATCTGTTAAAATTTTCCGGTAATTCGCCAGAATCTTCCGTAATGATATGCACAGTTCACGCAAAGCTTCGTCCTGTGTTTTCACTGAAAATTGAGGGTAGAAGCCCCCCAAGCAGAACAGCATTAAAAAAACGGACCTAAACGCATTCTCAGATGCAAAAAAACCGGCTTCGAAAGATAATCCACACAGCAAGGTTGGTCCCTTGGGTTCAGTTATTGCAGTCATTGGCGACACAGCTCTATCACTGCCACATCTTGATCTGCGCCAATCAGCAGTGTTTTTTTATGAAAATACGCAACGATTTATCAGCATTTGGCCTTACAAGAATCCCGAATATTTTCGAGAACTATTTCTCAAATCGTTGCGTATTTTCATAAAAAAAAACACTGCTGATAGACGCAAATCAAGATGTGGCAGTGATAGAGCTGTCGCCAATGACTGCAATAACTGAACCAAAGGGGGCAACCTTGCTGTGTGGATTATTTTTCGAAGCCGGTTTTTTGAATTTGAGAATGCGTTTAGGTCCGTTTTCTCAATGATGTTCTGCTTCGGGGGCTACTACCATAAATTTTCAGTGAAAACTCAGGACGAAATTTTCCGTGAATAGTGCCTCCAAGTGGGAACCCAACGTAATTCTCCATTATATCTACCTCCGTAATCCAGCACTCATCGACTGGCCCCTATTTCACCAATTTTCACCTCCAATATCCTCCTTGATGAACCGGCGTGCTATTTTCACAATTTCAATAGTTTAACTACATGACAGAACAGACCCGTTTCTTCAACAAATTTCATTCAAAAACATTTCAACAGTGAATTTCTTCATATTTTCTTATACAGCATTCATAAAATAGCACAAGCTTCAGTACAGAAAGGGGACATACTGGAGGAGAAATGCCGGACAGCACCAATTGCCAGCATAGCCGTCAAATAATGCGTTGTGGTGCGTGGTATGCACTTGCACACACCGCTCCCAGCTACGCCTATATTGTAATTCACGACCCCCTGACTCAATTCAAGACTAACTGATCGCAATTCATTAACGAGAATGAAAATTTTAATAGCATTGAGGATTTCGGCTGTTATCCGTGAATTTCGAGATCGAAACTCTCTGAAAATCATTTCTAACCCTATTTGGACGGTGCTTAGGGGAGGAAATCCCCTGCGTGGGACTAAATCTGTCGTGTATCGGGTACTTCGGGGTGGAAATCAGTTTGAACCCTATTTGGACGGTGCAGCCTGCGGCTGCACCGTCGCTTAGGGGAGGAAATCCCCTGCGTGGAGGCTAAATCTGTCGTGTATCGGGTATTTCGGGGGTGGAAACCAGTTCGAACCCTATTTGGACGGTGCAGCCTGCGGCTGCACCGTCGCTTAGGGGAGGAAATCCCCTGCGTGGAGGCTAAATCTGTCGTGTATCGGGTACTTCGGGGGTGGAAATCAGTTTGAACCCTATTTGGACGGTGCAGCCTGCGGCTGCACCGTCGCTTAGGGGAGGAAATCCCCTGCGTGGAGGCTAAATCTGTCGTGTGTCGGGTATTTCGGGGGGTGGAAATCAGTTTGAACCCTATTTGGATGGTGCAGCCTGCGGCTGCACCGTCGCTTAGGGGAGGAAATCCCCTGCGTGGAGGCTAAATCTGTCGTGTATCGGGTATTTCGGGGGTGGAAATCAGTTTGAACCCTATTTGGACGGTGCAGCCTGCGGCTGCACCGTCACTTAGGGGAGGAAATCTCCTGCGTGGAGGCTAAATCTGTCGTGTATCGGGTACCTCGGGGGTGAAAATCAGTTTGAACCCTATTTGGACGGTGCAGCCTGCGGCTGCACCGTCACTTAGGGTAGGAAATCCCCTGCGTGGAGGCTAAATCTGTCGTGTATCGGGTATTTCGGGGGTGGAAATCAGTCTGAACCCTATTTGGAAGGTGCAGCCTGCGGCTGCACCGTCACTTAGGGGAGGAAATCTCCTGCGTGGAGGCTAAATCTGTCGTGTATCGGGTATTTCGGGGGTGGAAATCAGTTTGAACCCAATTTGGACGGTGCAGCCTGCGGCTGCACCGTCGCTTAGGGGAGGAAATCCCCTGCGCGGAGGCTAAATCTGTCGTGTATCGGGTATTTCGGGGGTGGAAATCAGTTTGAACCCTATTTGGACGGTGCAGCCTGCGGCTGCACCGTCACTTAGGGGAGGAAATCCCCTGCGTGGAGGCTAAATCTGTCGTGTATCGGGTACTTCGGGGGTGAAAATCAGATTGAACCCTATTTGGACGGTGCAGCCTGCGGCTGCACCGTCGCTTAGGGGAGGAAATCCTCTGCGTGGAGGCTAAATCTGTCGTGTATCGGGTATTTGGGGAGTGGAAATCACTTTGAACCCTATTAGGACGGTGCAGCCTGCGGCTGCATCGTCGCTTAGGGTAGGAAATCCCCTGCGTGGAGGCTAAATCTGTCTCGCTTAGGGGAGGAAATCCCCTGCGTGGAGGCTAAATCTGTCGTGTATCGGGTATTTCGGGGGTGGAAATCAGTTTGAACCCTATTAGGACGGGGCAGCCTGCGGCTGCACCGTCACTTAGGGGAGGAAATCCCCTGCGTGGAGGCTAAATCTGTCGTGTATCGGGTACCTCGGGGGTGAAAATCAGTTTGAACCCTATTTGGACGGTGCAGCCTGCGGCTGCACCGTCACTTAGGGTAGGAAATCCCCTGCGTGGAGGCTAAATCTGTCGTGTATCGGGTATTTCGGGGGTGGAAATCAGTTTGAACCCTATTTGGACGGTGCAGCCTGCGGCTGCACCGTCGCTTAGGGGAGGAAATCCCCTGCGTGGAGGCTAAATCTGTCGTGTATCGGGTATTTCGGGGGTGGAAATCAGTTTGAACTCATTTGGACGGTGCAGCCTGCGGCTGCACCGTCGCTTAGGAGGAAATCCCCTGCGTGGAGGCTAAATCTGTCGTGTATCGGGTACTTCGGGGTGGAAATCAGTTTGAACCCTATTTGGACGGTGCAGCCTGCGGCTGCACCGTCGCTTAGGGAGGAAATCCCCTGCGTGGAGGCTAAATCTGTCGTGTATCGGGTATTTCGGGGTGGAAACCAGTTCGAACCCTATTTGGACGGTGCAGCCTGCGGCTGCACCGTCGCTTAGGGGAGGAAATCCTGCGTGGAGGCTAAATCTGTCGTGTATCGGGTATTTCGGGGTGGAAATCAGTTTGAACCCTATTTGGACGGTGCAGCCTGCGGCTGCACCGTCGCTTAGGGGAGGAAATCCCCTGCGTGGAGGCTAAATCTGTCGTGTCGGGTATTTCGGGGTGGAAATCAGTTTGAACCCTATTTGGACGGTGCAGCCTGCGGCTGCACCGTCGCTTAGGGGAGGAAATCCCTGCGTGGAGGCTAAATCTGTCGTGTATCGGGTATTTCGGGGTGGAAATCAGTTTGAACCCTATTTGGACGGTGCAGCCTGCGGCTGCACCGTCACTTAGGGAGGAAATCCCCTGCGTGGAGGCTAAATCTGTCGTGTATCGGGTACCTCGGGGTGAAAATCAGTTTGAACCCTATTTGGACGGTGCAGCCTGCGGCTGCACCGTCACTTAGGTAGGAAATCCCCTGCGTGGAGGCTAAATCTGTCGTGTATCGGGTATTTCGGGGTGGAAATCAGTCTGAACCCTATTTGGAAGGTGCAGCCTGCGGCTGCACCGTCACTTAGGGGAGGAAATCTCCTGCGTGGAGGCTAAATCTGTCGTGTATCGGGTATTTCGGGGTGGAAATCAGTTTGAACCCAATTTGGACGGTGCAGCCTGCGGCTGCACCGTCGCTTAGGGGAGGAATCTTGCGCGGAGGCTAAATCTGTCGTGTATCGGGTATTTCGGGGTGGAAATCAGTTTGAACCCTATTTGGACGGTGCAGCCTGCGGCTGCACCGTCACTTAGGGGAGGAAATCCCCTGCGTGGAGGCTAAATCTGTCGTGTATCGGGTACTTCGGGGGTGAAAATCAGATTGAACCCTATTTGGACGGTGCAGCCTGCGGCTGCACCGTCGCTTAGGGGAGGAAATCCTCTGCGTGGAGGCTAAATCTGTCGTGTATCGGGTATTTCGGGGGTGGAAATCAGTTTGAACCCTATTAGGACGGTGCAGCCTGCGGCTGCATCGTCGCTTAGGGTAGGAAATCCCCTGCGTGGAGGCTAAATCTGTCTCGCTTAGGGGAGGAAATCCCCTGCGTGGAGGCTAAATCTGTCGTGTATCGGGTATTTCGGGGGTGGAAATCAGTTTGAACCCTATTAGGACGGTGCAGCCTGCGGCTGCACCGTCACTTAGGGGAGGAAATCCCCTGCGTGGAGGCTAAATCTGTCGTGTATCGGGGACCTCGGGGGTGAAAAACAGTTTGAAACCTATTTGGACGGTGCAGCCTGCGGCTGCACCGTCACTTAGGTGAAATCCCCTGCGTGGAGGCTAAATCTGTCGTGTATCGGGTATTTCGGGGTGGAAATCAGTTTGAACCCTATTTGGACGGTGCAGCCTGCGGCTGCACCGTCGCTTAGGAGAGGAAATCCCCTGCGTGGAGGCTAAATCTGTCGTGTATCGGGTATTTCGGGGGTGGAAATCAGTTTGAACCCTATTTGGACGGTGCAGCCTGCGGCTGCACCGTCGCTTAGGAGAGGAAATCCCCTGCGTGGAGGCTAAATCTGTCGTGTATCGGGTATTTCGGGGGTGGAAATCAGTTTGAACCCTATTTGGACGGTGCAGCCTGCGGCTGCACCGTCGCTTAGGGGAGGAAATCCCCTGCGTGGAGGCTAAATCTGTCGTGTATCGGGTATTTCGGGGGTGGAAATCAGTTTGAACCCTATTTGGACGGTGCAGCCTGCGGCTGCACCGTCACTTAGGGGAGGAAATCCCCTGCGTGGAGGCTAAATCTGTCGTGTATCGGGTACTTCGGGGGTGAAAATCAGATTGAACCCTATTTGGACGGGGCAGCCTGCGGCTGCACCGTCGCTTAGGGGAGGAAATCCTCTGCGTGGAGGCTAAATCTGTCGTGTATCGGGTATTTCGGGGGTGGAAATCAGTTTGAACCCTATTAGGACGGTGCAGCCTGCGGCTGCATCGTCGCTTAGGGTAGGAAATCCCCTGCGTGGAGGCTAAATCTGTCTCGCTTAGGGGAGGAAATCCCCTGCGTGGAGGCTAAATCTGTCGTGTATCGGGTATTTCGGGGGTGGAAATCAGTTTGAACCCTATTAGGACGGTGCAGCCTGGGGCTGCACCGTCACTTAGGGGAGGAAATCCCCTGCGTGGAGGCTAAATCTGTCGTGTATCGGGTACCTCGGGGGTGAAAATCAGTTTGAACCCTATTTGGACGGTGCAGCCTGCGGCTGCACCGTCACTTAGGGTAGGAAATCCCCTGCGTGGAGGCTAAATCTGTCGTGTATCGGGTATTTCGGGGGTGGAAATCAGTTTGAACCCTATTTGGAAGGTGCAGCCTGCGGCTGCACCGTCACTTAGGGGAGGAAATCCCCTGCGTGGAGGCTAAATCTGTCGTGTATCGGGTATTTCGGGGGTGGAAATCAGTTTGAACCCAATTTGGACGGTGCAGCCTGCGGCTGCACCGTCGCTTAGGGGAGGAAATCCCCTGCGTGGAGGCTAAATCTGTCGTGTATCGGGTATTTCGGGGGTGGAAATCAGTTTGAACCCTATTTGGACGGTGCAGCCTGCGGCTGCGCCGTCACTTAGGGGAGGAAATCCCCTGCGTGGAGCCTAAATCTGTCGTGTATCGGGTACTTCGGGGGTGAAAATCAGATTGAACCCTATTCGGACGGTGCAGCCTGCGGCTGCACCGTCGCTTAGGGGAGGAAATCCTCTGCGTGGAGGCTAAATCTGTCGTGTATCGGGTATTTCGGGGGTGGAAATCAGTTTGAACCCTATTAGGACGGTGCAGCCTGCGGCTGCATCGTCGCTTAGGGTAGGAAATCCCCTGCGTGGAGGCTAAATCTGTCTCGCTTGGGAGGAAATCTCTGCGTGGAGGCTAAATCTGTCGTGTATCGGGTATTTCGGGGTGGAAATCAGTTTGAACCCTATTAGGACGGTGCAGCCTGCGGCTGCACCGTCGCTTAGGGGAGGAAATCCCCTGCGTGGAGGCTAAATCTGTCGTGTATCGGGTATTTCGGGGTGGAAATCAGTTTGAACCCTATTAGGACGGTGCAGCCTGCGGCTGCACCGTCGCTTAGGGGAGGAAATCCCCTGCGCGGAGGCAAAATCTGTCTCGCTTAGGGGAGGAAATCCCCTTCGTGGAGGCTAAATCTGTCGTGTATCGGGTATTTCGGGGGGTGGAAATCAGTTTATACCCTATTTCAACGGTGCAGCCTGCGGCTGCATCGTCGCTTAGGGGAGGAAATCCCCTGCGTGGAAGTTAAATCTGCACCGTCGCTTAGGGGAGGAAATCCCCTTCGTGGAGGCTAAATCTGTCGTGTATCGGGTATTCCGGGGGGGGGGGGGGGTAAAAATCCGTTCTACTCTATTTGCTTCAACGGAGGGAGATCCCTGGGTGACGGCCTATTCTTCAAGCCAAAACTACGAAAGCTGTTACAAGGCATTACTAGTTTCTGCTACTTCCTTTTTTTTCACGTTTCATATATTCTAGAATTCTCTCTTAGTTCTTATGTTGATCATTCTCTCACATCTTCCTTTAGTAGCGTATCAAATGCACATTTACCTCACAAATAGCGTTTCCGCTATGAATTCGTAGTTCTCCCATGATTTGTGGTGGAATCAATAACTTAGGCGTAACATCTGCAGTGTGTTGTGCAGTCACACCACCAAACACTGCATTTGACGCCTGTGTTGGCAATCGGTGCCGTCCGGCATTTCGCGTTTTCAAGGGGACATAGTTTACAGATTCAGAAAAAAGCACATATAAGTGGATGACATCTAATTAAAGGTGCTGCTTGCTAATTCTGTGCGCCCGGATACTAAAGCATTTTACAGACACTACGTTGTATTTCGAGAATCAGATGCGTATGCAGATTTGCTTGCACTATGACGTAGACTGAATCACACCTACATCCCAGATTGACCTTCTGTTCCACAAACGTAGTGTTGAGGCGAATGCGTGAGGATTAATCACAGTCTCACATACCGAGTTTGGAACTTTGGAGGCTAAGCGGAGGGAATCTGAGATGGATTCGTGATCTTTACCCGCGAAAATTCTGCGAGTCTGCCATGAATCGACCACGAGCCAGTAATCGTGGAGATGATGTGCATTGAGGGAACTAGTCTTATTTAGTCTTTGGCATAGTTCATGTAAACCTGCCCATGTGTTTGATCCTTTAATTATAACTTAGTGTTCGTACAATGCTCAAGTAACCGTGCATCCATAATTATGGAGCACTGCACTCTCGTGGATCTAATTTACAACTCATCAAATATGTAGCAAGCTCCAACTTCTAATCAAATAACTGCATCTACTCGTCACTTAACACCTAATCAGTTTAGCACCAACAAATCCAGACGACCTTGGCATCAGAGTAGAGAGCCCTTCTTAAGCTTTCGCCGTTCATAATCGCTGAAATTTCATAATCGTAATCGTCTAATAGTTCGAAACTCGGCAAATGGACATCAAATTCGTATTCACCACCACGAATAACCCCGCACACGAATTTTGAGTCAGATATGAGAACTTGATTTAGATACCGTATAGCCACCGTAATATGTAGAAAATCGGCAAACGGACCTCAAGTTCGTGTTGAACACATCAAATTAACCCAAAGAATGATTTTGAGACACATCTATCGAAGAAATCCGGGAATCTCGAAAGTGACGTTTTGCCCTCAAAAATTTCCCCCGCTAGGATGCTTTGAGCGAATCAAGCCGAAAACTTTGGAAAATTGACAAATAAACGTCCGATTCGTGGTCAGCGCACCGATAAATTAAGTCAAATCTGGAACATTTTTCTGAAGCGCTTTCAGAGCCCCTAATAAGTAGTTGCCCAACCGAAAATCCGTTGGGCGCTGAACACGATTATGAGATCCGTTCCCAGATTTTCGAATGTTTACTGCACGTTTTGGAAAGTACGAAAAGCCCAAAAAACAACCGTTTTGGGCCTATAACTTCTCGAAACCAGCGGCTCGGGACATGGTACTGCGCAGTTTTAGGCATCTTTCATAGTCCTCACCGCAAGCGCGGCACGCGCGTGACGCGCGGGACGAGCGGTGGACTACGAAACTTTCCACCGCGCGGCACGCGCGGGACGAGCGGAAAGCCCCTAATAAATCTTCAGCGGCACCGCCATGGCGGTGCGGGTAAAAGTCGGGTTTTAACTGGAACGTGTACAGAAGTTCCTGGCTTGCATTTGCGTATGCGGTGGCGCAGGATAGTCCCAGAATTATTTATGTTGGAGTGGACTCAAATCGAGAAGCAGTTATTGATTGAAACGGTAAAACCGACACGGCGGTTTGGGCGGCGCCGCTATGGCGGTGCTGATAGACTATGAAAGTTCTTACCGCGCGTGCCGCGCGGCAAAAACTTTTATAAGGGGTCTGCAGAGTTGCGCCGCGGCGAGTACCCGCCGCGACACGGCAGTGTTGGAGAGTGGGGAGCGCCACGCAGTGGGCGAGGGCGGCGACGTCCCGCGCGAGAGCAGCGACGTCTGTACCTCGCAGAGTGTTTTCGCCGCCGCGACAGCAGCGGCTCCCGGAGCGACGCCGCCAACGAACAGCGGCGAGGAATGGTCTGGACCATTTTCATCTTCGGCGAGGAGCGCCGCCATCGATCCTTTCAATGTACTTTCCATTGTTCACTTATCTGCGCAAACATTTTCTAGTTTACTCTGATGTGAGGTATTGATCGCACGTTTCCGTAAACACTTGAACATTTTTTTCAACTGTTCGCTTTTTTATGTGATCCATTCCATTTCACTCCCTGAAAAACTGACTTTATTACAGTTTTCACATTCTGTGGGATAATATTGATTCTCACGAGAACTTCCAAATCAACGTTGCTGCTAGATTTTATGTTTTCCGCTTCTGAGAGCGTATATTTAGATTTTTTTTGAAGTACGAAAATCTTCCAAAAACAGAGAAGTTTAGCTATTTCTGAGAAGCTTTTCATTTCTGGCGTCTTTGAGATTCAAATTTCTGTTGAACTATGGTTTCATGGTGAATCCAAAGAACACATAAAAATGAGCGAGGAAAATAAATACGAATTTTTGAAATCGACGAAATTAAAATGTTGGCGTGGAATGAATGATCTTGTACGTAATGGATTAAAATGGAGAACGACGGCGGGCATCGCTGCCACTCTGCGAGGCACTGAAGTGCGCCGCCGCGTCAGGGTTTGGCCACGCCCCAATCCTCTCGCTCGGCGGCGTGCCGCCGGGCGGTGCAACTCTGCAGGCCCCTATAGTCCTCCGCCTTTCCCGCGCGTCGGACGCGTGCCGCGCTTGCGTTGAGGACTATGAAAGGTGCCTTACTATAGATTCCCAAGAGATACTAGCAATACAATTCGTTTCTGCAGAACCGACCTACGCGTTGTATACTTCCCTTCTGAGCATAAGTAACTGACGCCAGAAATAGAGGATTCAAGAAGATTCCATAACTTTCCCGAAATGCTCGAAATCCGAGTCGACTGGGAATGCAATATTTTCAAAATGCCACACTGCAAAATCGACAAAAATTGAAAATAGTGCAATATTCATAACATTTTATTCCGTTTTAAACACCATAAACGGTCAAACCCAGTCAAAAATGAGTGCACCCTTTAGCCTCGCCAGAAAGAAAATTTCGCTTTTCGGGCAGAGTTTTCCACCACACCCTCGTCAGTAGTTGTCTCGCCAGAAAACGGTTGGCTGATCCTGCTCAGGCAAACTGGGGCGTCGACACCAGGGCCAGTAGCAATCCCCCAATGTGGTGACTCTAAAGAGGCAGCCAACCTGAGGTCGGTGACGCCTAGATGCCTCCTAAGATTGCGACCTTAGAACGAGAATCAATCTTGAAGAGTAGCGTTGAATGCAAAACTCTCACTAGACGACGTATTTGAACCAGCACCGCACCAACCTACGAGACGGATGCCCAACACAGCGCCTTAGACCACTAGGCCACGTGTTCATGTGTGAGGGACTCTTTCAGTTTTCCTTCATACACTCCCTCCACAGTTCTTCGTATTCATTGTAACTTTGATCAAACTAGCAGTAGTAAATATGGGTTTCGGGAGCGTGCAAATGTGTCTATTTTTTTCAGATTTAATAAGTTTCCAACCTTGGATGATGGGATTTCGGAATTTTCCTCGGAGATCATCAAAGCGAGAGAATGTTAGATTCAAAAAACGATTTTAAAAATTTTTCGTTGGATGACCTCTTCCACTGAACCACGATACACAATACTTTGTAGTATGATTTTCGAGGAGCGAACCTCGTGTTTTTGTCACAATTTTCAGAGGGGAAAATTCAGAGGATTTTTTTGAATTATGAACTATTTTTCTCCTTAGTCTGTTTCACGCTCCCCAGTCAATATAGAAAGAAGTCAACATGAAGCGAAGGAGGAAAACGATGTTTGGATAAAAGCCGCACTTAGATAAACTATTATACAGCATTTAGTAACTAGTACACGCGGATCACGTAAGTTTCATGCATTTTCTGAAAAACGAATTCGTTTTTCATTCATCTTTCTTAGATGGCTTTCTAAGCAAAACTGATTTTATTTGTGGTGAGCGATTATTGGAAAAAAATCTGAAAATGGTTGCATATGGCCACAGCAACTTTTAGGGATTGGAAGTTGAGCTTAGCATAGAACTAAAGCACGTGAAATCTATAAAGGAGACGTATCCATGACAGCTACGTACAATTTGACGTTAATCTCCCACTAATCTTCGCCAGGAGTCATTTAAACATCGATAAAACCTTCGAACGTTTCGCCTGTCATTCCTATCAGCTGGCAGCGGAGCTGGATGGCCGCCAGCCGGCGGGTCCAATTTTTCCTTGCCCACCTAGACAACGAGAAAGGCCGCCGTGCTGTGCTGGGGTGATAAGTGGACAGCGGACTGGTCGGTTCAAAAGCGCTCCACTGCCCTTTCTTGGAGCGCACTTGCCTCAAAAAGTCATCACCATTGGACGTGCTCGACCCTATGACCGCGGTATCGACCCAGCTCCTCTTCGCTCCGCGCTCTATTTCTCTTTCTTCTGCGCCGGTGAGCGAAGTCATCACCCGTTTCTTGCGGTCAGCCATCTCACAAAAGAACGCTCACTACTCTCACAAGGGAAGTATACAAAGCGTAGGTCGGATTTGTCAAAACGACTAGTGTCGTTAGTATCTCTTGTGGCTCAATAGTAAAACTGCGCAGTATCCCGCCCCGAGCCGCATGTTCCAAGAAGTTACAAGCTTAAAAAGCTCATTTTTGTGCTTTTTGTACCTTCCGAAAAGCGCGTTAGTCTCCGGAAAATCCGAAAACGGACCTCATAAATGTGTTCAGCGTCAAAAACTACCCCCTGAGCAAAGTTTGGGTGAAGGCACATTTTCCGTACTTTGTCCAGACTAACAGCGTTTTGGACGTGTACCGATTTTCGGTTGGGCGCTTATTTCTACCAATTGAGGGCTCTGGAAGCATTTCAGAAAAATGTCCCAGATTTGACTTAAAATTCTTCCAGAAGGGTTGTTTGGGGTACTGATCACGATTCTGAGATTTATTAGTCGATTTGCAGAAGTTTCCGGCTCATTTCGTTTGAAGCTTCCCAACTGGGGAAAATTTCGAGGGAAAAACGCCACTTTTGAGATTTCCGGATTTCTACGATAGATATGTCTGGAAATCATTTGCTGAGGGTTATTTGGAGTGCTCAACACGAATCTGGAGTTCGTTCATTGATTTTTCGTAGATTACGGTAGATTACGGTGGGTATACGGTAAATTGGTGAGAATCTCAGATTTTACTCAAAATTTCTATACGGGGGTTATTCGGGGTGGAGAATACGAATTTAACGTCCGTTTGTCAATTTTCAAAATACTAAGGTGGGTTTCGACCCCTAAATGACATGTTACCTACCGTAACCTACAGTAAATCTCAAATTTTCGACAAATCTACTCCAGATTCGTGTTCACCCCCTGGATTACCCCTACATACAAATTTTGAGCTAAATCCGAGAAAATTTTGTTTGAAACTCCAAAAAAAATGCCTTTCGGATACCCTTGCCTTTTCGCGAGGCTTAAAAAATGTTCATAACTTTTTTGAACCTGCGGCTCGGGGCGAGATACTGCGCATTTTTACTATTGAGCCAGAAGAGATACTAACCATACTTGTCGTTTTCGCAGATCCGACCTACGCTTTTTATACTTCCCTTGTCAGGTGGCTTACTGCAATGGTCATTAACTTGAGCGCCGCCTGTGCATTTCTATGCCAGCCCGTTCATATTGATAGCCGAGACGTGATTGACCCAGTCACCACGCAGTGACAGCCGGTAGCTTCCACCTTTCGGGGGGATTGCTACTGGCCTCGGTTGATAGGTTGTCATCTCATAAACCGCTCTCCAGTTGACAAGTCTAATCGCGCGTATTGTCAGCCTGAGACTTGCCCGTTGCCCAGCGACGTCCGCCTGTTATCGGGCTGTTGACAACTCGGTGTGTCGTGTTTAGCAGCCTATTTAGCAGCAGTTCACGTCCTACAGGACTGCTCCATCTAGCAAAAGGTACTACTTTACATCGACATACGTCGCGGCCGGCACACCGACACGCGTCGCGGCTGTGTCGCCCAGCCTCCACTGGGTTCACCACCGGATAGGCAGGACCTCCAGATTCTGGGCGGGGCCAATGTACCGCAAACTGGGGTAATTGAACCGCCTGCGCTCTCATCATTCACAGCATGCCTGAAAAACGCGCCGTATACAATCCTCGTATCTAGAGCGTTGGCTGTGCAACAGCTCGATATCGACTGGAGCATAACTCGCGACCACGGCCCCGTCGAATATCGGCGCGTTGGCCACCGGTGACTCAGGGGGGGGGGGGGCGGATCAACCTGTTGCCGACGCCCCAGTTTGCCAGAGTACTCAAGGCTCTGCTCTCAAACAGAGTCAAGCGGGTCGGAGTGCGTAATTTTTCGAAATCAGAGCTACCCCACCACCATCAAAAATTTTTCTAAGATTTTTTGCGACCCCCTCCCCCGCTGCAAAATTTGGCAACCCCTTGACCTTGCTCTCAAAGCCACTCGACATTGTAGTTTACGGTAGATGGCTAAATTAACTGAATCAATAATATATACTAATACGTGCAAAAAACATGTAAATATCACTCACGGCTGGCGTGATAAGCTGATCAGCTGTGCTTTTTTTCTCGGCTTGAATCGACTAGCAGGCCGGCGCACACGACCACCCTCACCAGCCGCGGGTGAAATTTAAACGTTTTTTTTTCCTGAAGAAACAAGCTACGGACCTAACTATATGTAGAGAAGAGAACCGAATCCAACCTTAAAAACTCTGATACTCTTCTTAACGTGGCAGGAATGTTTTTTCAGGAAATGGATAACAGCTCGGAGAGCACGATGAATTCTGTTTTTGGAGTACGGTAAGACAGATGCCGCGTCACGTACGTGATTTGCATATGCGACGCAGAATCTGTCTTATGGTAATCCAAAAAAGTCAGACTCTCGGGCTCCGTCCATACGAGCGTGCGATTACGCAAAGTCGATGGTCATCGTGGGCATACGATTTGCTAGCCGCTCACAGGCGCTCCTTCTCGCGCACCCTCGCCCGCTCGCTATCGCGCGCTTACGCCAGCACCACTAAGCGAGCAGCAAGTTTCAAGCTTACTGCTCCATCACTAAAGCAGGTGGCATTAAACGTGTAGCAAAACTACTGCCCTTGTTTTCCATAGTCCCAACACGGAAGTCGAAACCCCTGGGAAATCATCAGCCGTTGCGCCGGCTCGGGCGACTGATCACCCGATCAAACGTTTCCAATCGAATCAACACGAGGTAGGGGGTGTTTTCCAGTGTTAATTTGCGGGCACGGGCTGCTCCAGCGTTGAGGATCGTCGAGAGGCGCACAACAGCGGGAAGGCCCGCTCTCGCGACATATGGACGCTGCCTGCCAGCCATCGTTAGCAAAGGCGTTGAGCATCCCGTTGATCGAAAACATCACACATGAAGGCTGTCAAGAACGGATGAGTGAATGGGATGCTAAACGACTGATGACGTCACATAAGGGACGGGGCAACCCTTTGACGGCGAACGCAATGCTCCCGCTTTGCAAAACGGGCCACTGAACGGGATGCTTAATCACGAGACACAATCGATAACGCCACGCAAGCCACGTGCGACCCTCCTACTTCTATGTCAACCGCTATGCACCCATCTGGCCCCTAACCAGGTGAGCGCTAGCTCTGCTCTCAAAAATCAATCAATTCTACAATTGTTTCGCCTCTTGCCTGCCCCCATAATACACCCGTGTTGGTGCAAGAGCAGGAAAGTGAAAGCACTCGTACCCCACCTAACTCGAAAGCAGAGCCCGAGGAGTGAACACTTGACATTGGAATAAATCGGTCCAACCCCATCTAAGCATGGCTCGTATGTACCGCTGGTTTGATTTTAGCGTTCAACGTTGCGTCGGAGTCGTCTGGCGGCACTGCGCACGCGATCCAACACGCATTGACTAACACCATCTCCACTCCCGAGCTCCGCTTACTGATTTTCCATATCAACGACCCTCCGACTCTAAAATTCCCGAATCTCTTAGGGAGTCGCAAACAAGTTTTTGCCAGGGAAGTTGCATATGAAGATCCGCCAAACGCATATTCCCATATAAAGTCGCATGGATTTTAGTGAAACTTTGCGTTTCCCGGTGAAGGCTGGCGCTAACTCGGTGCACCTATGTTGTATGTAGCATAGTTTGCACCGAGTTTGCGTCAACCTTCAATAAGGAAAGTAAAATATCACTGGGATCCATGCCGACTACGCAATCGCTCACAAACGCAGGACGTGAATGCCTCCCAGTCTTTCAGCAGACAAGGGGCAGGGCCAAGCAGGCCGCTGCGTTGGACATTAGCGGAGCTACGGGTTCCTCTATCGGTGATCAAGAGTTTTTAGAAAATATGATGAACCACGTGCGACTGCCCAGAAATTTTCATTTTTCCATGTAGAACATTTTGCGACCCCATCCACCGCCCATTGTGTCGAGATACAACCTTGGCGGGAAATTAACCCACTAGATTTTTGTAAAACTTTCCCGTATTTCTCCCGAAACGCCTGAAAGCAGCAAACGGATATGCAAAAAACGGAAAGGGAAACCGGGTATTCCCACACAACTCTGACTCTGACCATTGATTTTTTCAAGCGTAACGTGAGTGAACATTGTTCTCTAACTTCCCCATCTGGCTGGAACGCCGGCATACAATAGCATGTTCAAGTAGTTGACGTCATGTCAAGGCACGGCGCTCCTAGCGGTCGACGGAAACCTAGAAGATTTTAAATGGAAATTCAAATTTTCGGGGTCATAGGAGTTTTTGGAGAAAAACTGAGTTGTTCAAATATTGTTAACGAAACTGCGGCATTTTCTGTTCAACGAGGGGGTCGTTGCTCCGTCGACACGTATCCTCTGGTTCCGAGTCAGATTAATTTGTTCCCTCTCGCGCTCAGCGTACGCGCGCCGACGCACGCGAAGAACGGAAATAAATCACACTCGGAAACAGAGAATAACACCAGGGTTGAGCCTTTTCGCCAATTTTCAGCGCAGCTACGACCCTCCTTCCCCCTTGTTGATCGAAATTTTCCCAAAATTTTTACGATCTCATAGAGAACAGAACTGAAAAGAAAGAAAATACTTTTACACGCGACTGACTTTTACTACCTCATTTCAGCTTACCAAGAAATTTGAAGAAAATTCCTTTTTTTCCAAAATTCCCACGGCACACACCTAACTTTCTTTTTTTCTAATTTCTAGAATTTTTCCACCCCAGTTGCGCCAAATCGCAACACTGCTCAACCCTTCGTAACAACCCTCTTGACCCTGACTAGAAAAGCCCACCGAGTGCTGATTAGAGTTCTAAAAAAACGGTCAAGAGAGGGAGGTAGGAAGTAGCAACTTCCGAATTTCATTTCAGATTTGTCCTTTATGCGTCTGGGCAGATCAAAAACGACCATGAAGTTAACAATTTGGATTTTGAAAATTGAAACCTTTCTGCAAAATTATTTTAAGAGGTGGTTAACATAATTATGGGGTTCATTTTAAATTTTGGAAAGATTACTGTTACTGTGGCAGTGTTCATACAGTATAATTAGAAAGTTTTGTTTTTAGAAGAAACGACAAAAAAATCTAGTTCGTAGCGTGAGAGAGCACTGTGTACTGTGCTTCTCTGGGGCGAATTCCGGTCCGCAATTGCGTCTCGACACGCTTTGCTGCCGCGCGCTTTCGAGTTGGAAGAGTTTCCAGCGTCGCAGCCTCCGATCTGTTGACTCTATGTTGGTTTAGGAAACTGGGAACTAAACAAAAGTGGAGAAAACTGTATAAAAAAGTCACATCGAGTCGGCTTTTGCGCTGGAAACTCGACTGACTCGAGCGCGTGCGGCCGGATATCGTGTCGAGACGCAATTGCGGACCGGAATTCGTCTCAGAGAAGCACAGTACGCGCCTCACACAGCCAGGCTGAACGGTAGAGGGCGACTACGCAGCTTCGCGCCTGCCTTTATTCCCCATCATTACGGCGCCATTTTCGCCACCAGACTATTCATAGGCCTTAACTGTTAGGGAACAAACCAAAAAAAAAAACGAGGTACGGATCAAAGTGGAACTCCTCCTTCGTGTACTTGTCAACGATGCGATTTCCCGTCTCAAAAAGCAAGGGTCCTTCACTGGTTCTCACGTGAATGATCGTGCTGATACGCACCGTGACAGTCGCCTGCGGTAGTCGCCGAATGTCCAACTGAGAAGTATGGACGCTCTGGCAGTAGTCGTGAATGCGGCGAGCACGACTGTATCCGCACCATCGTCGTCTCGAGATGATAAGATCGTCTTCTGTTTTACAGAATCGACTGCCGCGAACAGTGTTCGTTCAATCTGAAATCAAAGCACATTATCAGTCTGCCACTACGCACTAACAGCAGACCAGGGGTGCGTTCCAAGAAGATTTCCATGGGAGGAAAATGGGTCTGATAAGATATAACGAATGATAATCTAACAGATAGGCTCATTTCATGCAGTCTCTCATTCTATCATTGGTCGGCTCTTATCAGATTCATTTTTCCTCCCGTGGAAATCTTCTTGGAACGCACCCCAGTATTGAGAGTATAATACAATCAAATACAATTATAACCACGACGAAGAGGGAAAAGTGTGGGAAGAACACAAAAGGCCATTCGGCTGCCAGGAAAAGCCGGGCGGCGGCCAGATGGTACGCCGCGGGCGGCGAGGAGCATACGTTACGTGTCGCGTCGCGGCGTACCACCGGGCGTTGAATGGGTCATTTCCTTTCAACGAGATGTTTGAAAACTCGCCTACCACTCATATGATAGGATGAGTTCAAGAAGTTAACAGTAGTAAGGTTCATAGAAACCAGTGTCTATCGGCAACTTCAGAATCACTGCTTTTGCCACCTAACTTCTGTTAATATAGTTAGTCCTAAAGGAGATCACTAAGAATTCTAGACTTCTGGGTTATATACATTAGAATGGAATGTCCTAGCGTCCAAGGACGGTTCCTAAGCTGGAATGCAGTCCCTTTAACGTCGGCACGGATCGCGAAGAGACTTCGCGTTCACTGTTGAAAGTTGCCGCAAACTCGGTGCCATGTGCTATAACATAGGTGCACCGAGTTGGCGCCAACCTTCAACAATGCACGCGAAGTCTCTTCCCGATCCATGCTGATGTTACTTGTATTAACTCCACGATATAACGATGAGTCGACGGTGGGACGCCACAACGCAACACGCGTCGCGGCGTACCACCGTCGATTCATCGGTGCACCGTGGCGTTAAAACAAGCAAAATGACTGCATTTCAGTTAAAGAATCGTTCTTGGATGCTGAAGCATCACATCTCATTGTTGATAACCCAGAAATATGGAATTTCTAGTGATCTCTATTAGAACTTGCGATATTCACAGAAATCAGGCGCAAAAGAAGACATTCCAAGCTACCGATAGACGCTTGCTTCTCTGAGTTTTATTTATGTCACCTTGCATTGGTCCTAACATACGAGTGTTTCCACACATCTCATTGAAGGGAAATGACCGAATCAACGCTTAGTGGTACGCCGCGACGCGACACGCAACGCATGCTCCAGGCCGCGCGCGGCGTACCACCTGGCCGCCGCCCGGGCCCGAGACTCCTTCCTCGGACTCTATCAAAAGCCAGTAATGTTCTCATCACAGATCAAATAAGTCTCATAATTTCGTGCAACTTGTATCACAACTAAGCCTAGAACAAGTCACGTAACCGAAGTGTTACGTGACTTAAGTGTCATTATGACTGCATTTCAAGCTCAGAACATCGCGCAGTCTAGGACGTTCCTGGATAACCATTTTATCGCGGAATGCACCTATAGACATAGAATGAACAACTTGAAGAAACACATCAATAGTATGCACTTTGAAGGATCGACCTGAATTCAGTTATCGTTCACATCTTGACGTTCAAAAATGATAGATTGTCGAGAAAATTTCCCAATTATTTCTTTATTTTCTCGATAATTCTTTATCATGGACGCTTCTTTATCGGCCTGTCTCTAGAAGTCCTCAGAAATCACATTAGAAGCAAAATAAAGGATTGCAAAACGGGCATTCACAACTTGTGGGCGGGCGGCCACTAAGTAAGAACTTGTTTTTGAAGGTATTTTACTCCAAAATTTCACTTTTCTGATGACCTTCTCGGAAGGATCGTGAAATTTCACTTTTCTAATGTACCTTCTCGTGAGGATAGCACAATCTATCAAGAGACGAACACCAACAATCAATCAATCAATCAGACAAACATCAGTCAGAACAGTGACAGAGAAAAACATCTAGGGCATGACAAATGACGCGGATGGATAGATCGACTTGGCGAAACGTGCAAACGCCAGTTCAAACGAATTCATGCACGTTCAGGAGGACAGTCGTTTTGGGACCAGCGATATTCCTCAGAGTCGGACCCTTTAACGGCTTCAAGCCTTCCTTGAGTGGGTAATCTCAGAAAATGAAACAACATATCGCAGCTGGGGGTGGGGGCGTTGTGATACTGCAACTGACCACGCCATTTTTTTTCGTGCCGCAAACACTGTCCTGATTTCGAAAGGGGGGCCCAGGGTAGATGCTCAAATTTCGCGGCTGTACGATAAAATGGGCGTGGCAAAGTGCATCGCACCACAGCGCCCCCCCCCCGCGGCGATAGCACAAAGTTACATGTGATTTAGAAGACCTGGAACCGTGTACTTGCGACATAAATCGCCTAATGTCCTTCATTATTTGAGTGGAGCCTATTTCCGTTCATCGCGTGCGTATGCGGGCGTATGCTGTGCCTCCTTTTCCCCCACACTTTGTCGCTGCCTCTGCCCTCGCAGCGTACGCGCACGCGAAGGAGCAGAGTTTAAGTAGGCTACGAATCAGAGAATCCATGCGTGTTCGCGTGCATATATGTGCGCAACTGTGCGTGTAAATACGCACACAAGAACGAGTGCCCGCGTGCGTATAATTGCACGCGCAAACAACTGTGCGCTAGAGCACAATGGTTTGCTCGTGTTTGAGTGAGCGTATGAGTACGCGCACATGCGCGCGCACGTGCATGAGCAACCGTGCTGGCGTGTGTGCGCGCGTAAACGTGAACGCGTGATAGCGCGATGATGTGCTTGTGTTTGCGCCCGCGTGTGTGCCTGTGAATAGGCGATCGTATATTAACACAGGCGCACATGCGTGCGCATGTATGCGCGCTAAAGCGCAATGTTTTGCTCGTGTTTGAGTGAGCGTGTGAGTACGCGCACATGCGCGTGTACATGTATGAGCAACCGTGCTAGCGTGTGTGTGCGCGCAAACGTGTACGCGTAATAGCGCAATGATGTGCTTGTGTTTGCGCACACGTGTGTGCCTGTGAATAGGCGCACGCGTGGGCGCAAATATATATACACAGGCGTGCATGTATGAGAGCGCAATTGTGTAGGCGCGGGAGCGCACGGATTTGCTCGTGTTAATGTGCGCGTGCGACTACGCGCACATGCCTGTCAACAATAGTGCTCGCGTGTGTGCGCGCAAGCATCTACACGCAAAAGCGCAAGGGTTTGCCCGCGTTTGAGTGAGCGTGTAATTACGCGCACATGTGCGTGAACAAATTTGCTCGCGTGTGTGCGCGCAAGCATCTACGCGCAAAAGCGCAAGGGTTCGCTTGCGTTCGAGTGCGCGTGCGAATACGCGCTTAGGCGTGTGAACATTTGTGCTCGCGTGTGTGCGCGAGTAAACATTAACGCGTACTAACACAATGATGTGCTTGTGTTTCTGCATGCGTTTGGGCCAGTTCATGAGCGCTCACAAGAGCCCTCGCGAGCGCGCGTACCTGTATAAATGCGCGGCCACACGTGTGCATGCGCTCAAGCGCATACACGTGTCTTTGCAAACGTTCGTGAGTGTGGGCGCGGTGAGCGCATTTGTGTGAGTGTGAACCCAGCTGCGACACGTGACCGCACCCACGCATATCAGGCGTATTGATTTCCGGTAGATATAGATGATTGGCGCTCCAGAGCGTGACCAGTCGTGCGATGCATGAAGCTGGCCTTAGTGTGCCTGGATGCACTCGTGCGATTGCTGGAAGGAGCGTATGTGCGTGCGTACATGCGTTTTCAGCGTCGTTTGGGGCTTCCCAATGACAAATTCGGGTTAAAAGGCGTTAATTCCTGGATGTGGCCGATTTCACAACTTTTCTGAAAGATTACGAGGAGTTTCTGGAGAATTACGGAGAAATCTTGTAGTAAATGTCCGATAATCTGACAGAATCGACTCAATCCGAAGATTACGGCTCAGGCCAAATTTTGTTTACTAAAATACCACTAATCTCTGTAGTTTTTCGATTTTATTAGAGATTTACCACTGGTTTACCACAGAATTACCACTAATCTCTGTAGTTCACCGCTTTTACTAGATTTTTAGAGATTTACGAGAAGTTTACTGGAGAATTCTTTGGTAAGTTTGTGGTAATTTTAAGTTTTTCCAGTGAACAAGTTTTTTCACCACAAGGTAATGGTAAATCTTCGTAGTTGCGCAATTTCATCCATATTTGAAGCCTGCACAACACAATACATACTTCCGATGCGTTAGACGTAGTGAAAACAGTTTAGGAATTGGGAAAGAGGGGGCAAGGCGTTGAAGGAAGAGTGCAGTACATAGGAGGGACTGCGCAGGACGTAGCGCGAACTGTGCCGGACTTGAGCGCAGAACTTTAGAAGGGTACGCCAGGACGTTGTAATGTGTGCAGAGTCTCAGTTAGAGCAAGCAGAACGTCATGGGATGTGTGTGGAACCTCAGTAGGAGTGTGCAGGACCCCAGTAAGGGTCGGCAGGACTTTATGGGATGTGTGCAGGACCCCAGTAGGAGTGTGCAGGACATCATAGAATTTGTGCAGAACCTTGGTAGGAGTGTGCAGGGCCCCAACAGGAGTGTGCAGGACCCCAGTATGGGTGTGCACTACGTCACGGAGTATAAGCAGGGCTAGGGAAGGAGTGTGCAGGACGAGGAAGGGTGAAAGGGTGCAAGACTTTTGAAGGAGTGCGCAGGGCTCCGTGGAATTCGGATGAGTTGTGAGTGACTATAATACAACAGAAAGAGTTTGGTCAGATTACGTGTTCGCGTTTCTAGCGTTTTATTCTCAAAATCACCCTACGAGTCCAATTTTTTCGCCTTTGAAGTTTATTAAGGATCATGGCCAGAAGGAATCTTAAATGTTGCAATGTTGCTAGGGTTCGAGTAAATCAAAGAAGTCAGAGGTGAAATTTTTAGTGCAGAAAACAGTATACAAATACACTATGTGGAGCTCAGCGTCATGTGTATGGTATAATTATCTACTTGGAGCCCGAGTATCTGCTTACAACAATATTGAATTACTTGCTAGAGCTAAAAAATTGATTTAAAAGAATATTACCGAAAAAAGATGTTGGAAACGCGAAACCGGGTCACATTTTTTGACCAAATCTTATTAGAGTCAAGCTTAAACTCATCTGGCATGCATCACACCGCTGAAATGAATTTCTCGAAACAAAACAAGCATGAACTAGTTCAACTGATAGGACGGAAACAAATGCCAGCTATATGTTTCTACTAGATAAGAGCTTTGATAAGAAAGCTGGTTATGCTCATTTGACTCTCCAAGTAATTTCTGGTGTGGTTGCAAACAGCTGTAGAAGAGAGTCACACCTGCTTTTGAAGATTTCAGGTGAGTAGTATCGGTAAGTCGTATGTATTGTCGAATCTGATTCACAAATCTGCCTAATATGAGGGCATCTATGTTTTGCAAACTTCTTTTTGTGTGCGTGTGATTGTTTTCTTAATTTGTTCGCCCAATTCATATTTTTGGCCCATATTGACTTGATAAATGATTTCGGGTGAAACCAATAAAACATTAAGGGTGACAGTTAGGTTGGCCGGTTTCGATTAACAGTCGTTTGGGAATTCGCCAACTTTGTTGAGCTATGAATTTTTCTTAAGGGCAGCATACACGCTCAAAAATGCTATCAAAGTTATGGTTTGAATCGAAGGCTTGGAGTCGCTAGTATTGAAATTTGACAAGGAAACCTCGAAAATTTTTATGGAAATGAAGTGACAATGGGCTGTTTTTCTTAATTTGGTTGAAGACGAACATGGTGCTCGCAAAACCACACGAGCGCAAATATGATTGGACTATCCGTGTTACTGTACTCGCATGGCCGGATGCCGAACGTCTACGCCGGTCGAGGTCTCGGAAACGAGCCAAAATGACCGTTTTCGAGCAATTTTGAGCCGCGAGCTGTTCAGCCCCGCCCACTTTGCCAGTGGAACTCCGCCCTCTCATGCAACTTTATTGCTTCAAATCGGTCGCCTTGCCTAGTTTTTGACGCTTCCAACGACGTAGGTGTTTTAGTATTGGTCGCCTGAGTTGGTTGACGTCGTTATCTCAACTACTTTTGCGGCCGTGTACCCTCTACACCTGGAGAACTCCCAGGGCGTGGCTGACGTTTGGAAGCCACGCGTGTCTGCGTTGCGTCGCGGAGAGCAATTTGTGTATGGGGTGGTCATTTGGGGGATGGCATTCCGACCAACAACCTACGTGGCCCGTCGTTGATTAATATCAGTGATAGCCGAATCATCTGTTTTCCCCACAGGAAAGGATTTTTTAGCACATTTCCTCATTTGATTCACTCCTACCATTATGATTCCGATATTTTGCGCTTCATCAATTAATCTCTGCTCACATTTCAGTTGAGTTTATCTGTTCTCACTAATTTTCGAAGAATGTAATCATTTATCAGTTTTTTTTTATTTGCTAACCCATTTATTCCCTGATTTATTACACATTCATTATCGAAGCATTTACTGTTATGAATATTTTATCAATCAGTTATTTTCTGTTTTCCCATACATGTACTTGCTTAATTGTATATATTTTGTGGAGTTTCTCATTTTTTTACCTAACTACTAATAGATCCAAATGTTTTCACTTTCTTAATCATTCATCTGTTTATTAATAGAGCAGCAACTCGTAGCTTCTAATTATTCGTTAGGTTAGGTTGGAAAATTGTAATTTGAGCCACTTTTCCTATTTGTAATATTATAGTTTATTCTATTGAGTATACTACTGCTTAAAAAGCGTTTAAATTTGTTATTAATGGAGCAAATAAATTGAATAATGAATAAACAGAAAAATACATACAAATAACCAAATAATTGTATCGGAAAGCAAATACAAATTATTGATGAAATGCTGAAAACGAATGAGTGGACAATAAATGAGTAGATCAGCTAGCTAATGGATAAAAGTGTAAAAATTAATTAATTTTGAAAATTCCTGATTGAGTTTTCATCAATTTCAACTTTTCCTCATGTCAGATTAATCCGCTTGTGTCGAACGAGACGACAGACTTCCAAGATAGCGTTCCCGGTAGTGGAGTTCGAAGTGATTGACATCGAAACTATTATTCCATTGATTTGTATATTTGTGGCAATTATGGAAGTTTGGTTGCTGATCTACAACAAAATTTGGAGGTGGTTCCGATAAGTGGGGGTCGATGAAGAATTTCGTATCCATGTCAAAATTTCACCATGGGTTTCATCCCCTTGAGAGAAATCATGGGTCATTTTAAAGGCAGTGTTCGCGAAGAATATCACACCCGAGTTCGACCCAAAAGTGGTGTTGTTTGGTCGTACAGCAACTATACTTTCACATTTTCAGATTTTTTCGAATAATTGAATATTTCGGAATTTCGATGTTTTCGAATATTCGACTTTCCGAAAAATTCGGAATTTTGAACTTTTGAAATATTCAAATTTCGAAAAATTCGGGATTCTGAACTTTTCGAGTAGTCGATTTTTCAATTAATTCGGGATTTTGAACTCTTCGAATAGTCGACTTTTCGAATTATTCGGAGTTTGGCACTTTTCGAATATTCGATTTTTCGAATTATTCGGAAATCGTGCTTTGTCGAATACTCGACGTTTCGAGTAATTCGAAGTCGATTTTTTTTCAGTCGAATGATTTTTTGAATCATTCGGTTCGGTCAAAGTATAGTGGCGACTAATAGTGAAGAAACAGCGACGGAAAACGTTTAGGATAAACTCAAATAACGGATTCTGACGTTCAGGGTGTGGATGAGCTTACTGGCCCTGCTAGTTTCTGCAAACGCTAAGCAAGCGAGCGATAATCGCGAAATTCGCGCGAATCGATCAGGCTGGACGCTGCTGCTCGGCAATTTGCCATCGAAAACTTGCGCGGCGCTACAAGCTCGTTTGGATGGGGGGGGGGCGGACCGGGATAAGCAGGCGTACTGGGACAACTTTCAAAGCCGCTTTCATAGTTTTCTGGCCCGTTTGTGCTGATTTCCTCGACCCTAACCCCTCCAGTTCCTGCCAACTTAAAGTTTCACACTGAAACCTCGGGAACGAGATTTATCGTAACACTAACTTTAAGATAACGCCAATATTAGTAAGAGTCTTATGTCTCCAATCCTATGTTATAAGACGTAGAGCAGGGCTGTTTATCAATTCATTGTCGGACACAGCTCCCTAAATTTTCGTACAATCACAGCGGCATCTCTATCCAGAACTGTTTCTCCTTGTTCAGTGAAATGTACATATAAAATGTGCTCAAATTTTGGAGCGGTGCCAACTGAAGTCTTATGCCTGTGTCTGTCAAGGAAGTCTTATTTGGCAGAAACTCGTGCGTGGCGTTGTAAGGGAAATTTTACAAGCAGAACAAGAATTTTCAGCGAATTACCAATGGGAAGCGCGTTTTCCATTGGTGAATCGCTTAAAATCCTAGATTCGCTGGATTCGCTTGTCTTTTCTCTTTTTTTAGCAAAAAACAGAGATTCGCTAGAGATTTACCAAAGATTCACCACTACATTCTACCAAATTACCATAGAATTACCACAAAATGGTTTCCGTTTTCAGTAGTAATTTTGTGGTAATTCTCTGGTAATTTTCTGGTATTTTGGTAAAAAAAATCGGCCTGAGGGGGATTCTCCAGCAAATTTTCCGTAAACTTCCGTAAACTTTTGGTAATTGCACGTTTACCAGTAATTACAGGGAAACTTCTGGTAAAGCTCTGGTACATTTTGGACCTGAGTTTACGCTGCTAAAAAACTGATACTCAGTCGGTGTCATAGATCAGAAAATCAATTACCGTCCCTGATCACGGAACGACCTTTCATCTCTTCCAAACTTCGCTGAATTTCTCGTGAAAGAGGTAACTATATTTCTGGCTTAATCCATATCTCTATATCTTTCTTTCTTTTTATATCTCTTTCTCTTTTTGTGAAGGATTTATATCTGTAAATATGTTTGTGTGACTGTCCCTTCACCTCGCTATCACTCACCTTCTGACGCTTCACAAACCTGAACCACATAACATTTGACAAGCGCGCAGGCAACTAAAAGTCGTTTACTTGGTCTCTGAACCATTTTTGGCCTATATTCACTTACCTTCAGGAAAACAGGCTTTCGAAACGTTGAGGAAAAAAAACAGAGCAATCGATGTACTCATGTACTCGTCCCACAAAAAGCAAAAATAGTTCCTGAAATTAATTTTTTAGTTGCAATCAAAGAACTCCACCCACTGATCAGCCAAGTCTGTCCGAATGGGACTATCCGCCCACGCGGTCTACATGCGTGTCGAGCGGCCTTCACGGAGACACTTTTTGAACGAGCCTTATCACGACGGAGATTCAGATGACCAGGCTCAGGCGTACGATGTGACGATCACAGAGAGGGAGGGGGCCGCAGCCTTAGGCGCCGGTTGGGGGGAGGGGGTGCAGGCTCCGGCTCCGTCATCATGCCAAAAATTTCTTTCCTACCGTACCGAGCAGATTTTTACTCGCAAAAACGGCGATTTTCGACAAATTCGCACAAAACGCCGCAGAGCCGTAACTTGTTTCAGGGTCCTACGAATTAAATTTGATGTCATTTTTGAACAGCTTTCAACGAGTACCATACATTATTGAAACGAAATAACTGAGTCAATACCCGAAATCAATCATAAATTGTATATTTCCACATTAAAATCCGTCCTTGTGAATTGATCAGACGATCACTATAAGGGAAATCGGACAAGTTTTGACCTGTGGTCTTTGGGAATCACAGAAAGAAATACAAGTATTACGATGAAACACCGGAGTCAGAAAGACTTTTCACGTACCATTGCATTGGCCTAACTTACAGGAACATGAAAATTCTGAAATTTCATTCCGTCAATTTTGAAGGGAGTTGTCGCGATGGGGCGCTCTGTGTGGAGAGGACGTCTGGAGAGGTCGAAAAATAATTTTTTAAGTTCGGGCTGTTTATTTTGAAGAGGGCAATTCAAAAAACTGTCGGCCGAGTCCCAGGTCGATCCGACCATTTTGAGCCGATTACGGCCGATGTGACGGCTGTAAATGTGACGTTGTGATTTGAGTCCTATAAACAATGACCTCATCACACCTTGTGATTTTTGCGGTGAAGACCTCTAGACCAGTTTTTAAGGCTTTGTCAGGTAGATAAGTAAGAAAACTACTTGAATAGTCTTTCCAACAGCCCAGCAGTCGGCGATGCTCTGAGAGGATCTTTCGCGCTAGTACCTTGATGCTCCCGTGATCCGCAATAGTACCGTGTTCGTCTCCCCCTAGTGCCGCGATCCGCGTTCGTTCCGCCATAGTTACCCAATTGACTCATCCGTTGGCATTATCGTTCTCGTACCGTCATGGCACCGCGATCGTTGAGAGGTTTACCGCGCTAGTACCGTGGTGCACTCGCGATCCGCGATGCTACCGTGATCGTTTCCCCCATTTTCCGCGTTCTCATAATGTGGAGATTCGTAAAGCAGCACGGAATACGGCAAGGGCAATACCTTATAGCTCCGTGCTGAACTGATAGGCAACACTCGCTCGGGTGAAATATCGAGAGGGCATGAATGCGGTACGATCAGGGGGGAGGGTAGCAGCTCAGATAATAACAAGGCCGAGCGGGCGGAGAAGTACGGTCGCCGGCTGAGCGGGCAGGCTCATTTTGGGGGCGGAGCGTCTTATTAGCTGAGCGGGCGGGCATTCGTTTTACCGGCTGAGGGGCATGCCTTTACCGGGTCAGCGGGCGGACATAAATCCACGGCGGAGCATGTCACCGGCTGATCGGGCAGACATAGCATTACCGGCTGAGGGGCATGGCTTTACGGAGTGAGCGGGCAGACATTAATCAGTGGCGGAGCATATCACCGGCTGATCGGGCAGACACTAAAGCGAACCACGCTCATGTACGGCGCGGGCGAAATGGGCTTCGAGCTGATTCGAGTGATGGCATTCGAACGGGTGGTCATCCACACGATTTGGATCATTGACCCCTCACCAGGGATGTGCGACAATTGCCGTTTGCCGGTTGCCGATTGCCGTTTGCCGGCCGTTTTTGAACGATTTTCGTCGATTGTCGTTTGCCGTTTTTTCTCTCACTTTTCGACAAAATTCGGCAAAAAAAACGAGTAACAGATAACAAGCGCCGCGGTATGGACGCAAAACACATAGTAAGCTATCCGCCTCTAATAACAAATGATTATCCAACTCTCACGTCTTTTGAGTAGAACCTTCTGAAAAACACTTTGCTGTTCGGGTGTCATTGTATCCAGGTCCCGCTATGATACCGTCACTCCCACTCGAAGGGTTTTATACGCCTGCAGCCTTTCTCGCTCCTATGATTTCGGCCGGATCATGCAGCGCAGTGGTCAGCCATGGCAGAATACTTAAGTGATGAAAGAAGAATCACACATGATAAGCCCGGTAAGCCTTGTTGTCATCGGCACGAAAGAAAAGAAACAAGCCGTACTTTGAAAACTTCAAGCTGGTTGGTTCAAAGGTAGTGGTCGCGATGGCAAAAGCTCCTCAAAAAAATCATAAAAAGCGGGTATGTTTCAGGAACGTATAATAAGACCAGATGATTTTAATTTCAGAGTTAAAAGATTTCCTCATGCTCATTCTGATATCTCTATAAAAGTCAAAGCATCCACAATTTACACGGAGACCTTGAGATTAGCTAATATCTGTTCAAATTTAGAGTCCTTCACGGAAAAACTCGAAGAAATGAAAACAGTTTTAATTGAAAACCTATACACACCAGAATTCGTAGAAATAAATATGATAAAATACATCTATGAACAAAAAATGATAACATATAAGTTTAACCTAAGAGATGAAAAGAAAAGTATAACACAATTGGTAAAAAGCATAACATACTAAGTCTTCAATGTTGGTAGGTCTGTGTTCGATACTGTCCAAGATAAGGATTTGTGATCATATGGGCTTCATTCTGATATTGATAGTATACTATAGCTTCTTGCCCTAATACCTTTTTCTAGCGTGTCTAACACTACTTCACTCCGGTCGGCTCATGCTTTCGTATTCATCCGTCTTTTTCATCGACAGTTCTGTTCCTCACGGAGGAGCCCCGGCAGAGCTGTTTGATAAAGTTCGTTTGAGTCCAGAGGCGAAACGAGCTTTGTCAACTTCTCCTTCATACCTTTCCTTTTCTTGATTTACTTTCTTCTAGTATTTTGAAGATTATTATTTATTACTATTACGTGGTGTTCCACGCGTAACTCACAAAACACAAGGAATAAGGTAAACATTAGTCAAGAACAAAATGAGAATGTGGGGAAAAACAGATAGAACAATATCAGACAATGACTTTATCTGTGGTAGAACTAAGCAGCCTCTAATTCATGTAAGTACTTTTCAACAAGCTTTTTATATTGAGGAAAGGACGCTGGTATAGCGTACTTCTTGGAAAGTTTCAAATATTCAGAGCCTACTCTCTGTGTGAAGAATGAAGCTCTCAAGCAACTTTTTGCCCTCGAAAAATTCAATTTGAACTGACCCCCTCTGGTGTTGGACGGGGAAAATGTATAAAATTTGTTGACACAATTAGGTATTTTACCGGAGATTATTTTGTAGATCATTATGAGATCATATTTCCTTCTGCGGTATTGTAAAGTCGACAGCTTAAATATTCTGTTACGGACAGAAGCCGAAGGAGTAGTCGTGTAATCATATCCATGTAAACGCATCCAGAGCTTTCTAGTAAAACTGTTTTGAACTGACTCCAGTCTCTGAATGCTGCGTTTTGAATTTGGGTTGAACACTGAAGTGCCATATTCTAGTAGTGGACGAATATATGATTTGTAAGCTATTATAAGGTGTTGTGATGAATTTGTGGATAAAGCCTTGAATAGATTGTATATGGCCCTATCTGCTCTATTTGCAATTGTTTCGGAATGCTCATTGAAAGTGAGATGCTTGTCCAGTATGAAGCCTTAATCTCTCAATGTGTCTGTACTATCAAGCTCAAGCTCTCCAAGATTGCAAATGCATCTATCAACGGAATCTCCAAGATGGAGCACCTTGGTCTTGTTAGCTGACAGTGGGAGCTTCCACCTGGCTGACCAATCAGCAATTGAATCAATCGGCAATTGAAGAGCAAGACAGTCGCTACTGCTTTCGATATTTTTATATACCTTGATATTATCAGCAAACAGTTTACAGGAAACATTACATTGATTAGTTAGGCTGGGGATGTCAGAAGTGTACAAATTAAAAAGAATAGGTGAAAGGACACCGCCCTGTGGCACACCACTAGTAACAGGGTATGTTTGCGAAAACGATTCATTAATTTTTACTTGGAATGACCTTCCAGTTATAAAGTTGTGTATCCATCTCACTATTCTAGGATGTATGCCAAATGATAAAAGTTTAGAATTTAGTTTCCCAAAAGGGACTTTGTCAAACGCTTTTGTAAAATCAAAGTAAATAATATCAACATTGATTTTTCGATCAAGGGCTTTCGTCCGATTTTCCATTGCCGTTAATATTGCTCTTTCAGTGGACCTATGAGCTCTAAATCCATATTGATTATCAGGTATCAGCAAGCTAGTCTCGATAAAGGTAACCAGTGTCGATCTTAGGATCTTTTCGAAAACTCTAGCGAATACGGATGTAATGCTGATTGGACGATAGTTAGAAGCAAGATTATGAGGCGGTTCTTTTCGGTATAGGTGTATCGAAAGATTGTTTCCATCGGGCGGGAATCTTACAATACATAAAGCTACAGTTAAATATGTGTTCCAGAGGGTAAGATATAGCAATCGCGATCTTATTATTGAAGTACGATGGTATCTCATCAGGAGTTGCAGGAAAAGAAAGCGGCAATTTACACAATATACTGTAGATAAGTTCTTTATGGAACCATACAGAACTATCCGCTGGTGAGTTAGAAGAATTCGTGTGGGACCAGTCAACTGAGAAAGCCGAATCTTCGGAGAAAGAAGCTTGAAACTGTTTGGCAAGCATAGGCGCTTTGGCTGCATCAGAAAAAGCTGAAACGCCAGCGTCGTCTTTGAGTGTAGGGAGTCCTCCTATTTTCTTAATTCTAGAGTTGATTAGCTTGTAAAATGGAGCTTTGTTGGGACACTGGAGTATTTTCCGTTCAACGTAGCTGTTATACTTCTTGAGCAGACGATCAAATTTGTCTCTAATGAACTTGAAATCATTGATTGTTTCTGTGCTAGGATGAGATTGTGCCTCCATCCAAGCCTTCTCTCGTTGAGCGAAAAGTCTAGAGAGGTGCGGTGGGAGATTTTGATTATTAATAAGTTGCTTTTCTAGAGGAACAAATCTGGAAATGCACTAATGTAAAATAGATAGAAATATTTCGTACTTATCATTAACAAGTAAGTGTTCTTCAAGAAGCAAACGCCAGTCTAGAGAGAGTAAGTATTGACATATAAGTTCGTAGTTGGCTTTCTTAAAAGATCTACGAAAACATTACCTTGGCGAATCAGCGTTTGTAGGAATACTGAACGATATCCGAGAGTGATCACTTGAGCCTATAGGCGAACTAACTGTAATGTCTTTCACTAGGTTTGGGTGGCTGCTAATAAGGAGATGCAGAACGTGGGTGCAACGAGTTGGCACACGGATAAGCTGTTGAAGTTTGCACGCTTTGCACATTTCTACGAAAACTTTCGAAATGGTGGATGAAAATGGCAAGGAATGCGTTGACCAATTTATATCAGGCAAATTAAAATCTCCACTGATGATATATTGACCATCGCAAGTTGTAAGGTCATTTAAAACCTTGGTGAGCTGGATTGTATTGTAGGTGTTACAGCTACAATACCCGCACTAATTTACTCAAAAAAGTCGCGAACTCGCGAATTTTGCGACTTTTCGTCATAACTCGGCCTGAAGTGATCCATTCGAGCAGTGAAGGGCATATTTCGAATCAGCATCGAGAGCTCTTTCTTCTGAGTTCTCGCATGTCTTACGTCCAAACAAGGCATATAGGGCTAACACAATCAATCGACTTGGTGAAAGGAAAATTCAAGTATTTTGTGGTTATTTTACGTAATGCCACGTCCACCTCAACAGTGTTAACATGATAGACAACAGTTTATCAAACTGTCTGCGGCTGACAGACTTTTTCTTGGGAATTTCAGTTTTTTTTTGATTTTCTAAACCCGAATATTTCACCATTTCTACAACCACAAGCCTCCTCTTGCTTAGACTACAGAGAGTAGCAATGTTTTTCATCAACTGTGTCTGAATCCATCCATGGTGGAAAACTTGGAGAGAATTTAGACCGTGAAAAAAGGGTTCGTAGCGATTTCAAATGGGCGATCTTCGAATTCAGCCCTTCCAAGAAGGCCCGTACCCCCACTCAGGGGCTGGTAATATTTGGAGCTCCTCGCTGTACATGATAAATAGTTCGAAAAACCACCTAAGATTTTTTGTCAATTATTCTTTTCAAACTCAAAAACGTGTAGTAATTATCGATAACTTCCATTTGTTTTCCGATGCCTGGCGATCGGGAGCCGCTTCCCGAAATTCAGAATTCTGGTGGTAAGGGCTTTCAAATGGTATAATGTTTGCCTGTTCCGACAAATCCTTCTGTTTCTCAGATCTAGAAGAGTAATCTATCGTTAGTCCCTGGCTTCGCGCCTCTGCGTCTCTGACTCTCCGCGCCCTGCTCACCCCCACTTTTGAGGGTGTCGAAAGCGCACTGTCTTGCCTGTCTCGCTCAATGAGCGAAGTCCACGCGTAATGGATCGATTTCTATGGGCAAGGTTTCACTTGGGAGACGACAAAAGCTTGGGTTAAAACAGTAAGAAGAGGGCAGAAAGAACAGGAAGAAAAACATGAGGGGGAGGTAATCACACGAGAGGTATCCGTGTCATCAACTGGTAGGGATAGGCTGGAAGGGGATTCGACGAGTTGGGTTGTTCCTAGCTCATTAGCGATTACAGACAGGTTGAAAAGGAAGTCGCTCCAAGGGATGTTCACTTGCTGAGAATCAATTCCTCGAATCCAATGGCCGTACGCTACTTATCGCACGCGCGACCGCTTGCGCGGAGCTCTGGCTCCAAAATGAAGCATTTTTCCATTTTTTTTTCACCTTTGAGCTTCAACTCACTGTCGAGCTCCAGCGCAACGCGACGCAGCCGTTTCGGAGAGAAATGTTCTAGATTGCGTACAGGTTCATCCAAATCAACTTGTCCGAAAGGCAGGCAATTGGCAATCCTCGAAAAATGCTCTCAGTTGTAGTGCGCGCCGTGTACGCCCTGCTGCGGCGTGGGTCGCGTCCATGACGCCGCCTGAGAGGCGCTTCCCTCAGAGAACGCCGTCGCCAGTACTTAGTGAAGTCGTCTCTGAATTTGGTGAAAATTCGTTCAAGAACGTACTTCGACTACTCACGGTTTTGTTTTTGGTTCGAATAAATAATTGATTACGCCAGTAGTCGTCCGAGCGGTCGCGCCGCATGCGCGACAAGCCGCGTGCGCCGCAATCTTAATATTGACAGATTCGTGGAAGATTCGAATTACGTGACGTAGCGATTCCAAAACGCGACGAAGAAGGGTGACCGTGCAAAGCGTTGTTGCATAAATTCGACCGCATGGCGCTGCTCTGCAGCGCGGCAATCTGAATGAGCAATAGGTTAAGGTCCGAAGACCGAAAATTGAAAAATGCTTTATTTTGAACCCAAAAGTCCGCGCGAGCCGCGTGGGGCGCAGTCTTGATGTCGACAGATGTGTGATAGAATCGAATTACTATTGCTCTCGGAGCCAAATTGCGGTTCGCAATTGCGGTCCGCAATTGCGGACTACGGTTGTTGCATCATGCGGCACGTGATAATCGTACTACGAGAAATGAGCAAGTGGTCGCTATGCCATTTGCCGCCATGCATAAAGAACAATTTCTAAGATAATTCTTTCAAAGCCTGGCAGATTCTAACTACGTGGCTAATTAATATGAATGACTTAGGGAGTTTTTAGAGTTGCACCGCGGCGCGATTTCATGGTTCATATGCGAATCGACGAGCGGCGCGTTATGGATCGATGCCCACAGAAAATGCCGCATCGCGCTGCGATATAACTCTAAAAGGGCCTTACCGCGTGGTATAGCATCGCATGGCGTCGACCGCTCCGCGTTGTGATTCAGCGCTGCGGTAGGAATGAGCAAATAATCTGGGAACCACCCGTAAAGTTCAACTATCTACACTGAATTCGGGGCGTTGATTTTCAGTAAATAGACAACCCTTGGAGTGAGTTAATTTTTAACATGTCTGTAGTCGCTAATGAGCTAGGGACAACTAATCTCGTTGAATCCCTTTCCAGCCTATCCCTACCAGTTGATGACACAGATACCTCCCGTGTGATTACCTCCCCCTCATGTTTCTCTTCCTGTTCTTTCTGCTCTCTTCTTACTGTTTCAACCCAAGCTCTTGTCGTTTCCCGAGTAAAACCTTGCCGGAAATCGGTCCATTTTGCGTGGACTTCGCTCATTGAGCGAGACAGGCAAGACAGTGCGCTTTCGACACCTTCAAAAGTGGGGGTGAGCAGGGCGCGGAGAGTCAGAGACGCAGAGGCGCGAAGCCAGGGACTAACGATAAATTACTCTTCTAGATCTTAGAAACAGAAGGATTTGTCGGAACAAGCAAACATTATACCATTGGAAAGCCCTTACCACCAGAATTCAAAATTTTGGGAAGCAGCTGATCGTGGATCGCCAGGCATCGGAAAACAAATGGAAGTTATCGATAATAACTACACGTTTTTGAGTTTGAAAAGAATAATTGACAAAAAATCTTAGGTGGTTTTCCGATTTATTTATCATGTACAGCGAGGAGCTAGAAATATTACCAGCCCCCGAGAGGGAGTGCGGGCCTCCTTGGAAGGGCTGAATTCAAAGATCGCCCATTTGAAATCGCTGCGAACCAATTTTCACGGTCTAAATTCTCTCCAAGTTCTCCACCATGGATGGATTCAGACACAGTTGATGAAAAAACATTGCTACTCTCTGTAATCCAAGCAAGAGGAGGCTTGTTGTTGTAGAATTGGTGAAATATTCGGGTTTAGAAAATCAAAAAAACTGAAATTCCCAAGAAAAAGTCTGTCAGCCGCAGACAGTTTGATAAACTGTTGTCTATCATGGACACACTGTTGAGGTGGATGAGGAATTACGTCAAATAACCACAAAATACTTGAATTTTCCTTTCACCAACTCGATTGATTGTGTTAGCCCTATATGCCTTGTTTGGCCGTAAGACATACGAGAACTCAGAAGAAAGAGCTCTCGATGCTGATTTGAAATATGCCCTTCACTGCTCCAATGGATCACTTCGGGCCGAGTTATGACGAAAAGTCGCAAAAGTCGCGAGTTCGCGACTTTTGCGGCTTTTTTGAGTAAATTAATGCGTTTATTGTAGGTGTTCTGTAGACACAGACAAGCCTGATAGTACACTGTATTTGTTTTATATCGCTACAGAGAATTTCGTAAACATCGGGAATAGATTCGACCCAAATAGAATCAAAAGCAATGGATCGTTTAACTAATATGAGTACGCCGCCACCCCTTTTGGAGTTTCTGTCGCAACGTAGGTAATCGAAGTCATTACCCAAATCTCTCAGAATAGGTGCTAGGTCGAAAGAGTTGTTCAACCAAGTTTCTGCAACCATGACAATATCATAATTAGATTTTTTGATGGCAAAATCAAGAAAACACATATTTTTTGAATAGAGCGAAGGTTACAGTAAAGAAATTTCAACCTATTGACAAGTACCCGAGGAACACTCATTAGTTTCCCAGAGATGAAATCGATTGTGTACGCTGGAGAGCTGGACTAGAAGCAGTGACAGAAGCACGGCGAGCTAGTCTAGCTTCACGATTCCGCTCAATTTCAGCTCTGGTGAGCGAGGCCCGTATATAAATGCCTCTATTTGAAAATGAGCGCAACCTATGAGCTTTCCTGAGAGTAGATTTCTGATAAAAAGTGGACGAGAGCACCACCTTTAAGAGCCGCGTGCGGCCTTCCAGTGGTTTACCTAATCTGCATACCATATGAGGGAGACATTCAATGTCGAGATGATTGAGGATTCTTAAAACACACTGAAAATCATGAGAAGCCCTATCTGTAGACAAAACAGCATTAGACTCGTCAACACCTAATATGACTACAGACCTTAGTCTTTCATTTTCATGAAACGAATCGTCACGGTTGGTTGCGGGTATAACATGTGAATCAGCAGATGTACGAGCTTTTTCAGCATCAGCCAGAGCCCGCTTCGAGTCAGCAGTTTCGACGAGCAGTTGCGTATTATGCTCTTGAAGCTCCTGGTTTATGGCCAATACTGAGGAGGGCTCATTTTGGACCTCAACTAAGTGACCAAGAAGCGTTTTCAAATAAACCGGAGTCTTCCTGCCGTTACGGAGTTGTTCCAGAGCCACCGATATATCATCAGACTTCATCGTGGAGACACCACCTTGCCCAGTTGTAAGCCTCTTCGAACTCTTCTGCAAAGAAGTCACAGCAGGGGAAGACATCTCAGACTTCTGTCGGCAGGCTATGACAAAACCGAATCGCAAGCACTGGTATATACCTGTCCCGGTGGCTTTTGATACTGTTGAGTGTTTCGGACCCCGCCACAAGGTTCCTCGCTTTATCGGGCACAGAGATGACAGCCCGACAGAATACGTGGTGAAGGCGACGGCCGAATCAGAATAGTGAGCTATAGACAAGCTGCTGAGGATGGAGTCATGGTATCTCACGACCGTACGTGGGCAGCTCAGCTCAAACTTGGGTAATTAAACCTGGGTCGAATATAATTAGAAAATGGCAATTTTTTCATAGTCCGTACTTGTTATATATTCTTATACACATGAACTTTACATAAGTCGTAGTGTAATTTAATGGTACAGGAACAGCTCTACACTGAGAACGTTCCGAGCCGAAAAAACGCGCTAGAATTAGAGTTATCAGGACCCTAACCCGTGCACAGCTGCACAACTCCGCCCAAAACGTGCGAGTTCGCTGTGTGCAGTAGACATTACCAACAGCCAGAAATGAAACTGAAATTAAAGCATAAAACAGTTCTCAGAGGAAAAAGAAGGGCGATAGTGTATTTGGCTAACTGGAGAGAAGGAGAATATCCTAAAAGACCGGACCGACAGCCTTTAGTCTTTGATTCAACCCTTATTTTAAGCTAGATAATGACCTCGACACTGCGAATCAGCGATGTCGATCATCTGGAGTATGCTCGTCCACCTTCAAAAGCATGCAAAGTTAAGGCTGTAAATTCCACAAAAAAATCTTTTTTTTGCGATTTTACATATAGGATTTACTACTCTGAATATAGAGAGGGTTCTAGTGAAGAAAAAGTTGACAGCAACATTTTATCGCGATATCTGAACGATAGATCACCTCAAAGCAGTTGCTAGTATCATAGTGTCATGCTTGAGTGAGTCCTCTTGTCTGAAAGAGTACCAAGTTTCCCTTTTTTGAGGCTCGGGAAACCAACATACGGTTCTTCGGACCAAGGGGTATTATCCTGAAGAATTTTGGGGAGGACACAAAGGGTTTTGAAAATCACTGACAAGGGACGACCCCCCGGGGGAGGTGAAGTCCTGAAAAAAGTTTTTCTAAAAGTTGTGGAGGGAGGATATAGTAACATTACTGTATGTTGGGTTTTACCTAAGGACCGTCCGGTAGAGCGAAAAATTGGAAAAACACGAAAAATTAGCGAGCGCATTCTCTTCAACCGACCACCATGGATGTGCTTTCGGTTTTTCAAAGCGAAAATTGGCTGGCTACTATATCTAACACCCATATACCTCAATCTGCTTATTCTGGATCAATATGGAGAGAATTATTTTTTCGACTTTTTTTCGCCATATGCTCACTCATTCACCGTCGAACTCGGTAAGATGATCGAAAGAAAATCTGCGTGATCGAGCCAAGTTTGGTAGCTTTCGATGAAGGGTCAGCAGATGTATTGGGCAACCGATTGTCGACTTCTGAAAATTAAAACTGCGGCCATGAGGATAATTCTTAAGAAAGGGTTCATCGCTTTGCTTCTTACAGTGTAATACTTTTTTCTCCGATGATTCGCACACGACTTTTATGTGTTCAAGAAAGGTGTTCTCTTTTACTCAAGCAAAGTTATACAAAATTAGAAGATGCTCACATTACAAAATTTTTCAATGAACCCGAAATGCCAGCACAAGAAGAAGAGAAGAGAAGGATAATTTTTGAATAAGGTGAGGAAATGCTCATATACTACACCGATTCACGCGAAAGAAATTGTCAATCCAGTCAGATTGGAAAAAGCAAGTCAAAGTGAGAGTAAAAAACCTCAAAGGATAAGCAATCAAGCAAATACAAAACTAATTTTCTAGAAGATGCATTGCGGGAATCGAACCCGCAACCCTTCGTAGTTTAGCATTCCCCATCGTTATCCTCTCGACCATCCCTGCACGGTATGTTGGGCAACTTCAATCAAGTGATACGAGGAATGGAATGCACAGTGAGCTCGGAAACGGCTCATATCTCACGAATGGGCCAGAATCAAACCGTCAAACCTTGTATAGGGCAATTTTGTTGTAACTTAATGTGTGCCGAGCGTATGAACTCACTCCAGCTGCTCCGAGAAAGAGGTTACAGGTAGTTTCAAACATTTTTTTCTTTTTTTCTGAAATATCAGAAGGCCCTTAGGTAAAACCCAACATACAGTAATGTTACTGTATCCTCCCCCCACAACTTATAGAAGAACTTTTTTCAGGAGGTCACCTCTCCCGGGAGGTCGTCCCTTGTGAGTGGCTCAAGTGGTTGCAGATATCTGATATTTGTGGTTTCTAAAAAGAGCGGGATAGGTCTAACGGTAGACTTTAACATCAAACTGGTCCTAGGGTTTAAAAAGTTGTCGAAAAGTATTTATTCAGGAAAAGCAAAGCTATTTTGCTTGTAAGCCAATCTTTAGTGGCGATACTATCACAGCTGGAGTTATCGCTCCGGCCCTCCGGAAAAAGCTGACACCAAACAACCTCGAAAAAACACTATTCATACACCACAATATTCTCATTACCGATTTTTAATGGAATACTCATTCCGGCGCTATTTTTTCATATCAGGTATTGTACTGAGAAGTTCAGCTTCTCGTGGTGTTATGGAAAAACACATTTCTTATCTTGTGATTGGGATACGGCATGTGCAAGAATTTTTTCTTCTACAGTTACTTTTCGAACATTCGTATCCTTTTCTCTACGAGTTATTTTTTATTTTGCCGTTTGTCAATTGCCGATTGCCGTTTGCCGGCCGTTTTTTGGCGATTTTTGTCGATTGTCGTTTGCCGATTTTTCAAAATTATTTGCCGCACATCCCTGCACCTCACCCCGTACGGTTCGTTGTGATCGTGGGGACGTGACAGCGGGTCAGTTCATGATTTTTAAAGCAAGGTAAGGCTTGCCGCTTCAGAAATGAAACGCAAGCCTCGAACTTGCTGGGGAATAGGGAGAGCCTACTTGGGGCTTTATCTACTCTTGCAGATCGATATCATTCATATAAGCAACTAATACCGGCAGAGCGGACCTCCATTTACCGGCTGAGGGGGAGTGAGTACGGGCTGAGGGGCAGCCATTCACCGGCTGAGGGGGCAGTGAACGCGGTGTGAGGGGGCCACCACTTGCCGGCTGAGCGCTCCACCATTTGCCGGCTGAGGGGGCAGTGAATACCGGGGCTCGCCCGGGTACAATGTTTAGTCAGCCGGTATTGCCTGCCCCCTCAGCCGGCGTTACTGCCTCGCGACCGTCCCGCGATAGTTCCGGGCTCGGTTCCGCGATGTAACAACCCGAATACCTCAATTTATAGACACGATTTGCCCTCAGGTTGAAGCTGGTAGAATCTCGCGATCGTTACGTGATAGGCCCAAGCTCGATTCCTCGCGGTTCCGCTATAGAGCATCGTGGGAGCATCGATGAACGAGCGCGGTACGCTCTCGGTTTGAGACTGGCAGAATCTCGCGATCGTTACGCGATAGCCCCATGCTAGTATCCTCTCGGCCCCTACCAAAACCGATGGGATTCTATCCGTGGACGATCGCGGGGGATTCCCTTAGAGTGACTGTGTCATTCGGGGCGCTGAAAAATCGGAAGACCGCTGTCTGGACTAAGACGTCTGGAGGGAGCAAAAAATTTTTTTAGGATCTGGCTGCCGTAGAGTTTATTTTGGAAGGGAATTTAAAAAACCTGTCGGCCGAGTCCCAGGTTGATTCAACCATTTTGAGCCGTTTACTGCCGGTGTGACGGCTATAAATGTGACGGTGTGATTTGAGCTCTAAAAATAGGGCTTGTTCGGAGGAGACCACTCAAACTGGTTCACACGAGGGGTCAAAGTCAGGTTCACACGAGGGGTCAAAGTCACAACCTCAATGAGTGGGGACCGCACCGGATCCAAAGTTGGAGGAGGGGGGCGCACCTCTCACGGGCCGATCACACCGCTACGCCTTACCCTGCGGACGACTGAGATATGGTTCATTATTTGTCTGATATTTGTGCCAATCGATTCATAGGTTCGAAAAATGCCCTCGCGACGATCGATCAACACGTCTGTCGACCGCATGGGCGTACATTCTTAATAGGACAGACTTCTAACGAATAATTTCCGTTCATTTTTGCAATGCGGCTTTTGGAGTTTCCGTGGGGTGACGCGATGGCACACATCAGTGCGACGCAAAAATTTTGTCGCGCAGGATTTTAGGTGTGGACGCTGCGCGAGCTCTGCGCGACTACGCGCAACTACGCAATTTCGCGTAAACAACTTGCGGCGATTTTTTGTAGCTCTAGATACAGTTTTTCGCGTTTTTTAGAGTGCAAATGATCCTATATATGCTTATTTTATTGCTTTCGATGTTAAAATCGGTTGCGAAAATTAAACACTGAAGAAATGCAGCAGCGAGATGGCGTTTGCGCGACGTCCATCGCATCCATTGCAATGCGACGCGATTGACGTCGCGTGAAGGCAAATTACGGTTTTTTAATGTATCGTGCCTGTTTACTGTGAACACCTAGCGACGACGCGACGTGACATAGTTTGATCGATGCGTAGGCAAATTAAAACATCGCGCCACGCCGCGAATGGACTCTGAACGCCGCCTAAGACTGGGAAATCGGAAAACTCAAATCAGTAACAAGCTGTTTGACCCACGGTCATTTACGCATTTCGGGCTCGGCGCAGCACACGGTTGCGGCGTGCGGCTCTCAGTCACCATCTCACAACGAGTTTCGGAGGTACACGGCTCGAACAGTAACACCGGGTCAGGGGGCCTGCAATACCGGCCGACTGAACATTGTCCCCGGGCGAGATACGGTATTTGCTGTCCTCTCAGCCGGTAGATGGAGTACGGCTCACCCGGAGAATGGTGGTCCGCGCCCCCTAAGTCGGTGAATAGGGAACCGCTCACCCCGTGTTCATCGCCCCTCACCCGGCAAATGGTGGTCTGCTCACCCGGTCTTCGTAGCCTATTGTGGTGATATCAGTTTACATTTTTCATCCGTTCGGCCGTTAGCGTGCCTCTCTTCCAGCCAGCAAGTCCTAGGCCCTCCGCCTCCACCCTGGAGCGGCAAGCCTACGTTTGCTTCAAAATTCATGAACCGACCCGCTGTCACACCCCCACGCCCCTAACAAACCGTGCGGGATGAGAGGGCACGGATTCTAGTCGGGTGGATGAACACCCGTTGGAATGCTATCAGCAAAATCAGCTCGAAGCACATATTTACCCGCTCCGTGTGTGACGCTTGTTTGCTTCAGCATTTGGCCAATGATATGCTTATGCCCGACCGCTCACCGCGTGAACCCATGCCCTTCACCCGGGGCGGCATGCATGTACGCGGAGGGTTAGGTTGGGGTCAGGCAAGGTTTGGGGCGTCGGCGCGTTTGATCATTGCTGTGCGAGTGCTGGAGATAATCAATAGTTGGGGTCTCAACGGGGTTTTGGCTGCCCCACCCTCCTACGTAGGGTTTGCGAGGGAACGATTTTTAAGTGCTAGCGTAACCCCCTTTTAGCCCTCGCGCTGCTATCATCAAACGCGCCGACGCTCCAAACCCTGCCTAACCCCAACCTAACCCTCCGTGTACGTGCATGCCGCCCCCGGTAATACGCTCCGCCCTGAAAATATGCTCGCTTGATCACCACGAAAACCCGTGCCTCTCACCCGAGAATATTATGTCTGCCCTCTCACCCGGTGATATGCTCCATCGTGGAATTATGTCCGACCGCTCACCCTGTAAAGCCACGCACCTCGCCCGGTAAAACGCATACCCACCAGGGGAGTGCGGCAAAGGAATTCAAAATTTTGGCAAACGGCAACGGTGAACCCCAAAAATGACCGGCAAACGGCTAAATCTGTTTTGTGCTATCATAAATATACCAGGCCGTCCAATAATTCCTGTCCGAGAATTTTCAAAATTCTATAATTTTCCTTAGAAGTGTTATAATATCAGGCAAGTGTAAGAACCTTCTAGAAGGTTCTCCAAAGTTCTACGCTAGGGGTATAAAAGGAGCATTCGCCGCGTCTAGCTACCAGTACAAGCTAAAATGGACCAAGGTCGAATTCGTACGTTCGTGTACTACGAGTGGCTGCTGGGCAACGACACGGGCACCGCGGTCACCAACATCGGCAGAGCGTGCAAGGAGGATGCAGTGTCCCAACTCACAGTCGGCCGCTGGTTCAATCGTTTCGAGATCGGCGACACGAGCCTTGAGGACAGGGAGCACAGCGGGAGGCCTTCTACGATAAATGATGACGAAGTCCATCGCTGTATCAAGGAGAAGCCGGAAGCCACCACCCGTGAACTGGCGACGACTCTCGGCTGCAGCAAGTCCACCATTCTCAATCGACTCACCTTACTCGGCTACCACAAAGTTTTGACCCGTTGGATCCCCACCGTCTGACGGACGCAAACAAGCAGAGCCGCGTGGCCGTCTGCCAGTCCCTCCTCCTTCGTACGCATCGCAAGAAGTTTCTCAAGGACCTGGTCGCTGGGGATAAGAGCTGGGTCTTCTACGACAACGTCGCCCGCCGTGCCGTCTGGATCCCGCGCGGAGAAGAGCCGCCGACGACGCCGAAAGTCGAACTGCACCCGCTGAAGATCATGCTCTGCTGCTGGTGGGACACCAAGGGCAGGCAGTACTTCGAGCTGCTCTCGCAAGGCAGGATGGTCACCGCCTCCATCTACACCAATCAGCTCGAGAAACTAGCCGCCACCATCCAAGAAAAGCGTCCCCGACGGGCCTCGGTCCACCTGCTGCACGACAACGCGCCCCCACGCGGCGAAGGAGACCCAGCAGATATTGGAGACGCTCGGCTGGGAGACGGTTGCCCATCCACCGTATTCCCCGGACCTCGCCCCCTCCGACTACCACTTGTTCCGCCCGCTGAAGCACCATTTGACCGGAAGAAAATTCACCAACTGCGACAACCTCAACTCCGACATCGCGGACTTCTTCGAGTCGCAGCCCCCGGAGTTCTGGGCGAAAGGCATCGGCGACCTGCCCAATCAATGGGCCACTGTTGAGGATAATTGTGGTGATTATAGTGTTGATTAGACTTCTTTTTCAATAAAGTTGAAAGCAAATTAAAAATGGTGAAATTTTCGGACAAAAATTATTGGACAACCTGGTAATACACCAACATTTGCTTACACAGTGTTCCAATATAACAGGCTCAGGATCTGCTGAATGCCTCAGGCAGTCCCTGAAAAGGTCAAAATCTGATCAAAGCCAGAACTGTTCGGCCCAAGGGAGTAGAGCTGATTTAACGATTGCATTACCTTTAGATATATTCAGAATAGATGTTGAAATTTTTGGCGCATGGATTCTGTTTAGATTAGGAATTATGCATTGTTGCCCAAATCCTCATCTATTCTGAGCACACAGAAAGGCAATCCAATCGTTGAATCAGCTCACTTCGACCGAGCCGTTCTGGCCTTGTTCAAATTTGGACCTTTTCAGGGACTGCCTGGGGCATTTAGCAGATTCTGAGTGTGGGATATTGGAACACTGTTCTCCACCTAGAACATATTGAATATGCACCCCTGAACTCCATCTGATGTAGAAATTCCTTCCTTGTTAGCCATGTCGTATTCAATGCAAGTTATTTTACAAGAGCAGCATTGTTATCAGAACAATGCTGCTTTTGCGCTACAGCTTTGATATCACTTGGTTTTGTTATCTTAGAACTTGCAGTACATGTTTAAGGGGTTAAGAATTTGATTCATAAAAAAAGACATTTGAGGGCTCCCAAACATCCAGAACTCGAACGAACTCCTCTGATCACTCAGTCGAGAATTATACATTGAATGAGCTGGAACTAGAAGCTGGAACCAGTCAAATTAATCATTGGTAGAAGCTCCGAATCGCTGACCAACACAGAATTTGCGATGAGCGCAAATCCTGTTGTTTCAACGAATTTTTTGCCGGAAATTTGCCGTTTTGGACGAAAATTTCGGCAATTGGCAACGGCAAACCCCAAAAATGGCCGGCAAACGGCATTCGGCAATTGCCGCACACCCCACGCGGTAAGAGGCCCCACTCCCAAAATAACTCGGCCCGCACCGTGTGGGAGCCTTTTTCTCCGCTCCCTCACTCGGTATTATTGTCTGAGCAGGTCGAACACTTCATTCGCCGCGCAGTCATCTAGAAGTGGTGAGATTTCCGTCGCATTCCCTACTTCATATCAATTTCGAGATTGTCCCACCTAAACTTACATAGTTAATGAAGAAACTATAGAAATTGTCTTCCGACTAGGGTCTGCCCGAATACTCAGAAGATTCTGAACACCTTGCCCGCCACTTCGTCGCAAGCTCGCTGATTGCTTTAACGAGCTTCTTACTTCGTGGCGCCCAAGCTTTAAGGTGGTGACGCGCGTTGGGTAGAAGCGCGCACTTTGCTAGGTAATGGCCCGCAACCTGTAAGATACCTACGACCACAAATACAGTGCGAATTAGATGCCCACGACGCTGCGCGCCACGACTTTTTTCTGAATGCTTCTTGCGCGAGAATATGCGATGAGCGCCACGAGGCTGCGCGCAAGCTTCAGCCTCGTGGCGCTCATCGCATGTTCTCGCGCTAGAAGCATTAAAAAAAGTCGTGGCGCGCAGCTTGTTTACGCTGCTTTTGATGGCGCGCAAGCTGTTTCAGATCTTCTGAGTAGGGCTGTCCGCCCACGCGGTCGACTCGCGTGTCGAGCAAAGGCATTTTTTCGGGCAAATTTCTTCGCGGCTGCAGACAGCTGACCAGAAAATCTCTCAGTAGTAGTCGAATATTCATGCTGATCGTTTTCCAACCTAAAAAGAGTATGAACGATCCCGTACCGGTCATTCATTTAGATCAACATCGTAACAAATATACCTGCGTTCTTATATCCTACACATCATTCTCAAACTCTCTAACGCATCGCATTCTATACCTCTACAGTTTTGTTATCTTATTGTGAGGTTGCTGGATAATTCTTGCTTGTTTGTATTGAGTTCTTTTTCAATATCTTGTGTTTTTGTTTCGAAAAGTGTAGTATACCGTCGGCATTGATCCTAGTGAGGCTGCGTTCCACGTTGAAGGCTGGCGATCCATGCCGGCTGTAATTGATCACTCGCAAGTGTATTTATTCCTTCATTTTTCTGTAGCTTTCCATGAAACTTGATATTTAGGTACATATTTATAATTTTTGAGATGGATGAGGTCAAAGTTGTATCCGTTTTATCAGTTATATCTAGTTATGTTATGTATATCTACGCCATCAACGTTTACGGAGGATTTCATATTTTCATAATGGATCAAGATGAAGTTGGTTTTTGAACTTTTTTCTTTTTTTTTCGTCTGAATTCTATTTCCATCTTTTGTGCTTTTTTGGGCAAAGTGTTATACACTGCGCGGCAAGACTATATAACATACCCCGACTTTGCGGTTCAGGATTTCGCGTGGACTAAGCAGAAAAAACTGCACAAGCCAGTCGACACAGCACCTTTCAAAACCTCTGGGCACAAATTTGCATAAGAATACGTCGAATTTCGGAATGCTGGCACCAGAAAGTGTCGACATTGACCGATGCAAAACTATAGGAAATAGCAGAATATACAGCCAAAACTTCACTTTTACAGGCTTTGTACTACCCCGCTTGTTATAATAACAATCAATAACATGAATTCAATAGTCAATGGAGTTATCCTGGGGCAGGGAGCGTCGAATAATCTGTTTGGCATACAGTCCACTATGTTCTTGAGGACGCCACATTCAATTGCGACCCATTCGGCGATAACGGCTTCCTTCAGTTGAGCTACAGACTCGTACTGCTTGCCATGAGCGTATACGCGTCTCACAAGTATACGCCACAAATTTCCCATCGGTTTGAGGTCCGGCAAACAGGCGGGCCATTAAAGTAAATTGACACAATTGGCCCGAAACCAATCAAGCGTCCACTTGCTTACATGGATGGACACATTGTCCTGCTGGTATACGAGACGATGGAGTCTCAAAAAAAGGCAGTAGGTGATCTTTTAGCATTGTGCTTCTCTGGGCCAAATTCCGGTCCGCAATTGCGTCTTGACACGCTTTGCGGCCGCGCGCTTCCGAGTCGGAAGAGTTTCCAGTGCCGCAGCCGCCGATCTGTTGACTCTAGGTGGGTTCTAAAAACTGGAAACTAAACAAAATTGAAGAAAACTGTATACGAAAGCCACATCGAGTCGGTTTTGGCGCTGGAAACTCGACTGACTCAAGCGCGTGCGGCCGCAAAGCGTGTCGAGACGCCATTGCGGACCGGAATTCGGCCGAGAGAAGCATAGTACACTCTGGCAATCTGCAGAGTTCATACTGCAAGGTACAAAGGCAATGTATGGCTTGCCGTACCAGCTGCATGCTGCCCAACACATCAAAATCCTCCTCCGAAGTTCCTTTTGAAGAACGTGAGCGGGTCCTAGCGCAGATCTCTCCAATACGAATAGGGTCCATCAGGCCCTTTCGAAGGCAGCGCTCACAATGATCATCCTCGTTGACTTTCCGCAGTGAAATGATAGGCGAGAAGGATCCTAGGCTCACGATGTCGAAAGAACGGTAGAAAACGAGCAAGGAGCGGCAAAATAGCGGCTGCAAACAAGCGTTTTGGTGCCCCAGACGCGCCTGGTGCCGCAGATCCGCCGCTCGGAATGAACAAATGGAGACTCAGATTACAGGAATGATCAAGTCAAGGAAGGGCTGATAAGTGAGCTGATCGCTTCATTGCAGTGATAGGTATCATCCTTCTAGCGGTCAATTCTCTACGCTCAAAAATCAATGTAAACAAGAGAGGGCCTATTTTTACTCAAAAACGCGTCTTTCGTGTCCTTTTTAAGCATGCTTTGTTACATAGGGCACCATACCTTCCGTAAGCCGTGGAGATATCGGAAGTGAAATTTATCGTCAACACTGCCTTTAAGTTGAACTTTTTTCCCGTCCGAGAAAACAATCTGAAAAAGTTCTTTTCTCACGAGTTCGTATAACAAGAAAATTGAAATTGGGACTCATTTTCTTCCAATCGGTTTGCATGTTCATTCGAGTGAACTGGAGCCGCGATTTCTTGTGGTCGTCCGTGAGACGCGGAGCACTCCTCATTTGTTCGCGAACGACGTTCCGAGGCCTACGAATCGTTCGCAGAATTGTGGATTTGTTTACCATGTTCCGAAGCTCCCTTGATCTCGCTGGCGTATTTCATTGAATTTGATGCAAGCTTCGCGACTGCCCTAATCCTCTCGGTCGTTCAGCTTCCTTGGTCTTCCAGTTCGCGCTTTATGCAGGCACAAGGCAAGATCTCCAGTGTATCAAGCTATGCAACCTCGAGTTCTTTCAATTCGTTGGCTCATAGATCGAATACTAAGGCCCATATGGCTCTTAAAGGCAGTGTTCACGATAAATCTACCCCAGTATCTCATGATGACTGTCGACACCAGCTTTGCTTTCCTGTCTAAGATTCCGGACCAGTGCAGTTATTTGGTATTTGCTGATGGAGCCATTATTAAGTTTGATGGCGATTTGAGCAATCGTGAGTCAACCATGGCAGTCGTCGAGAAAATCATGGGAGTGACGAATACGTGTACGCCGTCGAACACAAAGTTCAATCAGATAACTTTATCGTATCCCGATTATTTTTACGCTACTAGTCAGAGTGGTAGATATTAGAGTGAGGACTTTTTAAAAAGAGACCGAACGAACGAATTTCGAATAAATTCGTTCATTCTATATTTCGAACGAACGAATTTCGAATAAATTCGCTCATTTTTTATTCCGAACGAACGAATTTCAAATAAGTTCGTTCATTTTTTATTTCGAACGAACGAATTTCGAATAAATTCGTTCATTTTTCATTCCGAACGAACGAATTTTAAATAAATTCGTTCATTTTTTATTTCGAACGAACGAATTTTGAATAAATTCGTTCATTTTTTATTTCGAACGAACGAATTTTAAATAAATTCGTTCATTTTTCATTTCGAACGAACGAATATTCGAAATTCGAATATTCGAATGACGTACTTTTGTGATTCTTTGCCGTGCAGGTTTAATGAACGGTGAAACTGGTTTATTAGTGGCCTGACGTTTTTGAAGGCCTGAAAGCGCTAAAAACTTTAGTGACCTGTGAGTTGCTCCATCAAACGTTTGATGGAGCAACTCACAGGTCACTAAAGTTTTTAGCGCTTTCAGGCCTTCGAAAACGACGATTTGTTCGAAACGTCAGGCCAGTAATAAACCAGTTTCACCGTTCATCAAACCTGCACGACAAAGAATCACAAAAGTACGTTCAACTCATGCCCAGGTTTCAAGACAGCCAAACATGGAATCTCATTCGAATGATGAATAATTCAAGCATCCATAGCAATATCGCGCAACTACGAAGTGAGCGGCAAAAACAAGTTGAATTCTTCTTCGAAAGCTACAATTGAAAAGCCACCTACAATTGAAATTAATAAGGCACGACTCATCTCTAAACCTGTACGGGCTACAACGCAAAGAATGCTACAAAATCAACTTTTTCGCTCTAGCTTAGCCTAAGGAGCTTAATCGAGGAGCCTATCTAACTTTGCTTGCCCCGTAAGCCAGCCAGATTGGTGGAACCGAGCTCCATATTGGTGGAGCCGAGCTCCATAGTTATCTCCATAGGGTGCTTTCGCCTCTATGGTTTAAAGGCACTGTTCGCGATGAAAATCGCTTTTCTGTTTTTATGCCTATCTTGAAACCGGTCCCATTCTGATTCCAATGATGCTTCTGGAACCGTACAAGACCTTCTGGGAATGGAGTTATGGTACCTCAAAAATTGAGCTAGGGAAAATGGTGGACGAGTTGTCCGAGGCTTCTAACTTCCGTCTTTTTCAGCCAATGTGAGCGAGCTGACCTGAGTGAAGAGAGAAGTTGAGAATGAAGGGAAGAACGGGGCTTTTGATCGGAAACCATCGCTCAACTCACGATTTCGAATGTTCCTTTGCTCACGTCGAGGGGAGGGCAGAGGCGGGACTTGCTCACAATGGCGGGGTTTTCCCACTTTTCTAAGCCGTTTTGCGGCTCCTGGGTAGCTTTTCGTCCCTTTTTTTCGACGCTGTTCTGCTTCTGAGAGCCACGAGAAGCGTTTGTCATGAAAAATTTGAGGATGAAGCTTATCGCGAACAGTGCCTTCAAATGAGTGGCTCAGAGTTCTGCTGGAGCCAACAACGGGGCTCGGCTCCACCGACCTGGCTGGCTTACTCTGAGAGAATCTTTTGCGCTAGTCCCGTGATGCTCCCGTGATACGCGATAGTACCGTGTTCGTCTCCCCCTAGTCCCGCGATCCGCGTTCGTTCCGCGATAGTTACCCAATCGACTCCGTTGGCATTCTCGTTCTCGTACCGTGGTGGTACCGCGATAGTTGGGAGGTTTACGGCGCTAATACCGTGGTGCACTCGCGATCCGCGATGATACCGTGATCGTCTCCCCCGGTCCCGCTTTCTCATGTTGTGCAGATTTGTAAAGCAGCGCAAAAAGCGGCGATGGCAATACCTTATAGCTTCGTGTTGATCTGATAGGCAACACTCGCTCGGGTGAAACATCGAGAGGTTCTGGATGCGGTACCATCAAAAGGCTGGCATAATCTCGCGGTCGTCCCGCGATAGTTTCAAGCTCGGTTCGTTGCGGATCCACGATGTAACGCACCGAATTCATCAATTTATAGACGCGATTTGCCTTCAGGTTGAATTTGGTAGGATCTCTGCGAGCATCAATGAACAAACGCGGTACACTCTCGGTTTGAGACTAGCAGAATTTCGCGATCGTTGCGCGATAGCCCCATGCTAGTATCCTCTCGGCCCCTACCAGAAACCGAAGAGATTCTATCCGTGAACGATCGCGGGGGATTCTCTCAGAGTATGGAGCGAGCAAGGTTAGGAATCCGATATATCATTCGACGCAGAATTTTACGTAGATTTCCCAAACAGCACTCACCAGGTTAAAGAGTAATAGGCGAAAAACCGGTGTTTCGTAAAATGAATTAGGCTGAAGGATCAAGAAAATATTTTTCCAAACTGAAAGCACAAATTGACGCAGAATTCTATCTCCAAGCACAAAAAAGTTATGGACGAAAAACCGGCAGTGACACCCACCCAATCTTGAAAATGACTTGCATGAGTGTTGGGTCACTTTCATTCTTTTTCGGGGCGGGCACTGGGGGGAGATCGGAGTACGGGGCGGGGTTTATTGCTCCGTCGGCCAATCGACAGACGTCTGTCCACCCCTTAAGACGTGGGTGATTGGTCAACGGAGGGATGAACCCCACCCCGTACTCCCACCTCCCCCTGTGCCTCGGGGCGTTTCACAGGTTATCACCGGTTCTCCCAATGATGGAGGTCCCCCCTTCATCTGCCCAGAGGTGAAGGTTGGTGGAGTTCATGGCTCCACCCAACGAAGCTATGGGTGGCGTTATCATTGCGGAGTGGCATGAAAAAAATGGGAGTGGCCAAGTGCGATTGTCATGTGACTCCCCCTGTTAGAACCGCCCTAGTAGCCTCATCAGACGGTGTGGGGAAAAAATTTAGTTCTTGTGTTCGGGAAAATGGAACAATGGAGTAATGAAGAAAATGATATCAGTCTTGAAAGGTATGTCGATTCCTTCATACATTAGAGCTGATTTTCATATTTTTTTTTGTTAAATCAGCTCGGGTATTCAAATTCGAATAACGCTCGAATATTCACCTCTGCGAATAGTCGAATTCGAATAATATTCGAATATTCACCTTTTGCGAATAGTCGAATTCGAATAGTGTTCGAATATTCACACTTTTCGTATATTCGAATGTTCGAATAAAAATTCGTTCGAAAAATTCGAATATTTATTCGAACTCGAATATTCGGTCCTCACTCTAGTAGATATACTTTTGTGGTCAAACGAAAGGTAACATTCTTAGTACGGTAATCTAGCAAAAAAATCTATTGGAATTGTTGAGATTGATCGTTTGAACATCCTTTTTTTGTTTTAATGTGTAATCATTGAGGTGTTTCGGTTATAAAATAATTGATAGTTTCTCATCAGAGTGATTCATTCATGACGATTATTCCAGGTCAATGAATGATTTAAGCCAAAATCTCGTTCTCGAGGTTTCGGTGTGAAACACTAATTTGGCAGGTGCTATAGAGGATAGGGTCGAAGAAAGCAACGAAAACTGGCCAGAAATCAATAAGAACGGCTTTGAAAGCTATCCCGGTGCGCCTCCCTATCCCGGTCCGCCCCCCCCCCCAATGGGACGAGCTTGTGGCGCCGCACACGTTTCGATGGCAAATTGCAAAGCAACTCTGCCGCCTTTAGCATGATCGATTCGCGCAGATTTCGCGATTAGCGCGCGCTTGCCGAAATCAGCAGGGCCCATGATTCTCGTCCACGCTCTGACTTTAGAAACCGTTGTTTTGACTTATTCTGGACGTTTTTCTTCGCTGTTTCTTCACTATTAGTTACCTCACGACCAAAAAGTCCCATTTTTTGTTCGAACTCGAGTGCGATATTCATCGTGAACACTGCCTTTAAGATCAATCTGAGCTTTTACGTATTCCGACAATCTGGTTCCACGTGGCATTCTGAAAGATGAGGAGCAGGAACATCCTATAGTTAGATAGATTTCATGAAACCGTATTTTTTCTCATTGCGAATCTACGAAATTCAAGAAATTCTTGAGGTTCACCTGCTATGCCATATAGACTCCGTTCCGATACAAATGAACTCGTGTTTTCGATTATCACAGCGCGGAGCGGTGGTTTTTTCGTTGAAAACTCCTTATCACTAATTTTATTGCACCGAGGCCCACTGCTTCGCTGCTGGTGATAATCGAAACCGACAGGTCACTGGGGATGTACCAGAGCTTATGTAGTTTTGCATCGGTCGATTTCGACACTTTCCGGTGCCAGCGTTGTACAATTTGCCGTATTGTTATGGAAATTTGCACCCGGGAGTCGTTTAAGGTGTAGCGCCGATTAGCATTTGCAGTTATTCTGCTCAGCCCATGCCAAATCCAGAACCGCGGAAATCGGGGTATGTCATATAGTTTCGCCGCGCAGTGTATAGTATACTTGGGCACTTCCACTATTCGAATAATCAGATATTTCAATCTTTTGCAGCAATCTCAGGAAGTAATCTAACTATTCTTTTTCCCCCGAGTTCGTCTAGGGTTACCGCCCCCATAATTGATGACAGACCAGATTTCGGGTCGTTAATTTTATTTTTTTTTGCAATTGGCAATTATTCGAGAATATATTCGAATAATCGAATAATTTTGAAATAACGGATAGTTTCGGTTCTATGGAGGGGTATAATTCTACTGTCTTATGATTTGAGGGAGCCTTCTGCCCTGAAGTAATGCTTGGAAACAGAAACGGTTCGAATACATTCTAGTATTGAGGCGAAAATCAAATTATTCGAAAAATTCGAATATTCTGCGTGCCCAAGTATAGTATAGCGCGAATAAAAACCGTCTCTTTCTCTATTTAATGATTTCTGTTGGTTCCCGTGAACTTCTATGAATCTTAAGCTTTATTTCAGACTTGACTGTCTCTTTTCTACCTCATGAGTTATACGGTAAAGTTATACATAATGCATTCGGCCTGTAAACGCGTGTTAGGAATGCGGAGAGTTGCTCTCAGAAGAAGAAGGTGGGTTCAAACATTGATCTTCTTCCCAGTTGAAGGCCATTTTCACGATAATCTTTGATTTTGAGATTAATTGCTGATACGTTTGTTTGGCCCCCGGGTAGCACTGAAATGTCGAAGAAGCTTAGCAAAAGGCACCAGGAGGGGACGAAATCTTCGAATATTACCCCGGCTCCTAAGTCTCACTGAACTGTTCGTTGTGACAATGAAATCTTTCGTGAAACCGTCTTTCGCAATTCTCCTTTCTCTGTTGCTTCGTACTACCTTTCAGACCCTAGGTAATACTGTTTTGCCTAGAATAAACTTCCATTTTCGATGAGCCCCATTTTTCTCCGGTGACAACCACCAAGAACATGTTTATCCAATCGGACAAGTAGTCGTGGTTGCCTATGCATTATTTTGTTATTTATTCCTTATAGATTCTATTAAAGATTCTAATTCAGAGCTCTCGTTTTCTTGTTCAATTTCACTATATGTGCGTTGATGCTGATAGGCTTCAAGTGTCTGTCGTCGCCCGGAAACATCCATGTGCAAAAAAGTTTTAAATCACTGGTAAGTGCTTCACCTTGTCAAGGAAAATACAAAACTGATCATGTCCTCGTTTTCAGCCTCATCAAGTGGATAAAATCATTGTGTTCATGATTTTCGCACATGTATTGTTTGTTGTGATTATTGAACGAGATTTTCAATTTGTCTAAAAATGTTTCCATGACTTTTTTGTTTGCTTTTTTTCAGAGATAAAATTGTTTTTCTCTCTTTTTTTACTGCAGCCCCGAAGCGGTTTTGTGATAGGTTCAATAGCCGGGCAACCATTATAGGATTCGTTCCAAGGTCCATTGTGGTAAGGGTAGTGAATCTCGTTGGGTACTTGAATATACCGTCCATCTTTGGATTCGCATTCAGCCCGCAAAGTGCACGCTTATTGCGAAACCGTGTTGCGGCGCGGTTTCAAGGATCCTAAGGCAGGGATGTCGGATCACCTGGGTGGTTTTTGCCTTTTTTCTTCACGGCGAGAAAAGGCGAAAACAGCCCAGGTGATCCGACTTTCCTGTCTGAAGATCCTCGAAACCGCCCATCAACAAGCCTTCCCAATCAGCGTGCGCTTTGCGGACCGAACACGATTGCGTAGGGCTGGGATTCATGAAAGGCAAACCAAGGTTACGGCTGGGCTAGCGGAGGAAACCGGCATTCACGAAAAATCCGGTTTGGTTACGGCTGGGCTACGATTGGGCTATGCGTAACCGCACCTCGGAGCTGCGGTTAACCGCGGTTAGCAGCGGTTTTGCGGCTTATTGTTAGTCGTCGAATTGATGGTGTGCTGTATTAGTGCACAACACTGAGGAAACGCACCTTTTGCGAATACGCATAAAAACTTGATATCTTTGAGGCAAGCTGAAAATACAGGAGTGCCGCCGTTATTGACTGCCACATTATAGGCCCTCTAGCCATAATGTGTTCCTCTCGATAACAACGAAAATTCTCAGAATCATCAACCTCATCTGTAAGTTTTATGTATGTTGTCCATGGCTAACTAAAATCTTTATGCCTGTCCTCCCTGCTCTCGCTCTCTTCTTTATTTTACAGCACGTCGTTGTTCTTTTTGCCTCCACTTTTTGTTCCTAATTCTTGTCTTCCGTGCGCTGACCATTTACCGAGCAGCCACAGGCTCTTCGCTGGGTTTCTTTTCCATTTCGGCTCCGAATTTACTCATTTTTTCCTCAGAATTTTTTCCCAGCACTTTTCGTACACGTTTTCGCTATTTTTCTGTTGGAAAACCCTAACTTGGTTTGGTACTGTGATCCATGATCTGGTTTTTTCGCATTTACAACGTTTTCTTCTACTTTTTTTTCCGAAGCGCCCACTTGGATTTCTAATGTTAATGTTTTTTACATGGTTCTATGATCAACCTGGGTTTTCTCGATGTTTTTAGTTCAAACTTCTGTTTTTCCCTTGCATTTTGAGCTTTTTCCATAAGATTTTTCTAAGGAGTCGTTTTAGTTCTCTCCTGTTGTGAGCGACAGTAAGCTTGTGTGAGAATGACAAAGAGAAAAAAACAAAAAAGGGATTCTTAGACAAAAAAAGAGATGGAAAAACTCGGAACTCAAACGACAAACGGAGAACTGGCCAAAAACTCATTGAGAGGACGATGATGATCCCTGCAGCAACACCTAAGCCATGTGAAACACAGAAAAAAATTAGAGGGGCGTTTCGAAAAAAAAAGAAGTTGAAAAGGCTAGTAATGCGAGAAAAAAGCTGAATTGAGGGTTAAAATTTCACCAGCAGGGGCCGAATTCACCAACGCGCGGGTTTGGGTAGCGGTAAAGGCGTCGGCACTTTTGATGATTACCCTGTGCAAGCGGGAGATCGCTAACCAGTCGTGCCCACTTCTAACCCAGCTGAGAGGCAGGGGCAAGTGAGACAGTGCTCGGCTACGAGGTGGTTTGCCCTTGCGGGTAATCATCAAACGTGCCGACGCCTTTACCGCTACCCTAACCCACGCGTTGATGAATTCGGCCCCAGGTTTGCGGCTCATCGTGAGAGAGCAGCAGCACTTTATGTACTTTTGAAAAACCAAAAAGGATTTTTTGAAAAAAGGAAAAAATGAAAAGCTTAAAAATGGAAAAAACATTTCCAAGTTGAGGAAAATCCCTTTAAATGCCCGCGATCCATTGAAGAAGGTTAAGCACAAGGTAGACAGAAATAAGAATTTAAAAAGCAAGCAAAATTAGCAATCATGTGCAATAAAAACAGTGACGGGTTAGGGAAATTCCGACCCGATAGCCAATATTGATTTTCTCCAATCGAGGTTCTCGACGTCAATTGAGTGGCAAGAACGTGGCCGCGGAATAGTTAGCCACCCGACCGCGATGGGGCGGTTGTGAATGCCGGTTCATGGTTTGGCTACCGCTAGGGTTGCTGCCCTAACCAAACCCAAACCTAGCCGGCTGCGTTCATGAATCCCAGCCTAGATGAACTGTATAAGCTGTGTCGTGTCCGTAACCACCGCAGTCCGAACATGTGTGAGGTCTACTGCTGCTGACAATCTTGTTGACATGTAGGACATAAGCAATATTGAATGAACACGCCAAAGCACATCTTGCTTGCCTACCGAGTTGAGACTCGGACTTGCAAACCGAGGTGGCACTTTTTCCAAAATAGGATTTACAACCGCTCTTCGGAAAGGTCCTTGAGCAAACTGGGTATGCCATTTGAGCGAGAGACGGAGCATTTCTTGATTGGAACCAGGGATGAGCGGAGTTCCGAACTCCGATTTCCGCAGGCAAGTTTCAGGGCCTCAAAATTCCGCTCTATGATTTCCGCAAGATGGGTGAGCAAATCGGAAGAAGTGTAGAAATCACCTCAATCTGCATCCACTGATGGAAGTTCACGAGATGAGACTCGTCAACTTCTGTGGAGACATGCTAACCATTTCACGACCGTGCCACCCACACGCGAGTCATACGCTGGCTCCCACTTCGGGCGGTATGACCCACCAGTGAGTCATAATCATCAATAATCAACCACCTCTGCACAGAGTTACTCAAAAAAAAGAATTCAACGGGTGTTTGGTTCTTCACAATAAGCTCAGTGCAAACCTAAGGCCCCCGTCAGACTTCGTCGAAAAACCTGCTGAGTCCGAATGAGTCCGGAGTGGAAAATCCTGCTGAGTCCGACTGAGTCCGGTTGCCCCCAGCGCCAACCAGTTCCTCTGCGAAACACGCAATCGATAGTCAGCGGCAGCAGTACGTGGGGCAGAGCGCAGACGACGAGAGTCGAGATGCGGCGGGACTCGGCATTTCGCAGTCGGCCGAAAAAAAATGCACCTAAATCACGTGAGAAACACCTACGTCGACCGGTTGGGGTGAGGATGATTTCGGTGGGACTCAGTCGGACACAGTAGGTGCATTGGCCCCGCCCTTGTACGCATGAAAACCATCAGTATCGACCGGGGGGATCGCGGTGGGCATCAGACGGTCGCAGTCGGACTAAGTGGGTTGATTTTTTTGCACCCGTTTCCCACGAATTCGGTGCGTATCGACCGGGTGGGACTCAGTAGATCCACCGACTGTGACGGGGGCCTAACTGGGGTGAAGCACTGAAGATTCATTTGTGAAAATAAAAATTCATCCGATATCATATGCTTTATAGGGTTGTCAATTATCCGTTTCATAGGAATTGAGCGGTATCATTCGATGTTTTTTGCGAATAATTCGGTAATACCGTCCAATTAACATGAGACCTTGTTGTAATTAAATTTACGTAAAGGTTAAAATCATAGTGAAGGTTCTCCTACGGTTGAATATAGGGCACGTAGGTTTTGGGCGTGTATCCTGGATAGTTGTGTACTGAATTGCCAATATGTCCAGATTGGAAGCTACGGAATGGGGTGGAAAAGAAGAGTGGATGCGGTGAATGAAGTTATTGGCAAAGGCGAAGACGCCGAGATGTACTAAAGACATAAATATGTTTTCAGAGAAGAACAGGTCACTTTAAACCTATGGAAAACACGCTTCAAGAAGTGGTTAGATACGAAATTAGGTGCTTCAACATTAGCCAGACCAGACATGGCAAAACACTTGCTAGTTGGAAAGAGCGTCATCTAATCTGTTTAGGTTTCGATGTTAATTCTCCGAAACAAAACTAATACACGAAACACACTACTCGGATTCGATCTCGCAAGGTGCTTAATTTTTGCAAGACAGTAGACCTCACATTTTTTCAGGCAAAGTAAGAGGTTACGAAAGTAGGATAGTCGAGTCGAGAGGTAGAATATCCCTAGATACAAACTTTCGCCGTCTAAGATGGATGCTGAAAGGCACTACACTGTGTGGCCCACACCTGTCGCAGGTGCGGTCGCACTGGAAGACTACATTTTTGCAAGAACTGAGTCAGGTAAAAACGATATTCGAGTTGAGCGTAGTTGATTTACCTCATATACAAACTTTAACGTCATCATGGGAACGCCGAAGACCGCCACACTGCATGGGCTCACATTTTTCTCAATTGTGGTCCCACTGGAAGTCGGCAATTTCGAAAACTAGGAGCCACGAGAGTAGAATACTTAAGTCCAGCGTGGTCGATTTACTCGTCAAACTCACTTTCACCGTCCAACATGGATGCTGAGCACAGCTACAGTACCAGGCCGCACACTTTTCTCAGGTGTGGTCCCGCCGAAAAAGGGCCTTTTCAAAATTTATGTGTAATGAGAGTAGGATATTTAAGTTCAGTGTAGTGGATTCATTCTGGATACTCACTTTCAACGTCTTAGGATACTCACTTTCAACGTAACGCCGAAGACCGTTACATAGACAGCGGAACACGGTAAAAAAAAACGAAGTCCACAAACCTGAAGTAGGGTTTGAAAACAGCTGTAACTTAAAGGCAGCGTACGCGCAAAAAACCGTGAACAATTTTCTTACAATTTTGTAGGGGTGGACAAACCAGGTTGTGATATATCGCAAAAAGGCCACCCAAAACAGTCAAGTTTTGGAGAAAAGCTCGTTCGAAAATCCAGAAGCATTCAGCTTCCTTTTGTTCACGTCTGTCCGGTGTGTCTTGTGTAACGCACAAATGTAGGAAATTTGAACGGCTAATTTGGTTTAGCCCCTTTAACTTTTTAGACTCCACAATTCTTTTAGCCTTTCTGCTGTCAAAAGTTCTCTAAAAACAGGAAGGTTTCAATACACATGTCTGAACTCGAGGATCTCACGGAATAAAGAATATAGAATTTTGGATTTCCGCGGCCTGTCGTGGCGCTTCTGTTCCTCGTGTTATATGATCGACCGGGGAAACGCCTTTTCAGACCACGAAGCACTTTTCACGAGCCTATAGCGTTATGAATACGCAACATTGAGGTCTCAAGCTTTGCCAACTATCTTCACTTTGTTCAAACACTGGATTGAGAAGAAAAACCCAAATGTGGTTTTCTGCGCGGACGCTGCCTTTAAAGGCACAGTACACCCTCAGATATGAATTTTGAGATTTTCATGTAATTGTGTAGAAGACCCCTCCTGTATAACACGTGCCAAATGCGAGACCTCAATTCCTCCAAATAAGCGAGATATAAGCGACCACCACAGGCCCGACCCCCTTCGCTCACCACCACAGGCCCGGCCCCCTTCCGGATTTTCGACCTCGATATCGGCTGGATGGATGGATGAATTCCATCGAATCTCCGTTCTTCACCCCATTACCGGGCTGTCTCCTCATCCTGTTTTGCTCTCGTGCAGCGATTGCGAATGAAGAGAAATACAGGCCTGAGACAACTCGTCCACCGAATTTTCACCCTCAAAATTTTGGCATCTTTGGAGAGCCATAACTCTGTTCAAAGGGGGTCTTGGACGATTTTAGAGATACCACTGTGATCAGTGTGTGACTCTCTCCAAGATGAGCATGAAATCTGAAAATTAATTTTTTGGGTGTCCTGTGCCTTTAAGTTCCAAATGAGCTACCCTGGGTTTCTGCAAAGTTAAAAAACTAGTTTTGCAATCCTACAGAATGAGACTCTAACCGACCCCAGAAGTTGCTTTTCAGGAAAATTTATTAGGTGTGGACTTTTTGTGTTTTAGGCACAAAAGTGCACACCTAAATCCGCTGGCTAGGTGTGGACTTTTATGCTCAAAACATCAAAAGTCCACACCTAGTAAACATTTTTGTAGAGCGTCCTCTGGGAGCGGGTAAGATTCATTCCGTAGGGTTACAAATGTAGTTCCTTAGTTTTGCTCAAACCCCGGGTAGCTCATTTGGAACTTAAGTTACAGCTGTTTTTAAACCTTACTTCAGGTTTGTCGGCCGACGTTTTTTTTTAGTGTTCCGCTGTCTATGTAGCGGTCTTCGGCGTTACACTAAGACGTTGAAAGTGAGTGTCTAGGATGAATCGATTACACTGAACTCAAATATCCTACTCTCATGACACCTAAATTTGAAAAATGCCCTTTTTCGGCGGGACCACACCTGAGAAAAGTGTGCGGCCTGGTACTGTAGCTGTGTTCAGCATCCATGTTGGACGGTGAAAGTGAGTCTACCGGGTAAATCGACCACGCTTGACTCAAATATTCTACTCTCGTGACACCTAAATTAAATCGACCACGCTTGACTCAAATATTCTACTCTCGTGACACCTAAATTTCAGAATTGCCGACTTCCGGCGGAGCCACACTGGAGAAAAATCTGAGCTCATAGAGTGTGGCGGTCTTCGGCGTTCCTATGATGCCGTCAAGAATTGTATATGAAGTAAATCAACCACGCTCGACCCGATAATCGTATTCTACTGGCTCACACCTTGCAAAAATGTAGACTTCCAGCGCGAATGCACCTGCGACAGGTGTGGGCCACACAGAGAAGTGCCTCTCAGCGTCCATCTTAGAGGCCAAAAGTTTGTATATAGAGTAATTTCACCACTCTCGACTCGAATATCTTACTTTCGTGACCCTTAATTTGTAGAAAAATGTGGGGTCTAATGTTTTCCAAAATTTGAGCACCTTGCGGGATCAAACCCGTGTCGTGTGTTTCGTGTATGAGTCGGTTTCGGAGAATAAAATTCGCAACGTAACCAGATCGAATGACGCTCTCTCGAACTAGGAGTCCATACATCTGAAGGGACATGCTCTTATTGGATTTCCGAAATCAATTTACGGACTCATATTAATTTGAAAACACATTTATTTCTTGGATACATCCCGTACTCTTGACCTTAGCCAATCACTTCATCTTCTCCACGCTTCTCTTCCACCACATACTGTGCTTCTCTGGGCTCGATTCCGGTTCGCGATAGCGTCTCGACACGTTCTGCGACCGCGCGCTTTCGAGTCGGAAGAGTTTTGAGCGCCGCAGCCGTCGATCTGTTGAATCTAGGTGGGCTTTAAAAGCTGGAAACTGGACAAAACTGGAGAAAATTGTATGAAAAAGCCATATTAAGTCGGCCTTAACACTGGAAACTCGACTGTCTAAAGCTCGTGAGGCCGCGAGGAGCGTCGAGACGCAAATACGGACCGGAATTCAGCCCAGAGAAGCACAGTATATACTATACTTTTACATTTTCAGATTTTTTTCGAATATTCGACTTTTCGAATAATTCGGGTTTTTGAACATTTCGAATATTCGGCTTGTCGAATAATTCGGGATTTTGAACTTTTCGAATATTCGACTTTTCGAATAATTCGGGATTTTGAAGTTTTCGAATATTCGACCTTTCGAATAATTCGGGATTTTGAACTTTTCGAATATTCGATTTTTCGAATAATTCGGGATTTTGAACTTTTCGAATATTCGACTTTTCGAATAAAAAGTCGACTTTTTCAATCGACTGTCGAATAATTTTTCGAATTTTTCCATTCGACTTTTTGAGTAATACAAAAAAAATGTCATCGCCACTATTTTCCAGAGAGAAGCCATATTACTTCAGCTAGCATTATCTATCTTTTTTTTTAGATTGAACCAAACTGTCGAATAGGGAAGCAAACAAACTACTCACGAGACGGTTGGCAATGTCTGAAAAATATACGAATTATGCGACAAATTATGCAGATAACTGCTTCTCATTATTTAATTCCGATAGGAAATGAGTACAAAACAATAACTCGGGCTTCGATTCCACAACTAGACTATTAAAACCCACCGCCGCTGTCGTCTTAGTGGCCGAATAGACTCCCGCCTCTGAAAGGCGCTGCAGCATGCAATGGAATAGAGTTGATCATGCGGCACCGGACGATCGATTCCCCTCCTTTGCATGCTGCCGCGTATTTCCACGGCGGGAGTCTATTCGGCTCGTGACGCGCTGGAAGCGCGGCGGACTATTAAAGTTCTCACCGCGCCGTGCCGCCCATCCAGCGCCGCCATAGCAGCACTGCCCGAACCGCCATGGCGGTTCGGCCATATCAATCAACTAGCGAGACCTAGCGAAGTTTTCGCTCACAGAAACTTTTGCGTGAGCTACCTACCTGTTACGGATTAGTTTGTTAGAACGGTGGTGACTGACTTCCGTCTACCCGAAACTTGCTGTACGTATGGACTCTCCTGAGCAGAGCAGGGTGCCGTACATTTACAGCAGGCCGTGGGGGTATCAAAATGCGGGATCATAAAGCAAAACATAAGAAGCCAGCGGTAAATCGTCGGTTGCTACCGGCACAAAATTCACAACCCCTTCTGTACTTCCTTCCCTTACGTCGCTCGCTACCCACTGCCCTTTCTTCCAATTTGTAAAGTTTGTTCTCGCTTTACCGTCTCTATCATGATAAGGACAAACGCATTCTCATTTTATATGATGTTTCCCTAGTTCACCAACGTCATCCCCTTGTTCTCAATGAATGAAATTAGTAGGTGGTTGTTTATGTTTTTGTGGTGCAGATTTTGATAAGCTAAGACTTGCAACATATATAAAACTGGTTTTTGGAAGTTGGGGATTCGAAATGACTGAGCGGTTGCAATGAGTGGCGAGAGCGGTTGCAATGAGTGGCGAACAGAGAAGGTGCGGAAGTGCAGCTGCTGCTCGTTTCCTAAAACTGGCAAGAAAATGTCTCAGGAGTTCTGCGTCAATCTCAAAACGCGTCGCAGGCTTCTCAAGATTTATGTTTTCCTATCTGTTTTCCTCTCCACAAAAGGTTAAGATTTAGCATAAAAAAATTTAAAAAACTTTTTTCAAATTCTACTTTCTTGGTGACGTCTTGCACACTCCCACTGCGGTCCTGCACACTTTCTATGACGCCCTGCACACTCCCACTGGGGTCCTGCACACTTTCTATGACGTCTTGCACACCCTCACTGGGGTCCTGCTCACCTTTTATGACGTCCTGCATTTTTTGCATCGCTAGACGACTCGCAGAAGTTATCATGACCCACGGCCAAAAGTGCGCTCCACGGACAAACTCGGTTGCCCCGAGGTACGTAAGAGGTGACTCGGGCTGATTTTTTGGTAATCGATAAATGTCGCACCCACCTAAATGTTGGTACCATTTCATACAAGTTTTGATCGGCCATTCCTAAGATATGCGGGACACATGCACAGACATACACACACACACACACAGACACACACACACACACACACACACACACACACACACACACACACACAACACATTCACACACACACACACACACACACACACACACACACACACACACACACACACACACACACACACACACACACACACACATCGGGACATAACTGCTTCAAGTATAAGGATTTTTCCTTTCCAGTTCAGGTACACTCTAACATCAAAAATTGCGAGACTATCCTACGGTGCCGTATACGCAAGTGCAAGCAAGAAATTTCTGTGTATGTTACAGTTAACGCCCAACTTTAACCCGCACCGCCCTGCCGATGCCGCCGGAGATTTCAGTTGTTTCTCGCTCGTCCCGTGCGTGCCGCGCTTTGAAAACTTTCATAGTCCACCGCTTGTGCAACGCTTAGGCCTAGTGCATACTTCGTCACGGGGTCGCCGCAACAGAGAGTCCTCAGCCCTTCTGCATACTTCGTCGCGTGTGCGAGGCGTCGCCGCGACAGAGCCCTCAGCGACGTGATCGGTCATCGGCCGGTCGCCTTGCAGATGGAGTTCACGCAATATTTCGTCCACTACCAAATGCACACATTATATTCTTGACAGAGATCTCCTATCAATAATAGGGTCTAATGTTCTGTAATCTAAAAGCGGTTCATTTGTTGATGCCTAACACGGAGCTGGACTTTGTTTTCGTCCTGTCCCCTTTTTAACTGATTACGCTGTGTGTGAGATGATTTTGTTCAATTTTAGATTCGACTGAAATTGTGTGCGCGCGAAGCGCGCACTTAGATTTGGCTTTGATTCCTTACCGCGCGCAACCCGCACATAGAGTCCACCCACTCACAATGAAGTAAGGAAAATGAGCAGTATACCATTGAAACCGCCCCACAAAGTTATGTATGTTAGCAATTTTTTATCCCGATAGACCCCCATCCAAACTAAAAATGTGACCCCTAACGTGGGCATCAAGTCCAACGCGGTCGCCGAAGCCTCCGGAGCGGCTCTTGTCAGCTCCGGCGGCTTCGGAGACCGTGTTGGACCTGACTGATCAGAAGGCGTTTCAATCCTTCTGGCGCGTGATTTGACTTTTCATATTTATATTGCGCTTGCCAAATCTTTTTTCTACAATTTCACAACATTCAAAATGTTTCCATAATCGCTAAATCCAATAAGAGAATTTTCACATGACTTTGTTCATCGCAAATTCTATTCTCAACATTTTCACAACATTTCGAAAAATTCGTTGATCACTGTATTCATTTAAAAGGATTTCACAATATTTCAGTGATTTCTTTGATCGCCAAATCTAATTTACAATTCTATCCAAAAGGGGTCTTCCAAGCGAAAGAGGTTTGGTGCGTGCCAGAAACGTTTCAACAAAAAGGGAACACTAGGAAAGTGAAGTGAGGAGAGCGTAAAAAAATGAACAATATTTTCTCCAAGCGATATTCTCGGTCGACTCTTCTATACAGCGAAAACAGACCGTTACGGTATTCTACTCGGAAGTACTTTGTAGTTCCAAAAATAACTCCGATCATGCAAGAACCGTAAAAATATACATGAATTTGTTTCTGATAATTTTGATTCACTGAAAGAGATGATGCCAAACTGGCCAGAGCAGACGGTTAGCTCCAGCTCTTGATAAAAAATGAAACAATTGAAATACATTATCAAGCAAAAGTATTCCGATATAATCTCGTGAACGAATAGAAGTCCTTTTTAAAAAAAAAACCATTGTGTTCTTCCTCGTAAAATACCACAACGGTTTGTTTCCGCTGTATAGAAGAGTCGACCGAGAATATCGCATGGAGAAAATATTGTTCACTTTTTGTACACTCTCCTCACTTCACTTTCCTATTGTTCCCTTTTTGTTGAACGTTTCTGACGCGAACTAAACCTCTTTCGCTTGGAAGACCCCCTTTGAATAGAATTGTTCACTTTTTCCTGATATTACGGAGTAATATCCCTCAAAAATATGCAACACCTTTTTGGACTGATACGATAATCAGTAAGCAATCAACAGACGATTATAAGTTGCCATCGGCAAAAAATTCTCACCGTAAAGAAAACGCATGATAACCAATTGATAAAGAGTAGGTATAGCAGAAATTGAGAGCAGTGTGTTTTCATTCTCACACCGCCTTTCTCTGGAGGTGAGCGGCCGAAGCTGAACAGACAAGAGATTAGGGAAACAGCCTCACCGGTTATAAAGATATCACGATATCTGGGCCTAAACATGGAAAACTGGCAGAAAACTGCTACATTTCCGCGAGAATTGTGTGCCGATGGCAAATTATAAACTTGTGCAATCAACTTGTGAAGCACACAACAAATGAAGCGCAACTCACATTTCGCGGCAACACGCACATATTACATGAACCGCTCTGCACTTTCCACAATGTCTTGAAGACGTCATTTGAAGCCCGAAGCACTTTTCTCGACCTCCCGATGACGTCATCAGAAGCCCGAAGCTTTTTTCACGACGTCCCGATGACGTCATCAAGTGCTTTTCACGACGTCCCGATGACGTCATCAAAAGCCCGATTGACCTAGAAAACGATTACTGACCAGCCTACATACCTCCTACCAACTTACCTGCCTGCCCAATTGATCGCCTGCTATCATTGACAGTGGCTACTTCTGACTCAGAAGTTTCGAACGTAGTTACCTGTTTTCCTTAGTAACATACATTGAAGGACACAACTAACTTACTTAAAGGCAATGTACACGATAAATTGTGTATGTTCAGTTTCTTACAGATTATGATAGGTAAAGAGCTAACTGTGATAGCAGCGTCAGGAAAAACTGCACAAAAAGACGAGAAGGCACTTTTTTTACCCTTGCTCTTTGCCGGCTGTTTGCGCGCCCTTCAATGTATGTTACTGAGGAAAACATGTAACTAAGGTTGAAACTTCTGAGGAGTTCCATCAGCAGTGAATGGAAAGCGTGACGGCCTACGGCTCACGGCGCACACCATAAATTTTCTTAAGCTTTTAGGCTCACAACTTTGTTAATTGTGAACCGATTTGGCCAAAATTTTGACAGATGGTGTGTTTTCGCCCCATTCACTTATATCCGGAAGGAAATCTGCCAGAAATTTGTTTGAAGGGTTTTATAAACTACTTTATAAAATTTTGAGTGATCACAAGGCTTAGGCAAAACCAAACCTCTCCAGCCGCTTCGCGGCCGCGAAGCGGCTGGAGCGATACAATTTCACCACATTTGAAAAAATTTGTCGACCGCCAAATTCATCAAAAGGAATTTCACAACATTTTTAGAAATACCGAATCTTTGACCTTTTCCGCGGAGCCCAACCCTTCTAAAATTCCATCTATGCAGAGTTCCAAGGCACTGATCACTTATAAGATACTTCTTTCAATGTGAGATAGTCATGTAAGGTGGCTGAATGGCGTTTTATACACCGAAAAAATTTGCGATCCATGAAAAATCTCGAGCCGATGGTGACTTACATAGTGATAAACACACAAAAAGACTCATTCTGTGCAATGTTGCATCTCCATAAGTCCAGAACATTTACCCACCGATGAAGTTATTCGTTTCGGCTTGACCTTCCCCACCCTTTTGAAAATCGTCCCAAGAAGTCTCATATTCGGGTTGACCGCCCAAATTAACCCTGGCAGCAGCCCCAAGCGAAAAATTTCAACCGAATTTTAAAAAGTGAGATAGTGCCAGTTTTTGTGAAAGTCAATGCCATTTTTCCATTTTCGTGATTTTCATTCTCCAAATGGAGCGTCTCTCTCTATGAATGCATGAAAAATCATGAAAAAGAAATTCTGGAATGATCGAAATCATGAAGAAATCCATGGTAGTATTCAGGAAAATGAAAACCTTTGAGTGGAAGATGGTCGTAACATAGAAAAATTCTGAAATGAACATACTACTGCCTCCCAGGCCGGATTTCTGTCACTTGCGTCGCGATGTCGTAGTGCAGTGCACGACGACGTGACACACCATCCAGCTGGCGCTAAACAGCGCGCACGTTGTGAAAAGTGTAGATTGGCCGCAACACAGCCATGACACCGTCGCGTATAGCAGCTCCCACTAGATTCGTCGCGCGCGACGACTGTCGGTGCTAGGCGCGATTGAGTGCTTCGCTGGGCGCGGCGGTATGTATCAGTTCCTACACCGCAGCACCGTCGCCGCGACGCAAGTATGCACTAGGCCTTACGGTAAGGACTGAAGGATTCCTTAGTCGCTTGCCACATGAGTGAGTCATCATCGATAATTTCGCTCTGCCTTGATTTCGAAAAACACCTACGATTTGCGAGAGTGTGCATCCTTGGCGCGCGAACTGCTCTTGGGTCCATGGAATGTTCTTGAAAAACAATTTATTCGAAAAATCCGACTATCGAATTCATTCGAATGTTTTCGTAGGTTTTCGAATATTCGATTTTTCGAATAATTCGGGATTTTAAACTTTTCGAATATTCGGTTTTTCGAATAATTCGAGATTTTGAACTTTTCGAATATTCGACTTTTCGAATAATTCGGAATTTTGAAGTTTTCGAATATTCGAGTTTTCGAATAATTCGGGATTTTGAACATTTCGAATATTCGACTTCTCGAATAATTCGGGAATTAGCCTTTTTCGAATATTCGACTTTTCGAATAACTCGAAGTCGACTTTTTCAGTCGAATGACTTTTCGAATCATTCGATTCGGTCAAAGTATAGTATATACCATAGCTTCCTACCCGGAATCATTCACAATATCTGAATGCACGTTCAAACCTATGTGTCTTATATTCAACATTACGAGAGCCTTCACTGTAATCAAAATCCTTACTGTAGCTAAGTTTTTCAAAAACGCAGGCAACTTCATGTAAGTCGTCAAGAAAAGCCTCGTCTGAGATCTATTCCAATGTTAATGTCTTGTTTTTTGAAATGATTGTTCTTCTTTAAATTATACATCTTTTGGATAAGGTTGTTCCTGTTATTTCAATTTAACTACAAAACAGACAATTAACACTCCTGGGAGAGGGGCCGAGAAAATCTCCAACAATTTGACCTATTAACGCTTCTGGGAGGAGGTCTGAGAAAATCGCCAAAACTTTGCTCTTAGAGGGGCCTGAAAAAAATTTAACCTTGTCCACACCCCTGATCCCATTGCACGTCTCGTCCCTATTAGTATCGAAAACATGTCTGTGGACGTAGCCCCTTTTCTGGATGCTTGGTCGACTTTTTTCTAGCTTGTTTGAGCGAATTGAGATATATCGCTTGTTAGGGTTGCTATGCACGACGCCCGAACGATGATGTCGGAACCTAAACTAAAGGTTGGGCTGTGCCTTAAATACATGGATTCGTTGCCGATAAATCCCTCTGTGGGATAATTGACCGCATAAGCCTTCGTTTTCCATAGCCAGCCTGAGAGTTGCGCTCTATATTAATCTACTCTCGTTCTCGAGGCCAAATTCCTGTCCGCAATTGCGAACTACGGCTGTTGCATCATGCCACCAGTGCTAAACGCGTTGGGAGAAGGGTGAATCATCACGCGTCGCATGATGCAATAGCCGTAGTCCGCAAATGCGGACCGGAATTTGGCCCTGAGAACAATAAATGTGAAAATAACTCTGTTGAAAGGCGCGCCTCTGAAGGTACAACAGCACACCGAAAGAAATCAGTTTCCGACTTTATGTTCAGTTTAATGAATACCGTGCTCTAATGGGTTCGCTTTATCAATATGTACATAAAAATGTCGAAATCCATTTCTGGGAGTGAACTGTGGTTTCAACCCCGCCGGCTGGACAGCGGTTTTTGAGTGTAGAACACGCCCCGAAAGGGAGTGTAGATGAACCGGAAAAGGAACTTCGCCTTTCGAATACATACTTGAAGCTGTGTCTTAGATCAGGAAGGCCAGGATACTGACCGAGAGGTTGTAAGCAAGAAGAAAAATCACTGGCAGTGGCAGGGTTGTCCAAATAGCTGAAGCCATGTTTTGACCGCAGATGGTCGCTGCGGCCATGCAAGGGACAACTGTTCCTTTTTCATCGCGCGCAATGGAAAGGCGCTTCAATCGTGATCGCTTCGTGGCAAACGTCCTACATCGCTGGGTCGCGGTGACCAAATTCTATGTTTTACTGCTTTGCTGCTGGAGGAGCGATTTTTGATGGTCGCCGATCATCGCTCCATTATGGCAGCGATGGAGCGATTGCCAGCGAATGACACGTTTCGTCTAGTAACTTTGACCTTTTCACACGACAGGATCAGTGTTTACGAGTCAAAACGTGATATTCATGACTACCAGCCATTAATTTCACTGATTGATTAGATTTCTTCGATCATCCGTGAGGCTATGCACTATGAACAGAATCGCTGCCGCTGCTACATCGCTGCAGCAGCGGGTGTGAAATCGCTGCGATGAAAAACAGCAGCGATGCAGTCGAAACATGGCTTGACTCTCGCTGACTGAACGTCAAAGCGCTGTTGTGTATGAAGAGGTCAGTCACTACGTATGCATGCGTAAAATATTCGAAAAATAACGCAGAAACAAATAATTTATAGCATTTTTCGGAAACGACATTGCTTGAGCAACACAACAAAACAACAACTGCAACTCCTAGCGAGCTGCTAGCCAAAAATAATCAGCGCTACGAACAAAAATAGCGAATATCTTTGAGTAATCCTAGCCTAATACATCCATTTGCTGAGCGCAGTCACAGAATCATTGGGAATAAAGCAAACGGCGAAGCGCCACCACAACATGAACCAAAGCCATATTGACAGTTTACAAACATATGACACCAGACGGCAGCTTTCAGCTACATAGCCCACAGACGTATGATCACCCTACTTCGTCGACTCAACGGCAATAGCATTCGACCTGGCGGCAACCAAGTGACAACCTTGATGATTCTGTACAGCGGAGCACATCGCGTTGAACCAGCCCTCAATCGGACTGTTTGACATCACTTCGGTGAAAGCCGAACAACCAGAAAACGCCAACATCGCACCATACATAGCCTGAATTAGTAACATTTTGCGTTCACAGAGAAAAAATCAGTGGAGGGAAATATTCGAATATTGTGCTTGGAATCGCTCCAGCCGCGAAGCGGCTCGAGAGGTTTGGTTTTGCCCGGGACTTGTGATCACTTAGAATTCTGTAAAGTAGTTAATAAAACCTGTTAAACAAATTCTCCAGAGATTTCCATCGGGATATAGGTGAGAGGGTCCAGGAGGCACATGCTGACAAAATTTGAGTCAAATCGGTTCAAAACTAACAAAGTTAGATCGGCGATACCTTAGCAAAAATTCTTGTTGTGCGTGTAACTCGTTGCTGCTTCCTGCTTCCTGCTTCGTGCTTCGCTCCTCGTGCGTTGCGCACCCTTAGTAGTGGCCACTGGCAATGGTCGCAGGCGATCAGTTGGGCAGGCAGGTAAGTTGGTATGTGGACAGGTAAGCGGGCTGGTGAGTAGGTAGACAATGAGTACTTACTGTTTAACATTAACTAATTAACCTTTTACTACTTATCATATCAAGTGATATTATCAGTTGGTAGGCCAAATCGCTAAAATACGTCGTAGGCTGTACTTTTCGATGGGAAGGGACAAGGAAAGTGACTATCAAGTTTGTTACTTACTGTTTAACATTAACTACTTCACCTACTACTGCTTATCATATCAAGTGATATTATCAGTTGGCAGATGAAATCGCTAAAACACGTCGTAGGCTGTACTTTTCGATGGGAAGGGACAAGGAAAGAGACTATCAAGTTTGTTACTTACTGTTTAACATTAACTACTTCACCTACTACTGCTTATCATATCAAGTGATATTATCAGTTGGCAGATGAAATCGCTAAAACACGTACTTTTTCGTAGGGAAGGGACAGGGGAAGTGACTAACAAGTTTGTTACTTACTGCTTGACATTAACTACTTCACTTATTACTGCTTATCATATCAAGTGATGTTATCAGTTGGTAGATCAAATCGCTAAAACACGTCTTAGGCTGTACTTTTCGATGGGAAGGGACAAGGGAAGTGACTAAAAAGTTTGTTACCTACTGTTTAACATTAACTACTTCACTTATTACTGCTTATCATATCAAGTGATGTTATCAGTTGGTAGATCAAATCGCTAAAACACGTCTTAGGCTGTACTTTTCGATGGGAAGGGACAAGGGAAGTGACTAAAAAGTTTGTTACCTACTGTTTAACATTAACTACTTCACTTATTCCAGCTTATCATATCAAGTGATATTATCAGTTGGCAGATGAAATCGCTAAAACACGTCGTAGGCTGTACTTTTCGATGGGAAGGGACAAGGAAAGTGACTATCAAGTTTGTTGCTTACTGTTTAACATTAACTACTTCATCTACCACTGCTTATCATATCAAGTGATGTTATCAGTTGGTAGATCAAATCGCTAAAACACGTCGTAGGCTGTACTTTTCGATGGGAAGGGACAAGGAAAGTGACTATCAAGTTTGTTACTTACTGTTTAACATTAACTACTTCACCTACTACTGCTTATCATATCAAGTGATATTATCAGTTGGCAGATGAAATCGCTAAAACACGTACTTTTTCGTAGGGAAGGGACAGGGGAAGTGACTAACAAGTTTGTTACTTACTGCTTGACATCAACTACTTCACTTATTCCAGCTTATCATATCAAGTGATATTATCAGTTGGCAGATGAAATCGCTAAAACACGTCTTAGGCTGTACTTTTCGATCGGAAGGGACAAGGAAGTGACTAACAAGTTTGTTACTTACTGTTTAACAATAACTACTTCACTTATTACAGCTAATCATATCAAGTGATATTATCAGTTGGCAGATGAAATCGCTAAAACACGTCGTAGGCTGTACTTTTCGATGGGAAGGGACAAGGAAAGTGACTATCAAGTTTGTTACTTACTGTTTAACATTAACTACTTCACCTACTACTGCTTATCATATCAAGTGATATTATCAGTTGGCAGATGAAATCGCTAAAACACGTACTTTTTCGTAGGGAAGGGACAGGGGAAGTGACTAACAAGTTTGTTACTTACTGCTTGACATCAACTACTTCACTTATTCCAGCTTATCATATCAAGTGATATTATCAGTTGGTAGGCCAAATCGCTAAAATACGTCGTAGGCTGTACTTTTCGATGGGAAGGGACAAGGAAAGTGACTATCAAGTTTGTTACTTACTGTTTAACATTAACTACTTCACCTACTACTGCTTATCATATCAAGTGATATTATCAGTTGGCAGATGAAATCGCTAAAACACGTCGTAGGCTGTACTTTTCGATGGGAAGGGACAAGGAAAGAGACTATCAAGTTTGTTACTTACTGTTTAACATTAACTACTTCACCTACTACTGCTTATCATATCAAGTGATATTATCAGTTGGCAGATGAAATCGCTAAAACACGTACTTTTTCGTAGGGAAGGGACAGGGGAAGTGACTAACAAGTTTGTTACTTACTGCTTGACATTAACTACTTCACTTATTACTGCTTATCATATCAAGTGATGTTATCAGTTGGTAGATCAAATCGCTAAAACACGTCTTAGGCTGTACTTTTCGATGGGAAGGGACAAGGGAAGTGACTAAAAAGTTTGTTACCTACTGTTTAACATTAACTACTTCACTTATTACTGCTTATCATATCAAGTGATGTTATCAGTTGGTAGATCAAATCGCTAAAACACGTCTTAGGCTGTACTTTTCGATGGGAAGGACAAGGGAAGTGACTAAAGTTTGTTACCTACTGTTTAACATTAACTACTTCACTTATTCCAGCTTATCATATCAAGTGATATTATCAGTTGGCAGATGAAATCGCTAAAACACGGCGTAGGCTGTACTTTTCGATGGGAAGGGACAAGGAAAGTGACTATCAAGTTTGTTGCTTACTGTTTAACATTAACTACTTCATCTACCACTGCTTATCATATCAAGTGATGTTATCAGTTGGTAGATCAAATCGCTAAAACACGTCGTAGGCTGTACTTTTCGATGGGAAGGGACAAGGAAAGTGACTATCAAGTTTGTTACTTACTCTTTTAACATTAACTACTTCACCTACTACTGCTTATCATATCAAAGTGATATTATCAGTTGGCCAGATGAAATCGCTAAAACACGTACTTTTTCGTAGGGAAGGGACAGGGGAAGTGACTAACAAGTTTGTTACTTACTGCTTGACATCAACTACTTCACTTATTCCAGCTTATCATATCAAGTGATATTATCAGTTGGCAGATGAAATCGCTAAAACACGTCTTAGGCTGTACTTTTCGATGGGAAGGACAGGGGAAGTGACTAACAAGTTTGTTACTTACTGTTTAACATTAACTACTTCACTTATTCCAGCTTATCATATCAAGTGATATTATCAGTTGGCAGATGAAATCGCTAAAACACGTCGTAGGCTGTACTTTTCGATGGGAAGGGACAAGGAAAGTGACTATCAAGTTTGTTACTTACTGTTTAACATTAACTACTTCACCTACTACTGCTTATCATATCAAGTGATATTATCAGTTGGCAGATGAAATCGCTAAAACACGTACTTTTTCGTAGGGAAGGGACAGGGGAAGTGACTAACAAGTTTGTTACTTACTGCTTGACATCAACTACTTCACTTATTCCAGCTTATCATATCAAGTGATATTATCAGTTGGCAGATGAAATCGCTAAAACACGTCTTAGGCTGTACTTTTCGATGGGAAGGGACAAGGGAAGTGACTAAAAAGTTTGTTACCTACTGTTTAACATTAACTACTTCACTTATTCCAGCTTATCATATCAAGTGATGTTATCAGTTGGTAGATCAAATCGCTAAAACACGTCTTAGGCTGTACTTTTCGATGGGAAGGGACAAGGAAAGTGACTATCAAGTTTGTTACTTACTGTTTAACATTAACTACTTCACCTACTACTGCTTATCATATCAAGTGATATTATCAGTTGGCAGATGAAATCGCTAAAACACGTACTTTTTCGTAGGGAAGGGACAGGGGAAGTGACTAACAAGTTTGTTACTTACTGCTTGACATCAACTACTTCACTTATTCCAGCTTATCATATCAAGTGATATTATCAGTTGGCAGATGAAATCGCTAAAACACGTCTTAGGCTGTACTTTTCGATGGGAAGGGACAAGGGAAGTGACTAAAAAGTTTGTTACCTACTGTTTAACATTAACTACTTCACTTATTCCAGCTTATCATATCAAGTGATGTTATCAGTTGGTAGATCAAATCGCTAAAACACGTCGTAGGCTGTACTTTTCGATGGGAAGGGACAAGGAAAGTGACTATCAAGTTTGTTACTTACTGTTTAACATTAACTACTTCACCTACTACTGCTTATCATATCAAGTGATATTATCAGTTGGCAGATGAAATCGCTAAAACACGTACTTTTTCGTAGGGAAGGGACAGGGGAAGTGACTAACAAGTTTGTTACTTACTGCTTGACATCAACTACTTCACTTATTCCAGCTTATCATATCAAGTGATATTATCAGTTGGCAGATGAAATCGCTAAAACACGTCTTAGGCTGTACTTTTCGATGGGAAGGGACAAGGGAAGTGACTAAAAAGTTTGTTACCTACTGTTTAACATTAACTACTTCACTTATTCCAGCTTATCATATCAAGTGATATTATCAGTTGGCAGATGAAATCGCTAAAACACGTCGTAGGCTGTACTTTTCGATGGGAAGGGACAAGGAAAGTGACTATCAAGTTTGTTACTTACTGTTTAACATTAACTACTTCACCTACTACTGCTTATCATATCAAGTGATATTATCAGTTGGCAGATGAAATCGCTAAAACACGTACTTTTTCGTAGGGAAGGGACAGGGGAAGTGACTAACAAGTTTGTTACTTACTGCTTGACATTAACTACTTCACTTATTACTGCTTATCATATCAAGTGATGTTATCAGTTGGTAGATCAAATCGCTAAAACACGTCTTAGGGCTGTACTTCTCGATGGGAAGGGACAAAAGAAGTGACTAAAAAGTTTGTTACCTACTGTTTAACATTAACTACTTCACTTATTACTGCTTATCATATCAAGTGATGTTATCAGTTGGTAGATCAAATCGCTAAAACACGTCTTAGGCTGTACTTTTCGATGGGAAGGGACAAGGGAAGTGACTAAAAAGTTTGTTACCTACTGTTTAACATTAACTCCTTCACTTATTCCAGCTTATCATATCAAGTGATATTATCAGTTGGCAGATGAAATCGCTAAAACACGTCGTAGGCTGTACTTTTCGATGGGAAGGGACAAGGAAAGTGACTATCAAGTTTGTTACTTACTGTTTAACATTAACTACTTCATCTACTACTGCTTATCATATCAAGTGATGTTATCAGTTGGTAGATCAAATCGCTAAAACACGTCTTAGGCTGTACTTTTCGATGGGAAGGGACAAGGGAAGTGACTAAAAAGTTTGTTACCTACTGTTTAACATTAACTACTTCACTTATTACTGCTTATCATATCAAGTGATGTTATCAGTTGGTAGATCAAATCGCTAAAACACGTCTTAGGCTGTACTTTTCGATGGGAAGGGACAAGGGAAGTGACTAAAAAGTTTGTTACCTACTGTTTAACATTAACTACTTCACTTATTCCAGCTTATCATATCAAGTGATATTATCAGTTGGCAGATGAAATCGCTAAAACACGTCATAGGCTGTACTTTTCGATGGGAAGGGACAAGGAAAGTGACTATCAAGTTTGTTACTTACTGTTTAACATTAACTACTTCACCTACTACTGCTTATCATATCAAGTGATGTTATCAGTTGGTAGATCAAATCGCTAAAACACGTCGTAGGCTGTACTTTTCGATGGGAAGGGACAAGGAAAGTGACTATCAAGTTTGTTACTTACTGTTTAACATTAACTACTTCACCTACTACTGCTTATCATATCAAGTGATATTATCAGTTGGCAGATGAAATCGCTAAAACACATACTTTTTCGTAGGGAAGGGACAGGGGAAGTGACTAACAAGTTTGTTACTCTCTGATGACGTCATCAAAGTGCATGGGGCATGTGACAACGTCATCAGAACGTCGTGCCAAGTACATAGGCCATCTGATGACTTCATCAGGACGTCGTGCCTAGTAAATAGGGCATCCGCTGACGTCATCAAGACATCGTGCCCAGGTCGTGCTAAGTGCATAGGGCATCTTATGACGTCATCAGGATGTCGTGTAAAGTACACACGGCATCTGATGACGTCATCAGGATGTCGAGGAAAGTAAGTCGCGCATTATTTGTAGCGTGCGCAACAAGTCAATCACTTACTGATTGTCATATCAATCCATGCTATTTGGAAAATATTGAAGATTTTTACAGATATTACTTCGTATTATCAATAAAAAGTGAACAATTCTATCAAAAAGGGGTCTTCCAAGCGAAAGAGGTTTGGTTGGCGTCAGAAACGTTCCAACAAAAAGGGAACAATAGGCAAGTAGGATGAGGAGAGTCTACAAAAATTGAACAATATTTTCTGAGACTGATTTTCTTGGCCGAAACTTCTTAACAGCGAAAACAAACCGTTGCGGTGTTTCACACGGAAGCACTCTGTGGTTCCAAATAGTCTCCGATTATGCGAGTAACGATAAAAATGTATAATTATGTGCACCTACTAGTTATCATTGGAAGAGAAAATGATTTCAACTTTACCTACACAGACGGCTAGCTCCAGCTGCTACGAGAAGCGAACTCAAAGTGCAGCATGAAATAAGAGTATTTTCTTATAATCTCGTCAAGAATAGAAGTCCATTCTTGGAAACCATTGAACTCTTCCTCGTGAAATGCCACAACGGTTTGTTTACGCTGTTAAGAAGTTTCGGCCAAGAAAATCAGTCTCAGAAAATATTGTTCAATTTTTGTAGACTCTCCTCATCCTACTTGCCTATTGTTCCCTTTTTGTTGGAACGTTTCTGACGCCAACCAAACCTCTTTCGCTTGGAAGACCCCTTTTTGATAGAATGATGTTTTGTTACAGGCTGTTACTGTCAGCCCGCTGTAACAAAAAATCATTCCAAGCACAATATTCGAATCTTCACAACCATCAAGGCATATATGTATAGCTAATGCACGAAGGGTAAGCGACACTCATTCCTAAGTAGAGAAAGTACCTAGTTAGGTTCTGTGCGGATTGCACGGCTCGCAAAAAGCGAAAGCCTACCTTTTCAATAGACAAGTCATAATTCATGTTGCCGTAATCAAACCGCGTCCATTAGGCATCGTTTGTGCTTCCGTCGCTGAGCGGCGCGGCACAGTGCATTTCTGTTATATTGATCACGCGGCGAGGCGCGACCAATATTATAGAACTGTACTTCGCCGCGCCGCTGGACCGCGGAAGAGTAAAAGACCCCTTAAAAATGCACTCATGATGCGGCCGCCGCGTCCATGACTGTTGTTGGGCTAGCAACTCTGTTGCTCCGTGTCTAATGACGCCAAACGGCAAGATAGACCACGATTAGTATAACACATCAGCGACCAGTGCGGTGTTTTCTGCTCAAATGGTACCAGCGACAAATCGCCGCGGCGGGAAGTATAAACAAGGAATCAGACACGGGCCCTCGGCAGCATCCGAATGACTGAAAAAAACAAAAGTCACCTTTTACGAACTTATCGAATGAATGAGTAATTCGAATGGCCAATATCGAAATGTCCGAAAAAGCGAGTTTTTCGAATCACTGGATCCATGTCTCCTTGTGCGAATTTTCATATGAATTTATGGAATGTTCACGCTGTCGTTCTCGGAGCCAAATTCCGGTCCACAACTGCAGACTGCTGCTGATGCATCACGCGACACGATAATAATCGCGCTGAGAGAACGGTGAATCGTGCCGTGTCAAGTGGTCCCAGCACGATTATCATTCTATTGGGCGGCAACAGCCGTTGTCCGCAAATGCGGACTGGAACTCGGCTCCGAGAATGACAGTATATGGCGTTATTTGTGTACGTAAATTGATTGAATTAAGGATGTATCGTCATCATGTTGTTTTTACTATGTATTCGGTCATTCTACACCCATGAAGGGATAATTTTTCAATAGTTGACAAAAATGATCGCAACTCAAATTTACAGAATACTAGGGTATATACCTGAATAATAAGTGAATCACTTATTTAGAGAAAATTCTCGGACCTCCTAGTATTTTTTCCATTTTCTAGAAATGCTAGAGAAATTGAGTATTTTTTTACGAATAACCGGATATTTTCACCTCAAATTGTCCAGTTATTCGAGAATCTGATAATTACATTCTACAGAATGAATCGAGTAGTCAAAAAATTGAATAATCTATATTCTCGACAGAATATATATATATATATATATATATATATATATATATATATATATATATATATATATATATATATATATATATATATATATATATATATATATATATATCAAACGAAAAGTGAATGGATGAAAATCTCGAATAAATCGAGTACTCCAATAAATTTGAAAAAAAATCGGATAACTTTCAAGACACGAATCATTCGAATGCTATGAAATTCTATAAAGGCTTCAACTTTTCACAAAGCCCATGCAATTTTGGGTGACATTAGAAGATTTTTGGAACTTCCTGGGGTCAAACATATTTATCCAACACAGTACTTCAGAGTCAAAACTAACATATTCCTCGATTTTTCTCGGTCTCGATTTTTCGAAATATCCAAACAACCCCACTAAGTGCTTATGAGGCTAAATGTCAAGGATTTTTTAACTCGTTTGCCTTCAGTTGCGTGTCTTTTCGCACCTGGAAGCCGCGTCTTTTCGCACCTAAAAGCGCCTTTGAATTCTCGGCTTCTTCAGGCGTCATCATCACTTGCGGGCGGAGCAGGCCGCAACATGATTGGCTAGCACCTCCATGAAGGCGCAGCCACACGACGGTGTAAGAAAAATGTTGAACGCACTGTATCGAATCACATTAATTACGGGTTTTGGTTTGCTAACCGAAAGCATGTACCATTGAGCGGTAAAATGAAAAACGACTCCATGCACCCTAATATCATTTTTTTCCTTGAAAGTGTGAGAAAATGGGCGCCGCACTACTTCTCTGAATTACCGCCCAATCTCAATACACCCAAAGTCAAGTCAGTCTTACACTCACAAGATCAGCCAGATTTGGGGAGTCTCCACCCATGAACTTGCGATTAGGTCCAATCGCATCCATCCACTCGTTGAAAGCATCGGTCAGGGACTGTCGCTCATCAACAATGTTATGTCTTAAACGAGGATGATGTGACAGTAATAATAATGAACCAGTATTTTTTACCCATATGCTAACCAACCTTCTCTTCAAACGCTTCGCGATAATGCACATGATGAAAGCACCCATATATTTTGCCAGCAAACGGCTGAATGTGGAGAAATTCGTCTCCCACTCACCATACTGAAATGAAACAGACAATCTCCAGCGTCTCCAATCTCCACGAAACATGAACAATGAATATCCAGAGCAAATAACAATAGAAAAAATCTCGCTCACGTTATGGTTACGAATAGATTACAGAAAATTTCCAATTTTTCATTTGAAACATGTAGCCATACATATTCTTTTACATATGTATACATCAATCACTCGCACGAAATTCACGTTACCATTCACGAAATCATTGGGCATTACCAGATAATATTCGGCTCTAAGCCCACATAGTTAGCTCCTCCCGGTCCCGCCCCTAGCAACAGAATAGCAACTGCGGGTTGTAGGCCCAGAAAACAAAAAAAATGATTGAGTTCATCTGTCTTTTGCAGTACAAGTTCAACTCGGGACCGCTTATCTTGAATGGATTAGCCATATTTTGCTATTCGAGACGTCAGGTTATGTTATTCAAGCGAAGCCGGTCCCCGGTGAAATTCGATCTAGAGTTCGTCCGAATGTGACTGTCCGCTCATGCGGACAGCGTGCTTATCGAGCGGCCGTTGCGAAGGTGTTATTCGGACAAGCCTACCCACGGCTACTAACAGCTAACAGGGACAATATTCAGTAGTCGTCTAGAACTCCTGCTAATCGATTAAGAATTACGAAAAATGCCCTCGCGATGGCCGCTCGACACGCACGCCGACCGCGTAGGCGGACAGTCTCATTCAGACGAACTTTACAAAACACGGGTCGACTCCTCCATTTCGACGTACTGGGCCTACAACGCAGCAAAGGCTGCTATCCGCCCGCCCCACCCCATCTAGTACCCGAAACCGTTTAGCTGGTTCGAATTCGTTGGAAAAATAGGCCATTCATCCCTAAAAACCACCTGCTAGCCTCCATTTCACCCGAGATACCTTCACCACCAAAACGACCTTGTATCAGCACCAGAGTTCAAAAGCAGCGCAGTCTCCACAGTGGGATTTTGTGTGGCAAAATCCTCAGCACATGATTTATGCAAATATATGAAAAGCAGGAGAATGAACTACCTTCGAGAACCACTCGAATGTCTCCAGAGATTCGTTGAATGTGCGATAGATATTGGGCGAGATCAGGTGAATGAAATGTTCGTCGACCCATTCACGCCATTTGCGTTCCTCCCTGTAATACTATTGTACTTCTAAATACATAAATATAGTACACTCGGTTATTGAAGGCAGGGTTCTCGATAAAATCGGTTGTTGTGCTATCCTCATGAAAAGGTAGATCTGGCCATCGCAAGAGTAAAAATAAGTAAAAAATTGAAGAAAAACGCTCAGGAACAGATTAATGCTTGGTGTCCTCCCGCCCCAATTATCGAGATTTCTATTGAAGAGAGCCCAGAAGTCGTTTTTATCGCAAACCCTGCCTTTATGTTTGATGTGTTTTCCGGCAATCTGCGTCTCCATGAGTCCGTGCCTGCGGCGCGCAGTCTTTATGTCATCTCGCAGCTTGCGTTTCCATAAAATTCTGTCTTTGAGGGCCCTGGTCATAGACTGATGTAGTTTCCTCCAGATCATCCGTAGTCCCTCTCTGATCGTCCATGCGCCAGCATTGGCCGCGCTCAACGGGATGCCACAATGGTGCTCGAGACTCCAGCTTTTTCGTGCACTGGGGCAGTAAGTTGCGTCAAGTCGCTGAGCGCCTTGGACCATGTTAATACCTGCCACGACGCCTGACTGCCACAGTGCAAATCAGGCACATTGGATGTGATAGGATCGATATTGATCGTAAACATAGCGTGGCGTGGCGTGACGCTTGACGCATGAACCTTCTACCTTCTACCTGTCACCAACACTAAAATCTCTCCGTCGTTCAGCAAAATGTCGGCAACCGAACGTCGCTGAGATACAGGAGGCAGCCCCATTAATTATGAAACCGGCTGTCACAGCTGCCAACTTGAGATCAACGCTCCTACCGCTTGACTTTTACAGCAAATATCTCGGCAGCCGACTGTTAACAATAAGTGAGCTTCCACTGAAGGTTTCAGCCACCGGCAAGCGTGCGCACGCGCTCGTCTCCCACTGTCTGAGAAAAACTCAAGCGGTCCAGCGATCAATTGAAATCAGTCCATCGCCGTCTCATCAACATAATTTCGAAGTGTTAGACCAACCTTTCAGCACCCAGATCCTCATCCTCATCGATCGCCTCTTCCTTCATCAAAAAATACTTGTTAGGGTAGAGCTTCTTCTGCTTTCCCTTATCATCGACAGCATCAAGGGTAGGGTACATGCCATCAATCTCGAACAAATTGCGATCCGGACGTTTCAGGTATGTCGCAAGCTGCAATATCACATTATTTTGAGGGCAAACACGGGAGCTGTGCAAATCTTAGAATTGAACACACCTCAGAAATGATTAGTGATGATTCCACGAAAGTACCCTGCGAACTCGTGACAACAGGAACCTGCAAATATGAACCTCAAGTGGCAAGTAGTCTACTTGAAAACCTCACGTAGGGCATGTTTTTGAATTCGGGATACTCGAACGGAGAGAAAACAAGATAACGGTCCATAAGTTCACCAACGCCGGATAGGAAATTTGTCTTACCGGTTTCCGCTGGCCATTAGCCACAAAGCTCCACCGCAATCTCCCACAAATGGTCTGGTCCAGCAGTGATCAGTTCGAGAACTCGCGATTAGCCCGTAGGTTGTGGGCGGACGAGTAGAAAGCACGACCTCCCGAACCGGCCGCGGCTGAATCCTGACCTAAACTGGGAGCTTGCGGACAAACAACAGTAGCCTGGAAACTAACTGTGGGTTTTCGCGGACAAGCTTCTAGGGTTAAGCGGATCGTCTTCCAGTACCACGACGGAACTACGTCCCACCCTCTTGATAACAGAAATTTTCTTACTCACCCTCAAGTGAAGATATTCCCCAAATTTCAGGACTGAAAACTTTTTTTGTATTCCCTTTTCCATTTTTCGCTATTGAAACCACACTGCTCGTATTTACTGAAGAGACTTGGGGAGTGTCAGTTCAATATCAGAAACACGTCTAATCTTCATTCTCCGTGCATGATGTCTGCATCCTCCCACCGAATTTCCAGTACTTTAAAGGAACAGTCCAAGCTCAAGAGCGAAATCTGAGATTTCCATACAATTGTGAAATAGACCCACCTCATATAACACCTGCCAAAGGCGAGCTCTAAATTCCTCCGAATAAGCCAGATCTAAGAGGAAGCCACCCTGGGGCGCCAACGTCAGGAAGCCACTTTGGCACGCTCCTTTTACAAACTTTAGAGTTCAAAATGACTAGATGAGCGGTGATTTACGATCAGTAGTCCCGTTCTTCCCTTCACTCTCAGCCTCCCTCTCTATTCAAGTCGGCTCGCATGCCTCGGTTGCAAAAGACGGACGTTACAAGCCTAGGACAACCGGTCCACCATGCTACCCCAGCTCAATTTTTGAGGGGCCATAACTTTGTTCCCAAGTCTTGAATAATTTCAGAGACATCATTTGAATCAGCGTGGGACCGTTTTCAAGCTAGGCAGAGAAACACCGCGGAGCAGTAACCGCGTGATCCTGAAAACTGGCAGCCGGAACCGGTAGGATAAACATCCGCACGCTGGCAATCAGCTGGCAGCCTGCGGTCAAGTTCTTCCCCTCTATCAGTGGTTGCGGGCTTACGGTAACTCAACTGGGCCTAATCGCGGCAGCAGTCGAACCAGGGATTTGCGGATATATTTTTACCCGGCACAGGAACATGGATACATAAAATCCATGGGAAGCAGAAAAAAGGAGCAAAACGATAAGGGAAATTTAGAACTTGCGCTTCCTTTCGCTACTCGTTTTTTGTCTCGATTTCTCCGTATTCCATTTGTCGAACCGAAATGCGTAAACGGAAAGCGGATTTGCAAAAATGACAGGAACATAAAAACCGGGTACTTTCACAAGACCTCGATCCGAACCAACCCAGGAGGCTCCCCAACAGACCGAGGACGGTAATCGGCCAGACAAACGTGCATCCAACTGAAGATCCGCATCCGACAAACTATTAGATGCCAAGGAATATAGTGGACGTAGGCTAGAAAAGAAGACTTGCCTTCTTGTACTCTTTCGAGAACTTCAACTGCGTTTTCGTAACCGGATTGACCTCGACGACTTCATAGGAGAATCCGTAATAGTCAAGGAAGGCACGCACCTGTAAATAAACCAAAATTTAAAAAAAATCAACATGTCTGCGTCATCAACGCTGCACAAAAACCTTCTCACGACGTACCTTTGAGCAGAATGGGCACGACTGATACTGATATAGTCGAAGGTTTAGACCAGTTCTGTCTGCGTGGTTTACAATCTGCAATAATCTATGTTCACTTTTACGGAAATGGACGCTGAGATTGTTTATGCAGCCATTGAGCTCCTACTTCTCTACGGCTCTTTACATTTCTATAACGTCGCTTATACTTCCGCCGCCGAGCGTAGCGGCGAAACGCAGTTCTATCACACTGATCATCCGGCGCGTCACAATCGATACTAAGGAATTGCATCTCGCTGCTTGGCGGCGGAAGTATAAACGACCTCTTAGTATTGACCACGCGGCGCGGCACGATCGATAAGATTACATTGCATTTCGCCGCGCGGTTCGGCGGAGGAAGCATAGACAATCCCTAATATTGATCGAGGTGCGCCGCGCCGCCCGACATTCAAAGTGGAAACGACGCCACGCTGCCAGCCACCATAATTTTATTTCGTGCACAGTTAGCCACACTTTTTGTATAGTAACCTAAAAAATGGTGGTGCACTGACCACCCTCTCCCTCCGCTTAAGAAAAAACTCTTGAACTTTAGAATGTCTGCGCAATGTCGGCAAGGGTAGCACCTGCCGTTCTGGTTCCCTCATGACCTGGTCTCTAGTTTCTCCTGATTCTAGGAGCATATGTTATAGCATATGTGCACAGAGATTACGCCAACTCCAACTACTCCGTCAACAGGTAACCGAATCGGCCGTCAACCCTATTTTGAGCGTCGTACCGCCAGGTAAGAAGGGCGACAGCCCCATTTTGACGGTCGTACCGCCTAAATCAGCAACACCGAGATGGACCTGGATAGGAGGGCCAGGAGTAATATTTCCTCGTTAAGGATACGGTATACTTTGTTGCTGTCATGAGCGACTGGCATGCAATCTAGCACGAACCGCGGCGGAAACCGCATCGGAGCAACGACGTCAGCCGTCGTGGGGAGTTGTCGCGCGTCCGTCGCAGAGACGCGTCGTGGAGAGCTGACATACTGCGAATGTGCCCAAGCCTGTCGCTGTCGAAGCGCACTGCGACAGCGACGGTTTAAAGGGCGGGAGTTCTGCGACAGGCGGTCGCTGTCGGTGTACGTAGCGACGTGACCGTGTGTCGCAGAAGTATACAATACCCCCAAGCCCCAATCATAACTGGTCGCTCCGACTTCAAGTCGAAGAGACCAGCCATGAATGGGGCTTGAGGGGTATTGTATACTTCATAGCGGCGATATGCATATATGCTCAATATTTCCGAGACATCATCCCATTCCACTCAAAGATATGCTGTTTTGCTGGTCAAAACGATCGATTCCCTCAGAAGCGCAGTTTCGCCGCGATTGATCGAGAACGCTCTTTAGCCTAGTTTTGACTGCATCGCTGCTGTTTTCCATCGCAGAGATTTTGCACCCTCTGCTGCAGCGATGTAGCAGTGGCAGCGATTCTATTCATAGTGCATAGGCCCATGGATGATAGAAGAAATTGAATCAATCAGTAAAATTAATGGCTGGTTTTCATTAATAACGCGTTTGGACTCAAAAACACTGATCTTGTCAAGTGCAATGGTCAACGTTCACTAGACGAAACGTGTCATTCGCTGGCAATCGCTCCATCGCTACCATAATGGCAACGATAGAGCTATGATCAGCGACCATCGAGAATCGCTCCTCCCGCAGCGAAGCAGTAAAACATGGAATTTCGTCGCCGCGGCCCAGCGATGTAGGACGTTTGCCACGAAGCGATCACAATTGGAGCGGCATGCGCGATGAAAAAGGAACAGTTGTTCTTCGCATGGCCGCAGCGATCACCTGCAGTCAAAACTAGGCTTTTCTCACACATCGCCGCGACAGTAGTACGATCCAGTGGCCGTGTTCATGAAACTACGGGAGCCTACCGGCGAGGTTTTTAGAACCAGCCAGTGTATGCGACGAGCGGACTTTGGACCCTCCCGGGACCCTCCGGTAGTTTCATAAATACGGGCACAGGCCTTGGGGGTACGGTATACTTCGGCAACACACGGTCGCATCGCTCTGCACAACGACAGAGACAGTGGCAGCGACAGGCTTCGACACATTCGCAGTATGTCAGTCCTCCGCGACACATCGCTGCAACAGATGAGCCATAAGGCCTAGTGCATACTTACTGCGACGCGCGACAGTGCATATCAGCCATATCGACTTTCGATCGAGGTAGACGACAAACGATGCGTCACGTCGACCGTCGCAGGAAGTATGCACTAGGCCTAACTGTTCCCACGACGGGTAACGTTGATTCGATCCGGGTTAGTGGTGCTACATTGCATGCGTCGTTCTTTGCAGCGACGAAGTATACCATACCCCTCACGCACTGGCCAGCCGTGTGCTCCGAGACCACCCTTCGCTCACCGCTTCGCGCATAGGAGGCAGATGGGCTCTCCCAACTCTTTCCGGAAGCGTTGATGCATGTCCCAGGAAAAGTACATTTGAATTTTCTAAAATCTCAATACGCGACAAAACCATGAAATTTAAAAAAAATTTCCTTGTATGGGTGGCCTCCTACAACCTCCGACCCTCCAAATGAACCACCACCACCTTATGACATCCGGAGGCCCTCTGTAGAAACCGGCAGTCCGCAGCAAAAACCCATACTTCAAACTTGTTTCAAACATTTGATTAAAAGAACTCTAAAAATCCTCCATAAACTCACTTTTCGACTAATTGGCACTTCCGCATTAACCGTTTGAGGTTTTATAACCTCAATTCTTGAAGGCGCCAGCTTGTCGTCGGCCGCTTTTGCACTGAGGAATGCGGCAGCAGCGAAGGCTGCTCGCATTTGACGTCCGAGGCGCATCTCACTAAAAAAACACTAATGTCCAATACATATGAGATTAACCCAGATCAACAAAATGAAACAACAACAGGGATCTTTGGATACAAAGAACGCAGAGTTGTTCGTCTTTTTGGCGTGGAAGCATGGCATTGCTGATTTGCGTGCGTACGCGTCACGGTCCTATGAGTGTCGCGTGCGCGATAGAAGCGGAAGGCCTACCATCGCGTAAAAGTCTTCAGCTTTTTATGAGAGGAATAAGTTGTAGCTAATGACCCTAAATCAACGCAGGAGTGCGCATAATACACCCGGACATGCCATTTATCGTCGGCACGAATCCTAATGACTTTTCGTTCACTATCGAAGACTGGCGCAAACTCGGTGCCATATGCTATAGCATAGGTGCACCAAGTATGCGCCAACCTCCAGTGGGGAACGCAAACTCCCATTAGGATCCATACCGATGCTACCTGAACTCACCTAAGATCGAAAATGCCGCGTCGCAACCCATTTCGCCTCGCGCAACGCTTTCCGACCGCGACGCAGTACGCATCGTAACGTCGGCATGGATCGCGAAGAGACTTCGCGTTCACTGTTGAAAGTTGGCGCAAACTCGGTGCCATGTTCTATAACATAGGTGCACCGAGTTGGCGCCAACCTTCAACAATGCACGCAAAATCTCTTCCCGATCCATGCCGATGTTATGAGCGGTATTTCCTCTAATTTCGAAAATTATTTGCCTTGCAATTGTTTCAACAAATCTATTCGGGTCAAAATGTAGACGGATGATTATATAAATATCCCATCTTGCTTTGCTGGATCCCTGTGCTGTTGCACACTTTTCCTTTCTTCAGTTTGGCAATTTTTCTTGCTTTGTTGTTCCATTGCACACTTTCTATGGCCGGTATGATTAGTGGGTTCCGCATAGGCTTGCCTATGTAATAAATACAAAAATATATAAGTATAAAAAACTAACTGTTTAAGCTCCAAACGCTTCAAGAAATCTCTGAGGCGTCTAAGCAACCTCATGGTGGCGAAGGTCGACGGGGAATGATGAGGACCGAGATTCTGCTAATCAGATACCACGTCGACTTAACATGTTAAGACGTATCCTGCCATTTCACTACTGCCTTGATGACAGCTTCCAGTTTTCGCTATATTGTCACCCTACCCAAGCATCTTGAGCGCTATAATAATCCACTAATACCCTTATACTTAGTCCTTAGAGCCAAAACAAGACACCTTCACGTGGCATAGAGCGGCGAGCCCTTGGATTTCACCGGATAAAAAAAGCTCCCACAAATTTGCTCCAGGCAGGCGATAAATGTCGCGCTCACCTGTGGCGTCGCAATTAGGCCACACTGAGTTTATCGCCGACCGTCGTCACTCTACACACCCCTGATAGTTACAGGGATAATGCCAAATCGTTTGTAAATTTTGTAATTACGGTCAACCTCAGCAAGTTGGTCAAATGTAAATCCTCAGCCATTCATGATAATGAGAAAACATAAGAATGCTCCGAACTCCGCCTTTAAGACAGTAGTCATGAGCTCCGCCCAGGTACAAGTTCAGACCCTCAACGGAGGGAGATGAGCGGCAAATTTCAATCCGTATTTTCGTTTTTTTTTTTGATTAAGTCCAGGGCACCTCGTCCCTCAAATCTTCGCCGTAATAAGCCGGGAAATGATAGAATTTATAGCTTCTCTTGTTGAAAGTTTTCAGCGATTCCCAAGGCACCACTGTAAGCCATCGTTCAAACTCTCACCGCCGCGCGACGCGGCGAGGATCAGTCCTATAAGGCGTCGTTTATACTTCCGCCGCTGGGTGGCGCGGCGAAGTACAATCCAATAATGTTGATCACTTCATGCGGCACGATCGATATTATAGAAATGCACTTTGCCGCGCCGCTCGGCCGCGGAAGCGTTAACGACGCCTAAATGGTCGTTTACACTTTCGCCGACGAGCGTAACGGCAGAGTGCAATCCTATAATATTGATCACGTGGCGCGGCACAATCGCTACGATAAAATTGCACTCTGCGGCGCAGCTCGGCGGCGGAAGTATAAACGCCTAATTGGAGAGCGATTCCTCCAAAGGTGGACAAAAGACTGAAGTTATTTTTCAATGTGCTTCACCTCATAGATATTGATTTCAAATTTTTCTTCGAGTTAATGCCCCACACAGTGTGGCGTAGAAGTAAAGAGCACCCTATTATAAACTACATTCACATAGTTTCAAAACTTGCTCCATGGGAACAACACCATTCTGTTCAGGTCCACGAATATCCCTATAACCAGTTTTAGACCATTACTTGCTATCGTAACAAAGGGAAAAATATTTGTAGGAAAAAGTAGAGATTTTCAAGTGCTGCAAAATTATAAAGGTACCACAGTTTTTTTTTGATAACGGTTTTTTCTGGCCTAAATTCTGATAGGAAATTATGAAAAATAATAACAAGCATTTTCGTCATTGCTAGAGGGTAGTGCTCCATAGTTATCTCCATAGGGTGCTCTCCCCTCTACGGTTTAAATGAGAGACGCAGAGTTCTGCTGGAGCCAACAACGGAGCTCGGCTCCACCTACCCGGCCGGCTTTCAAAGAGTTATAGGCGAAGAACCCATGTCTCGTAAAATTAATTTCTTTTTTCGAGAAGGATCGGGAAAATATCTTTCCAAACTGCAAAGATTAGTCGACGCAGAATTCCATGAAGATTCCGAACACATCCCTCACCAAAGGTTTATCTCTGAGCACAAAAATGTTATGGACGAAAAACCGGCAGTGACACCCACCCAATCTTGAAAATGACTTGCATGAGTGCTGGGTCACTTTCATTCCTTTTTGAGGCATTTCAACGGTTGTCAGCGGTTTTTCCGACGGTGAAGGTTTCTTTCTTCACCAGCCCAAATAAGAAGGTTGGTGGAGTAACATGGCTCCACCCAAAGAAGTTATGATCACGGCATCGATAGCACCATCCGCTACTCAGAAAAATCAAAACAAGTTACTTGTAATATAAAGTCGTTTTCATCGCAAACCCTGCGTTTAATCACGGACAGAGTTCAGGGCAACCAGCGTTCAATTTCGGCTGTAGGTCGGTGAATCCTTTAGATGCACCTTAATTCAAGGGATCGTCCTAGTGTCGCAGCCATCCTGTTTGAAACCCCATTCGTACTGAGAGCACGAATTTAAGCTCGATCAGGGATGGAGAGTCTGACTGACGGCAAAGCTTTCTCTAGCAGTTATCGACTTTTGTTCAAGAGAGTTTTATTTCCTTCATCCCTGTAGCATGTGTTAAGCCCCTTTCACAGTGGCCTGACCGACGTCGGACGACTCGTTATCGAATGTGGATTATATATCTACTCTATCCTATCCATCCTATTTATCTGGACCTCTCAAATTTGATAACGAGTAGGCCGGCAAACTATGAAAGGGGCTTTAGTCTGAAACTGACTATAGCGGTATTCAGTGGTATTTAGCCCGTTGGCGTTGTTACCGTAGAACAAGTTTTTGAAATTAGAAAATATCAGCGAGAAATGATGTGCCTTCAAAATTTGGCGACCGAGTAAAAGAGAAACTCGACTGAGCCGTGAATGGCAGGCGGTTCCGTATTTAGAGGCGTAATTTTGTCAGCGCGTGTTTAGCATGGCGGATAGAGATGTCACAATCGCTGTACACGTTCGAGTTCGATCCCCGCACAGGGCGAACCAGCCCTCCTGTGCCATACCTATACAGGAGGACAAGCCTGTTCGATGCTGGATCAAAATAGAATGTGGGCAATTCAAGCCGTTATCTCAGCAAGTTTCCAACATACGGATCGAACGGTATTATGGAAACGAAACGTCACCTTAGCCTTCCTTCATCATCAACTTTTAACGCTGAAGCAAGACCTTACCGATGTAAATGCCGATTTGTTCAAATAGCAGCAGTCAGTAACTTCTATAGCTGGTATCAAATTGGACAATTATTGGAATATATCCATATCTTTGAGTAATCGCATATTTGATTCATTCAAAATTGGGGATTACTATTTTTATTTGAAAACATTGGAATAAATCGTCTTCTCCAGCAATTGATTCATTCGGAGAAACCACCTGATTCTTCAAGAATTTTAATTGGTTTTATAGTGGGGTTACTCGCTTTTCCGGATATTCAGCCAGGTTCAGATCATCTCACATGCTAATAATCAGAAAATCTGTTCCGATGTATCCGTACATCACTCTAAACCAATTTCCAAAAGTCCGAGTAAACGCCTAACTGCTACGATAAATTTTTGAATACATTCGAATCGAATAGAGGATAGGTTTTAGGGTTTATTCTTTCATTACTCAATAATAAAGCGCCATAATTGAAACAATCATCCGCTCTGGCTTATTCGAGCATAGCACACCTCGTAACTTCACCACATTTTACTTAGCAAAGCACAACTACTCGTAAAGGACAGACATCTACCGTTGGGTGGACGCCTTAGATCACATTTATACTTCCACCGCAGAGCGACGCGGTGGCATGCTTCGAATACGCATCGATTCATGGCGCGACATCGGTTGAAATTTATGAATACAATGCTGTCGATTTGCGAAAAATAAATAAAACTAGCTTAGAACGAGAGCGCTGCAGTACCCACTAGATTTTGAGATGAATGACAGAGTAACTGCACAAGAAAGTCATATGTTGCATTCATTCGGATTTCGAACCTATCCTATTTTAAAATTTTAGATTCATCCGGAAATTTAAATTATTTGCTTCCTCATATATTTGTTCCTTTCGACAATTTTGGTTCAGAAAGAAAATCCAAATAAATATTCGGAACATCCGCTCACTCCCGGTAAGGATTTTTGACCACGGATGAATTAAGCATTGATCGAGGACAAATTAAAATTCGCGTATTTTGTACGAAAGGAGATGACCATTGCAATGGTTACTCGAGCTTTCTTTCAAAAAAGCAGGACTTTATTTATTTGTTCAACTGAAAAAAATCGACCATAGAACTCACAAGGGAAGTATAAGAAGCGTAGGTCTGAACGGTAGAAATCTCATGTCATAAGGGAATGCTCACGCATTACATGGTTAAATTGTGTAGGCGGTCCGCCGCGAAAGATAGATCTGAATGAGTTATCAGCTCCGAAAGATTGTCACCCATCGACCTCCTCCTAGTCTTTGAATTGTTAAGCGGTCAAGCCAACAGCATTGACGGCGCAAAGGGAGGAAGGGGCAGTGATGGGCATGTGACCAGGGTTCGAATCTCACCCAGAACTGCTTTTTTGCAAATTCACGGAACTTTCATATTTTATAACTTTCATATCATTATTTTTTTCCAAAAATTATGTCACAAATGTAATTTTATCCTTTTGCTGCGCGATATAGCCATATCAAAAGTGAAATAGATTCGGGTACAAAGGATTTAAGGTTTTGCTCCCCATCAAGGATTTCCATTGTTTTGGAGCTTATATGATTTGGAAGTATTAACATCACATATTTTTGACAACCTTATCACTTTATGGGACGCAAAATACATCACCATTTCTTTCACAAATGGTAAATAGACACATAATGCATCAAACATAAGCAAATTCCGAAATAGGGACAGCGAATGAACGCGATAGGCCCCTGGCAACCTATCTCTTCACAGGGGCCGAGCGCCACTAGGAATTCATGATCAGTTAGAGTTCTAAAAGGACCCGGACGGATAAGAACGTAGCCGGAATTAAAGGCATCGTCCACGCCGAAAACCGTATACTATTTTGAACGACCTAAAATTCAAAATTTTGAAGAGCAATAGTAGAGTGAAATCGCTTGAGCAGTGCTTTCGAATAGCTGAAAAACCCGATGTCTGCCAGCTGAACCAAGCTTGTTACGCCAGGCGGTTTCGTCAAAATCTGCAGGTTTTTTCCCCGCCGGCACAAGAGCCTGTATCGCGCTTTGATTGGAAAAATCACTCCTTGAGTCGAGAAATAGAACACGATTCTCCGGCATTTGCTGGATGAAAACATTCTCGAAAAATGCAAGTGTTGTTAATGTCGTTATGATATGGGATGTTTCGCTGACGACGCAAAGTTTCTTTGTCTTGAATACACCCTTCAATGGGAAGCGACCACCCGGCTCTGGTAATTGGTCCAAAAGTATTTCTCCTATCTCCCCTGATGGGAAAATGAGGGGCATGACGGTCAGACTACAGGTGGTCGCAGAAGCCGACTGCACCAAGCGCACCGTCTTCTGTTACTTAATGGTTCTCGTAACTAGTTCAAAATATTTGGGGTAATACTTCCCAATCATATAAGTTCCCCAAAACAATGGGAAAGCTTCGATGGGAAACAAAACCTTGAATCTCTTGTACCCGAGTGTATTTCACTCTCGATATATCTATATCGCGCAGCAAAAGGATAAGATGACATTTATGATACAATTTTCGATCAAAATATGAAAGTTCCGTAAGTTTGCAAAAAAGCAGCTCCGGGGGAGATTCGAACCCTGGTTACATGCCCACCACTGCCCCTTCCTCCGTTTGCGCCGTCGATGCTGTTGGCTTGACTGCTTAACAATTCATTGACTAGGAGGAGGTCGATGGCTGGCAAACTTTCGGAGCTTATAACTCCTTCAGATCTATCTTTCGCGGCGGGTACCCAACACTGTTTCACCATGTAATGCGTGAGCATTCCCACATGACATTAGATTTCTACCGTTCAGACCTACGCTTCTTGTACTTCCCTTGCCAGCGAAAAATGCTTCGCGATTTTTCAAGGAAGATTAGAAAGATCCCTGAACAAACACAACTTATTCGTCCGGAACATTCAGAATGATCATAGTCAGAAAGGATATTCTATGAAGATTTTTGAAAAGGTTATACATAGAAAAAAATTTCACCCAATTATCTCGAAACTGATCAATCAGAATACTGTTTCATTTAGTCAGCTGTAAAAGCGCAATACTCGAATTATTCATTCATTCAAGAACTAGCGTCGATTGACGCTGCGCCGCAGTCGTTCAAGGCCAATCATTATCCAACGGAAGGCGTTCACACTTCAACAGCGCGTGCCGCTTCGCGTACTGCGCGTGGCACATGCGCCATCACAAGAACTGTTACCCCATGTTGACTAGAGAACCATTTCGACACGTGCATTAAATAAAGCAACAACATCACAAGTCCCCCAATGTAAAAAAGCAAGTCATTCGATGAAGGCAAATATTCTGTGTGTAACACACTCCGAGTGGCAACAAAACGCTCATTATAACGTAATCTGTTTATCAATCAATGAAATAACATGTTTATAAAATATGTGAACAAAGCATGGCAGAAAAATAAATGACAATCCTATGCAATCAGAAATAAAACTCAACGAACAATTACAATCTCAGCAAAAGCATAATCTCCTAAATCATTTACATAGAAAACAACTGTACATAGAATAGGGAAGAATCAACAACACTGTTTTCGACAAACCAAGTATACAGCGTTTTTATGAAAGGGTTGAGCGTGTCGCAACTATAAACAGACAACAGCAGTAGTGAGGAGGGACGGACTCAAAAATGAGCAAAAAAGACCATACATTATGCTTTGGAATAGACAAATTGATAGAACTTATAGGCTTGTAAATCTGAGAACCATTTTTGTATAATTCAACAGGTGACGATGATCATACCGCAAAAAGTGTTGTGTACTCATGGAGCATGATTAGGTTAGTTACAAAACGTGGCATATTTGACAGGAAAGATGACAAGCAATATCCTAATAATCTACCCGACCTTCAGCCCTGTTCAACCAACTCCAGGTCGTAGCGAAACACTGGAAGCGTGAACAACATCCTAGGCAAGACGCGCACGAAATGTCAGATTCGAAGACGTTTCAAAATAATTCATCCTCGTGCAACCATTTCGGAAAAGGACGGCTCAAGATATGGTTCGCCCTCGATGAATTTTAGCCTACTTCACAGGGTACGGTGCGGGGTGTGGATATCCACGGGGGGGGGTTAAGCTGCGCTGGGGTGAATGAAAGAGGGGTCTGAGCAATGCCGGGAAGCCCAGTGGAGATACTGAATGAGGGTGTACACTATTTATATTCGTTTTTCCGAAGCATTCGATCATACTTCTTTTCTTCAGAATCTACAACAAAAAACTGACCAAATCACGCTTCTAGGGAGGGAGTCTGATAAAATCGCCATAATTCTGCTCCTCGAGGGGGGACGGTCTGACAAGGGAAGTATAAAAAGCGTAGGTCGGATCTGCCAAAACGACTAGTATCATTAGTATCTCTTTTGGCTCAATAGTAAAATAGCGCAGTATCCCACCCCGAGCGGCAGGTTCAAAAAAGTTATGAGCATTTTTTAAGCATCGCGAAAAGGCAAGGGTACCACCAACCATCAGGTATTTTTTGGGAGTTTCAAAAAATTTTCTCCGATTGAGATCAAAAGTTGTATGTAGAGGTAAACTAAGGTGGCGAACAAGAATCTGGAGTCCATTTGTCGGAATTTTGAAGATTACTGTAGGTTACGGTAGGTAACATGTCATTTAGGGATCAAAACCCACCTTAGAATTTTGAAAATCGACAAACGGACGTTAAATTCGTATTCTCCACCCCGAATAACCCCCGTATACAAATTTTTAGTAAAATCTGAGATTTTGACCAAACTACCGTATACCCACCGTAATCTACCGTAATCTGCAAAAAATCGATAAACGGACTCCAGATTCGTGTTTAGCACTCCAAATAACCCTCAGAGAATGATTTCGAGACATATCTATCGTAGAAATCCGGGAATCTCGAAAGTGGCGTTTTTTCCTCCAAATTTTCCCCGGTTGGGAAGCTTCAAACGAAATCAGCCGAAAACTTTGGAAAATCGACTAATAAACTACAGATTCGTGATCAGCGCTCCTAAAAACCCCTGGAGGAATTTCAAGTCAAATCTAGAACATTTTACTTAAACGCCTCCAGAGCCCTCAATTGGTAGAAATAAACGCCCAAACGAAAATCGGCACAAGTCCAAAACGCTGTCAGTCTGAACAAAGTATGGAAAATCTGCCTTCACCCAAACTTTGCTCTGGGGGTAGTTTTGGGCGCTGAACGCATTTAGGAGGTCCGTTTCCGGACTTTCCGAAGACTAACGCGCTTTTTGGAAGGTACGAAAAGCACAAAACATGAGCTTTTTAAGCTTGTAATTTCTTGGAACCTGCAGCTCGGGTCGGGAAACTGCGCAGTTTTACTATTGAGTCACAAGTGATACCAACGACACTAGTCGTTTTGACAGATCCGACCTACGCTTTGTATACATCCCTTGCGAGCAAAATTGGTCTTGTCCATACCTCGTGCAGCACCCTGCCTACGCATGCTCGCCACTCGCCGCATAACACAAAAAAACTGCTTTACATAGTCAACAAATGAATCTCCAAGCTTTCAAGTTCTCAATGCCGTAAAGCGCTACTAATCTGCTGTAACCTACGGTTCCTTGCGTTGCTGGTGGCAGAGCTGCAAACGTCTGCACCCCTTTAATGTCGGTCGTGCTGCGCCGTGTTTTCAATATTGTAGGATAAAACTTTTCCGCGTCTCTCCGTGGCGGAAGTATAGACGACGCCTAATACATATGCACTTGTTCAGACATAGCAGTCAACCCTCACAACCTGCGCGATTGCTGCTTGCGCCATTCAGATTCTAGAGCACCGCGGAGAAAAACAGCTCTGCAATTCCTCTTGCAGCGAGAACCAGTCAGCAAGTGAAGCCACCATAGCCGGAGGCAGGGTCGAGCGTGGAGTCGCGACACAAAAAGTGGTGAAGGGGAACGTTAAAATTAAAATAGAGAAACTGGAGCGAGGATCGTAGGAATTTCGACTTGAAAATCAATTGAATTTCCCAAAATGTTTGGTCACCAATAGGAGCGACTTGAAGCTGAGCTGAGGTCTTCCACAACGGCCCATTAGACCCTGCCTCAGGCCGGGATCATACTTCCAGCGACGAGCGATGCGACGCAATGCTTACCATTCATATCGACCGGAAATCGATATGCCTCATGTGCACTGTCGCTGGTCGCTGGAAGTATGATCCCAGCCTGCGGAAGTATACATCGTCGCAGTAACAGACGCAGCTTTCAAAGAGCACACGAGAATTTCCTTTGAAAAATAGGAGAGAGGAAACGTGAGGAGGCAGATACAGGGGAACTCTATGCGTGCTTCTTTGCCCTTGGTCCTGTCGACGACTTTTCTGTAAGTTCTGTGAATGACAGGACCCTGTCGGACCGAATATTATAAAATTAGAGGGAAAATCAGGAAATTCGAGGGGGACGGGACCAAACAACCAACTTGGGTGGAGACACGCAATCCCGCAGAAAAGTCCGTAACCAACCACGCAACGTCCGCTAAAAAAAGGTAGGATCTATGCGAACAAAACACTCAAAACGCAAGCCCCTTGCGCACTGCAGCAAAGAATTGGACGAACCTGAAATTTTGCACGCGTCGTAAACACCACAGAACTAGTGGACGCGACCCTTATGCAAACTCTCAGAGTGAAGAGGAATTAAAAGGTACATATAAACATACAAAAAAAATTATCTGAAAAGGCGAAAACCTAGTTAACTAAACCTTTCAGAAAAGCGATGCCATAGGGGCACTACATCTGGCACAGCGTTTGATTGGCATTCTGATTCTGCATCCTGCCTGACTCGAAGTGGCACCGTTGATGTTGTTGGACATAGTTGTTATGTAGCTTTTGGAAGTACCTCTCGAGTTTCGCTGAAAATGCTGGCCTCATGTTTCAGAAGAAACGGACTGTCCATAACGGAGATTAGTTCCCGACCGCAGTTGCAGCCCACAGCTCGAGGACCACGATTTTGCTTGATCTGTATGTTGCAACAGCGGTTGTCCGCAATTGCAGACGGCAATTTCACTCCGACATTAAACGCACGTGCCACCTTTGGAAGCGAGAGATACCAACTGAACCTATCAAATTCGTGCCAAGCAGCTGTGTCACGGCTCAGGCTTGGCAGCACGAATGAAGACAGGTAGTGATGAAGCGACAAAGGCAAAAAAAAACAGGATGACACAACGGTGAACTCACTTATGATATGCTTCCCGTAACTGAACTTCCGAAGAACAGGAATATGCGGTTTAATCGCGTACATGATCTTCTTGCGGAAAACTGGGTCAGCCGTATCCAGCATTTTCTGCACCACATAGTTAGCAAATTGATCTTTCATCATCAGTAGAATCGGTGGATTCGGACTAAAGAAAATTATAAAAGATGCATAAAAAAGAAATTATTAGAAAAAAGAAAACAAGAAATGAGTGCGAAACTCACTCATTAGAATCGCCGCAAACTTCGTTAATCAGAAGCATCTTCTGCTGAGGTGAAGAACAAATAAAGCACTTCTCAATCACATTGGAAGCAAATTTGTGTTGCGCATATCGCAGAACATTACCAGCAACCTAAAGCAGCAAGAGCGTCAGTGCACAGACATCTTGGAAGCAACAGTTACCACTCTTCCACTATACCAGGTTGTTCAATAAGTTTTGTCGTTCGATAAGAGAGGGCGTTGCTACTTGCCCAATTTTTTTTGTTTTGTTGGTACACTCTTCATATGATCGCATGTGAAGTTTCATTCTGTCAATTCATTCTTTGTTTACAAGCCATTTAGTGTCGCCGTGTCACAGCAATGAAAAAAAAATTGAATATCGTGGTGATAAAATTCTCATTTTTCGGAAGGTGTAGCACCAAAAGAAAATTACGGACGAATGTTAAAAGTGTATAATGATTGTTCACCTAGAAAAGAACAGCAGAAAAATGGGTTGCTGAATTTAAACGTGGCCGTAGAAGCCTTGAAGACGATCCACGTGAAGGACGTTCAAAAAACGCATCAACATCAGAAATCATAGTCAAAATAAAGGATATGGTTTTGGAAGATCGTCGATTGACTGAGAGAGATTTAGTAGAGGCTCAACACATTTCACTGAGCAGTGTGAGCCATATTTTAAGTGAAATTTTGGTATAGGAAGCTGTGTGCAGAATGGGTGCCACATTCGCTAACAATGGAACAAAAACACATTCGAATGCGACTTTCTCAGCATTATTTCTAGCGTTTTAAGAAGGATAAAGTGGACTTTGTGCGTCGATTCATCACTATGGATCAGACTTGAGTCTATGACCATGATCATGAATCAAAACGAAAGGCTAAAGAGTGGTGTGAACCTGGTCGTTCGGCTTCGAAACGAGTTCGTGTCCGCAAATCGGCCAAGGAGGTTATGGCATCAGTTTTTTGGGACGCGAAAGGAATTTTGTTTGTGGATTACTTGCAGACTGGTAAAACAATTAATTCTGCATATTATTGCAACCTTTTGGACCAGTTGAAGGAAAAAAATCGTAAAAAAAAGACCCGGTTAGCAGAAGGAAAAGTCCTTTTTCCATCAGAACAATGCAACGTGTCACAAGAGCATTTTGACAATGGCTAAAATCCATGAATTAAAGTTCGAATTGTTGGAGCATTCACCGAATTCACCAGATTTGGCCCCCAGCGACTTCCAATTATTTCCAGAACTCCAGAAATTTATGCGTGGCAAGCGTTTTTCATCAAATGAAGAGGTCATAACGGCTGCTCAAGCGTATTTTGCAGACCTTCAGAATTCTCACTTCAGGGATGGGATCCACAGATTGGAGGATCGTTTGTGGAAGTGTATTAATGTTCAGGGAGATTATACCGAATAATGAAGTGTATTTTGAACCATTAAATTGTGTTTTTCTTATCGAACGACAAAACTTATTGAACAACCTGGTATATCGTCAATTTCTTGCGAAAAGTAAGCTGCGAGCCAGCCGGCACGCGTTAGGTGCTCACTATCAATCAATCAATCGATTTTAAGCCACATAGCTACGCGACGCGGCACACAATCAGACAACTGGGGGATCCGATTCGGCCACGATGGCTTTCGATTCGACTACAGAGCCGTGGACGACGATGCGGCCGCGTACTTTCCGTGCGCCACATGGCCTAATCGTCGTCAAAGTGAGAAGTACGTGCCGCAATACATAGCGGTTCCGCTCGGCCACGACATGCTTTCGATTCGACTACGCCGCAGTTTGGACGACGAACGAGCCATTATTGAACACGTTGATCAATTGTTCCCTTATTGACCAGGCGATTAACAGCAGCAGATCACGTATATAAGGGGCCCCGTCCCATAAAGAGCGTAGTCGGCCTTTCCGAGCCGCTTCTGTAAGGTGACTAAGAGTCACTTTTCGGACGATTTTTCACCGCTGAGGGGTCTCCCCCAATGGTCCTCAGCGAAGAGAACCCCTCCCTTGCTGTCGTTCGTGGCGAGGGTGATGTCGTTGTCGCGGACTGTTGTGGGGGGTGACCCCCTGCTGGGGGTCGTGACTTATACCGTATCCTTATTGGGGGAGGCACGTTCCCATCGAAGGGGTGAGACCCCGACCCCAGCGCCACATGCTTCTATTACACTATGTAAGACGATTTTTGTTCCTGGCTTCTAAGTGTATATTTCAGTTGCTTATGTCCAAAGTATGTGAAAAAATGACTTCGTTGAGAACAAACTTCGCTTACACTACAACAGCACGAAGAAAACCTGTTTTTTTTGTGAAAATAGAAAGATTTTTATTCCTTTTTGGCATTATGAATAGGTAAAAACAACAAATGCACAAGGAATAGACAAACACAGTCGGAAAGCACTCAGCAAGGTTCAGAAATGGGTAGATTTTCTAGATTTATGATTGTAGAGTGAATCACCCTTTCGAAGTTGCACCCAAATGTAGTCCCTCATCATGTTTCGTTATACTGTCCTCGGTAACGACTCTGTACGATGCTAAGATCAGGGCTGGTATATTCATCGGACCACAGATGAAGAGGATCATAAAATGTGAGGATTTTGAAGAGCTGTTGAATAGGACGGAGAGAACGGCTTGGAGCAATTTTTTTGCAATTGTTCACGGCTTCCAAGGTGATCACAAAGCTGAAAGCTATGTGGAGTTGGTGCACTCTTATAAAAAATTACGCCAAAATGGGAATATCTCTGAAAGTCCATATCATTGATTCGCAGCTTGGCAAATTCAACGAGCAAGGCGAGCCCTTTCATCAAGATATATTGGACTTTGAACGTCGTTACCAAGGACAGTATAACGAAACCATGAGGGCGGATTAAATTTGGGTGCAACTTCGAGAGAGTGATTCACAGTACATTCGTAAATCTAGAAAATCTGCACATTTCTGAACCTTGTTGAGTGGTTTCCGACTGCGTTGGTCTATTCCTTGTGCATGCTTTGTTTTTACCTGATCATAGCACCGAAAATGAATAAAAAGCTTTCTATTTTCACAAAAAAAAACGAGTTTTCCTCGTACTGCCGTCGTGTAAGCAAATTTTGTACTTAATGAAGTCATTTTTCACACACATTACACATAAACAATTGAAATATAACACTCAGAAGTCAGGGACAAAACTTGTCTTACATAAACACGCGATTTTCCAAACTTCATTGTCCTAGTCACAAAAGCGAAGTTTCCCTGGAATAACAGTGATTTCTTGTCTTTTCTAGACCTAACGGGTTATGAAAACACAATTTAAACCCGAGAACAGGAAAAAGTGAAGATTTGTTACATAGTGTTATAGGACGACGTGCTGCCGCGTGAGAAACGGGGTGCGGCGAGAGTTTTGCCTCTCTGCGCCACGATGTCCTATCGAACAGGCCACGAGCTCCTTGGAGCAGCACGTGGCCCTCACCAGTATCTGAGTAACTGCACAGAACAGGAGATGAACGAAATCGTTGGCCGAGCAGAAGGTGATGCCACATATTCTGCCTTGTTGAAAAAAACTATGAAAAAGAACAAATAGCCTCAATATGTACAACACTATAAAAAATTATTGATATTTGTTCTCCAAAAATCCTAATTTAATTTTTAAAAAAATTTCGAACCAAAATAGGAAGGCATATTTCGCTTACCTCACACACAATCCTATCTCGATCACTCTCACTTCCATGCTCCATCGCGTGTTGAATCACATAATTGCCATACTGATCAAGAACCAGTACGCGAACATTCGCATGAAGAGCTTCAAGAATCGGCCTTTTCTGCTTCTTAGTAAAATGTTCGAGCACTCGCTGGATAACACGACACCCATACGGATGCATGGACAAATGCAAAATCTGGAACATGACAACACCATTTACGAGAAACGACAACACCTACATTTTTTACGTATAGGGCCTCATTTGCCGAGTGAAACGGATTTATAGGAGGCACGCAGAAGCTACCAGTTTGAAGTCAACGGGGGGGGTAAACTCAGCGAAACGGGGGGGTCGTAAAAACTCTGGAAAAAAATTGTTAGAGGAAGAAAATTTGGGGGAGGGTCGTAAAAAATGTCAAAGCAAAGGTAGATGTTACTCAATCTAATTGGTTAGCTACAATAGGGTAGTGATAATCGCTCTCTACTAGCAGGATTGCAATGCGATAACGCCTGTATCTGCGGCGGCCTTCATGGGATTCGCGGGGAAAATGGGACATTTCAGTTTTAATCTCGGGGAGGGGAAGGGAACGTAAAAACTTGAGAAAATTTCACAAAATTGTAGTTAACAATGGGGGGGGGGCGTCGTAACGTGGGGATGAATCCTGAAGAGACTTTGTTCACTATTGAAGGTTGGCGCAAACTCGGTGCCACTTGCTGTAACATAGGTGCACCGAGTCTGCGTCAATCTCCAATGGGGAACGCAAAGTCTCTTCAGGATCCATGCCGATGTTAGCTCTGTCGAGAATTGGAGCAACGATCTACTCAACCCTGGTCAACGGTCATGTTGCGGCGATCAAAGTGCGAAACTGAACAGCTTATAGTGCTCAAATCGTGACACGTTAGTAGCCGAACAGGCTAATTCTCGATACGTCCAGATCAACAGAATAGCAACAGCTGTTGTCAAAGTAGCCCCTGTTGCGACCGTCCCTAGACTCTAGATGACAACAACATCACAATGAGATGATGCCACAGCTATTGGATTCCTGTTCGGTTAGTAGCAACTCAAATACCCTCATTTCCATTCCTTGCTCTCAAAACAAATGTTTCAATCTTCCCATTATTTGTACTTAGACACTCGTGACTGTGTTCAGCTAGACCGCTGATGTTTGTTTCGGGGCAAACGCCAGGTGTTTCAGGTGGAACAGAGGGTGCAGGGTACGGCATGAGGTGTGGACAAGGCCGATTTTACTCAGACCCTCCTCTGCAAGAGCTGAATCTCGGCGATTTTCTGAGACCTCCCCAAAAGCGTTAATTAGTCAAATTTTCGCCGATTTTCTCGGACCCTCCCCAGGAGGGCTTTGGTGTGTTTTTGTTGTGAAAATCAAAGAAGATGAACTATTCATTTTAAAAGATGCAAATTTTGGAGAAGATGAATCTCTAAAAACATCCAGAATGCTACAGCGGAGCTCAGACCTCACCTCCCCCATCCACCCCCTCTTCCATCCCTACGCAGCTGAGGCCCCCTCTGTGGGTATCCACACACCGCGCCGTACCCTAGGTGGGTGTTTCGGAAAGACCAGGTGTTAGAGAAAGCACAGAAGAGCGATGTCTCGGGATGAACGGCCGACTTTTTCGGGCAACGATTTCGACCTTTACACGGCAGCTTTCTGGCGGATCACAACTACGAGTGGCTGAGTATGATACCACTGAGCTTCTGTCTATCACATAAGCAACTTGCTCTTGTTGTATTTCCCCCGGTCAGGACCTATTCGAAATGTGCAAAAAGCATGTGAGTGGCTCAATCCTCTCAGGTGCCTCATATGTACCCTTGAAGCCGGTTCTGGAAGGTGACCAGGAGCTGCTTTCAAGGGAGGGACCCAAGATCAAGTTCCCTGACCCTTCAGGTACTGAAGGGTAATATTGGAAGTGGGGAAGGTTTCCCACGGTCTGCAGCCAGAGGACATCATTGCAGCAGACTGTGGCATGCTTTCTACACGGCTACTGGCTAGCTGTCTGCTCGGATGCTAGCGAGTTTCCAGCTCGGCTACTAGCTACTCAAACATTCGTCGTTCTTGTGGCTACTATCCGAAAGCTGTGGCGAAAATAGCAACAGCAAGGCCACATAACATGGGAATTTCGGAAGGGTTCCATGCGGTTACAGTTGCTTTGTTGTTCTGTTACTAACGTGGCGTTGTCTGACAAAGAGTGTTTTTAGTTGCAAACGCATCTGTGAAAACGAGTAGTTTTGTTATTATCTCTTGTGCGTCAATAGTAATACTGCGCAATATCCCGCCCCAAGCTGCAGGTTCCACAGAGTTATAAGCGTTTTCCAGCTTCGCCGAAAGACATCAGGCATTTCTCCAGGTGCTTCAAAAATTTTTCTCGGATTTTGCTCAAAACTTGTATGTATGTAGTGGTAATCTAGGGTGGTGAACACGAATCTGGAGTCCGTTTGTCTGAAGTTTACTGTAGACTAAGGTAGGTATCATGTCATTTAGGGAGCAAAACCTACCTCAGTATTTCGAAATCGACAAACGAACGGTAAGTTCGTACTCACCAATCCGAGTCACCCCCATATACAAATTTCGAATCAAATCTGAGATTTTGACCAAACTACCGTATACCCACCGTAACCTATCGTAATCTGCATAACATCGATAAATGGACTACAGATTCATGTTTAGCACTCCAAATAACCCACAGAGAAACATTTTGAGACATTTCTATTGTGGCGCCCTGTAAATAGTCAAAAGTCACATACTGCCCTCAAATTTTTCCCCGATTGGAAGCTTTGAGCGAATTTAGTGGAATACTTTAGAAAATCGGCGAATAAAACCCAGATTCGTGATTAGCGTCCCAAATAACCCATCTGGGAGGATTTTAGGTCAAATCTGTAGAATTTTTCTGAAATGCTTCCACAGCCCCCCAATTGGGATAAATAAATGCCCAAACGAAAATCCGTTCAAGTCCATAACGCTGTCAGTCTGTGCAACGTTTGGAAAATTTGCTTTCACCCGACGTTTGCTCAGGGAGGTACAGTCAGGTCCGTGGCTTGCTTCCTCAAGAAAAACCATTTAAATCTCACCAGCGGCAGACGCCGGAAGTTTAAATCTTACAGGCGGCTGGCGGTATGGTAAGCTGATCAGTCGCGCTCTTCTCACCGCCTGAATCGATTAGCGGGCCGGCGCACGCGACCGCCAGAGCAAGCCGCGGGTTGGATTTAAATTTTTTTCTTGAAGAATCACGCCACGGACCTAACTATAGTTTCGGGCGCTGAACACAATTATGTGGTCCAATTCCGGATTTTTCGAAGACTAATGCGTTTTGGAAGGTACAATAAGCACGAAAATCGACCGTTTTAAGCTTGTGACTTTTTGCAACCTGCAACTCGGGGCGGGCTACTGCGCAGTTTTACTAAAAAGGCCCAAGAGATAATTACGAGCCGTAAAATTTTTAGAAAAATTTTTGTAAAAAATAAACATATGGGGGGGGAGGGACGTAAAAATTTTGGGGAAAAAAGGTGTTTTTTCCAAACCACTTGTGTCACTCAAAAAAAGGCCACAGCAGTTTTTCTTCTTCTTCTCAGCCATGAACACAGCATCGCATCAAAGGCGTAGGAAGCTAGTCACCTCACACGGCTTGTACCATAGATCTCGAGCAGATAACATTGTAGGTCTGGCCGGGCATGCAAATAGATGCAATGAATCATGTCCGGCACATTCACAATCAGGGCATCTATCAGGGACTGACTGACCAATCCGATGAGCGTAGGCCTTTAGATATGTGGAGTGACCGCATCGCAGACCAGCGAGGATTGTTCGGGTGCGTCTCGGTAGATCGGCTTCGCTGTCGTCGACTCGTAGGGGTACGCCGCCATAAATTGAGTTGGGCTGAGCATCAGACAGGTACTCTGCCACAAAGCGCGTATGCTCAGCCATCTGGAGTCTTCTGCGGGAGAGCTCGGATGTAGCCCAGCGTTTTCGATCGACAGCAGACAGGGAAGCATTGAGCGGCGTGCGTATGTTTCTTGGTTGGGGGCCGAACGACAGAAGATGGTAGTTTGGATGGGTCGGGCTCTTGACAACACTTATGAGAAACTGCTGAGACTGGAGTAAGCAGTGCTGTTTTACAGAGAGTAGGCCGGTTTCTTGATGAAGATGCGGAATAGGCATCGACTGGTAAAATCCAGTAATAAGCCTGAGGGCAGTATTCTGTGCTCTCTGCAGCTTGCACCAAGAGGATTCAGAGAGATGTCGGGTCCAAATAGGGGCGCCATATTCCAAGACCGGCTGGACCATGGCTCTATAAGTCGTACGTAGTACTTCCTTCGTGCTGCCCCACGAGATTCCAGCTAAGGCGCGAAGAATGCTGTTGCGCGAGTTGGCAGAGGCAGCTCGTATACGCGTATTCTCACGAAATCGTAAAGAGGGGTCCAGGAAAACTCCCAATAGTCGAGGATGCTTGGACAGTGGCAGCTCGTGGCCATCCCACATGACTTTGGGATGGAGCCGATGTTCAATAGTAGCCGTTGTACATAGTGTAGCACATGATTTGGAGGCAGAGACAGTCAGTGATCCAAGATATTCAACCTACGCGTGGTGGATCTGTGAAGTCGACATATGGAGGCTCAACAAACGAACATCAATCACTCCATGTGGAGTTTTTTCGTATTGGGAGAGTAACTGGCTGGCTGCTGCACTCCTCTGTATTCTACTTGTGGAGCAGTTTTTCATCTCGGAGGGGGATCGTAGAAAACTTTGGAATTTTTAAAAGTTTTGGTCAACAGGGAGGGAATGAGTCGTAGCTCCGCCGGAATTGGCTCAACGGCCTGCTCAACCCTGGTTCGAGAACTACCATATCTTTCCCACAAAAGAAAGGAAGATTAGATAGAAAATAGTTTGCGCTTCCGAACAAGGTCTCACACTTGGCTGAAAGACTAACGCTTAAAGTCCTCAAAACTCAACAAATAGGCGAGAACATTTAGCTGGAGCCTGACTATCTCCGCCCCCCCCTGGGCGAAGCTTCTGCTAAAATAAAGACACCGACCTTCTACTGAATACGTAACATCATCTACCATAACCTTCCAAGACTGGAAACGGACCTACTATTCGTTTACAGCCTTCCACCCCCCCCCCTCCAGAATAAACACGCTGTGCGTATATTAGGCGAAAAAAAATCGAGATCTGGAAAAAAAGAATATAGCCAGGCCAGAAAAAAATAACCATTGGAAGAAAAGACGAAAGATAGAACGAAGTTACTAGGCAACCTTTTGAAGCTTTGCGAAAAGGTAAGGCCTAAGTCAACTTTTAGGGTGTTCTAAAAAAATCTTTCGGATTCGACTCACAACTTTCAACTGGGGATTATTTAGGGCGCTGAACGCGAATCTGGGGTCTGTTCATCGCTATAGTTGCAAGGGAATGACCAGACCTGGTCGCCAGAACTATCCACGAGCCCATGTTTTTCTGATCGACCACCTCCCGGGTAGTCATAAAAACCCTATCCTAGCTGCCCGAGTAAAAGTAAAAAAGTTATGGGCGTAGAAGTTGCGAGCTCTGTAAGTAAAATAAAATTTATCTGCTGTAAACTGTTTTTACCGCTTGAATTATCGAAAACGCGACTCATGTTCGTGTTCAGCGCCTCAAATATTCTCTTTGAGAGAAGTTTGGGCAGGAATTTTTGTTAATTTTCTTATATTACAATTTTAAAAATTTCATCATTACTCGGGCAGCTAAATTAGGGTTTTCGAGAGTACCCGCATGGTGGTCGATCAGAAAAATATGGCTATATGCGTAGTTCTAGCAAACAGGTCTGGTCACTCCCTAGTTGGAGTTACTGAAGGTTACGGTAGACATGACGCCTTTTAACGGGCGTTACCTATCTTAATATTTCGAAAAACGAAAACTAGACACCAAATTCGTGTTCGGCGTCCCAAATAACACCCTAGAAGAATTTTTGAGCCAAATCTGCACAGGGTCAAGCGGGCGTTGCGTAATTTTTCGAAATCGAAGCAAGCCCCCCCACCACCACTTTTTTTTTCAAAAATCTTCTTTTTTTTGCAATCCCCCCCCCCGAGGAACGCTTCGATCACGAAATCGGAGTATACAATTTTTTGGATATACTCGTCGTTCGGAAAACTAAAATAGTCAAAACATTTTAATTACCAAACTGTCATACGACAAAAATTCGTTCAGTAGTTGGGCTCAAGCGTCTAAAGCCCCATTCATAGCTGGTTGCTTCGACTTGTAGTCAAAGCGACCAACAATACTGCCGCGATATGAAATCGCTGAACGAAAATATTTGAAATCGCTCCATCCAGCGATTTCAAATCGTCGAGCGACTTGCGATCGCTCATAGGGACGCATTTCCGCGTGAAACGCGGCGGAGATTTGCGGACAACGCCGCGAGATTGGGTATGGAGTCCTGAATTTGACGCCGAATACCCTACGTCTACACAAAAAATTACGGCCAAGTCGCTTCGACTAGACGAATCGCTTCCATGATGGAAGCGACGCGACTATTCGAAGCGACCTAACAGAATCGAGCAGGTCGTTTTGGACCAGCTATGAAATACCCCAGTCGCTCGGCGATCCCTACTGAAACTGCAAACTGTTCCAACCCGTCGCGACTAAGTGCAAGACCTGTTGCCGCGACGGGTTTTGTAACTGTTGGTAGCGAAGCGACTAGTCGGAGCGACCTGCTATGAAAGAGCCTTAAAACCTTAGCAATGCTACGATCCTTCCCTTTGGTGACAAAGTATTGAGAAATTTTGGGATATCTTCATCGAATTTTCATTTTTTGTCCGAAACTCTTGCGATCCCCCCTAATCTTCAACTTGAGGTCAAAATTTTTGCGACCCCCTGCAACCCACCGTTATCTATAGAAAATCGATGAACGGGTTGCAGATTCCTGTTCAGCACTCCAGAATATCCCCACAGCACAATTTTGGGCCTCTTCTATCAAATCATTTCGAGAATCGTCGAATATCGCGGTTTGCCCTCACAATTTTCCACCGATGGCAACCTTTGAAAAAGATATGTTAAATACTCTTGAAAAAAGTCAGATGAACATCAGATTCGCGATCAGCATTTCAAAAATTTCCCATACGAAAATTTTGAGTCAGATGTGAAACGTTTTTCTAAGACGCTTTCAGAACCAAATAACAAACGCGCTCAACAAACAAATAGGGGCTTCTAGTCTTTTTAAATCTGCAACTCATGGATCCCCAGCGTATTCTTTTGAAAATGAAGAAACCGACTTAGTATTACGGCTCAAAACGTCAACTAACCCTTCAATGAAATTTTCAGCAAAATTTATCCAAGAACTACAAACGTCACGTTCAGCTCAGCTGTAGGGAACACGAACTTTGACCGGCTATGCTATAACTTTTTTTGCAGATGTCCGCAACAAAATCCGAATTCAGATTTGAAGAGAGCGGGCCAGTGCTGACCAGAATACATCCATCAGCTTTCTGATCCAGGAGAACACGATGCGAGGTTCCGTAGTTAGACAACGATTAAACATCAAAAATTGACGAAACAACCAGAAAAAATGTGAAAAATAAGCTCTTTGAAAACTGGCGCCTGCTGACCGCCCGTAATCTTTTCAGAAACCATGAACAACCAACCGTATCGGGTCCATTTTTCATGAACGTGTCAACGATGAACTGAAGCCGCTCTGGTTTCACCTTTTCAATCGCCTTCTGTACTACATGGTTGCCATTCTGGTCCTTGGTGCATTTTAATACCTGAAACGAAAACCGGTAAGTTAAGAGGAAACGAGGTAAGCAGCCGTTCATCGAAGACGAATGAACATTGATGAAGGCAAAGTACAAGGGGAGGGATGAGTAATAGCGGGCTATACCTTGCAGAAAAGAAGGCTAAGGGCTGATAAAGGACAGAACAGGTATAAGGAATGTTAAGGTCAAGTTCCAGCACAGCTTAAGGTGTAGGGTTCTGCGGAAAAAATTCTAGCCTCACAAGGTGAGTGTTTTCAGCGATGAACGCATCTGCGAAAACGACTAGTATTGTTAGTATCTCTTTTGCCTCAATAGTAAAAGTGCGCAGTATACCGCCCCGAGCTGCAGATTCCAAGAAGTTATTAGCGTTTTTCAAGCTTCGCCAAAGGCAAGGGTACCCTCCCCTCAGAAATTTTTCGAGTTTTTTTTTTCAAAAAACTTTCTTGGACTTTGCTCAAAACTTGTACGTAGAGGAAGTCTAGGGAGGTAAACACGATTCTGGAGTCCGTTTTTCGAAATTCTGAGATTTACTGTAGATTACGGTAGTTACCATGTCATTTAGGGGGCAAAACCCACCTTAGTACTTTGAAAATCGACAAACGGACGCTGAATTCGTATTCACCACCCTGAACAACCCCCGTATACAAATTGTGAGTCAAATCTGAGATTTTGACCAAACTACTGCATACACACCGTAATTTACCATAATCTTCCAAGAATCGATAAACAGACGCCAAACTCGTTTTCGGCACTCCAAATAACCCCTTAACAGATTTTGAGCCGCCTCTATCGTAGCGTGCCGGAAATAGTCAATGGTCACATTTTGCCCTTCAATTTTCCCCCATGGGAGGCTTTGAACGAATTTAGAAGAAAACTTTGGGCTGCCGAGATGTCGTACGTTCGTGCCGTGGCAGTGTGGAGGAAAGAAGACCACCTCCGTGCAAACCGACGTCAACCCCTCCGCGTGGAGGGTTTTTGTCATGGGAGAGATGCTGGCTGGCTGCAGCTCTCCTAAGGATTCTACTACAAATGGCCGGCGTCGAGAGGAATCCAGGACCCGCTCAGAAGTACTCATGCGCCACGTGCGGCAAGGATGTTACCAGGAGACATACCAGCGTCCAGTGCTTCGGATGCCAAAGGTGGGTGCATCTCTCCTGTTCGGGTCTCAGTTCTGTGAGGCATCACGATCCTTCCTTCCGTTGTGTTCTGTGCTCTGCCCCCAGTAACTCTGATTCCTCATTTACCAACCGCCCCCTCTCCATTGTGCATATTAACCTCAATGGCCTTTGTGCCAAGTTGTCTGAACTCTCTCTTTTTGCTCGTACTCATCATCCTGATGTCATAATGGTTCATGAAACCAAACTTTCTCCTTCTACTACCGCACGTCACCCTAACATTCCTGGCTACACTGCTTATCATGCTCCGAGGACAGCTCTCGGCGGAGGAGTTTCCACTTTCGTATTATCAAATCTACCCTCTCATATCATACCAAACACACCAAAGGACGGTACTCTCGAGTACCTACCTATCCATCTCCCTCTTAAAACACCTATATCTCTTTTTAATATCTATATCCCTCCTACCACGTCCTGTCCCCAATCTTACGACCCTACTCCCTCACTCAAGCAGTTGTACGACTGCTCACTTTCACCCTCTGTTGTCTTCGCAGACGATTTCAATGCTCATACATTCTACTCGTCGCTTGACACTGACGCTAGAGGAGAAGACGTCGAAGAATGGGCGGAGGAGTGCGATCTGGTCATTCTCAACGCTGATCAGCCCACTCGTCTCCCGGCCAACGGCCGATCCTCTAGTCCAGACATCTCTCTTGTATCATCTGATCTCTCCAGCGCCTGCTCTTGGTCTACCGCTACAACTCTGTCCAGTGATCATATCCCCGTTTTTGTCCATGTCGATCTCTCTAATTCTCTTGCTCCTTATTCAGGTATCCGTCAAAGGTCTTATCTTAATCTTTGCCTTGCAGACTGGCGCTTGTTCAGGGAGGTGGCACTTCGCCATGTGGATGACTACCCATGGAATGGAAACGTGCACCAGAAAGAGCGTCACTTGACGGACGCGATTCGCAAGGCAATGAAAGCCGCCATTCCGGAGGGCCGAGTTAAGACCTTCTTTCCCAATGTCACCAGGGAAATCTTGGAGAAGATAAGGACAAGGGATGCAAAGAGAGTGGCAGATCACCTGGATCCGACCATTGCTGAGCTGGATAGCGAGATTAAGCGAGATCTGAACAAGCACAAGAAGGGGTGTTGGGAGAAATTCATGGAGAAGATGAATTTCAAGAGTGATGGAGCGTCAACTTGGAAAGTTCTAAAGAAGATCTCGGGCAAGAGCACCTCCACCAACTACTCTACGATCGAGTTCGAGAATGGAGTCTTCAAATCGGGAAAGGAGGCTGCAACTGCTCTCGGAAAGAATTTTTTCATAACTCAGGCTAAGAGAGGGAAACAAAATCGAGTGACTGTAAAGAGAGCTCTGTAAGTTGCCACTCATGAATGAAGCAGAAGCAGTGACGCCCGCGCAGATTGAAAAGGTGGTAAAAGAGATGCGCAACTCGAAGGCTGTAGGGCCGGATGGCATTAGTCCTGCGATCTTGAAGAAACTGCCGACTGAGATTATGCCAATCCTGGCTGACGTCATCAACACATCCTTTCGCACGTGCATCGTACCCCAAGACTGGAAAATGGCAAGCGTCGTTCCGTTGCCTAAGGCAGGTAAATCACCATCGACGGCTAAGGGATACAGGCCAATAAGTCTGTTATCACCAATCGCAAAGGTCGCTGAGAAACTGGTCGTCAAGGAGCTTGCCGAGCATAATAACAATCAGCAGCACCAGCATGGATTCCGCAAATTACACTCTACCACCACGGCGCTGCTGGAGATTGTGAGCCATGTTTTGGATGGCTTCAACGCCACCAAGCCTCAACGCACTGTTGGAGTAGCCCTGGACCTCACGAAGGCGTTTGACACTGTCAACTTGGGCATACTGTCTGAGAAGCTATTGAGGTCCACCATCCCGCCTTGGCAGAAGCGATGGACTACAGCACTCATCAAAGGGCGCCGAGCAAAAGTGCTGTTTCAGGGACATGTATCTAATAGCATCCCGATCGCTGCCGGTGTCCCTCAAGGAGGAGTCATATCGCCTGCTCTGTTCAGTCTTTACCTGGAAGATTTGCCCGTTCCCCCAAGTGACATCAAAGTCGTTGCGTATGCGGATGACATCACCATCTTGTGCCGGGACAGAGACATTAATGTAGCTGCACGCAAGATCAATAGCTACCTCATCGTTCTGAAGAACTTTCTCGATGATATAATGCTCACTGTCTCTGCCGCTGAATCATCTGTATCAGTTTCTCCACTGACCCTAAGGAACACTGCGCTCACCCCGTTGTGAATTGGGAAGACGCTCGTCTGCCTGCTGCACGTTTTCCTAAGCTGCTCGGCCTAGTATTGGATCCTTCGTTGAGGTTCCACAAGAATACTGAGCAGAAACAGGCTACAGTGAAAGCAAAGCTCAACGTCCTACGAGCTCTGGGAGGAACGTCGTGGGGAAGTAGCAAGGAGACAATTTTGACCACCTACAAGGCAATATTGCAGCCGGCGTTGGAGTACGCTGCACCGGTATGGCAGCACATGATATCGGATTCATCGTGGACAAAGATGCAGCGAGTCCAAAATGCTGCTCTTCGGATTGCCACAGGGTGTGCTAAAAGCACCCCAGTGGAACATCTTCATGCTGAAGCCCGAATTCTGCCAGTTAAGGAGCACTGCCAACTCCAAGCGCAGCAACTGGTTATTAACATTGTCAAGCAGCCTGACCACCCATTAAGAAGGATCATGAATACCGTGAGAGAGAGAGATATCAGAAGGCCTTTGCGGATGCTCCCGAGAAAGTTAATATACAAAGATGGACGGACTCCCAACTGGATCGTCTGCGTCTTTTACGTGCGGAGCACACCAAGTTCGTCAGGGATCACTTGAGTAGGATGACCGTCAATCCCATATTGAGGGGTCGCACCACACATAGTCAGCGACACCGAGATGGAACTCGGTAGGCGGGCTAGAAGTACCCTTGCCTCGTCACGCTGCGGTCATTCCCCTATGCTGATGTCATTCTTGCATAAGATCGATCGCAGTAAGCCGGACGAGTGCCCGGACTGTGGTAGCCGTGGCCACACAACTGAACACCTATTCGAATGCCCAAAGAGGCCTACCACTCTTACAACAATGGATTTGTGGACGAATCCGGTTTCAGTCGCCCGTTTCTTGAACCTTTGACAAAAACCTTCCTGCGGCTGCAAAGAAGAAGAAGAAGAAAACTTTGGAAAATCTGGCAAATAAACCCCAGATTCGTTCTCAAAGCCCCACATATGAACCACTGTGTGATTTTACGTCAAATCTGGAACATTTTTTCAAAACGCTTTGGTATAAACAAACGCCCAAGCGAAAATCCGTACAAGTCCAAAACAGTACAAAGTTTGGGAAATGTGCCTTCACCCGAATTTCGCTCAGAGTGGTAGATTTGCGCGCTTAACAAAATTGTGGCCCATTTCCGCATTTTCCGTAAACTAACGCGCGTTTTTCATGGTACAAAAAGCCCAAAAAAGACCGTTTTAGGCTTGTAACTTCTTGGAACCTGCAGCTCAGGGTGGGACACTGCGCGGCTTTTCTATGGAGGCCTAAGAGATACTAACACTACAACTCGATTTTGCAGATGCGTTTACCGCCATGAACTTCTCTTCTGAGAACGAAAGGCGGATACGCCAAAATGTACAGGAATGCGGAAACAAGACGGAAACGAAAAAAAAACTCTCGCGCCTCGCCATCTATTTTTTTCGAGTTTTCTTTAAAAATGATGAAAATGGCAACAGAAATGCAAAGATGGCCGGACGGTGGAAATCGAATGCGGTAAAACGAATATTCCCACTCCGCGTATTCCTGTTTGGGAACTAAGCAGGCCTAGAAGAACCACACCCACGTCAGAGTACAGGGCCGATCCGATGCTGAGCCTCGCCCCGACTACAGTTGAAAAGTCAAAAGTCAAGAAAATTGTGTACACAAATACGCTAACCTGGCTCTCCAATTCCTTCAATATTTCCATCTGAATAGGCTCGTCCGAAGCTTCTAAGGCTTTCTGGATCACGCGACATCCGTACATTTGGAGGGCCAGATTCATTACATGTCCCTTCAGCGAACGACCGAGTACAATCTTCTGCTCCGCGGTACCGAACTCGAAAAATTTCTGAAGAATACCTGGGTAAGCACACGCTCTGATGAGAACCTGACACATATGATCGACGCCAAATTGTTCGCCGGATGGGTGGTTTCTGGTGAAGACATAGAGAGTGCGCAGACAAACGGAGACGCAGACTGCTCGACCACACACCTACCATACGAACATTTCCGCGTCTACTACAACGATTTCGGGCATCAAATATCATGCACCCAAGTTTTGCAATTTGCGTAAGAGTGCAAGGATACCCAGCTAAATGTGGAAGATGCTGTAGTGCAAAGCATACTCGTTTTTTTAGACTTACAAGGGACTGCTTCAAACTTCCCGTTGAGTTTTGGAAAACCATGTTGTCGTTGCCGTAGGTCTGTCACAGTAAGTAAATGACCCGCGCTTGAAAATCCCTAAATGGCTGCGGAGAATTCAAAAAATGGTATTGTCATTGTTCCACGAAACGGTCAGGGTACCCATCAGAATTTTTGGGGCGTTCAGTAAATGTTTTTCGGATTTCGCTTAAAACTCCGAACTGGGTGTTATTTAGGGCGCTGAGCCCGAATCTGGGGTCTATTCCTCGCCAGACTTAGGGTTACAGTACGCAAAGGTAGACATAATGTCTTTTAACTGGCCATTTACCATAAAATTTCGAAAATCGAAAAATGGACCTTGAATTCGTGTTCAGTGCCCCAAACAACACCCACAAAGAAATTTCGAGTCAGATCTGAGACTTTGAAACCGCAACCTACTGCAATCTATCGAAAATCGATAAACGGGTTGCAGATTCATGTCAAGCAGCACGAGTATCCCCTATGTATAAGTTTCAGGGCGATTTCATCGTAGCATTCTCGAAATCGTCAAAAGTCGCCTTTGGCCAGCAAAATTTCCCCAATTTTGAAGCTTCGGACCAAATCAAATGGAATTGTTCGTATATTCATAAATAGACGTCAGATTCATAATGAGCACCCATAATAACCCCCAGTAAAGTTTTCAGCTCAATCGGAGATAATTTTTGAGCACCCCAGAAATTGCCATTCGTGTACCCCATTTCTCTTCGCAAAGCTATGAGAATGCCCACCTTTGGAAATCTCCTGCAGAGCTCTGAGGCAGTTAGGGGATTTCGAAAACGGATTATCAATAATGTGTCCCATACCAACAACTATCAAACCACGGTTTTGTAATAGCCCATCGGAAATTTACGGCCAGCCCTAGTTTTACAGCCAAAGTATGAAATTTGCATAAAAACACAAAAACCCTAACTAGAACTGATCCTAAAGCAAACTGTTTTTAGAGAACTCTTGACAATAGGAAAGCCAACAGAAATAATCGTATTGACAAGGGAACTACTGTAAGTCGTACTAACCACTCCAAATGAAATGTACTTATCCTCTGTTTCCGAGTGTGATTTATTTCCGTTAGTCGCGTGCGTCTGCGTGCGTACGCTGCGTCTCCTTCTCCCCACAATTTCTCGCTGTCTCTACCCTCGCTCCGCACAAGCGTGCGAGGGAAAACAGAGTAGATCTGGCTCGGAACCAGAGGACATCTAGGCCCTTTTTTGAACGGTAAAGTCCGAATACGCCCATCGCAGCTGCCTAGACCCACTCTGAAAGAAGTTATGAGCTTTCTTAAGCTTCGCGGCAAGGTAAGGGTGCCCCATAAAATTTTCAGGGGTTTTTCATTTTTTTTTTTTGCGGAAATGGGCCAAAAGGTGTTTTTCATTTTTTTCCGGATTTTGCTAAAAAAACATGTATGTAGGGGTAACCTGGAGGTGCTGAACATGAATCTGGGGCTCGCTTGTCTAAATTTTTAGGCTCACTGTAGATTACGGCAGCTAACATGCCATTTAGTAGGTAAAACCTGCCTTAATAATTCAAAAAGGAAATCGAATTCGTATTCAGCACCCCAAATAACCCCCACATAGAAACTTTAAGACAAATCTGAGAGTTTGACCGAACTACCGTATACCCACCGTAATCTAACGTAAGCTGTCAAAAATCGATTAACTGACGTCAGATTCGTGTTGAGCACTCCAAATGACCCCCAGAATAACGTTTTGGGCATATTGATCGAATCAACACCGCAGGTGTGGCAATGGAGCAGTTCTTATGGTATACGCGCCGCACACACCGGAATGCTGCGCGTCGTCGTCCCTGGGACACATTAACCGAGCGCCAACTATTTTTTTTTCATAGAGTCCAGGCTAACGCGCCCAAGGACGGCGACGCGCGCAGCTTTTTTCCGTCGCGCGCGACTCATGTGCCAGCCGAAATACTCCTAAGCCACATGCGCGGTGTGGATTCGATCAACATGCCAACGATTTGAGCCACATCAGTCGTCACGTTCCGAAAATCGTCAAAAGTCGATTTTGCCGTTAAATTTTTCAGCCGGTGAGAAGCTTTGAACAAAGTTAGTCCAAAACTCCGAAAAAACAACAAATAAACCTCAGATTTGTGATCAGCACCCCAGATAACCCCTGGGGCGAATTTGAATTCAAATCTGGAATATTTTTTTTCAAAGCTTTTTGTACCCCGTAATTGATATAATTGAGCGCTAACCGAAAATCCGTACAAGTCCAAAACGCTATCAGTCTGCACAAAGTTCGGAAAATGTGCTTTCACCCTAACTCAGCCTAGGGGGTTGCTTTGAGCCCTGAACACGATTATGACGTCCGTTTCCGGAACTTCGTAAAATTAATGCATTTTTGGAGGGTACAATAGGTACAAAAATCAGAGAAAAAACGCTAATAAGGGGAGTATATTTCGATCGGAATGGCCAGTTTTGCTAATAGTAGTTTCCTTGTAAGAAGTTAAAGGGGCTGACCCATTCCCAGCCGTTCAAATTTCCGACATTTGTGTATAACACAAGCCACAATGGAAAGACGATAAGAAGGGAGCTTAATTGTCCGAGATTTTCGATAGGTTTTTCTCCGAAACTTATGTTTTGGGTGGCCTATTTGCCATAGATCAAATCCTGGTACGTCTACCGGCGCAAAATTGTAAAAAAAAAGACTACGGCTTTTGCGCGTACGCTGCCTTTGATGCACCTAGATTGAAGCTTTGAGAATATATATTTTTTGAATCTTTCAATCCAAACTTCCTTCAGGAGAGGGGGGGGGGTGAATTGGGGAGCTGAACACGAACAAAGGGTTCAATTAAAGTTTTTTTTCCACAAGATTACGGTTGCTTACTGTAGACTTACTGTAGATACTTTTTCTACTAAGTGAAAGAATCCCGGGAAACAAGCCGAACAATTATTCTCAGATTTTTTTCCTGCGCTCTGTAGACCGAAAACCTCATTTGCGCGCATAACTGGGTGTTTCATATTCAAAAAGTTGAAATTCAAATACCATTAAAAAACACCTGAAAACTCAAGTCTCAACATCCCTGTCAGTGGGCCAGTTAGCCAACAAAGTTTCGCTAGCGTCGAAGTTTCGGGTAGGGTACTGTATGTGTGAATATCTTGCTAAGTATATATCCCTATATGTCTGCTATAAAGCCAAGCTCGGATGAGTCCGGGCGCAGCAAGCAGCGGAACGGCCGGTAATGGCAAAATATAACAATAATAAGGAGATTTTGACACGATAAGTTAGCGGAAACCTGCGTTGCGCAAAGCCAGAAACCGAATGAGAGTGCGTTTTGGGCGTTCCTTGCCCTGCTTCCCAACATCCGAAAACCTTTATTCCGAAACACGACTTCCGATTACCTCAAAACTTCCGCTCATTCCTAGCAAGGGCTTTTACCATCACAGTTCGGTTTGTTAGACCATGTGGTTCGTTCTGGAATCACAAATAGGAGTCAGTCTGACAAGGGAATGAATATGGGACAACGTAACAATTTAAATCGAAATATGTTTCTAAATCCATTTCTGACGCAGAAGTCGAACTCCTCAGCTGCGTAACGGTTTTCTGAACGGGGTTATAGGCGTTTTTCCATATTTCCCCTTGTCGACTGAGCGTTTATGGTGGGTGTAGCCGCGAAACAGACGGCTGCGGACCACTCAGCGGCCCGCGCGCCTGTGGGGAGCGCCGATCGATCACCGAAATTCTCGTGGGCGCACACGACACAGCGCAGGCTCCTGAGATGTCCGCAGGCATCTGTTTCGTGGTTGCCCCAAGAATACCTTATATCAATCAGGCGGTTCCTAAAATGTTCAAGAGAAACATATCAGATCTGACTCAAACTTTCCCAATGAAGGTTATTTGGGGTGCTGATCACGAATCTGAGGTTGAGTTGCCATTTTCCAGAATCCCCAACATATTCTGTTGAGAGCTTTCGTGCGGTTTCAAGAACGGCAGAGTAGATTTGGCTCTAGTATATGTGTGGCGAACACGAATTCGACGTCTGAATATCGATTTTCGGAAGATCACGAAAGGTTACGTTAGGTTTACGATAGCTTAGTCAAAGTATCGGCTTTGGCTCAAAACGTATCTGTAGAGCAGGGTTGAGCACGGTTGCGTCTCGGCGCAACGGAGGGTCAAAAAAAAAACTTGGGAAATTTTCGTAAAAAAATTAAAATTTGGGGAAGGGTGCGCAGAAATTCGGATAACAAGGGAAGTGCTTTTAGTTGTAAACGCATCTGCAAAAACGACTTGTATCGTTAGTATCTCTTGTGGCTCAATAGTAGAACAGCGCAGTATCCGGCCCCGAGCTGCCGGTTCCAAGAAGTTACAAGCTTGAAAAGGTCGTTTTTTGTGCTTTTTGAACCATCTGAAAAGCGCATCAGTGTTCGGAAAATGCGGAAATGGGCCAAAATTTTGTTCCGCGCCCAAAACTACCACTCTGGTTGAAGTTCGGGTGAAAGCACATTTTTCAAACCTTGTACAGACTGATAGCGTTATCAGGGTTGAGCAGGGTTGTGACCCGCCACAACGATGGGGTCGTAAAATTTTTGAAGAAAAATAGGATTTTTTTTCGAAACCACTTGATAACTAAACGTTCGCTTTTCTTTAAAATTTGACACTGAATAGAGCCTTATGAAATTTTAGTCCCAGCGGCCCCTCCTGGGGGGGGTCGTAAAATTTTGGAAATTTTTTTGGAAAAAAATGAAAAATTGGGGGGTCGTAGCCGCGACAAAAATCGCCACAACGGTCTGCTCAACCCTGAGCGTTATGGACATGTACGGAATTTCGGTTAAGCGTTTGCTTATTTATACCAATTAGAGGGTCTAAAAGCATTTTGAAAAAATGTTAGACATTTGACTTCAAATCCTTCAAGGTGGTTATTTGGGGCGCTGATCACGAATCTGAGGTCTACTTGCCGATTTACCGAAGCTCTCGACTTGATTCGTTCAAAGCTTCTCATTGGGCGAGAATTTGGTGGCAACACGCGAGTTTTGACGATTTCCGGAACGCTACGATAGAAATGGCTCAAAATGTTTTTGTATGGTTTATTTGGAGGGCTAAACACCAGTCTGGGATCCGTTTATCAATTTTTGGGAGATTCGTTTATCAATTTTTGGGAGATTACGGTAGATTACGGTGGGTATACGGTAGTTTGGTCAAAGTCTCAGATTTTACTCAAAATTTGTATGCGGGTGTTATCCGGGGTGGAGAGTACGAACTTCACGTCCGCTTGTAAATTTTCGTAATACTTACTTAGATAGGTTTTGCCCCCTAAATGACATGGTACCTACCATAACCTACATTACACCTCAAATTTTTGACAAACGGACTCCAGATTCGTGTTCACACTAGAAGGATTTTAGTGTGCTAGCGGAGGTTGGGTACCTTAATCGTTGCCTTGAAATTGAATGCTGCATGGACGGCGACTAATAATTTTTAAATTCTCATCATCCCTTAGGCCCCCGTCATAGTCGGTGGATCTACTGAGTCCCACCGGGTCGATACACATCGAATTCGTGGGAAACGGGTGCAAAAAAATCAACCCACTGAGTCCGACTGCGACCGTCTGATGCCCACCGCAATCCCCCCGGTCGATACTGATGGTTCTCATGCGTACAAGGGCGGGGCCAGTGCACCGAGTGAGTCCCACTGAGTCCCACCGAAATCATCCTCACCCTACCAGGTCGATATAGGTGTTTCTCGCGTGATTTGGGTGCATTTTTTTCGGCCGACTGCGACCTGCCGAGTCCCGCCGCATCTCGTCTCTCGTCGTCTGCGCTCTGCCCCACCTACTGCTGCCACTGACTATCGATTGCGTGTTTCGTAGAGGAACTGGTTGGCGCTGGGGGCAACCGGACTCAGTCGGACTTAGCAGGTTTTTCTGCCCCGGACTCAGTCGGACTCAGCAGGTTTTTCGAAGAAGTCTGACGGGGGCCTTATGGGCATTTTGAAGAGGTTCACAAACAGGCCGGATGTTTTCGCAACAGAGGGGGGTGGGGGCGGGGCACTTGGCTATCGCACTTGGCCACGCCCATTTTTTCCGTGCGGAAACGAATTTACAACACCAACCCGTGTTTTCCTCCCCTTCTAAAATCAGCACAGCCGTTGCGGCACGGAAAAATGGGCGTGGCCAAAAGCAAAAGCTATGTGCCCCCCCCCACAGCGATAGCACCAATTTCTAAATTAAGTTTCGAACACTGTAGTACCCCATTTTATTAGAGTGCAACGATCCATCCCTCCACACTCATCAAAAAACACATGGAGCAACAGAAAGGTGAAAAAATATCAGCTGCCGTCAAATTAGTTGCTTGGTCTGCAAACAACAGCGGCTGAGCATTCAATTTCACGGCAAGGATTACGGTACCTACTCTCCGCCAGCACACCAAAATCGTTCTTGTCGTGTTCACCTCCTCAGATTACCCCTTATACAAGTTTTGAGCAGAATCCGAGCAAATTTTTTGAAACTCCTAAAAAAATGCCTAATGGTACCCTTGCCTTTTTGCGAAGCTTGAAAAAGGCTCATAACTTGTTCGAACCTTCAGCTCGGGGCGGGATACTGCGCATTTTTACTATTGAGCCACAAGAGACACTAACGATAATATTCGTTTTCACAGATGCGTTTGCCACTCTAAACACTTCCATTCTAAGACAATTTTTCACCTCGGGAGGTGGGATCTTAAAAAATTGAAATGCTCTCAAAATTTCGGGCATCCGGAGGGTGGGGGGAGTCGTAGCTCCTCCGAAATTTGACGCCACGGCCCGCAAAAAAACCCTGCTGTAGAGGTTGAAGAGCACTAAATGGGAGTCCATTTGTCGAGTTTCGAAATTACAAGATAGGTCATTCCAGCTAAATTACACTATACCCACCGTAACCTACAACAAAGCTTAGCTTTTCGGCTGTCGGCTAGCGGACCCCGGATTCATATTCAGCATTCTAAATAACCCCTACACACGAAGTTAGGACCGATTATTGAAGATGTTCTCCAAACACCTTGAACATGAACAGGACAGTCATAAACAAAATTGGTTTCCGAACTAACCGCAATAAGGGAAAATAATACTAAAAATATTGCAAACAAAAACTAGCCAGGAAACAGTCATTCTGTGAAAGCGCACCTGCACTACATAGTTGCCGAAGACGTCGACCATAAGAGCGTGGGCATTGGCAAACACTTCATCAAACAACAGCTGCTTCTCCTTGGCAGATGCTCGCTCCAGTTTTTGCTGAATGAACCTGCAAAAGTTCATGATAAGGACTTCATTAAAGAACTACGTTGCACACGGTGGCCAACAGTTGGACTCAAAATCGATCCTTTTCCAAGATACCTTACCGAGATCCATGCTGATCCCTGGCGAATTGCATCACATACGGAATAATGTCGGTAATGTGGAGCTGAGGGGTCCGATTATTCACATCGAACTCATCGAAGAGTTGACCACGAACAAGTTGCCTGAAAACTACACGTGCAAACTTCAAGCAAAACATGGCCCTCATGATCCGGTTAAGAACTGCTGACCAGGTACTTTCTCACTCATAGCTGAAGTGCTAACTAATTTGGGGATTTCGGAAATCGGAAAACGTCAAGGAGAATCTAATTTTGGAAATCAGAAGGATAAAACTCCACGATATCTCCAATCCGCATTTGATTTTTTCTCGGGATTGGAAATCGATGAATGAAAACCATCGAAAGTCGGAACCCTGTTCATCCCTACTAATGAGTAGCAACAGCTGAGGAAAATAAAACGAGGGTTTTGCAAAACAATTCAATCAAAAATTTAACTGCAGTCGATTTTCAGTATTCTGGAACTAACATGCTATAGGTTAAGTAGCATATCGTTGCCAGGGTCGTGCGCGATGGTGGAATTCCTCAACGGGTAGTAAGGGGTTTGAAAAAACTTGAGCCTAATAATGGAAATTTCGTGTAGGGGACGTAAGAAGTTAAACCAAAAAACGAACATTAGTAGGGGGGGGGGCGGAGTGGCGGCGCTTTGGCCGGTTTTTTTTCCTGACCGTGAGGGATTTGATTTGTTCAGAAAAGCCATTTGGTCTTTGGGCAGAGCGCCGCAAAGCGGCGCTTCGGCCGGGTGAAAACGATTTCAATGCACACGTTAGGCCATTGGTATACCTCCCTGTCGCTGCAGCGACAGGTTTCGACAACTATCACTCATCGTGTTGGGACCAGCAACGGCGCTATGGCAGGGTCGGCCGCGGGATCAGTTTGTGTGCGACCGTCGCCGAAACAGGTCGCTGAGAGGTGTTATAGTTTTCAGTGACGTAACCCTGGTATACTCCGTCGCTGGCTCCCCTGGACTCCACAGATTCATCTATAGTTAGGTCCGTGGCATGTTTCCTCAAGAAAAACGTTTAAATTCAAACCGCGGCTGGCGCCGTGGTTTAATTCTCAAAGATTGAGATTTAAACCGCCACGCCAGCCGCGGTTCAAATTTACACGCTTTTTTTAGAGGAAACAGGCCACGGACCTACCCATATTTCAAGCTGTTTCATATGATTTTTGGCATATCATGGACAAAAGACATTATAGTTTTGTACGTTTCGGTTTAGCCGTTTACCTGCAGTTTTTTTTTCCACTGAGTGTTTATGTGCGTTGTCATTATGTCATTCGATTAATTAGATATCGCCCTTTTTATTTATACATTTTTTTCTAGGCTGTCGAATGCATGGATTATATCCCAAGACCACGTATTTTGCTTCTTCTATGACAGCTTCTAGATTTTCCGCTTCCCCAACTACCAACTTGAAGCAGGAATAAATAAAACGACTAGAATGATGATCATATTGAGACAGAAAGTAAAAACATTTGGAAATATCACGGAATCCCACATAGGCTGTGATGACATGACCATAATCATTTTTTGTTTGCTGTGCAGATGCGCGTGTGCGGAAATGTCAGTACGCAAAAGCGCGTGGAATTCAATGCGGCGACGACGACTCCCTCGCCGTGTCCGTCGCCGGCGACCGGCTGTCGCTGAAGTATACCAATGGCCTTAGGACGTGAGGATCTTTTTGAGCTAAAGAGTGTTGAACACTGGATCGTTTGCATATATCACGGCGCTACTATTCCTCGTGATAGATGATTGACGTAGGGCCGGACTCATTTAGCGAGACTCCGTGCAATCGTCTTCCTGTATCACCCAAATTCGTGCACTGGTGAGCCAGGGACCGCAAAGTAGGTACCTGAGGGGAAAAGCAGGCAGCAGTCCCGATAGGTTGTAGGTACTCTACACACCGAGAGAGGAGCTCGGACGAGATTTACGTTCTGGCGCGACACGCGGTGGAAATCCGTTCTGTTTACTACATCGTTAGAGCGTGCTTACCATAAGTTCCCGAAAATTTTAGCGACGGTAACAGTAAACGCGCTCGGATGACGGAGTGAACAGAACGGATTCCCGCCGCGCGGGTCGCGTCACAGACTGAAACTCGCCCGAGCTCTTCCCTCGGTGTGTAGTGCGCCTACAACTCACTCCCGACGAACTATACCGGAACTATACCTGAGACGAGACGCCCTCCAAAGAAACTTTTACAGCTCTAAGTCCGACCCTGGTTTTAGGTTTGACATTGGCAAGCAGTAAGAAAAAGAACAGCGACAAAATGAAGAAGATAAAAAGAAAAAACATCCAAAAATAGGAAGCACATTCAATGACTTGCTCAAGAAAACTGATCTGCAGCATGCCCGTAGACGCGCACAAAGCTGGGCCGAAACCAGTTGAAAAGACGTGAACGCGATTGAGGCAGCGCTAGTTTCAAGTATATAGCAACTACCTCAGATGATTCTCGTCACTACGACGCCTGCTGAACGGTGCATAAAAATGACCGGGATTCGATGGTACTCCAGTCGCGTTGAACCAGGGATGATACGACTGGTTGAACCCTTGCATTCCACGTCCAAGATGAGCAGGTGGCATGGATGGGAGAGCGCTACCTGTAAGTTCTCCAGATTTGAAGCCCAACCCGAAAACAAACTTTTTTTTTCATATAAAACGTTTTGGAAAGTTAGGTTATTACACCAGATAGCTCGAGGAAATCTCAGGCGAAGCATTGATGGAAAGTACCTCCATGGCAAATAGCGCGTACTCGACGCCTCCAGTTGAATAGATCAAGCCAGGGCGGCTATTGGCGGCAGCCACCATTCGACTATACGGCTATGTGGCGTATAGTCTCTGACTGTCGCGCTCTCATAAGATTTCGCGATTCGCTAGGAGAGGACTTAACAACTTGGCGAAACTGCAATCAACACAAGGAGTGCGGACCGATTATCGTAAGTGTTAGCATACGCCACTTGACACAATAAAGCAGCTTTAGCGATTTGCAGAACACAAAATGATAGTGAGATGACATTCAAATTAGCAAGACACATCACAAGGAAGCGGAACAGCTCAAGCGAAGAACGACAAATTACCAAAAATATTAGGACTACTCCTCAACGATGGAGCAGCAGCCTGTGTCGGTGGCTGATTGAACTGCATGTACATCAACTGAGGCTGTGCGAGTGTGGAAAATCCAGATGATCCTCCCATACCTCAAACAGAGTCCCGTGTACATAGCCAAACAAGTGTATGCGGTACTTTGTTTTATTTAGGCGAGCATACTAGGGGCAGGACTACACAACGTCGTAGTGGAGCGCGAGCTCCTTGCCCAGACAAATGTGCGGACTAAACGCGCGGAAGTCTCTGACTGAATGCAGGTTCTACGACCGCAGACGATTCGTCCTTAAAGGTAGTGGGCCCTGGTAAAAACAGTACTAGTTACTAGGAAGCCTAACAACAAACTATGCGAGGCCTAGGAGCGAGACTGAGCACTAGCTGGTTAGAATCCTCCTCCCTAATGGGACGTAGGGTACTCCGGCGCAACCTGACTAAGGAGATACCCAAGGGTACCTCCAGCTTGAGTAAGTGAACCGACGGCAAGCACCCATTACCTTTCAGAGCAGCGCTATCACAAAAGGGAATGCGAATGACCAGGAGATCCAAGCAGCCCGCCACGCAACCCGAATGCATTCCCAGGCACACGTGGGCACTAAGACGCGCACCGAATCCGTCCCGATGGCTCACCACGGCATGTCTGAGTGCGAGGACGTGCGTTCGCCGGCCGCGGAAGCATTCCTCACGCGCACCATCATCAAAATCTCGCCGCGGGCGCGCCATCACACTATTCGTCCGAGACGGGACGGGGACGTGCATCAAAGTCGGCAGACCTTTAAATACAAAATTCGGCTAGGGAGATTACCGAGCATGCCTTGTTTAGCCATCGGGACAACACAGGTCGGACAAGTGATCTCCCCATCGATGCCACTTATTTTCTTTGCACTTTGACGGCTGCTCGTCGGTTGTCCACCCAACGCCCACGAGTCTCGTATGCAGCGCGGATTTGCTATGGTCGTTCAACGTAAGCGTTCAAATGGTCGTTCTTCGCTGTCAGGCGTCATACAAAATGTGCCAATAGATAGCCGATTGACGCATCTGGGGTTCCGGTTCGCACCTGAGAGGACTTCTTTGTTTTGCATGTTAGGTAAGCGACCAACCCGCATCACTCGCTTCACTCCATTATAGGGGCCCGCCAACCGGAGGCGATAGCCTAGAGATCAGCGTCTCAGCGCTCCCGAGAGCTTGAGTTGACCCCCCCCCCTCCCCATTATCCGATAGGACAAGGATTACGCTGCAGGTTGACAGGGATTTTCAATGTTCCGCACATGTCATCATGCGACTGCTCGCGATCAGCTGGATATGCGCGCTGTTCTGAGCTTTGCTTTTACTTCGCTCGCCGGCGAGTTCGTCACTGGTAGTATCTGATCAGCGAACGACAAGAACTACGAAAAAAATAGAGCTGCTGCAAGACCTCTGTTGGTCTATCGCAGACGCGTTATACTTAGCGCCGCCGAGCTTGTCATCAACCATCATTTTGGAAAAACGCTGCTAGCCCAGAAACGGCGACGGACACATCATGATCGCGTCGATCTGCATTTGCAATCGACGCGACTCGCCTGTTGAATGGAACTGCATGCGACCTAACCGGGTAAACAGGCGGTTGAGACGCTTAGACTCTGCGCGCGAACAGTCTACACTTCCGTACGAGCTAACACTACGACGATGAATACTTCCGCCCGATAAAACATAACACAAAGAAACTTTTCGTAGGAACCGAAAAACGCTGAATAAGCAAGATTTTTCACATATTGTTCAACATTACAGAAGTTGAAAAAGAGAAGAACGTGCATCGAATTACAGGGATAGAATCCTGGAGCTCCAGACAGACTTAATGTACGTGCGTGCTAAAAAACACACAATACTGGAAATCCAGATTCCCTGCGCTGCATCCTAGTTCGGGGCCAGTCGGACGCAGCGCATCGCTGATGCCGCTGACTGTCTCATTCTTTGGTGTAGCAGTGGCCATAAAGTCTTGTTGAGCCCACGCTGCATAGCGCGTCCTATAGTTGCGTGTGGGCTTCTCTTCCTTGGGAACAAATTATTTCAATACTCCATGGATGAAAAAAAAAACCTGTGGGAATTTATCCTATTTCGGCGAAAACTCTTAGAACGCGCAGCACATGAAACCCGCAGCGTGAGACTCATTGCAACGTAAGGGACTAGGATAGCTGGGGAAGGGGAAGTACGCATTCTTCCCAACTCGAATATGAGAAAAATTCAGAAGAGAAGAATAGTAGAGCCTTTTCTTTCTTTACAGTATTCTGTCTGAAGCTCACCATGAAAAAGTTCCTATTTCAGTTAATAATCTCAGGATGGGAAAAATCCAATCCGACGCCAAAATCACCTGAGTATGGAGGTTCAGGCCGAATCGTAATGGGTCCAGGCTGATGTTGGGACGTAGCAAATGACAGGGTTGCCATGCTATTCGTCACACTCAATATTGGATTGTGATAACATGGTGGAGAAGACGGGAAAACGTCAGAGGTCGATCCTTCGCAGCGAGACATGCCTATAAATGATGAACAACCTTTCAAATTTCCGATTCATACTCTACATAAAACAATTGTTTGACTTCTGCCTAACGCTTTCAGTCCTCACCTTCGCTTGGGAAATATTGGGCAGAACG